>VFXK01000010.1:7500-1207500 GCA_009746055.1 Metschnikowia pulcherrima
TTTGTAGGAGTAAAACGACGATCAAACAACGCAACGCACTAGGCAGCTAGGTGTGAGGAACCTCAGGCCAATGAAGGTCATCCAACGGCCAGGCCAGCAGTTACAATTGAGCACTCGTCGTGCCACCAGCGTACTTTTCAACGAGTGACTCGGTAGTTTAGTGCAACCGCGACGTACAAACATTTCTCAGGCAGACTCAGCCATCTACCCAGCTCGACGTCTACGACAGACAATCTAATTGGCCGACGTTATGCCCTCAACATCACATCCAATCGCCCACGTGCTCCCATCGCTGTATCACAACTGTGACGCCAGACTCACAATTCACCACTTGATGAGTGTGTAGAGACACCTCTCTCTGGGATCACCACGTAAGGGGGTTTATCGAGGTCGTACCAGGAATGTGGTCTATGTTCCAAACAAAGCCTCAATTGTCCACTCGAAGAATCGCTTCTTGCACACATGCGACAGAAAGCCAAGTAGGTTGCCTATCAACTGAGCATTCAACACATTCATAGCTCACCCCTACTCACGGCACTGCCATCATCGGTATCTGCCAGCATGATTGTTGCAACTTCGCTTCACAAGCCTTGTGTTCCTTCAATCTGGTGACACAGATGTGACACGCAAACACACGCCTCTCAAACAGGATTGCTGCTGTCTCATAAATTTGTTCAGTGAGCAGGAGACATATGTCGTCGGTGGCTTATCTGCTTGACTTTTCCTCAAAATCACTTGGACACAGGCATAAAGCACTTGGACAGCTTCGATAACAAGAAGCATTATACACCTTGACGTAGTGTTCTGACAAGCCTTCGAAGATGCAACAACTCTCTCTCGTGTGGTCCATTTCAATGAGAAATGCGACGCTGGCAACCTGTGAGAGGTTCTGAGCTTGCTTGGTTGACATGAAGATGAGGCAACCGGATGCATTACGCATTGCGGCATGACACTTTGTCGAAACATCCGATGGCCAAACGAAGCAACCGCCTGGCAAGTCGATTTAGCAGGCCTCGCTCGAGAAGCGCACCCGACAAGTACGCCGACGCAGCCAACAGTTGCACTCCAGAGGCCATAGCGCAATTATGCTGGTGGACACCCAAAACTAGCTTCGCGCATAATGAATGTAGAACTCAACGTGTCACCCTTCCGACAAACTCATCTAATAGTTGACAGCATCGTCATACTCGGACAATACCTTCTTAGCAACGGTATTGTGTCTCTCACAACATTAAGGGTACAAGGATGTGGCCTATCATAGAGTCCACTCCGCACCATTATATGGGATCTGGAGTAGTTCCTGGATCATGAGTCACATTGTCGAGTGAACGATGCTCCGGTTGCAACGCATGCGTAGTTTGGCACTTAACTGACCAAGTCAATGTCGGTGCCGCATTGTGCAGAAAGACGATTCTCACATTCCCAACAGGGACTTCAATCGAAGGGCGGTACTTGTAGCACAAATGAGCCATCGCTTGGTTCACCCAAGCAGCATCCACAGAGAATCTGCCTCCAAATTCTCGCGAACCTTCTTCCAAAGTTCATCCCGCCTTCGTGTTTCAATATTCATTCAGTTATTGGACTTATTATTCGGTATTAGGGAACCAGCAATTGGATGTTGTCAACAAGCACGGGCTTCGAACGATTGCTCACGCCTCCCACCAAGGAACTGTAGCGTCTTGCAAACACAAAAGGTTGCATCACACCATTATCTTGTGAAATCAGCCTTCTCTCATCATGAGCAGCGACGAGCCAAGGCTTTCATTCAACTCGATCACAAATACGCCAGCCTCAATATCTCAAACCTTACCAGAATACCCTCAGGCGACGTCTTCTTAGTAAAAAGCAATAGCAGATCACCGATGAAAGAGTGGTCTAGGCCGGCACATCCGGAGAATTGAAACAGGCAAAGGATACTTCCGGTATCGTAAAACATGTGCCAACTTGACCTTAGAGCCTCCATGTGTTCAGTGCCTTCGGTCGGCCTTCTCGGTATGATTTCTCTCTCCGCATAGAAAGCTTGGACGACTCACAGCAGGACGCTTTGCCCTCTCTCCGTCAAGTCGGCAACTTCAAACTGAATAAACATAAAAGGCAACAAACACCAGCAACTCTTAAACGTCACGAGGCACTTGGTTCATCTGGCTATGGCATTGGCGCTTCGGAAAGTATTATTGCATAAGCTTTATTAGCCTCAACGGTTATCATTCGGCGAAAATTTCACAGGAATTGTATCCAGCATCAACGCAGCCGCGAAGAGCGATGTAGTTCTTTCTGGCCAAACTTAGTTTGCCTGATCACGCTTGTGTCCGTACCGGCGATATGGTTGGCTCATCTAGGAGTCCTCCGGCGATAAGCAACTCTTTGATTTACGCCCACGTCCTATCAAGAGAGTGGCGGCATTTGTCGATCGCTTCTCAGCGACACGGACGACAGAAGTTCAAACAATTGTGTCCTGTAACTTCACATATCATGCTATGACTCTGAAGCACAACATGATCAATCACCTTGCCCCAAAACCGTTTCCCTGTTTTCAGAATAGCCGACACAGGCTCGGCGCACTCGACCTCGATAGCCTGGCCTTACTGAGCCCAATTATTCACAGTCGGCATCAAAGAAACGATCGAGACGCGAACTCTCGTCAGCAACAGCACTGAATATAGCAGTGGCAGACCTCACACACTGTCATATGCTGCTGGCACGTCCTTTCTATCAGTGGCAGCTAGAATATTTGCGAGACTATGCTGCTTAATTTCGTGTTTGTTTGCTGGCATCGGGCGATCAGGCCTGCGACATTGGCAAGCGTGTCTTTGGGATTTGTGGTCAATATCAATACTGGACTTGATCTGGCAGAAGCTAAAGGCGACGGTGTACGCTCATGGTATCTAACCCTCTAGTTTAGAATAAAAGACACTTAGATTTGATCATTGCAGTGGGCGTTTTTGAAAGCTCTTGAAGGGGTCCCAACGGGTGAAGTAAACAACTTCTTCTCATTTGTATCGAGCAGATCTTGGGTGGGCTCGGCGCTTGATCATAGTAGGTATATTCTCACTCAGATCCTCAACTCTTGGTGTCTGTTGTGGAAAACATGTTGTTTGTGCTGTATGGTAGTGAAAAAAAGTGATGTGGAAAACTTTTCAGGCTGGCCGCGGGCTTGAGAGGACACGTTCGAGAGAAACGCGTCGCGCTCGATTTGTTTTGGCTCGTCGATTGTGTGCAGAGCAGTTCACCCCGTGTCTGTGGGAAAAACACGCATCTTCACTAAGACAACCACGGCGAACACAAAGGCATTTGACATGATCGATCCACCTAAATAACTGTCTAATTTATCGGTTGAGCTATTATTTGTCTTAATTATTGGTGAAACTTGCCGTCATCTTGTAATGAGACGGCCCAGTTGTTCAATTCAAGTGTGGTAACAATAAGAACAGCTTTCATCAGTAAATGATGTGAAAAGAATCACGGGTGAGATTAAGGCCCGAAAAAAAAAGTGTTGGATGTCATATGGGTGGGTACCGCTTTGTTTTCAAGTCGTCGAAACGCATCTGTATGCTATGTTTGAGAGATTGGGCTTGTTCATCGCGCACCGTCACATGCTGTCGGCGGCAACTAAAAGTGTTGCATTTTACTGTTTCACCCCAGTAGCAATCTTTCGGCTATTTACCCATATGCTCACAATACTACTGAGTCGCCGAAATTGGAGGTAAATCTATAGTCGAGATTGCTGCTCTGATGCTATGGATTCGCAACCCTCACAGCCATACTTCGCCCACAATGAGGCATTTTCTTGGGGGATGCCACAGTTCAGGTGCATGTTTGCTGATATTTTGGAGTTTTGAACGTGACTTCATGCTGTGAGAATTTATAAGGATATAGGTCATGCTCATATCACTGAGCCTCGACATTTCTCTGCTTTCAGTGTGCGGGAGACATGAGGTATGAATAGCCGGCTTCCACTCGCCTAGTATCTTGCATAGACTTGCACTTGATTGAAAACAGGATCTAGTGAATGCCAAGAACTGCAGTGATACATATGAACCGCAATCATTGAACTTCAGACACTTTATATTCAATCAGGCTGCACAAACGTGTTTCGCCGCTTTCAAGCTACAGCTTCTTCAAAAAAACAACGCCGAGCTCACTTTCAGTTCCGACTGAGCTATAAAGCACAACAAAGTTACGGTTACAGACGTCCTTCAAGGGGCACTAGCTCAAGACCTGGCGTGACGCTCGCAATTCTTCTCCAGCGAGAAGGTGGTATGCCTAATTGTACCGCTAGCAATTAAACCGAGCCAACAAATCTACCACTAGAAGCCGTATCTAAAAGCATGGGAGAGAATCAATGTAAATCGAAGATCTTTTCCAGCCACATGCTGAATGTTCCAGGGTGTGTTGGAAGTGCATTGACATCCGTGCCCTGAGAGGGAACACGCGGTTCAGCAACACCTTAATTCAGCCGCGTACCGATGTGTTTATAGTCTCAGAATGGAGATTTGTCAGGGAGGCGCGCATCTAATGACATTGGGCATCAAAATTTCTTTCGTGGACATGTAAGTAGTTCCAGATCTCTTCACTAACTATGCTCAAATTTGGCTGTTTTATGTGGATGTTGGTCTGCACTGATCCCAGAGTCATCTCTCGCATTCCCTTCGCTAGGCTCTGAAAGTTCTGTGAGTATCTTTTGTGTAGATGCCAATGACAGCGCTCTCTACCTTATTTGCTACTTCATTTTCGAATCATTTAGCCATTTTTGTGTAAAGGAGCTCAAGAAGTTGGCAGTCACCAATGGAACACGGCTAATGATGTCAAGAAGGACCCACACATCTGTTAAATCTCTTCAGGGCTGGGCACTCAGAATGAATTAGCACGGACGCAAGTCCAATTTACTAGAGCTTGATGTCTGATCTACTCGAGATTCAGACCTGTCGTTTCCGTGCAAGTCATTGTTGTTCAAGTTCATGTTCGATTCGTCACAGAGTTTTAGTCACAGACATGCGTTGTTCACTATGCGAGCCTGTTCCCGTGGCAACACCCGGACGTCATTAAATAGTATAAACAAATGCATGTTATTTGTTTCACCCTATATGGAGCTCATATTTCTGTTTCAATGGGAAATGGCTTATCTGTAAATCATTTCCTGAGAAATACTTGTGTTCCGGAACTGCTCCGCTGAGACTAATGTCTATTTGTTCTCAGCATGAGGTTAACTATTCGTTGTCTTTAATCCATGAGCTGTTTCACGTCATTGATAGCATGCATGAGAGTAGAGTCTGCTTGAATCGTATATGGCATATGTATATTAAATCTTTCACTCCCCATCAAGTCACCTTGTGGATGATTTCAAGACAATTTCAAACGCGATTTTCACGACCGCATTCGTACGCAGATGAGGAGCGACCGAAGAAAGACTGAAGTGTCTTGTAGGCTCTTGTGGGAACTCAATGCCACGATCAAATTTGTTATTTTACACAATCTCGTAGTTCAAGCCATTGCAGATATTTTTTCTTTAGCCTTGGGCTTTTTTGAAATGTCGTCGAAGTATCAAGTTAGAAAATTGAGATTTGTTCAAAGTGCGAAATCAAAAGATCTAAAAAGATCCAGAATAAATACTCAACAAAGGAATTACTAGTAAATATACATATTTTAGTATAGAGAATATTTTATATTATGTTATGGAAAGTATTATATCACAGATTTACCGGTGATTGCGCAGAAAAATTGAGATTAGGTAAATTACATCTCTGCGTGTGCGCTCACCCGCGCCTCGGACAGTGGTGTCTCAGCACAAGGGGCTTATTTCCCCGACAATTTTGACGAGATTTGCATTCTTGAAATGTACGTACCGTGAGCCCTTGATCTAGGTTGCGTGAGTTTTCATTCATGTTCGTTGCTCAAAAGCCCGAGAATTTATGCTACTTGAACCTCTAAACCTCATCGAAAGGTTTCGGAGCTTACGTGGCTCTGTCAGACACTATCAATCATTGAAACATTACACTGTCCGTAGAAATAAACGAGGAACTAAGATCTCTGTACGTTTGGAAAATTACAGACACCGTGGAATTGTATATATAGTGTCAAATGTTGCTTGCCTCTCTCAGCGCCACCTGGCTAATTCATTCATCGGCAACATGTTCATTCTCTCATGCCTCGAAACACACGATTATCTAGCTCTTTGTCAAGCTGTCATTTGATCATAGAGGCTAGAAGGTGCTGCACGGTAGAAACCTCGACGGTCTGTGGAGAGCAGAGCTTGCGGGTACTCATAGGGCTATAGATTCGTACGCAATGTCCAGAAAAGGCTGGTATAAAATTGAAGACTTCATTATCAAGTACAGACTGCTAACAGCTGACGCGATCCCGACATATTCACTCTATAAACGGTGCCATTGGCTTCATAGACTCTGGCGGTGCCCAATCTTCACACTCAGAATCACCACCAGAACCTATACTTAGTCATATTTGCTGTATTTTATAATGCTTCATGGAGACGCTTGACGCCCTTGACCTGGCGCAGGACTTCGAGAAAGGTCAAATACAAAGAAGTGCCAACATCTTCCAAAGCATGGCGGTCATCGAAATGTAAATCACCGGACATTCCACGATCAAGGATCAACCAGAATGCTTGGCGAAAGCATGGAACATATCATCAGGAAAGCCGATCCGGGTTGGCACAATTGTGATCAACATTGCTAGATAGCGCCACGGATTATCCGAAAGTTGTCACTAATGCCTCTTGATATTGGTACCACTCGCTCAGCCACCAGGGTGTGCAAGACCTCCAGCAAGAAAAGTCTTCAGGACAAGAGCAGAACGGGCTTGGCTGAACTGCGTTCATACGGGCTATCAACGTCGAGATGAGTGAAGCGAGTAGCAAACAAGTTCGCGTTTCAAAGCTTCAAAGCCCTACAAGACAAATTGCTCGAGTCTTGTAATTCTTGGGCGATACCGTATCCAAATTCAGGAAGTCTTCAGAAACACGCAAGCCTATTTCACTGACTCATGTCCGACGTCAGATTTTCAGACTGACCACAAAAAGCCCAATTTTCACCACCGAACGACTGCTTCAGCCGATTTACAGCAGTTATCGGGTAATGACTGGGTTGTCATTGTCCTCTATTCAGTTTGATCTGAAAGAACGATCGAATCCGGGGCCAAAAGGGCGATCAACCTGTATGGAAAGAATCGTGTGACGAATTTGTGTCAACATCGCTCCACCTCGTTGAACTCCCCTTACAACACAGTTTGATTCTTTTTGGAAGCACAGTAATGGAGTATCTCGCGAAATCTCAACCAATAAACATGTGCCTGCAGTTGCCGATGAAAGCAAACCCAAGTAGCTTTCTCAACCACCAGTAAGGCAGCTAATACTCTATGAATAGAACTTCGCCCCATCTTCGATAGTTCACGAGTTCGGCTTTACTCGAGCGATCGCAGAGAAAATGGCCTCAAGCAAGAATGTTCAGACACCCACTTCTCGTGGAGAGGGGTCATGAATTTCGAGGACTCTAAAGTTCGTGGCGCTTTAAAATCAAAGATGACCCGGAGCAGGCTCGAATTGCGAAGAGGGATCAAGAAACAAGAATATTCTGTCGAATATATGAGTGTCCACAATGAATTCAACAAAACGCCCTTCACAGGTCACAAGAAAACACTCGAAGACTCAATCGTTGCATTGCGGCTGCTGAACTGTGTGCCCAACTCTTCCTTATGCAAATTTGACTCAAAAAAAGATCGCTCTAATAGACGCTAGACACCACGAGGACCAGACTTTGGGAAGCATTTAGCTCACACGTTGATTTTTTAAACATTTGAGCGATTTTTGTTCGAACCCAAAGCATTTATTGCCGGGTCTCTTCGCATCTCTTCCCAGCACAAGTTCAGGGCAAAAACACTGATACTTCGGCGAAAAATGCCTCAAAGCTAAAATATTCGACCCTGGTATTTTAGATTGAGGAGAGAGACTTTTCCAAGTCAAAATTAGTAATTTTCAGGCGTTGGAGTGCTGTCGCAAGATCCTGTTGTTCAAATGCGAATACACTATGAACACAGCTTCGAAGGCACGGAATAGCAGCTGCAAATATTGTAGGGCATGAAGTTATGTTCCAGACACATTTGAGTAGGGATATTGTGAGAATAGAGGCCAACGTAAAGTAATCTGATCATCAATTTCTCGAGGGCTTGATCTTGCCTCACCCGATACAGGGTAGCAGGACTCAGCAATGCTACCTTCGAGGAAAGAAAATGCGTATTGTGTTCAAAACAGCTTTTGAATCATTATGAGAGCTTGAACGATGGACTCTCTTTGATATCCATTGAGTAAAGTTAATTGTTTGTTAAAGTGCGCTTGTTGAGGACATATTGTAGAAATCTCTGAGAGCATAGACGAAAATGAGGATCCTTTGCTTCGTCCAGTTGCGGTGATTGAATCATCACATATAGAATAATGATTGGCTAAGTTTTCTGGGCACGATGTTGAGTTTTCGCTGTTTCTAGTCGACTTGCTCAGCACCTTGACGCTGGCAGTCAAAACATTCAGGGGCGCCATCACGTGACTGCTTCAAATTAAAGATAATAATTTGGGCCTTGATAACGTTATCAGATGACGGGCGATCGTTTTGACACGCCGCTTGGCTGAGAAATTAAATTTATACTTCGATAATGAGTCGCTTTCCAAAAGTACTGAATACTCGGACAAGCAAATCATGCATGATCCCGATAGGTTATTCAGGGAAGGACATAAATCAAAACTCTTACGATCTTACAGAAAATTCTCGATAGTAATGACTTTTTTCACCATCTAATACATCCGGAATGCACGGCGAGGGCGAACTTAATCTCGCAAAATCAGACTCATGAAGCCTTCTGATGACTGAGAGGCACCAATTTAAAACTTTTCTCTTAAGGCTGTTCCATACAAGACATCTGGTTGGTAACACAATCAGGGCTCAAGATTAATAAAGGAATCCGATTTTCAGATTGCCTCCGATGATCATCTCTTACGCAAATTCTGGCTAGCGATTGCGTATATTATTCAGCTCAGCAAAGTCGCATGTAACCACATGCAAATGCTTTTGCAGATACAGGGTTTGAGTTCGACTTACCTGACGACAGAAAATGGACTTCAGAAGAGCGCATCCTTCTTAGTCGGCATCCAGATCTTACCCAACAAGACGCAATCCTTTGATGACGTTTTCAGAGTGTGAGGAAGGTCGGCCATCGTTCGTTTGATCAAGAGCTTGGCTCATCGAACAGAAAAATAATCGTCTGCGAAAAGTCGAGTTCCGCGAGGGTAGGTAAATGAAGGCTTTTGCGAGATGAAACCCTTTCAGAGCGGCAAATCAATCAAGCGGGTAGCCCGCCGCATGCTAGAATGTGACATTCACTCAAAACTGCAGCAATTGACCAATTCGAAACAAATGTGACCAGGGTTCCCAGTCAATGTAGCTTTGTTCCCGCCAAGAACAGCAGGATCTGTGAGCAACGTCGTGGAGCACCTAGCTTTTTGTTGCGCCAGCAAACCATGCAGAGTCCCAAAATGTTTTTATAAACCAAGCTGTTATCTGGCGCCTCGCTCCTGGTATGAAAAAGTTTCTGGACACACGTGTGGTGGTAAACAGCCGGGACTGACAGCAATGGCATTTCCGTAAATTTGAGCGAATGCATTGGATTCTTGAGCTTTTGTTTAAAGAACATCCAGCAAGCATGTCTGCTAGTGTGGACAAATGCGGCATCAAAAACAAACTGAAGGGTTGCGCCGCCTTTTGACTTTCTGCTCTCTGAGACGAGGCAGTAGCCAGTATCTCTTTTGAGGGTTGCTTCCGGATGATTTTCTTGTATTTTAGATCTTCAGAGCCGAAAATTTTCACGCTTGAAACCCAGGGAAGCAAAGCATTTTTGCATTCGTTGTTGGTTTGCAGAAATAAAGACAAGAGTTGAGTCAGGTGAGCCGGATGACAACTCCCTTCGGTTACCGATGCAAAACAATTTGAGAAGAATGGTCACGTGACTTCAGGGAGTGTCTGCCTGACATCAGTGAGGGCTAAGAGGAGCGATTAACTGCACAATTCAATTTTCCGCCAGAAGTATCAAGAATTTTAGTTAATAGGCTTTCTAGTGTTGCCAATGTTATCTCAAAATATCTCGGTATAAATCAATGGAGATCATGTCCGACACACTTCCTGTATGCTATTTGCATCCGTCCGTGAAAGGAGGCGTCCTCCAGGGCCTCTTGAGAATTGTAAGCTAAAAACCTCGATACACCGCCATTCCTCAATTATTCCGCTCATGAAAGCTAAGGCGCTCGGTTAACTTGTTGCGCATTGATCTAATCTTTCTGATTAAAGCGACTCGCGAAATGGAAGCCAAAAGGAAGAGTCAGCCACCCATGCGCGATACCACAGGGCAACTTTACGTAATTATTCTACAATATTTATATGCTGGATAGGCAGTGTAATCTAAAACACGTCTGATACGACGTGACTGATGACTTTACTCGAGCATCTTGAAGCTTTATTTTGCACGTCGTCTGGTTTGCACTATCCTACCCGTATATTCCCCAACAAAGTTTTCCGATGGGGCTGATGTATTCTGAAACTCCAATGCAGCAGGTAAAAAGTAGAAATAACCAATTTGTTCAAAGCAAGCGGCGGGCGCAAAATCGATATTTGACGACTTCGCCGGTTAGGAGCGATTTTGAGAGATCTCTCTGTCATTGTAAGTGTTTATTCTCTATATGCATGGATGACCGAATTTCTATTTGTGAAGACTACACCAACTTGGTAATCAATTTTCCTCTTGGCTTGTCATCAGTAAACAACTTGTGCCAAGTCTGAGGAACCTTCTCGAATGGCTTATCGGAATTCGACAAGTCCTCAACATGGACACCATCAGATGAGATCTTTCCGTCCTTAATGGCAGCCACGATGTTTTTCGACGCCTCTGGGAACTCAGAAGAGTAGTCAAAAACGAGGAAGCCTTGCACCGTCAAACGGTTGCTGAAAATCTCGACTCCGGCATCAATCACCAGCTTAGACTTGTCGTTGTATCCGGCGATGGAACCGCACACAATGATGCGCCCGTATCTCTTAACACGCTTCAAGGCGTAGTTCAAGATGTCGCCTCCGACGTTGTCAAAGTACACGTCAAAGAGATCATCTCCAATGAACTTGTCCAATTGCTGCTGGTAATCGGCGTCTCTGTAGTTCACACATAAGTCAGCACCCAACGATTCGACCCATTTGCACTTCTCCTCGGAGCCAGCAATACCAACAACCTTCGACGCCTTGAAGTAGTGCTTGGCTAACTGGACAGCCATGGATCCGGTTGCACCAGAGGCCGCAGAGATGAGAATGGTCTGGCCTTCCTTCAACAAGCCGATCTTCTCCAAGCCAAAGTACGCGGTCAAACCAGTGAGACCAATTGCAGACAAATACCACTCGTACGGAAGCGACTTGTCAACAATCGTGCTAACATTGGTGTCAGGGATAACAAGCTCCTCAGCCCAGTGGAGCACAGCACTCACGACATCGCCCTTGGCATATTTGTCGGACTTGGACTCGAGCACCTCGGCCAACCCCAACGTTCTAATAGGCTCGCCTTTGAACACAGGGGGCATGTACAGTCTTCTAGGATCTTGACCGGCGTTGATCCAAATTCTTTGGGTAGGATCGTTCGAAAGGTACAAAACTTTGACTTTCAAATCACCTTCTTTGAGGGCAGGGAGCTCAGCCTCTACCATCTTGAAGGTGGAGTCTTGCTGGCCCCAAGCCAAGTTGACTGGTCCAGTGGGTGGGTTTTCGAGGATAATTTGGGACACCATTCTTGCTGAGTACTAACGATGAATTTAGTGATAGAATCGAAGGAAGCGAGCTGATGCCCCTTTTATATCAGTGAAAGTGGCTTGCTCCCGGTGCTGCTTACTAAACATCCAGCAAAGAAATTTCTATATCGTTCGATACGCGCAAATGATTTAATTCAAGATTTCATCGGGCATGGAATGCTTACTAAACCCACATCAAAACGGGCAATGGGACGTCTCCATGCAGGTCGTTTGCTCCAAACCCCGACATCGGTGATTTAGCCGTGCGAACACAAAATAATTAGTACATGCCTCGTTTCAATCCGAGGGTAATCTTGACCAAGTTGACATCGTAATCCCATAAGATTTATAAATTTATAAAAAATTTACACTTTGGTCTTTGGACTTGTTGTCTACAAAGCACGTGTCAAGTCGGCTTTTAGATACTGCGCGGCGACCTGAGAGGTTATGAGACGTTATGCGGCGAACATCTCGCACGATGTGTTTTGTTATGTGGGCGTGCTTAGATTTCTTGGCTTCGCAGTGTTTCACCATCTCATCGTGAATTTGCGGATTTTTTTTAAGAAAACAAAAAACCGTCGTCAATCGAATTGTAGATCACATGCGAATTTTTCGCGACCACAATCGAATTGGCGCCTTGTTGTAACTCACATTGGAGTTTCGACGGAATTCAACTATGTTACAATTTTGTCGCTTTGCAAAATTGGAGTCGCAGATATCTCTTGTATCTTCACTCGGAAATTGAAGACGGTAGTCTATCAGTCAACGAAGCACAACCGTGAACAAATAGTCGCTGTCACTCTCGATGCCGTCGGACCAAACCACGGCGTCAGCAACTGGCACGCTTGAACGTGCTGCGACTCTGATTATACAGATATTGGATATCTTGCCTCGAACGTATTCTGAAGACGCATCTTTGAGATATCTGGGCCATGATCAGACAACTTGACGTATTCAGCAGCTGCAACTTGAAGGCGATAAGTGTAGTCAACTTTGAGAAATCTTCAGCTATCAATTGCTCATCACCACACTTTGACGCAGTGGCCAGATCGGGCCCTTGACTGGCAGAGACCAGGCTGAAAGGCGAAAGACTTCGAGATTCCGGAGCATGGAAGGATTAGTGGACTGTCTGAAATTCGAAGTTCTGAGGTCACATCACGCAATGTCAACACACGTTAAGATGCGTCAGTTGATTGTTACGTTCTTCGGTTCAGTTCTATCGTAGACACTGTACTCTCTTTTCCTGAATCCATTCTTTCAGCACGCTTTGTGTTTTCGGTCACAAATTGTCAGAACGAATCTTAAGCCAAAGCTAAGTTTCGCGGGTTCTTTCGGGATACAGAGCCCGTAGATAATATGACGTCATCGTGGTCACCACGGCACCAAGCAGAAGGATCATTGTACCTCATGAGCACGATATGTGTTCAGTCTCGGGTTACCCCACGTGCCATCTATTGGAGTGCAGCCACTAATTTTTGGGATTTAATTAAGCTTCAAGACTGGCTCAATACTACCAGATCGAAGGAATTGCTGTGAGGATGGGGAAAAGAAACAGGCGACCATTGCCCCGCGACCGCGACCGCGCCCACTCGTCAGGAACACGCAATTTTCCGTCCATAACAAGTTTATCTTCTTTTTTTAATTTTTTTTTTATTTCTCCTGGCAAGTCGACGTTGCGATAAATATACATGCTCGCGGGTGGGTTCATTTTGACGAGAATTATTAGTTGTCACATCCCGTCAAATGCGCAACAGTCATCCGTTCGTATTCGCAACCGCAACCGCAACCACCGGAACTCCATCGTTGCTGCCCGTGATCGATAGTTGCGCTGTAGCCATCGCAAAGCTAAATATAAGCTATATAAGAATGTTTGATCTAAAGGTACTTTGGTTCAAAAAGAATTAAGTCAGTAAATCTTATAACTTCCGCAATTGCATACCGCCGTCTCAACTGAACATCAATCTTATTACCTCGAAAATGTCTGCGCAAATTTGCACTAAAACATACAAATTGAACAATGGTAAAACCATTCCAGCAGTAGCTCTTGGAACCTGGTTGGCCAAGGGCAAAGAGTGCGTGGAATCCGTCTCGTTCGCCTTACAAAATGGTTACAGACACATCGACACCGCAGCTCATTATGGCTGCGAAAAGGAAGTTGGGCAAGGAATCAGAGAGTCGGGTATTCCTAGAGAAGAGATCTTCCTCACGACAAAAGTGTGGAATTTCGACCACAAGAAGGTGAGGCAGGCGTTCGACGAGTCAATGGACAGATTGGGCTTAGATTATGTCGACATGTACTTGCTCCATTGGCCCAAGTCGCTCGATCCGGCCACAGAGACCCCTTACGAAGACTGGGATTTTGTTGACACGTACAAGGAGATCCAGAAATTGCTAGACACAGGTAGGGTTAAGTCTATCGGAATTTCGAACTTCACCGTGACGAAAGCGAAGAAGCTTTTGGCCGACCCAGGAGTGACTGTGAAGCCTGTGGTCAATCAAATCGAGGGTCATCCATTGTTGCCGCAACCGGAGTTGACCAAATGGTTCCAGGATAATGATATTGTCATCGAGTGCTACTGTCCATTGGGGTCGTCCGAGACCACTTTAGTGGTAAACGACACTATCGTGGGAATTGCGAAGAAGAACAACGTCGACGTCGGTCAGGTCTTGGTGTCATGGGGTGTACAGCGTGACACTGTTGTGTTGCCCAAATCCACGAAAAAGGATAGAATCTTGTCAAACTTGAAAACATTCAAATTGAGCGATGAAGACATGCACACACTCAACACTCTTACTGACAAGTATGGCGTGCAGAGAGAAGTTCAGGACGATGTTTTTGACGACCCATTGTAAGGCTCGGTACGTAAAGTAAGTATTGATATGGATACGGAGCATCCAAGAAAATTGAAAAATGTTAATGGAAACAATTCATATTTTTGTCCTCGAAATATTTGCACTCTTTCGAGCCGACGCTGATCTCTCATCAGAAGCCTAGGAAATAAGATACGCCGCGTAAAATTACACTTCCTTTGCGCCTTTCAAACTGAATTTATATGCCCATGGCGAACGAAAGCAAAATGTTCCAGCAAATTATTTTGATTCCACCGAAATTGATGGCCATGGCTTGAGACTCATAGATCTCAACATTTGAAGGGACGTTTACACGAACCTGTGCCATTCCATTGCTCTTTTCTGGTGAAGCCGGCGAAACAATGTCGACAAGATCAAGGTGTGGATGGTGAGCCAAAAGTGGCTCAACATGCGAAGCTTTCGCGAATCCCATTTCGGGGCGGGTACTCACAACTCTGTGACCTGAGATGGGCTGAAATTCTTCCCCGATTTTTACCAGATCTTTGCCAAACATCAAGTCCTGTCTGTCACCCGCGCGATCATTTTTCAACCGAGCCCCGATAGGCTCATTGTCCTGGGATAACATCGAGCTGTCGAATATTTGAGCATGCTCATCCGGTTTTAGTGGGGATTCTCTGAGGCTCGTAGAGCACGCTTCCAAGTTTTTGGGGCAATTTTTCATGCAAAGCTCTTCCGTCTTCGTGCTCTCCACTTCGTGACTGCCAAAATAACATTTAGCCTCAGATGCGCTCGTTTCTTTGTGGGGGCAGCCGCTAAGGCTCAATTTCACTTCGTGCTGGTTTGAAAGCTTGGTGCTTACGGATGGCTCTCCACCTACCTCAATTAAGCGTGCCTTCACTGGCAGCAAGTCTGGGGAACTTATGGGAATCCCAGAGTCCGGTAAGGCCGACTGCAAAGTGCCGAATTCATTGTACTCAAACCCTTCTAATGTGCCACTGCTTTTCGGATTATTGGGCCTTTTCTCGTCACTTTCGTTACGTGAGATTGCCATCGAATAAGTTCCGAGATCGGTTGGCCCCTGGGTAGCAATTTGAGCGTGTTCAGATTCTGCAATGCGAGCTTGCTCGAAGGGTGGCGAAACTTCAGTGGCGTTTTCACCGCCTGCAACATGTTCGGAGATTTTTGGAGCTTCAGGACAATTATGTACTGATGCTGTACACTCGACAACGGGAACTTGCTTGTATTTGTCCACACTTTTGGTATACAGCTGGTTGGCCTTTACTTCTCGAAACTTGTCGACTTTCGCAAATGGTAAGGTATCATTGGTTTCTGATGCGTGCTGAGCGATATCACCCGCAATATGCACTTGAGTGCCATCTGAACTCGGCTCTTTCAAAGTGTCATTGGAAGTCTCAGTCCCCAGGCTAATGGCTTGATACAGATCACCATCAATTGCACCTTCGATAAGTGGGATTGAGATCTCGTTTGCATTCATCACCGCATCAGAGCTACTAGTTTTGTTTGATGACACTCTGGACTTGAGTTGCGTATTGAGATAATCAACTTCCCCTAGTGCATCTCGGGGCGAAGCTGAATTTTCGCTTGTGCTTGCATTCACATCGATGGGATTCACATCATTCTCTGTGATAGCTCCGGGCTGGACCGTCGAGATCGCAAGCTTGTCTTTTGGCAAGACCTGATCGTATGAATTCTCGCTTGATTTGTTGCCAACATCAAATGGCATACCACTTAGATCTGTCTTGCCCTCATCAATTGTCGGGTCTAAAGGTAACTCTTTCAAGAAGCCTTTCCGATCAAAGGGAATAACCTCGGAAAAGTCCACCATTTTGCCTTGCGAGTCTTTCACCGAAAAGTCTAATTTTGCGTTCAAACTGTCACTGATCACAACTGCTCGGATAGGATAATATAGATCTTCATTGAGGTCGATTTGGATGTCACGCTTTTTGAGCTTCGGGGCGCGCGAGTCAAGTTTGACCCATGACTCATTGATGTCTTCAAATCGGGCAAGTCTAAGTTTTGGTACTCCAGGACCAACTTGAAGACTGGAGATTCCATTGGCTCTGAGCGTGAACGTATACGTGTCCGCATGAGAGATCCTGAAATAGCCTTTCAACTCGAGTCCAAAAGCCTTCTCTTCGATTTCATAATCGTAGATTCGAGGAGCATTTGAAATCCTATCAAATTGGCTCTCATACTTGAACTTACCCATTCGGTAGCCAGAAATATAAGCTTGAGCTTCTGTGGGCTTCTCGTTGGACTTTGAATCAAAAACCCTTAATTCCAAACCTTTTTTAACTTCAAAAGGAGGGTCACATGCTTTTTTGCTTGAATTACTTGTTGATATCGAAGCGACAGAGACGTGGTCATCATCGTACCTATATTGCAAAATGTCATCTGTGATATCCATCTCTGATTCTGCTCTTGGATCTTTGTGCATGATTGCCACCCTGATTCTTTTGCCTTGAGGAAAGTGCACGGTCTTTAAAGGATAAAGCCTGTCTTTCTCGAGATCCATGGTAACGATGTAATCCAGCTTCAGAGGCTCAATAGGATTTATATCCAACCTATCCGACACATTTTCAAAAGCATCCTGGCGGCACATGTCACCGGCACCAAGTTGAAAAGATGTAGCATCACTGTTGTCAAGTCGAAACGTGTGGGCACCTGAGACATCGGGCTTGTAATAGCCAGTGAGCTCGTAGATCCTGAATCTTGTATTTTTTGGAAATGTGAAACTGAAAGATGGATCTCTCACACTGCTTGTAGTGTGAATGACTTCCAGACTGGAAAGATCCAAGAGTTTATTGGCCTCTAAAGCTTTTTGCTCGAGACTGAGAGCTCTATGAAAAGTAGCAGCAAACCCTAGAATAGCATCAGAATCTGGGTCTGAGGTATACTTGTTTTCGAAAGCTAGCACAAGCGAAGAATAGAGAGCGAAAATACGAAGAATTCTCATCATCTTGTCGAAGAAAAAAGGATCGGACCATTGCAGGTGAGAGGATTTCGAACTTCTATAAATTCATAATTGAAAAGTCGGGGAGACCATCTGGCCCGTACTCGGCAAAGACCTGACGCATCGATATATTGTGCCGTTTCATCACTTGATTCGGCCGTATGGAGGAGTTGATTTCCATTGTTCATTGTTCGAGAAAAAAGCCGGCCATGTGGCGAAACAGGCATAAAACGTCACCGGCAACACCTGATATTTTCAGTGAAATTAGGTGATCTGCCCGCCTGACATTCATTCACAATGCTTAGATCTTGGGTGTTGAAATTTGAGCTCAGCCTCATGAAGGCTTGAACTCGGCTGCATCCTCGAGTATGAAATTTTGATTGGGCAAACTTCTTCTCTACAACAACATGGTATTTCCCACAATTTTTAGTTCTGGATATTCAATGTCATGATTATTTCTGTCCTTGTCATGATTCGCTTTGTTCACGTTTGAAGAACGGCGTGATTGTGATAAAGAACATCAATGGGTCCGGATATACGTGGCTATGATCGAATTAATACGCGAAACATTTTGTGTAAGTGCTACTATTAGCTGGCTGCATCTGGCTGATTGCATATGAGGTCGAATAACTCAATAATGGTGTTTCATAATCAACAGTATATATAAAACTTCGTGAAATCTGCATGAACAATATGTCAGTTTGCATGCGGCTCAAAGAATGATCGGGCTAGGATTGCGAAGCTTCAGAGTCAACATTCGCTGAGCTGTTTTCCGTAATGATTCTGAAATCAAATTGCAACCAAATTAGAAAAAAAAAAAGGTTTATTCAGATACGAAAGATGACTTAGTGAAAGACCAATCTACAGAATCGTGCCAACGTACACGTTGGTTATTGCGCCTTGAAAAGCTTTTCACGGCACTTTCCAAGATGAAGTCAGTGGACCTAAAAATGAAAAAAGGGGCCAAACTTATACTTCGCGGGAAGCCCAAGTGTACAATACTTGGTGATTCAAATTTGAGCACTGATTATACTGATAAAATTCGAGGAGTCACTCGGCGTCTGATGTAGCTCACAAGCTCTACTGTTAAGCGCGTCCTGTGAACCAGAGTAGCCATGGTCTTGTTTTCGCCCCGCGAAAGCCGAGGAAAGCGGACCCCACAATATGACACAACCCCGCAAAACCATCTCACCCTGGGCGAATGAGAACGCCTATGAGTAAGCGCTTAAATGGGAGACACCGCCAAAAGCTGGCCAAAACACCAAACCTCTCAAAATCCAAACTTCTCAAAAATATTTGTCGATCACACCTAAAGAGATATTGCTTCCACTTAATCAAACAACAATCAAATATCTCTGGATCCAGCCGCATTTGACGCTCCCGCTTGGTCTTTAGTCTTCGACCGATTATCAGCAGTAAGGAGAAGTTGCAATCTCTTTCTTCATAAAAAGATGTCCAGTTCAAATGAATTTTTCCCAGCCAACCCCATCATTGTCGTCGGTGGTGGTCTAGCGGGTCTTTCTGCTTCCCACCAGGCGTATCTTAGAGGCGCTAATGTTGTCCTATTGGATAAGCAAGGATTTTTGAGTGGCAACAGCGGTAAGGCGACTCTGGGAATAAATGGTGCACTCACGCGGACACAGACTGAGCTAGGGATACCTGACACGGTGGATCAATTTTATCAAGATACATTGGCCACGGCGAAGGACAGGGCGAACCCGGCGCTTATCAAGGTGCTTACACACAATAGCGCAGACGCAGTACATTGGCTTCAAGATGTATTTGATTTGGACTTATCCTTAGTTTCTCGTTTAGGTGGTCATTCTCAACCCAGAACACATCGCGGCAAAGATGCCAAATTTCCTGGTATGGCCATTACATACAAACTTTTGGAGACTTTGGAGAACTTGGCCGAGTCACAACCTGACAGAATCGCGATTTTGAAAAATACACAGGTTTTTGATCTCATTGTAGACGAGAAAAACGACTCTCGGATCAAGGGAGTGAAATACAAAGACTTGAAGACGAAGCAAAAACTGGAAGTTTTCGGACCCGTCATCATGGCCACTGGTGGTTATGCAGCAGACTTCACAAAAAATTCATTATTGCGCAAGTACCGGCCAGACATCATTGATCTTCCGTCCACGAATGGTAATCATGCTACCGGGGACGGGCAGAAAATTGTGATGAAGAACCGCGGTGTCGGCATTGATTTGGATAAGGTTCAGGTGCACCCCACGGGACTTATTGACTACCACGACACGGATGCAATTCACGGGGATAAACAGCCCAGATTTCTTTTCCTTGGCGCCGAGGCCTTAAGAGGAGAAGGTGGTATAATCCTTAACAAAGACGGAGAGAGATTTTGTGATGAGCTTGGCACAAGAGACTATGTAAGTGGGGAGATGCTAAAACAACTACAAGCTGGGAAAGGCCCATTGAGGCTTGTTTTGAACACTCAAAGCGAGCTGCGTCTTGAGTTCCACATTAAGCACTACACTCAGAGAAACTTGTTGAGAACTGTTTCGGGCGAAGAATTGGCAGAAGAGATGGGGATTCCCTTTGAAAGCCTCAGCTCAACTATTGCCGATTATAACACCTCGGCGAAAGGTGAGAAAGAAGACAAATTTGGTAAGAAGTTTTTCCCGACTACACCCTACGACATGGAAAAAGAAGGCAAATATCACGTGGCGTTCATTGCTCGAGTGCTACATTTCACCATGGGGGGTGTAAAGATCAACGAGAGAACGCAAGTAGTTCATCAAAAAAATGGCAAAGAAACTACTTTTGAAGGCCTCTATGCTGCTGGTGAAGTTGCTGGTGGCGTCCACGGTCATAATCGTCTTGGTGGGTCTTCGCTCTTGGCTTGTGTGGTATATGGTCGCTTGGCTGCCAACGAAGCATCAAGCCTTTTGTTACAAAGTTTGTCGACAACATACAAAGCACTGAATACCCCGGCCTTGAACCGTTTGGGTCAAATCTGTCTCCACATCGACCCGCAGACAAAAAAGGTTACTATAGATCTCGGTGAAAGCGGTACTTCTGCAACAGAGTCCCTGGATGATCAGCAAGCAATCTCTGAGCAGCCTTCGTCGCGCCCTGACAAAAAGCCAAGCAAGAGCTATACACAATTTGAGATACCATCAAAAACGTATACCGTGGCGGAGGTAGCGAAACACAATACCGAAGACGATTGCTGGGTGATTGTGAAGAACGTGGTCATGAACTTATCCACTTTCCTAAACGATCACCCCGGGGGTCGGGAATCAATACTCAAGTTCGCTGGGAGGGACGCGACAGAAAGTTTCGACATGTTGCACGAAGATAATGTCATCGCCCGCTATGCTCCGCAGTGTGTGTTGGGAAGGGTCGAACTGAAAACGCCATACTTAGATATCAGGTGATGTTAATACGACTTGATTCTTTCTTTTGAAAGAAAGTGGTCGCATACACGCAAGGAGCTCCTACAGTAGTCTAATTTTAATCTGAGCTAATACTTCGATATTCTCCATTTTATATAGGTTGCTTTCAAAACAAGAGCTAACTAGTGGGAGAGTATACTTTTAAAGGAAAGCATTGTACTGCCTTCGCAAGAATACGGCGTGAACAACTAAAGACACAAACGCGATTAGAAACACTTGTGGTGAACGATAGTTGGTCCAGACTCGTCGTACTCTTGCTTCGAGATCCACATCTGTTGGAAAGTGGACAAGGAAGCCAAGATGGAGCCACCAATCCATACAGAGTACTTTCTCTCAGGTGGAGCAATAATCTTGACCTTCATGGAGGAAGGAGCCAACGCGGTAATCTCCTTTTGCATACGCTCAGCAATACCTGGGAATAAAGTAGTACCACCGGACATAACAATGTTACCGTACAACTCCTTTCTAACGTCGACGTCACACTTGATGATAGAGTTGTAAGTGGTTTGGTCGATACCAACAGCCTCCAAGCCCAAGTCAGTAGGACGGAACAAGGCCTCGGCAGCTCTAAATCTCTCGTTACCAATAGTGATGACTTGTCCATCTGGCAACTCGTACGATTTCTCGATAGCGGAAGATTGAGAAGACGTTTGCATCTCCTGCTCAAAGTCCAAGGCGACGTAGCACAATTTCTCCTTGATGTCACGGACAATTTCTCTCTCGGCAGTGGTGGAGAAAGTGTAACCACGCTCGGACAAAATCTTCATCAAGTAGTCGGTCAAGTCTCTACCAGCCAAGTTCAATCTCAAAATACCGTGAGGCATGGAGAATCCAGCATAGATAGGAACCAAGTGAGTAACACCGTCACCAGAATCTAAAACAATACCAGTGGTTCTACCGGAGGAGTACAAGGACAAGACGGCCTGGATGGAAACGTAGAAAGCCGGAACGTTGAAAGTCTCGAACATGATTTGAGTCATTTTCTCTCTGTTGGACTTGGGGTTCATTGGAGCCTCGGTCAACAAGACTGGGTGTTCCTCAGGGGCGACTCTCAACTCGTTGTAGAAGGTGTGATGCCAAATCTTCTCCATGTCGTCCCAGTTGTTCACGATACCATGCTCAATGGGGTATCTCAAAGTCAAAATACCTCTCTTGGACTGGGCCTCGTCACCAACATAAGAGTCCTTTTGACCCATGCCGACCATGATACCCTGGTGTCTTGGTCTACCCACGATAGATGGGAACACAGCACGAGGTGCGTCGTCACCGGCAAAACCGGCTTTGCACATACCGGAACCGTTGTCGATAACCAAAGCAGCAACTTCTTCTAATTCGGTGTTAGTACATGTTTCTTAATTCTGTTGAGGGTATTCGTGTGGGTATGCGGAATCTCGGTATACGGGGCAGTCGCGGTGAGCTTAATTTTCGCGCGTCGTCCACCCGTGCGAATCTCTGATTGCTTTGGTGCGAAAGGGGCTGTCGCAAACCCGGCACACCCTTACACCAGAGTTCGACGACTCGAGGAACAAATCAACATTGGGCTTTGGCTTTATGCAACGGCAAGTGCTGAGTCTCAAGTTCCTCGTGTGTATGAATTCCCCGTAGGATATAATAGCTAGGCACTTTTTGAGGTCAAAGTGGAAATGGAATCGTGGCGTGTAACTGAGTATCGCAAATTGCCACTTTGAAGAACGCTCGACCCGTCCATAAACCATAACGCCGAAAAGGTCAATGACAGTATCTATGACTGTTCCTATCCTCTATGACTAGCCCCAGCAGTAGAATCAAAGAAATACACCTATTTCGAAGGACCGTGAACTCGAGACTGTGATACCGAAGGAACCCGGCGAGTAAAAGCAAGCGATAGTCGAGATAAAACCCGCGTAGGCCCTGAAAAACGCCTCATCCATTAAGGCCTGTTCTGGAGGCGAATGATTGAGTTGTGTAATACATACCACCGTCCATTTTTATTGTATTTATTTATTGAAGTGTGGAAAGAAGAGAAAGGAAAAGTGAGGAAAAGGAATCGTGGTCAATTTGTCTCACGGTGGAGGAAGGCGAGCATTCCTGCACTTTGTGCGGCCACTGAGCGCGCTTTGCGTTGGAGGTGTTGCCGTGACGAAATCTAGCTGGTACAGCCTTGATGAATGTCAATATAAAAAAAGCTACGTATTTATTTGCTTCCCATAGCGCACTTCATGTGGAATTGTGAGATTCGAAACAGCCTGATGCCCTCTTTTCTTTGTGCATGCATTATTGGGTGCAATTGTCAATCTACTTTGTACTGATTCTCGGCCCTTATCTTCGCTCTGCATGCCCGCACCCGAGGCAACCTTTTGTGGCTGAGCGTTGATTAAATGCCGTGACCAGCCGCCAATGCCAAGTCAGCGAGATTGGGTATACGAAAGAACAACACTTTAGTTTAAGTGGCCGCAGCATGTCTAAGCATGACTAAGCTCAACCTAGTAATTCTCTTTTTGTTCGCTAAATTCGTAACAATCAACCTACGCGTGGAATGTGTGGACGCGCCTTGTTACGGATCGCTGAATCAGAGCCGGTTTTGTGAGGTCACTTAAGTGGCAGGTGCACTTTACGGCGGCCTCGTTGTATGCCTGACATATCGGCTGCGGTTTGGATCAAACCCAAGCTGGCCAAAAAAGCCATTAAACCAAATAATACCGGCCTACTTCATCGAGGCTTTCGCCTCATCGTGTCTAAATTTAGCCACAATTGCGGGCGCCGCGTGTCATGCAGTGGATTGCCGCAACAAGCGTTGAACCTACTCGGTCAGTCCCACATAAATAAGAAATTCGGAGACGTCACTATATTCCAGTTCATACTGATCTAGTGGCAAGACCTATTTAAAAACAGCACACTCGCAAGCAAACTTTAATACGCACTTTCTAGCATCTAAACTTTTTTGTCCTCGGCGAAAACCCTAACAATTTTCAAACCCATGTAAATGATCAGACTCTCAGACAATTGGAGACTGGAAGTTCTAGATCAGAAATAATCAGGGCACATCACTGCTTGGTCGAATGAGACTTTAAGGTCCTAATCATGTTTGGATTAGGGTTTCTATAAGTTGTGCAAGTAGTATTTACAAAAGTGATTTGGTAGTGAGTTTCTTTTCGTACTGAGGTGTTATCTTACAGTGATTGAAGAATACTTGATAGTAATATGCAATAGTCAATGAGATACCTTCCCCCAAATGTTTTGGCAGATCATCACTGCACGAAGCTCAGTTTCTGCACACCATAGTGGATGCACCCGCATTCTCGTTTGGCGGTCACGGGGACACTGCGCAAAACGCACTCAAAATACAAAGGCAGGTAGGGGACCCCAAGCCAAATTTAAAAATAATCAAGCGAACATTCAATACAAAGTGAGAAAAAATGTCATCGTCTCAACCATATGACCCATATATCCCCAGCCAGACCACTGGCGACCAGTCAAATTCCCGGACAGCGGCTATCCAAGCGGTATGTGTGTACTCAACTTCTCCCAAGTGCCCCCCACACTCGCCTGCGTGGCGAAAAGAATATCGGGGCACGCTTGTTATCGCAGCTGAAGAGCATAACTCTTTCATATGGCACGTTTCATATTGTCTTTGATAGAGAGGCCCGACGAATGAATGCTACGGACATATCATCTCTCAAGGTTGATGAAACTCAGCCTTTCATTCGTGGGCATGAACGAGCCACCTGCGGATCTTCAGTCAGAGAAAATGCATTTTCTGTCTGAGGACAGTGATACTAGTGCATTATTTGCCATACTGTCTCCTTGTATACTAACAAAATTATAGCAAATCGATGACACCGTCGGGATCATGAGGGACAATATCAACAAAGTCGCCGAACGAGGTGAAAGATTGGACTCGATCGAGAACAAGACGGATAACCTTGCGATCAGCGCACAGGGCTTTCGTCGAGGCGCCAATCGTGTGAGAAAAGACATGTGGTGGAAGGATATGAAAATGAGGATGTGTCTTATCTTAGGTGTCATCATCGTGTTGATTGTAATCATCGTGCCCATCGCTGTCCACTTTTCTTAACCTGGTGGGACTTTATGTGATGTTTTGACAATCAGTCAGTAGATTCTCCACCGTTCAATTGACCCTAGCGCGGGGCCCGGACTGTGGTATTCTACTAAGATAAATAAATAGCTTGTGTTCTTTGATCTACATATGTATGCGGTGGTAGAGTCAGTCTAGCTGTCGTTCAAAAGCACCATGTATGCCTCTTCATCCAACAACCCATCCTGGCCATCGACGTCTTCGATGGACTTGGCCAACTTGATCTGCGCGATCCAGCCATTGCCCATAGGATCGGTGTTTATCAATTGAGGCTTGCTCTCTAACTCCTCATTAACAGCAACGACCTCTCCAGATACTGGCGCGTAGATTTCACTGGCGCTCTTGACGGACTCAACGGAGCCAATCGACTCGCCTTCCTCATAGGTCGCACCAACTTCGGGCAACTCCACGAACGTGGTGTCACCAAGGGCATTGGCAGCATAGTCCGTAACGCCAATGAAGGCCGTGTTGTCTTCATGCACGGCGAGCCACTCGTGCTCGTTTGTGAATTTAATAAACTTGGGACCCTCCTTCAAATACTTGAACACGTGAGAGTCTGTGTTTACTCTAAAGTTAGTTGTGTTGAATCTGACGGCAGATCTCCATGGGGCAGCGCGGGCTGTCTGTCTTGCAATGGTTCTGAACATGTTGTGTGAGGCGAGGGACGAAAATTTAGAAAAAAATGTGATCCGATTGTGATTCTAAAGAGATGTCTACAATTTATGCCGTTTGGTCCTCGCTCTTGCTAGAGGTTTGATGCGCAGGATAGGCCTTGCGCGGCAGCGCTGATAGTGACTCGGACAGGGCCGTGCTCAGCGGAATCGTGTGTGCCTGCAAGGAGCAGTCAAAGATCGGAAAAATGGCGTTATAGCCAGGTCAAAGGCTGACTCTGCTCCCGTCTAGCTATCGCCATGTTAATCGACTTCACTATTGAGATAAAGATTGTGCTTCTTTGCATTCGCTTTGATTGTGACGGCTCCTTCTACAATAAGGTTTCTGACACATCATTGCTTGCTCCGCACTGGACCGCACTGGGCACTCCAGCAAGTCTCTCGGGCCTACCGGCTCTAATGCGCTCGCATGGTACACCAGTATGGGTACGCTCTGTGGTGGCCAGGGAACAAAATATACTAAAACACACAGCAAGTCCTCTGCAAATGGTAAGAACCACGCTAGCTCATATTCGACTAAGAATCCCTGAGTTTCTCATTTTTCTTCTAGAATGTTCCTTAGATTTTTTGTAGACAAAGCTATGCTGGGGGCCATTGTCTTTCTCGCGCGCCCAGCCCAGCCCCTTGTTCCAGAAATTTCTAGCATTATCTGGTCAGGAGACTTTGTGTGGGGTTGATCTGGAACACCCCTGAAAGTTCCAGCTGCAGCATCAATGGATATAAATATGTAGCTCATCAGCCTTGATCGGCTTCTCGTTTTTGTTACACATCAATAATTTTACAAACTTAACAACTACAAACATCGAATCAACAAAATGACAAACGCAATCGGAATTGACTTGGGCACCACATACTCCTGTGTTGCTCACTTTGCAAACAACAAAGTTGATATCATTGCCAACGACCAGGGTAACAGAACAACGCCCTCGTATGTTGCATTCACAGACACGGAGCGGCTAATCGGCGATGCTGCCAAGAACCAAGCTGCCATGAACCCTAGCAACACCGTGTTTGATGCGAAAAGGCTCATAGGCAGGAAGTTCTCCGACAAGGAAGTGGTTGAGGACGCGAAGCACTTCCCATTCACGATCATCGATAAGGGAGGTAAGCCCAATATTCAGGTTGAGTTCAAGGGCGAACGCAAAGATTTCACTCCTGAGGAGATCTCCTCGATGGTGTTGACCAAAATGAAGGAAACTGCAGAAAGTTTCTTGGGCACGAAGGTCACCGATGCTGTTATCACGGTACCAGCGTATTTCAACGATTCTCAAAGGCAGGCAACCAAGGATGCCGGATTCATCGCGGGCTTAAATGTCTTGAGAATCATCAACGAGCCCACCGCTGCTGCCATTGCATACGGGTTAGACAAAAAGACTGAGGGAGAAAAGAACGTGTTGATATTTGACTTGGGTGGTGGTACTTTCGACGTGTCGTTGCTAAGCATTGAAGACGGCATTTTCGATGTAAAGGCCACGGCCGGTGACACGCACTTGGGTGGTGAGGACTTTGATCACAGATTAGTCAACCACTTCGTCACCGAGTTTAAACGGAAGAACAAGAAAGACATCTCCTCAAACCAGAGGGCCTTGAGAAGATTGAGAACGGCATGCGAACGTGCGAAGAGAACGTTGTCCTCTTCGGCGCAGACGACTATAGAGATCGACTCCTTATTTGAGGGTATCGATTTTTACACCTCCATCACTAGAGCCAGGTTCGAGGAAATGTGCCAGGATTTGTTTAGGTCCACGATGGACCCTGTCGAGAAGGTGTTGAGAGATGCCAAGGTGGACAAGTCCCAGGTGGACGAGATTGTACTTGTGGGAGGATCGACCAGAATTCCCAAAATTCAAAAGTTGGTATCTGACTACTTCAACGGAAAGGAGCCTAGCAGGTCCATCAACCCTGATGAAGCTGTTGCCTACGGTGCTGCGGTGCAAGCTGCCATTTTATCTGGCGACACTTCTTCCAAGACACAAGACTTGTTGTTGTTAGACGTGGCTCCCTTGTCATTGGGTATTGAGACTGCCGGTGGCATAATGACCAAGTTGAT
Source organism: Metschnikowia pulcherrima (assembly GCA_009746055.1). NCBI lineage: Eukaryota > Fungi > Ascomycota > Pichiomycetes > Serinales > Metschnikowiaceae > Metschnikowia > Metschnikowia pulcherrima. The sequence goes on from VFXK01000010.1 coordinate 35,322, forward strand.
CCCAAGAAACTCCACCATTCCTACCAAGAAATCCGAGACGTTTTCAACCTACGCAGACAACCAACCTGGTGTGTTGATTCAGGTCTTCGAAGGTGAAAGGGCCAAAACAAAGGACAACAATCTTTTGGGGAAATTCGAGTTGTCAGGAATTCCACCTGCCCCAAGAGGTGTCCCACAGGTAGAAGTCACTTTTGATATCGACGCGAACGGTATATTGAATGTCTCGGCCTTGGAAAAGGGTACTGGAAAGAGTCAAAAGATCACCATCACCAATGACAAAGGAAGGTTGTCCAAGGAGGAAATTGAGAAGATGGTTTCGGACGCCGAGAAGTACAGGGAAGAGGATGAGAAGGAGGCTGCAAGAATACAAGCCAAGAATGGCTTGGAGTCGTATGCGTACTCTTTGAAGTCCAGCGTGGCTGAAGAACAATTCAAGGCCAAGTTGGAAGCCTCGGATGTTGAAAGCGTCACAAAAGCCGCCGAGGAAACAATCGCGTGGTTGGACGCTAATCAGACAGCGACCACCGAAGAATTCACTGATAAGCAGAAGGAATTGGAGGGCACAGTCAACCCTATCATGGCCAAAGCCTACCAAAGCGGTGCTCCTGGCTCAGGTGGGGCTGGCTTCCCCGGTGCCGGTGGCTTCCCTGGTGCTGGTGGCTTCCCTGGTGCTGGTGGGGATGCACCCGCGTCCAGCCAGGGTCCGACCGTCGAAGAGGTCGACTAAGTGACAACTTCGAAATCGCGGGGTTTATTTAGTTCTGTTTTTAGGTTGAATTTACTAATTTTCTATGACAAAATTTTTAAGAGAAAGTACTTACCCAGATTTTGTAGGGCCTACAGGCCAGAAGCTATGGTGAGAACGGAAGAGGCGAGCCATATCACGACGAGAATTCCCCCGATTTTCTTGTCAAACATCCAGCCATTCAATGGAACACACAAGGCAAGGAAGATCAAAGTGGTGATCAATGCTGAACAATTCCATTTTAATGGCGCAGAGAATTCGAGAGGGATTTGCTGTGTGCCTTTGTTGTACATGACAATCGTCGCACTAATGCCCAAGGAGCTAATCGATAAAAGCGGGCCGCCAAAGCAAGCACCAAAGGCCATGACCGGCATGCCCATCTTGGCAATAATGAGATTTGAAACCAAGTCACCTACCGAATTACCCAAAGCAAACACCGTGGCCCCGAGAACGTCGTCGCTGATGGAGAACATCACAGACATGGCCTTGAGCACTGCCACAATTTCTGCCGCAAAGATAGAGATCCATAAAAGGGATGAAAAAAATCCAATCAATGATCCAATATGGTTCCAGACGCGATGTGCGAGGGGGTATGATTTCATTTCCGAGTTGCCTTCGGGAATCAATAAGCTAATACCGCAGAAAAACATTAGTACCAAGGGAAGTATAACCCATATCAAAGCTGTATTGTGGAGGCTGTAAAAAGTAATGAACACAGGAAATGCCACGAATTGAATTCTGAAGACCTTCATGTCGGTCTTGTAATCATATTCCGGAGAGGTCAGATCCAACGAATTGTCGTTGGCCGAGGTATTGAAGTTGAACGCATTATATGAGATAGAGTGGCCGTATTCGATAGCTTGCTCTCTGTTTGGGGTTGTGAATCTGAGAAAGGTATTTGCAGGAAAAGTCATGATGCTGTATGCTTTTGCAAATACGGATGCTCCAGAGTCGATCTGCGGGATAAGCGACTTCCAATGACACTTACCAAGTGACTTGGCATCGTGCTGGTCGGGAGCCGTAGCAGTCCGGCCCACGTCGTTGATATCAGGTATTTCAAGGGCCTCGGGACTGCCCGTCGCAGTTAAGTGCCTCTCGTCAGTCAAAGTCAACGCAGAAGAACTTGATGGAAAATCCAGACCGTGCGTTGATAGCTTTTTCAAAAGTAGTCTCAACCCATATGAACCTGTCTCGAGTAGCACCCTCTCATCAGTACCATTATGTGGATGTGTGTTCAAAAATGCTTCGAGTTGATCGCGCTCACCTTGATATTCTGATGACATCAACGAGTCTATGGAAGGACGAGACACGTGATCAGTGGTGAAATAGTCTATTCGGTTATCAATGTCTTCGGACATCGACTCCTCGTCGTATGCATTCCGAAGCCGCGAGACATTTACCCTATGCACCACATTCTCCCACAAAATGGAGTGGCTAAATAAGACCACGGCAACATACACGATGTACGTTGATGTTAGCAATACCGAGCTCCAGTGCGTGAGCGAGCCCATGACGAGAATGAGAAGACAGATGAAGGATATTGCTAGGTAAAAAACGATATCTCGAATGAAATGGAACTTAGGTACCTTGAAAGGATGAGCCCACGAGATGGCACCGACCACTACTGTCAAAATAAAGAGCGCTGCTCCCAAGAGCTCAGATACGGCAAGACCAGTAGCCTCCACCTCGAGTGCTTTATATGTGGAGAGCACATCTGGCGCACCATTTCCAAGGGCTAACAACGTAAGTCCAGCTAGATTATCCGATAATTGGAGAAACTTGGAAATTGAGTACAAGTTCGGGCATAAGTAGTCTGACGCGGTGACGGCAAGCGACACAAAGCAAAGCAAGACTCCGCAAGATATTAGTGCTAAAAAAGTTCCCCGGAACGAAGTGCAATAATAGAGCTTGAGGTAGTCCACTCTCCCGATCTGGTAGCTGCTGCTAGCACAATGGCCACGCACAAACAGGCATTGGTCTTGTACGGGCACTATGGCAACGTCAAAGCAAGATAGGTCCGTGGCATTTTGACCGAAAAGTTTCTGGGCATTGACGGACAGGCTGATTTGCAAGAGGATGCAAAGTGCAAGCCAAGAATGAATCTTCATGGCGAAGTTGGCATTGGGAAGGGTGTTTGTAATATCTTAATTTGCATTGAGCGTCTCTTCCCACATTTTCAAGTATGCGGTTCGCGCAGTACCTGCCGTAAACTTATGCTCTACGCGATCAACCCAGAAACGTAGTCTAGCATTGAAAAACCATTCGTAGTTGATCTGGTTGGGAAAGAGGAAAAAAAAAAAAACATGCCGACTTAACGATATTTGCTTTAATCAAGGTTAAAGGTTTCGAGCGGAGTTCATGATTTGAATGCCAAGCAGCATTTTCGTAATGTATCTTGAGCATTACAAATAACACTTTATTTATACGAAAGAGAAATGTAAAGTCAATCCTTGCAGCAATCCCCATACGGGCGCACGAAGGCAATCCCTTAGAAACAACAAGTGTTCACAGATGGAATGCTGCACCCAAGATCAACAAATTAGTCTCCAGTCCACCGCTGAAAAAGTACAACAATACCCCGATGGTCATGGGTCAAGAACGCCATAATGGGTTCAACCTCAACGGGATGCTGTTACGTTGTGAGTGGCTGTGATTTTGCGTTAAGGAGAAAACGATATTCAGGTAGGAGATGCGTCGAATATATAGTTAGTGCGCGGGGCGGGTAACTTCTCAGTTGACCTACAAGGGATTTTTTATAGCGGGCTGCAAAAATGATTCAAAAAAACAATCTCATATAGGTCGTACCCGGATTCGAACCGGGGTTGTTCGGATCAAAACCGAAAGTGATAACCACTACACTATACAACCTTTATACGAACTTTTACGTGCCCTTAAATGTATGAGTCATTAAAAATGAGTCTTAGACTGAAAAACAGGAAAACTTTGGTAAAACTCGGATCCTGACAAGCAGAAAGAGAACCTTTCGCGGATTGGGCTCACACCTTTTTTCTATGCGCAGTGAATTGAAATAAAGAGGCTAGGAGACGTCTGTTTCATAATTCGTGAAGCAAAAAAAAAAGCCAGTTACATGCGGTGCAACCAGCTGACACAATGAACTTGTCGTAACAGAACACGATGCCTGCGGGTGAACGTGTGGTCCATTTTAGATTCTTCTTGTCGTATGATGTATAATATTTGTGATAACTGGGGTGTGTGAGACACTCGGAAGATACTACTATAGTGTCTCTTCAAGAAAGAGATAATAAGGCCATACCGACTCGTGAGCTGAAAGAAATAACTCCATATTATATACAAGACTTTTAGCGGTAGTTGCTAGCTTCTGTGACCTAGAGAGATCGACGTTTTCCGGTTGTTACTAGAAAAACCAGAACTTCTTTTTCTTTGTGTCTGATGCTGGGGCATCCGCAATGAGTTCTTTGGCAAATTGGCGGTGCATATCGTATTCTCGCAAGAGCCGCTCCTCCTGCTCTTGCTGAAGCCTCTTCGCCTCCAACACGTGTCTTTCAGACGGTCTGTTGAGAGCAAACTCACCCTCCTTTGTTCTCCGTACCTCTTCTGGGATATAGTCGGTGTCCCGCACATTTCTGACGGTTGAAGTTGCATCTCTTGGATGATACAAATCCTCGAACTCCTGGTTGTTGAGACCAAAAAACCTCTCTTTCAATTGAAGTCTTGTTCTGTAGAACCCGGACATGACATTTTCACGCCCATCGTTCCATCTGTAGAAAAATGAGAAATATACGAGAATGGACCCCGTGAGAAAGGTCCCGAACCACCTCGTTCCCGTATTAAGTCGCTGATTGGTGTCCACTTTTCGCAACACCATGTACTGTCCAGGGTATAGGCTAGACATGGGCCGCGGCGTGTAATTCAATCTTTTCATCGTCTCATTGATCTTTTTGTATTGCGTCGGGTTCTTTGGCAATGATGAGAAACCCAGTGGGGCCTCGCTGGGCACTTTGAACTCAGATGGGTAGCCTTCCGCTGGTCTGACATCTGTCGGATCATATGGATTATATGGCGCCTTGGGTGGCACCCAGCCCTTTGGGTTAGGCCTCCTTTCGAAATCGTCGGACATGTTCAATAAATAAGTCGGTGTATCAGTTTTGGTTGTGATGGCGCTAATGCGATGTGTGCCAGGACCGCCGTAAAATCAGGCCTCGCGCACGGGGAAGTGTCAATAAATAACTTAACAGGTATTTATTTGTTTTTTTTATTTGTATGGTTGATTTAAGGAATGTAGTGGGCTATGAAAGTTGTTAATGATAAGTATAAGCTTATGAATTATCGTATTGCTTTTATAATATTTCAAAACATTTTTGGCTGTCGTGGATTTTTTGGATCCGAGACCACGCCAAATCCTGCTTTGATCAGTATATTGAGGGAGAAAAATCATATAACTGAACGAAAAACACACGGTAAAAATTCGATTTACATCCGCTTGTCAGTTGAGACCTACCAAATCCTTTTTCCTGAAGTAAAGAATCCAATATCGCTGCAAAAAGTAAGAATTATTTTCAATTCTGTTATTTTCATTGCACCTTTTCCTTCCATGTCCATATGTGTGCATCAGTTGAGGGCGCACCGCGCGAGATGTATCGAACGCACGGTGCCCTCGGCTACTCCGTTCTGTGGTGTATGTCTGTCAAGATGAGTGTTTTAGACGAGATCTTGAGGTTCTTTTCCTTGGAAACGCTAGACACTCGCCTACATGCTCCCAATGATATGGATAAGAAAAAAGCGGTGATGGCGAGAGCAAACCCAGAGTCTCGTTGGCACACGTTGGAGTTCAGGCTCTATCTCTTGGTGTTTGCCATGGTCGTGCCACTAATGTACAAAACGGCCATGGATGCATCGAACGAGACCAATCCCAATTATCCTCGCTTTCAACACCTACTAAGTGACGGCTGGATGTTTGGAAGGAAGGTGGATAACTCCGACCAGCAATATAAGTTTCTCCGGGATAATTTCTGGTTAATTTGGGCAATTTTACTCAGTCACACTGCTTTGAGACGAGCCGTATACTGCTTCTACACGCCGAAAAGGACCACCTTCGATTTTTGTTTTGGTTGTGTGTACTTGATAACCTTACATGGCACAAACAATCTACGCATAGCTCTTCACGTTGTGGTCATGTTTTCGATGGCCAAACTCATTGACAAACCAAGGACGGCGAAAACATGTCTTTGGGTCTATGGAGTTCTCAGTCTATTCATGAATCATTGGTTCAAAGATATGGCGACAAACATAAGATTCATAGACAATGGATTTCATGGAATAGTCCCGCGCTGGGACGTGTTCTACAACTTTACTCTCCTCCGCATCATCTCTTTCTCCATGGACTATTTGGACTCAAAGAACAAAGATAAACTTCTCTCAGAGGAGGACATCAATTTGGGACAGGCTTCTCCGATCAAGCTCGAGGCACTGACCATGCCTTCGGACTTGGACGATCGCAGAAGATTAGACGCCCCTATCCCCATGGTTGACTATTCTTTTTCGAATTTTGTGGCATATCTTAGCTACGCACCACTTTTTATTGGAGGCCCCGTTATTACATTCAATGACTACTTATATCAGTCGAATTACCACCAGGCCCAGTCTACAAAGGACTTTAAAAGAATCATGGTGTACGGCGTGCGTCTAATGTTTTGTGTGTTGGTGATGGAATTCCTCTTACACTTCATGTATGTGGTTGCAGTCTCAAAGGCCAAGGCTTGGGATGGTGACACGCCGTTTCAGATCTCAATGTTGGGATTGTTCAATCTCAACATCATATGGCTAAAACTTCTCATTCCATGGCGACTTTTTCGATTTTGGAGCTTGCTTGATGGAATAGACCCACCAGAAAACATGATTAGATGTATGGACAACAACTATTCTGCGGTTTCGTTCTGGAGGGCATGGCACCGATCTTTCAACAAGTGGGTACTTCGGTACATCTACATACCCATGGGAGGCGCTGGTGCCGGCACTGGCGGTTACATATCCAGGATTGTCAATTCATTATTGGTCTTCAGTTTTGTCGCTATTTGGCATGATATTGAGCTTAAACTTTTGATGTGGGGTTGGCTAGTGGTTTTGTTTTTGCTACCCGAAATTTTCGCAACCGCGTACTTCAAAAAGTACAACAAGAAGCCATGGTATAGACACTTGTGTGCAGTCGGTGCAGTCATCAACATATGGATGATGATGATTGCAAACTTGTATGGCTTTTGCTTGGGCAACGACGGGACTGCTGCTCTCCTCAGGGCCTTGGTGAGCACTTCCAGTGGCCTTACGTATTTTGTCTTGTCGTCGTGTGCATTATTTGTCGGAGCTCAAGTGATGTTTGAGATGCGAGAGGCAGAAAAGCGGAGGGGCGTGGACGTCAAGTGTTAAAGTTAGATCTTTTGAAGTGAAAACTCTATGCATAAATCTAAGTAGGGTGTGTAATTTCTCGCGAAATCTCCGCAAATCTCCGCAAATACCCAGTAAATCTAATAATAAATAGGTAATGCCAAAATTTGATTTCTTTTACATTTCCGAGGAGACTTGTGATCTTTAGGGGGCCGGAACTCACTGGGATCTGGGGTCGCACCCATTTTCGCATCTCAATCATGGAGGGTCACAGATCGCCTTTGATTACACGCGTGAGTTGTATAGAACCCGCTCACGAGTACCAAATCTTCTTTCAAGTCTAAGAAACAAACCACTGGATTTTTCAAGCACAGATGTCTCCTCCAACTCCCGTGCGCACATGGCCAGAAGTTCAAAGCATACACAAAGAGCAGCTCAGTAATCCCCAAAAATACCAATGCTCTTTGAAATCACTCACGCAACTGGAGTGCACTTTCAAGATCTCACCCAGCAACTCAGTGATGGAAACCATATGCATTCCTTTCAAGCGCACCTTCCAGCGATGTTTACAGCCATACACAAAAGTCGTGGATGGCAAGAAAGTCAAGGGTGAGAGGTGGATCAATATTGAGACTACCAATCCGCAGACAAACGAACCGATCAAAACAAAATACAATGATGAGATTCTGCGATTTCTTCGGGCCGAGATAGACCTAGCAAAGTGGTTAGAGGGTCAAACGGAAGACGGTGACTGAGTGGCTTGTCTTATCGGACCACAAGACATACGAGGCAAGGATCACGATGCGATTTTGAGATAAGAGGTGTAACATAGACGATTAAGTAGAGAGACACTGGTGCAGTTTCGATGCTACAAAACTTTTCACAAGAGCAAGGGAAATACCAGTCTATGTATGTTTGGATTTGTGTATATACTGAACATGTGTGTAATTAGTAACAAGAACCTTCAGGTGGTTGAGGCAATTTCTTGTTCGATGCGGATGCCATGGTTTTTCTTAATTCCAAAAGAACTATCTCCATTGTGTTTGATCTCTTCCAATTTTTCAAAGTGTCAAATTCACTGACCACAACATTTCCTTGCGAATCCACACATGGAAGGTTGATTTTGGAGACAAAAGTGACTGTGGGTGGTTTCTCGGGGTAATCCTTGCCACAAACAATACTCAATGAGTATATTCTGTTTTCATGCGTGGAATGAGGCGGGCCCAAAATAGTTCCGTTCCAGTTCGTCATTGTGATATCGTCTTGATTGGATAAGCCATAAGATATAGACTGGGCACCAAGACCTTTCTCGCCCTTCTCCAATTCTTCGAGAAGTTTGAAATTTCTGGGGCTTTATGGTTAGTATTCTATCGAGGGACAAGACCAAAGGAAGTTCGCGTACACTTTCGACATATTCAAGTCAAATGGTATCAGTTCGGTGGGGCTTGCCGTGATCCGTGATTATAAAGCTTTAATTGCCCATGGTGCACGGGCTCTTGAGCGGTACGCGAATGTGGTTGTGGGACCGATCGAGCGAATTCGGGGAAATTAAGGACGAGGAAGGTGCCCCGACGAGTAAAGGAACAGCGGATCGATTTACACGCCGATATTTTAGCCAGTTCGGTCTATTTTATAGAATTAGTCAACAAGCACAATTAGCGCCTGAACAGCTCATAGAATATTGTCGTTGCTACAATTTGTCCGAATGCCACATGCATTTAGATACACGCGCGCGAGAGAGCCCGAGATACCGTACTGCAGAAACAAATCGGCTTTCAACAACATCACCTACCCGTGATCCAACCAAAGGTACACATCACTTTCATTAATGACCGAAGGAAGTCTGTCCCCTTTTTTGGAGCAGCCACTGCGAATTGATGGCTTGAGCTCACTGCATAGTGAGAAAGTCGCTCGTTTGGAATATGAGCTAGCCTCAATGAAGACTGAAAAGCGCCTAGTTGAGCAAAGCAAAGAGTCTTGCGTTGCGCGCTATGAACAGCTTCTTTCACGAAAAAACGAGGAGTTGGCACGGCTTCAAAGCAACTTTGACTTTGTCTTCAATCAGCGAAAGGAGCTCCAGCTGAAAATGAAAAACCAGCAAGATGTCGTCAGCAAGTCTTCCAGCGAGAGCGATCGGCAGGTGAAGACGCTCACGGCCGAGAAAAGAGCGCTTTCGGCTAAAATAGACAAGTATGAGCGTGCGCTTCTGAAAACCACAAATCAGTGTGAGCATTTACGCTCTGATTTCAACCGTGAGCTAGCTGCCAACGATCAGTATAGGGAGAGAGTGAAAGCGTTAGTTGTCGAGAATAAAGAGCTCGCACGGCTCAACGACGACCTTTTACAGCGGTCAAAAATTCTCAAGACTCAATTAGAGAGCGATTTTGTAAGGACAAATGAGGAATTGAAGCTTCGCGTTATCTCTCTTCAGAAAACCAATGACGAGCTTCAACACAAAATTGACCTGCTCCTTCAACAAAAGACCAGTGTTGAATTATTGAAAGAGAAAAACGCATCTCTTTCCAAGCAACTCAAGGAACTCGAAACGTGCCAAAGCCGCGCTGCGCAGCTAGAAATAGCCAATGCCGAGTTGCAGGCAAAATTTGACGAGTATTTTGGCATGATCAGCTCCACGATAGAAAGCCATCAGGCTTCGTCCAAAGACGAAGTCGTCAAGAATTTCATACACACTTTCAAACTGATTCAAAACAAAAACTTGATCTTAGCCGATAAGCTCAATCAAGCGCTGTCTGAGTATGATGATATACAACGAGATCACCACGCTCTTCTTCAGAAAGTTCAGACAGAATATGAGCCACAGATCAATACATTGAACGCGCAAGTATCGACCCAAAATGTTCAACTTCAGGAGCTCAAGACGGCGAAGATCCTCAACGAAAGGGAGATTGAGTTTTTGAGACAGTCTCTCAAAGACTTGGATGACCTCACATCAAGACAGAAGTCTCCTTCGTCATCTCAGACAAAAGACAATACCGAAAAGTTGGCTATGAACCAATACTTGACAAATCTTGAAAAGCTCGTCGACGACTATAAACAAGAAATTGAACTGTTGCGCAAGAAGAGTAGCACACCAACCATCAATCATAACGTGCCTACAAAGAGACCAAGATTGGTCGATGAGGAGATCACTAACTTGAAAACAGCTAACTCCCTTCGCAAGGAAAATTTGGAGCTCTCTGTGAAGGTGAAGGACTTACAAGAAGAGATTGAATTCTTGAGAAAGCAACTAGCTTTGTCAAAAAAAGGCTCGGATGAAATAGGGCAGCAAGTTCTCGAGCTACGTGCCAATCCCTTTTCTGCGCTTCAGATGATAAAGCAGGAGACGCTCGATTTACTTCGCAAAGAAAATCTTGAATTAATCGCGAAATACGTCAATTCAGAGACGGTCGACTCGATTCCCAAGTCGCTCTTTGCAAGACAAGAAAATGACAAAGACATGTTGCAGTCAAAAATAGATCAACTTTTGAAGAAACTTAACCGACTAAGGTCAGTCTAAGCCGACAAAAGTCGAGACTTAGTCGCTATTATCTCGCGCTTTTTCGGCTACTCGATTGAATTTATACCCAGTCCAGTGAACCCCAATGACTTGTGCTCGAAGATCAAGCTAGTTTCCAAGTACATTGCTCAGAAAGGGCTCGATGACAATAATCCGTACCTCATCATTGACGTGCATTCTCGTTCACTCAAAGCCAATGGCAATTACGAATTCAAGAGCCTATGCGAGGACTTGGTGGACAGGTGGGTGAGCGAAAAACATCAGATTCCCTGTTTTCTAAGTGCACTCAATTTGAAAATATACGAGGAGTATGGCAGACAAAGAAAGGTTATAAATGAGTAATAGCGTGTATGCACGGAATATAAGATAGATCTAGGCATCAGACAATGTAAGTTCATCACTCACCAACTTAAGCAATTCAGCTGGCGTCTTGTCAAGGTTTTGCGGAGCTTTCACAACACGACACCAGACATCACCCTTTCTTATATCATCGAACGATTTGCTAAAGTTTTGTAGCAACACATTCACGTCCTCCTCCTTTCCGTATCTTGTTTGAAAGTTGAACATCCAACCCCAGGCATCACCGTTACCATCATGAGCATTCAAAGCTCTGTCAAACCAAGCCTTCGCTTTCAGAAATTTTCCATCTAGCCAGAAGAACACTCCGATTGCGAGCAAGACTTCGGTGGAGTTATTCGTTTGTTTAAGCGCGTCAAGAAAGGCATTCTTTCTGTGTGCCATTTTGGGAATGTTCTTCAAGTGAAGAATCCAAATTCTGGGACGAGACGGGAAATTCTTCAATGCTTTATTGATAAGCTGGCGCGCAGTCACAAGGTCATTCAATCGAAATTCTAATTCGATCTTGGCTTCCCACAACATGGGTTCATCTTTATACCGCGAGACTGCTACATCGAGGACAGATCGAGCTCTTGCGATTGCCGAGTTATCCAAGTCCAAGAAAGCAAGAGACCTCCATAAAATAGGGCAGGCTGGGCAGAATTTTGTGCCAGTCGAAAGACATTCCCTGGCAGCGAGCGTGTCATCAGAGTCGATGAATATTTGAGCCTGTTGAAGATATAACTTAGGGTTCTCGGGAAACAAAAGTAACGCCTCTTTTGAAGCTGCTAGCGCATTTTCAATTGCTATCTGGCCCGGCTTTCGCTTGCAGTGATATCTGAGAACGTGAATGTGCTTATACCACAAGCGGGGTGATGATGTTGACGGGACTCGTATAGACTCCTTTGAAACGGTTAATGCCCGAGTGAACTCGTGGTTTCTCAACTCGAGTTTGAGCCGGCCGACCCAAATCTTCTCGCTGTTAGGCATGACCTTACACGCATTTTCGAGAATTGCTCTCGCGCCTGGAACATCCGATCCTAAAATCCACTTATCTTTCGCGTACATCAAGGGAACTATCTCATTTTCGGGCATGCTTTCCATGGCTTTCTCATACATGTCGTAAAGCCGAGGAATGTCCGATTTGAGCAAGCCAAAAAGCATTCTCCAATTGTTGATGACAAGCGGTTGAACCTCGCAAATAAACTGTTGGATATAGCTGGAGATCATCGGACTGGTCAAGGAGTGGGACGCAGCTAAGGCATGGAGCTGGTCTAGTTCATCGTCAACGCTGATGTCCTTCAAAACACACTTAACGATGGCCTGTGAGCTTTTAGCAAAACCTTCTTCCTGTGCTTTGACAGCATCTTCGAGCCATTTTGCGGCACTCTTAGTGAAAGAGTGTTTGGCCAATTCTTTCCTACCCTTTTCAAACATGATCGCTAACTTCTCGACCGAGACGTCCAAATTTTCTCTTTCCTCAAGTTTCAATGCCGTGATCCATATATTGGCTTCATTGGGCAATTGCTTTCGAGCCTTGTTGAGCACTGCTTTCGCATCGCTATAGCTCGAAATATTGACGAGCGTTAGCCAGAGATCCCACTCCTTCGGACAGAGCTCGGTTGCCCGTGTGAGCAAGCGCATCTGCTCTTCATTTGTGCCACCCATATCTATGAGAAATTTCCAAAGGTTGACACTTCTCGGAAGAAATTCAAGGGCCTTCATCACGACCTTTCTTCGAGATGTTACATCCCCAGGGTTTTCCAACTGTAAAGCAGCAAACCAGAGCTTTTCCGACTGCGAGTTAAGCCGTAGAGCCTCGCTCATGATGGTTTTGCAGACTTTAGTGCCCTCACTCCGGTGGAGTCGAATACTCTCTAGCCAAATTTCATCGTTGTGCGGAATTAGGTCGCAACCTTTTGAGATAAGAATTTTTGCTTGATGTATTTGTCTTGCCTGTTCTTCAAGGCGCGCTGAAGATATCCACAGATCGGCTTTATATGGTTCAGCTCTTCGTAGAGACGCTAGGACCAACCTGCCTTTTTCTAGATCACCAGCCAAGGCGCTTTTCTGCTCCCATTCCTCAATATCGGCCAACTTCACCGCACTGTCGTTTTCTGCCGCGACAGTGGTATTGCTAGCATTTTCTCTAAAACCAGACCCGGTGCTTGAGATGAGCATATCGGGCGCCGCATACGTGCGTTGCTGCTGCTGATCAAGCAACCGCTGCCTCTTGTTTCTTCGCGTCAAATCGCCAACTTCGGGTAAACTCGCCCACTCATCCATACTCACCTGGGCTAACTCACTTTTGAGCAGCGTAAATTCCTGTTGTATCGCGCCCGTACCTGTGGGGATTTCCACAGTTCCTGCCGAATCCGCGGATACTTGATCTCCTGACCGTTTCTTGTAACGCTTCTGCAAGCGATGGTCAATTTGTTCGTATATCCGGTCTGCCTCATCATCCTCTCTTGATTTATTGGCTGTTTGTGCCAAAATACCCTCCTCCTGAGCGTCGGCACCATCGGCTAATTCACCACCAAACTGTGACTCAAAACGCACAGGTCCGGTGTCTGCGCTAGTAGTGAAGCCAGTTGCGCCTCTACCAACACCCGCCACATATCCTGGTGGGGGCTCCTGGTCTAGAAACGATTTCCTCTCCATGAAGAGTGGGGAAGCGGTTCGTAATGTGGATAAAGTAATCCAAGTCGGCTCATAAAACACCCGTACACCTAAGAACTGCTCAAAGAAGCAGAGCTAGATTGGCATTATTTAAGGTGGACAACAGGAGCCTGATACTACGAAATAAAACGGAATTTGAAGCCCTGAAACTTTGCAAACAGAGTGAGTATAAGCCGGGGCTTTTGAAGGAGTTTGTTGAAGCTTGTTTACGAAACGGGCTACTGCGCAAGCCCCAAAAAGATGTTTAGAAGAAGCTTTCGATTCGAAAGCAAAAGTCGAAACACAAATACTTTTGGACAACATGCTGGAGCTGAGCGGTGAAGAAGCTAAATTACCACTAGTTTTTCCTTCACAGGTAATATTAGTAAAGAGCTACAGTATGTCAAAATTGAGCCGCACTCCGGTCACGTGACTAGAAATTTTCCATCGCTGCATCGCTCATCACTCATCTCACGAGCAACGCGCCATGGCTCAAGTATTAAAACGAAAGGTTCACACTTAACCAAAATGGGTAAAAGAAGCGCTGAAGAAGAGATTCCAGTCACAAGATCTGCTCTCAAGACCGATGCTGATTCTGTTCCACTTCTGAAAGATCACATCGACAACGAGCAGGATGTGGAGATGGGCGAGTTTGAAGATCCATATGGTGACGACTTTGAGTCTGAGGAGGAGATCATTGAGTTGGACTCTGCTGGTGAAGAAGACGAGGGGATGGAGGAAGAAGCCGCGCCTGGTAAGATCGAGGAAGTGGATGAGAAAAAAACACAACAGCAGGCCGCCGAGTCGACCCTTTATTTGCCCCACAGATCAAAGCCTTTGGGCCCCGACGAAGTGTTGGAGGCCGACCCCACTGTGTACGAAATGCTCCATAACGTCAATATGCCGTGGCCATGCTTAACGCTCGACATCATGCCAGACAACTTGGGCTCCGAGAGAAGAAACTACCCCGCATCTGTCTACGTGACAACCGCCACACAGGCTTCGAAGGCCAAGGACAACGAGTTGATCGCGATGAAATTGTCATCTTTGTCGAAAACTTTAGTCAAGGACGACGATGATGAAGATGAAGATGAGGACGAGGACGAGGACGACCTTCACGTGGATCCGGTCATGATATCTGAGACAGTCCCTCTCAAAAGCACCACCAACAGAGTAAGAGTTTCTCCACACGCGAGGGAAACGGGCGAGTATCTTACTGCGCTCCTGCAAGAAAACGGCGAGGTACAGATTTTCGACTTGGCTGCGCAATTCAAGGCGTTCGATACACCTGGCTTTACGATTCCCAAGCCTTCGAAAAAACCCATTCATACCGTGCGCGTCCATGGCAATGTGGAAGGTTACGGTTTGGACTGGTCGCCATTGATCAACACGGGGTCTTTGTTGACGGGCGACTGCCTGGGACGTATCCATCTTACGCTGCGTACAACTTCGAGCTGGGTCACGGATAAGACGCCTTTCACAGCATCAAATGACTCAATTGAGGATATTCAGTGGTCCACCGGTGAAAGCACTGTGTTCGCTTCCGCGGGATGTGACGGTTACGTGCGCATTTGGGACACGCGCTCGAAAAAGCATAAGCCTGTTATTTCAGTTGCTGCTTCTAAAACAGACGTCAACGTCATTTCATGGAGCGACAAGATCAACCACTTGTTGGCCTCGGGCCATGATGATGGTTCCTGGGGTGTGTGGGACTTGCGTAACTTTGGCGGCAAAGAGCAGCCGGCGCCCGTTGCTCACTACGACTTTCACAAGTCGGCCATTACATCGATCTCATTCAACCCATTGGATGAGTCTATCATTGCTGTGTCGTCCGAGGACAACACTGTCACGTTATGGGACTTGGCTGTCGAGGCCGATGACGAGGAAATTGCTCAGCAGCGCAAGGAGACGCAAGAGTTAAGTGACATTCCACCACAATTGTTATTCGTGCACTGGCAAAGAGATGTCAAGGACGTCAGGTGGCACAGACAAATTCCAGGTTGCTTGGTGTCCACTGGTGGCGATGGGTTGAACATCTGGAAAACAATCTCGGTGTAGTCGGGGTAAGGCCCCCCAATAGCATACATACAAACGCTTGTTGCCAGGTGGCATGAGCACACGTACAATACAATAGATTCCATAAAGAGTATCATGGAGAAAATAGTGATTTAGTTTCGACCGAAAGTAGATTTAGATTTAACTATTAGACGAAGTATGCCACCGATGTGTCTTCATTACTGCTTACCGCACGCACTCCCCAGAATCATCCAGGGCCGTATCCCAGCGGGCCCAAAACACGTCATATATACATAACGAAGCTTATATCGGTTTGATTAGCTATGGACGAGAGAGGAATATTTTTAGGACACAAAATCACATTTAATTAAAAAGTTCTCTATCATATATTGATGACTCGCGATCGTGATCTTAAAAGACGCAGCTGCTGGGCAACCGGCGACGCGCATAGTATCAGGCCATCGCGATCTCGAATATAGGGTCCTTAGAAAACACCTGCTGATTCCATGGCGAAAAAGGACAAGAAGGCCAAGGATGCCAAGAAGGCGCGTGCCGCAGAAAAGCAAAAGAAAAACACCGCCAAGTCCGACTCGAAGCAAAAGAAATTGGCCAAGAAATTGGGTGAGGACGAAGACGATCAGGACATCGATGCCATCTTAGAGCAATACGCCAAAGAGCAGGCCGAATTCACCGCCATAAATGTTGCCGTCACCTCAAGACCATCAAAACGTCTCAACCCGACATTGGTGGCATCTCCACTCCAGGGAAAGAGGGAGTTGATACTCTTTGGTGGAGAGTTTACCTCTGGTGGGCACTCCAAATTTTACAACGAGCTCTATACGTACTCGATTGAAAACAACACCTGGAGGCAAATTTCTTCAAAAAACGCCCCACTCCCACGCTCCTCTCATTCCATGTGTGCGCATCCTTCCGGTATCATCTTGATGTTTGGGGGCGAGTTTTCATCTCCTAAGCAATCTACGTTTTATCACTACGGTGACACGTGGGTGCTCGACGCTGACACAAAGGAATGGGAAAAAATCGACCAAAAAAGGGGCCCCTCACCCAGATCAGGCCACAGAATGTGTGCATGGAAAAATTACATCATTTTGCATGGAGGGTTCCGTGACTTGGGGACGCTGACGACATACTTGCTGGATATGTGGCTTTTCGACATCACCACATACAAATGGACCCAAGTAGAGTTTCCTTCCACGCATACCGTCCCAGATGCGAGATCGGGACATTCCTTGATTCCGCACGCCGAGGGTGCTGTGATTTATGGCGGATACTGCAAGGTGAAAGCCAAAAAAGGTCTTCAAAAGGGTAAAGTGCTCACGGATTCATGGCTCGTGAAAATGAAAGCAGATCCGAAGGCAATCCGATTGGAAAGGAGGAGGAAACAAGGTTTCACCCCGTCTCCACGAGTCGGCTGCTCTATGGTGGCTCACAAAAATAGAGGTATATTGTTCGGAGGCGTGTACGATTTTGACGAGAGTGAAGACAATCTCGAATCGCAGTTTTACAACTCTATGTTGTCATACCAGACGGAGACTAATAGATGGTACAATGTGACGCTCAAGCCCCGGAAAAAGAAGAAACAAGAGCAGCAAAAGGAAAAGTCCCGTGACGAGGATTTGGAGGACATTCTCAATTCGATTTTGGCGAAGGCTAAATTGAATGATGACGAAGACGACTCCGATCTTCAAGAAATTTCACAGCTTGAAAAGCTCAGACAACAAGAAGAAAGAGAGGAGTTGGAGAGCGAAAAAATCGAGTTCCCCGTGATGAACCAAATGCCTCATCCCAGATTCAATGCAACAACTTGTGTGGTGGACGATACGTTGTACATTTTCGGTGGTATGTTTGAAAGAGACGAGCAGGAATTTACATTAGACTCAATGTACGCCATTGATTTGAATAAGGTGGATGGCGTGAAGGTAATTTGGGAAGACTTGTCCGAGTTGGACAAGGAGCACATTGACTCAGACGACTCAGACGATGATGAAGACGATGACGACGATGAGGAAGATGATGATGAGGAGGAAGAAAAGGAAGGAGAAGATGACGAACCCGAGGAGGAGGAGGAGGAGGAAGATGAAGAAGAGGAAGATGCAATTCCTGATCCCAGACCTTGGCTCCCACACCCCAAACCTTTCGAGACGTTGAGACTATTCTACATTCGCACAGGTCCACAATTTTTGGAATGGTCGATCTCGAGCAATAGAGACGCCAGGGGTAAATACTTGAAAAAAGCAGCATTTGACCTTTGCGAAGACAGATTCTGGGAGAGGAGGGAGCAGGTGAGAATTGCGGAGGACCAGTTAGAGGAAATGGGCGGGGTAGGCGAGGTCATTGAGAAGGATGCGTCGAATACGTCCAAGAGAAGATAGATTCCGATAATGGGGATGCGAAGGCCCTTGTACTACGATCGAAAGTTCAAAAGGATCATTGCGATATTAAAAGTAAATAGTGAAAGTGAAGATTATGCAAAATGGATGCCCACTTGGTGAAAGGCATACAAGAGTTTCAAAAAGTCGGTCTGATCCATCTTGGCCGCTCTTTGATCAGAAAAGCCGGTCTCGGATAAAACAGAATCAATCTTTTGCTTGACAGTGGCAGCCAAGTCGGCCTTGCTGTCTACTTGCATTGAGTCCGCATCTTGCTGAGCCAAATATGTGGCGTAATTTTTCGTGAGAATCTCAATGACGTTCGTAGACTTGAAGCCTGCAGCGATGGTTTTGTTTTTTCTGACAAAAACAATGCGGAGCAAACCATCCCACTCTTCGAAATCAATCACTGGGCGTGGTTGCTTAATCTCGATTCTTACCACGGAGGACTCGACCTGTGGCGGTGGTCTGAAATTGTTTTTGCCGACTTTCATAATGTGAGTGACGTTAGCCCACATTTGCACATTGGCGGACAATCTACAGTACAACGAATCGCCTGGCCGAGCCAATAGACGTAATGCAAACTCTCTTTGGAACATAAGAATGGAGACCCGTGGAGGGCGGGGTTGGTTGAGAAGCTTGAACACCAAGGGCGACGAGATTTGATAAGGCGTGTTGGATATGCAGACGTCAAAGTACGGAAGATCCGTTTTCATGAAGTCTCCTAGCAAAATCTCGAGCTTTTTTTCTTGTGGCGTGCCATGGACTCTTTTCGTCAATTCTGCGGCCATTCGAGGGTCCATTTCAACAGCAATAACCTTCCGTGCTTGTTCCAAAATCCTCACTGTGAGGTTTCCGGTACCTGGGCCGACTTCCAATACAATATCGCTTGGCTTGATTTGGGCTTTATCAACAATTCCTTGAGCCACTAATGGGTTCTTGAGAATATGCTGGCCAAGATTGGTGTTGAACTTGAAAACAGAATTCATGTGCTTCTCTGCGGAAACAGTAGGCCCTGTGGGGCTTGCTGTCGTGGAAAACTTTTTTTTGGGAGCCTTGGCCATGGCTTAGATATCTGTTTACTTATTCGTGATTGATCTCATCTCATCGCATTGTGGTCTGCCCCGGGCTTTTTCAGTTTAGACATCCGTGCATCAAGCGCGAAAGACCGCTAAGAGTGGGTGCAAAATAGAATGCACAGTTGAGAATGGTTTGTTTTTTGACGCGTTTGACCAAAACATGCTTTTTTGTTTTTCTTCTTATATGTCCGCTTTATCTTTCATTCCTCAAGGTGGTTCCCAGTACTATCATAGGCAGCATAATGTAGGGACTACTTACACAAGTGTGGTTTCTTTAATGGTAGATGAACTGCAAAATGGTAAATCATTGAGTCATCAAGGGGATGGAAAGTTAGTTTATGACGCAGTAGTTCTCTTTCGGTTTTGAGAATTTGCGTGCCCAGGTGTCAATTTTAAAATCAGCCAGCGGGGATCAATACGGCTCAGTTCAGCTCACTCTATAGAGATCGTAATCACACCCACCTGGCATCTCCCTTTCACTTTGAGTCATTTGCTTACTCTACGAAATGACTGAATATAATTATTAATTAATTTGGTTCCAAATCGTCTCATTTTATTGAAAGATGTCTTTAATTTATGTAAGTGTCTCTGTTCAAACTCGCACGCGACACAATAATGAGCAAGAAATTACCGATCACTAGCCACGAACTCAATCACGTTTTAGTGAACACTCAACAAAAAAATAACGAAGATTGTCAGCGAGAAAAAATAATAGTTTGAGAAATGCATGGTGATCACCACATATTTGGTGTTCTAGCTAGTCACTGGCACGAGCTCACGAAAAAGCACAGACAAGCCGACAGCCGGCCACAAAATGCAAAGCTGGAGGAACAAAGTGATGAGCATAATGAAGTAAGTTGCGAACTATTCTTGTGGACAAAGTGCTATGAGGTCTGCACTAGAACTCATAGTGACTCTCTTCCTTGCTTCACTATGGCCGACTTCGACGCCTTTTTGACCAGCCGAACTCAAAACTTTGTCGCAAATGGCTGTGGTGCCCTCGATCTCTACAACGATTTATTTGGCAAACAAGATTTGAAAACATTACTAGTGAAGGATAGAAAAGAAAGCACTTTGACTTTGAAGACATTGCCTAACTGTACTCTGGAACTGCTGACGGTTTTGCTTTCTAATGTTGGGCTGTTTTTGGATGACAATTTCATCTCCAAGGCCGACGATTCAGTTTCCGCATTCTTGGAGGAAGAATTTACAAACCCCTTGAACCCTATTTATTGCTCTACCTCTCGAAAAAAGGAAGCTCAAAAATCCATCAAATACTACATGTGTGATGTTGACCAAGCTTGTCTATCAGTTCCCATATTTCTCCGTAAAGTCAAATTCACAATGGAAAGCATCGAAGACCTCAAAGTTCAGGTCTACACCGAAGGATCTACCATTGTCATGGAAGATTTGAAGAGAGAAGTCCTGGATGCTCTCAAAAATGCCGATAATCTGCTCAGGACTGCTAACAAAATCAGTAATGCTATCGATTCTGGTAACGAGCTTGTGGCCACCCTATTAACATGGGCAAATTACGAGTGCACTTTGGCGGAAGTCCATCGCTTACTTAGTAAGAGACACGAACTATTTGTGGAAACAACACCTTTTGATAAGATCAAAGATTTGGGAAAATTGTGCGAAGGCTTGTATTCTTCATCACAGGCGATTGCTGGGACAGTCGGTGAGCTCGAAGAAATGCTGACCAGTTTACCGAGCTCATCTCCCTCATTCGAAGAGTGCTCTTCGGTTGCAAATACTCGTAATGACGAAGAAAAAGCGTTGGTGGTGGATATCTCCGGAGATAGTTTCCAAATAGAAGAGCTTGAGGTTGTAGATTTCAGTGATTCTGAATAAATTATACTTGCCTCCTCAGAGTTCACGCGCTCATTCTGGCGATGAATTTTGCAACCTCAGCTTGCGAGATTTTTTTTTTTCTTTTTCGCAGCCATTTTCTTTGTGTCCATTGGCGCTTAGCTGAAATAGAAATAAGTCATATTGCAACAAAAAAATGAGTAGCATCTCTACTGAAAAAACTCATACTGCTCGCAGCTTCACTCAAACAATGTTAGACGTTTTTCTTTCGCTTAAGTCAGGCTTGAGATCAGTGCACGGATCGCCAAGAAACTCAAACGGCGGCGACAAAGTGGAGAAAGGCTCGCCGACGGGGTCTTCAAGATTTAAAACGTTTGCTTCGAGCGGGGAAAACTTGCGAAAACACCAATTGCAAAGTGCCAAACGAAAAATGAGGGTCAGAGCGCAAATGGCCAGTGCCTCTGAAAATTCAGCACCCGATGAATATCATTATGATCGAGAGACACAGCCCCTCAACTATGAAACCATGGTGAAACAAAGAATTGGTGTGAAAGGTCCAGTAATAACGTACCAGATCCCAAAGATGCGGCCGTATTCGGTCTGTCAGGAGGATTATTCTTCCACAGCAGAGACAATGCTGACTAGCTATTGCAGAAGTCTTGTACCTCTAGATACTCGTGATATCCAAATAATTTCAGAGTACGACAAAAGGTGCGCTATAGATCTTGTAACACACGTAGAAGTTGAATTGTTTGAAGAAGCTTTGAAAAACTGGTGCTCTTCGCCCACGTTGATTCCGCGGCGCCTTGGGATCAGGGCATTGACTTTCGGTGGGTTTAGATACACCTACAGATGTCTCGAGTCGGAAGTGGTGAAATTTTTGTTGACATCTCAGGAAATAAGAGAAAACATTTCTGATCAATGCCGAAAAGCTCACGAGAAGCTGATTGTGACAAGCGATTTTTTACAACACACTCAGTTTAGTGCTCTGGTGCATGGAGCGATTGAAAAAGACATGCTTTCAATTGAGGAATTGATAAAAAGTGAAGATTTTAGTATTTCCAGCAATGAGTTAAGACTGTTGAGACAGAAGTATCAGGACACAACGCAAATTAACGACAATATCCCCCGATTTTTCGAAACAATGTCGCAGAAGCGAACAGCTGCTGAATCAAGGCTCTACGAGCTTAGTCAGTTCTTCACGCAAGTCGGGAATCACATCAGAAATGCAGAGACTATAGACCAAAGCTTTGTTTCAATCCAATCAACACATGGCACACATGAATACCTCTTTCAGGAGTATATTATAAAACTATGGCTTCATTTTGACGAATCGAAGAGGCATTTTCTCGGGGTGGTCCGCACAAAACTCTTCGACAAGTTCATAACCACTTTGGAAAACTGTAAAAAGGACAATTACGAAGCACACCAAATGATGAACTCAATTGCCTCACGGAGAGTGGAGGTGTTGAGGAGCGGGATGTATATCAAAAGGAGACTTCTGTACTTACAGAAAAAGTAATATGATCGGAGAACTAGCTAGCTGAATACAATCTTGCCTAAACATATTCCCAGGACCAAAGGCTTTCTTCCTCAATGGGCTCAAACGCACCATTGTTGTACTGAAAGCAACGTGTCATGAGCTCACCGCTTCTACCAAGAGTAACGATCTGAATTTGATTCAGACCCAGATTTGTTTTCGCCAGCCGCCGAGCTTGATTTGTTTTTTCCCGGGTGCTGTTCCCTGTTTCAAGATGCGCTGTAATTGCGCGGCAGTCTCGAGTTAGCGAATCGTTCCAACCCTTTGCAAAAAGCCGATCGATTTTCTCGCGCACGAAATTCTTACGCCTTGATTCCTCCTCCACTGAAGTCCTCAATTTTGAAATGAACGATTGATCAAGAATGCCTTCTACCTCTAGAGACTTACGTCTCCGAACGTCTGTGATGCCTGGAAATGATGTTCCAAAGTGGACATTCTTGGAAGAAGTATAATGTTCCTTCTGATCGATGTCCGGTTGCATGAGTATAGACTTTGGGCGCTCCTCCGAATTTTTCGTTTCGCTTACACAGCATTTTGTGGGAACTGGCAGGAGCTCCCCGGCTGTATCGATAGAATCTGGTGAGATATGCGATAATTGTTTGCCAGCTTGTATCCCTTCAATCGGTGATTGAAACACGGACGGTTGGCAACGCCTGTCCAGGTTGACTTCCGTTGACTCTTTAATCATCACTAGATTTGGCGAAGTTATCGGAGAGGAAGTTTGGGGATGACTTCTAGCGCTGAAGAACACAGCTAAGGGCGAGCCGTCGTTGAATGGCCTGTCATTTATCATGTCACGAGGAGGGACCGTTGGTATGTTGCTGTCAGAGAGCCTCTTATCCGCTTGCAGAAACGAGATCATGGGCAAGTTCGCATTCTCGCGGAACATGTTGAACAGCCTCAAGCTGTTTCTTGCCGATGTATTAGGTCTTTCCTCTCCGCTCAAAATTGTTGAAATCACATCTGAACAGACGACCTCTTGCGGCAGCTGTTCACCACAACGCTCATCACTTTTGGTTACCATATCAAAAACTGATAAATCTGGCTCCTCATCTTTTGAAACACCAGCAAAATGAGGATCGCTCTTTCTCATTTCGCAGATGTGGTCGTTGCCCTCGAATTCGTATGGACTTGAGACAAAGTTAAGCGCAGTGACTGGATCATCAAGGCAGCTAATGCTCAAAGGCATCAACCTTTCGGTAACTGCTATTTCAAGAACGGAATTTGCGGAATTTAAAGCGAATGAGTCGGTGGGGAAATGTGATATTAGCGTGGTGATTCTTTTCGTCTTGTTGATTCTCTCACTCGTGGGCGGGCTGCCTTTTATACTCGATCGTTTGGCACAGAGAGGTGATTTCTCACTATTACTTTCTTCTTTATGGAAGCCAACCGCTTCTTTCAACATAGTATCAACCATCATCCTGGGATTATTGATGTCCTGGCACTGCAGTTGTTTAAAGCTGGGCACTTCACCTTTCATTGCGAATGATTTGTCACAGCTGTGTAACAAGGTTCTAACGACTTTATCTGACGGTCCATCGTCAAGAGAATTTACTTCGGATATTCGCTCATTAAACACTTTCAAGCGCTTTTCATACTCACGAACCCAGGGAACATATACGCCCACTGAATTTAAACATTTACAGCTCACACAGGGCGGAGAAGTTTCGCACTCCTCATCGTATGGTTCAGAAGCCTGCCTTAAACTGAATTTGATGCCTCGTGGGTGTTCACATTTCCCTTGGCAAGATGGTTTTTCCGTACGACATTCTTCAGCAGAGGCTATGATCGGCTTTTCTCTGATGAATGTTTTCGCTAATCTCAAGTCCCCTGAGCAACTATTAACGCTTGAATTGTCTGCTGCATAGCTTGATTTGTGAATCACGCCACGCAAAACATCTAACACAGACACTTTCCGGTAATAGTCTTTGAACTCTTGAGAAACGGGTATGTTATCGTATGGACGGCCCACTTGTGCTTTTTCAATTTCGATTGCAAGTTTACTGGAATGTTTGGCCCCCTTTCGGGAAAACAAATCGGAAAGCCTCTGTATTACTTTCTGTTTGGGCAAATTTTGCTTTTCTCTCTCGAGAGGTATTTTATCGCAGAAGCTTAAACTTTCACTGCGATGACATAATTCTGGAAAGGGCTTTTGAATCCCTCCTGGGAGATTGATGGAATTTTCATCCCCTGAAAGTCTTTTGCAATTCTCTCTTGACATATCTTCAAGTTTACTCGGCTTTGAAATGAGAGATCTGAGCCTAATAATCTTGTCCAAGCCCTCGGCACTTCCATTTGATATTCTGAAGTCACCAATATTATTCATTTGTTTGATGCGACACTTCAGAGTCATCGACCTACCTTTGTCGACAAAAGTAATGAGGCTTGGAAAATCAAGGTTTCCCACCGGCCCAGGACTGCTTTGGCTTGTCGTAATTTGTCTTTCTTGTGAGGTGATAATACTCATTGGCTTTCTTTTGGTGAAGAAAAACAGTGTCTCCTTAACTAAGCCCAATTCGAGGCTTTTCTCAAACCCTTTACACAGAAAATCATTCAAATTTGTACTTTCGTTGATAAAGCACAGGAATCTCGTCTGAGAAGTCTTTTTCCTAAACAAATTTAGCATGGCTAGATTTCTTCCTAACTTTGTGTTCAAGTATTTCGTGGAGCCTAATGGTGGCTTCGTACTCCAAGAGAGAGCTTCAAGAAAGGCGAGAGACAAGCTTGAAAGGAGCAAAAGTGTACATGTTGCTTCACTTATCGTATCTGATGATAAAATGATATGACAATCATAAGTAAGTTTTGACTTTTGTGCTTTCACTCTCTGAAATCGGTTGACACCACAATAACAAAACTGAGCACGCATTGGGATGGGTCCAACGACGAGGGAAGCAGTGGCAATCTTCTGTCCCACTTTCCCGTAGCTAAATTGGGTTTCTACTTTGAAGTTGCGAGGTTTATTCGAGGTAAGATGTTCGCCCAGGCAAAACTCATGCAAGTCGGTTGCTGAACAAATTTCATGTAAACAAATACGCGT
The DNA here is from genome assembly GCA_009746055.1 of Metschnikowia pulcherrima. Lineage (NCBI taxonomy): Eukaryota > Fungi > Ascomycota > Pichiomycetes > Serinales > Metschnikowiaceae > Metschnikowia > Metschnikowia pulcherrima. Next base: position 60,812 of record VFXK01000010.1, read on the forward strand.
GAGGTCAGGAATACCAGCGTAAGGAAAGAGCTTCTCAGGATTATCGTAATCAAGTACGTTGTTACAGTTACCAGATCTATTGTGTTGAAAATAAGACTTAGATGACGATTGTGGCGGTTTCCGTTTATGCCCGCCCTGGTTCTCAGGATGCTCAAGTATTATATGCTCATGATATGTGGAACTGGAAAGATATCCTGTCGCATCGACACAATTATCATTGGTGACTGGGTGATGTCTTGGATACTCAATCCTGAGCGATCTTTGTTGCTCCCTAGATCTTGTTTGTACTGGACAACTCATAGTCTGGAAGTAAACCAGTTCACTACTTTCCGAGATTTATCTTGCTGATTTTATATCGTTCACGGCGTCTAAAATTTTGTGTCTTATGCTTTACTCAAGCTTAGGTGGTACAAAGAACTAACTAGCGAGCCTCAAGATTTTGCATCCGCACGTGAGCAACATTTGGAAGCGCAAGGACAATGCTTCCATGCTAACATGAGTAGTCTATGAACTTGAATGGGAGAACCTAAGACGCACTCAATTTGAATCTTCTGAAATACCTGAAAATCGACCGATACAAGAAGTTTTTTTTTTGCACCAAAATCGTTTCAGACATGCTATCCAAAACCACGCCTTTTTTTTTTTTTTTTTTCGTTAGTCAACGACATTTAATGTAAACAATGCTCAACGTACTGCATGCGAGAGATTTGTTACAATTCATGTAAACAGGTGAAACCGCTCACTCTAATAGATAGTCGATTCAAGACACTGAGTAAGAGAGATCAACTAAACAAGCAATTCTCTGCACGACGATCGATGAATCTTTGATATATACCGTCTTACTTTTTTCGCCATTATCACACAGATTGCCTATTCGAGCGTCATGGACAATCTCTTTATGAGCAAACCGCCAACCATGAATCTTTCACAGGCAGTCCAACATTTAGACATCGAGGATCTTCTATACAGCTGGCTAAACGAGACCGATCATACTTCTGGTCGCTTTGAAAAAGTCAAACTCGACAAAATCGCTGAAGATGTTGCATCGTACATGGCAGAGCTAACCGTCGCTATAGACCACGTTCTACAACACGAAAACAGTCCGAAATTCTATCACGAAATTCGAGATTCTATAAAGCGCATGACTCTGGTGATGGGCATGATCGACAAGTTTCTACGAGAAGCTTTCTTGATTGTTGACTCGTCTGAGGATTTGAAGCTTGTGTCTCTCTTACACAAACTCACTGTGCAATCTATCAGAACGAAGAAACAGATCGCGGTTCTCACCAGGAGGTCAAACATAGCCTCCGAGTTGATGGACCTTCGTGATGTTACCTTTTGCGAGCTCAAAAGAGAATTGGTAGAGTGTGAGGGGCGACTTTCACGATTGAAAGCAACTCCCTCTTCTTTTTTCTCCAAAAGCTTACCAGTCGAGTCACTCTCGGACTTCTTGCTCTCAGCTTCATGTTCTTCTTCCGCAGCGCTGCTCGAAAGTGGCTCACTATTCGTCTTTACTGAAGAAGAACGAACATTTTCGCAAGGTTTAATCGATCTAGAATCTCGTCTAAGACCAGGGCAAGTGTCTATTGATATGTTTAAGCGCAAGCTTTCAGAAGTTGATGTACCTCCGGGCCTCTTCGTCGAGGAGAGGGAAAAGTCACGCATCGAATCGGCTCGTCTCGAAAGTGACTGGACCAGGCTCTGTGGAGAATTTGTGCATCTCAGAAATACGACAATAGGCACACGGCTCATCTGCGTTTTTGAATTTCTCAATTCAGTCATTGCAGAAACCATTAACCAAATGATTGATGAAGTACAATCTGCCGGCCTGGCCAGTGAGGCATTTGGGCTAGATTTTAAAAGCTGCTCTGCAGCAGTCAATTTGGTTTGTGAGATCTCTTCATCTGAACACCCCGGTCTTCGCAGTTGCAAAACACAATATAATCTGGTTATTTCGCCCCGGTGGCGGTACTTAAACGAACTTTTGCAGGAAAAGCGGGAGTTGGATCCTCACAACCCAACAGTCCAGCCCTTGCTTCTGCATGTTTCTAGAAACGATGGTGATTTTTTGCGTCCCATGAAAATGAACAGATCATCCACTCCGCTGGCGGAGGAAGGTGCACGTTGGAGCTCAGATCAGCCCTTGGGGCTCGGTATAAATTTCAATCTCGACATCAAGCCGTCCCCTCCTGTGCCGTTTAGCATCAAGAGATCAAACAGAATTGTCGACTTGAACTATGACTCGCACACTCTTTCTAGTCCATGCCCTCAGCAGTCCATAATGCAGTCTACACGAGATCACATCGGAGAATACTATAATGTGCAAACAGGGCTTCTGGAAGAGCAGCTCTCGCTTCCCAGCACACCAGCCATGTTCTCCCTTACGAGTCCAGTGCTACATCAGGAAGCCAGGACGACAGAAACTACCCCTTTTTTCGAAATCACAAAACGTGATAACCCTGTTTCGAACATCAAGAGAAGCCAAGGACTTTCCAAAGACGAGAAAACTAGTGTTCTTGAAAAACTAAGAAAATTCGACGTCAGAGCCTCGCAAATTCCCGTTTTGGCTGCTAACTACTTACAAATGAACCTTCCAGTCTTGAGGAAGAACTATCGCCGAGATGAAGGGCCGTCGCGTATCCCCACGATTTCTCCAGACAATGACGTATTTTGCTCACCTGAGCGTCGCCCGAATTTTACACCCCTGACAAAAAAAACTGTTCCCAATCAAGGACTCCAGGATGCGCCTTTTTTGAAAGCAGACTCGGCTAAAGTTGAGAAGCTAGAGAGCCCCCCAGCTTTCCTCATCGCTCATAAAAATGCATCTAAGCTCAAAAATTCGAGAAGAGCGGAAGGCACGGTGCCATTAGGCGATGTCACCAACAAACACTTGCGCGCTCTGCAAATCAAGGCACCCGCCCGCAAGGTATCTTTGATCAATCTGGCAATGCCGAATCTAGCTTTTTCGTGCGACACACCAAGAGACGCTGTGTCACCGGTCAGTTGGAGATCTACATCCCCCGAGAGGCCTTGTTCATCGATGGGATCCAGGTTTGACGAACAGCATTTGACACAGCCGCTTAAGCACCAGAAAAAAGCATGGAAATAGTCAATGCACTAATGTTTGAAACGAATTTGGCGCTCGAGTGGCACTCTCCCTCAATTCATTCTAGTCGACTCTGATGATCACTTTTTAATCTCCATAACATCATTTTTCCCTTGGTCATCTCTCTTCATTGTTTTTGCGGTGAATCCGTCAAGGTAAAAGTCCTTACCAAAAATCTTGTACAAGAAACTGTCTCTCTCCGTCCTCCATTTTTCGTGCTCGTCAAATCTCCTGATGGAATAGTCGTCGCCAAGTTCGCCTTCTTGCACTTTCTTCGTTGACCTTCCGGATAGCCTCTTGTAGATTTCCCATCCAGGTATAAGGATTATCGGGATGGAGAATAAAATTAAGAATATTCCTCGGTATTGGCTCTTCACCTCGCGGGGGGCCTTTTTCCAGTCAGGCCGGCCAGTTTCGGCCAATTCGTCAAAAAAAGCGCTTTTCTTGGCATCTTTCAATCGGTCGCCCGAGAGACGTGAAAAGTCACCCTTTGGAATGGTGGAGCCAAACGTCCCTGGCTTTTTCATCGTTTGCAGTGTCTTGAATATTTTTTGCGGCTCGATATCAAATTCTCTCACGCGGCTCCTCCCCCGGATCAGGAAATTGGAGTTTATATGCCGGCCAAGCACGCTCGTGGCTGGCCTAACTTTTGAGGAATCTAAAATTATCCACCATAGCAAGATCTAGTTGAAATCGACCTTGACACACATAAATACAATGTCGGTACTGGACCTCATTGCTGAGAAGGTGGTGCTTCATAAGCGCCCGGAGAATGTCACATATGCTTATGGCACGGCTGGGTTTAGAATGCACGCGAGTTTGTTGGACTATGTCAACTATACCGTCGGAATTCTCGCTGCTTTGCGCTCGAAGTTTTTGGGCGGTCAGACTGTGGGTGTCATGATCACAGCATCGCACAACCCGCCGCAAGACAATGGTGTAAAAGTCGTGGAGCCTTTGGGCAGTATGTTGGAGGCCGCGTGGGAAAAACACGCGACGCAATTGGCCAATGCTTTGCCAGAAGACTTGGCCACAGTCGTGGAAAATCTTACCAAAGAACTCTCAATCGATATTTTTGCCCCTTCTTCTGTGATAGTCGCAAGAGATTCCAGAGAATCTTCACCCAGATTGTCCCAGGCAACGTTGGATGGCATTGACTCTCTTCCGAACACTACAAAGGTGGACTATGGCTTATTGACGACCCCACAATTACACTATTTGACGCGAACTTTGAATGATCCCAGCTACGGCGAGGCGCTGGAAATTGGCTACTACGAGAAATTGGCCAAGGCGTTTAAGTCAATCCACAGTCTAGGCGACGGCCAGAAAATAAACATCACGGTCGACTCTGCAAACGGTATCGGTGCTCCAAAAGTGACTGAGCTCTTCGATAAGTACCTCAGTGATGAGCTCTCTTACAAATTTGTCAACTCTCACTATGAAGTTCCAGAATTGCTCAATTTCGACTGTGGCGCGGACTTTGTCAAGACTAATCAGAGGCTCCCAAAAAGTGTTGAGGCACAGCCAAATAAGCTTTACGCGTCTTTCGATGGCGATGCTGACAGATTGATTCACTATTACCAGACTAGCAGCGGTGAATTTAGATTGTTGGACGGCGACAAGATTGCGACGTTGCTTGCGCTTTTCTTGCAGAGACTCTTCTCCAAGATCGATGCTTCCAAGTTGTCCCTTGACATCGCTGTCATTCAGACCGCATACGCAAATGGCTCATCTACAAAGTACGTGGAGGAGGTTTTGAATATCCCGGTTCGTTGCACGCCCACAGGTGTCAAGCATTTACACCATGAGGCGGAAAAATATGATGTTGGCGTTTATTTCGAGGCCAATGGTCATGGGACAGTGACATTTTCGAGCGAAGCAGAAAAGAAAATCTTTGAGTTCAAGCCAAGTGGTAAAGCGGAGGAAGAGGCTATATTTGTTTTGCAACAGTTCACAAAACTCATAAATCAGACGGTGGGAGATGCCATTTCAGACTTGTTGTGTGTTCTTGCTGTCCTCTATTACTTAAAAATGACACCGGCTTCGTGGGATGAGCAGTATACCGACTTGCCCAACAAATTGGTGAAAGTAATTGTGCCCGATAGAACGATCTTTCAAACCACGAATGCTGAAAGAACGCTTGTGAAGCCGGACGATATGCAAGACAAAATCGATCAGATTGTTAAAAAATATGCACAAGGAAGGTCTTTTGTAAGAGCCTCGGGAACGGAAGATGCTGTCAGAGTCTATGCTGAGGCAGATTCGAGAGCAAATGCAGACAGCTTATGTCAAGAAATCAGCTCTCTTCTCGGTTGAAAGTGGCCGGAAAAATTAAACATTTGCGTGATCCGCACAAAACAATCCTCACGTAATCAAACTCGATTAGTTGGCAGTTTTATACCGACCTTTTGTAGTCACCAGGAGTCACGAGCTTCCGCCCCTGCGACCAGAGACCCGACTTCTTCCTTCTTGCTTTGGCTTCAAGCTTTCTATACCACTGCTCATTTCCCCCAAATTCGGCTCCATGCGCTGCCTCATATATTACCGCCATACCGTTTTTCAACATTTCGGCACTCACATCTTTCTTACCCGTCAATTTCCAAATTTGAGCGCGAGCCACCACGCGTTTGTATTGGTCGATGGAGTAAGGCGTGATGGTGACCGATCGTCCCATCAAATACTTTTGTAGCCAGGAAAGTGCTTCCTCCGAAAAGGGCTGGGCAGGGTTACCAAAATGGGACCTCTCAGGTGCGTCAACTCCACATAGTCTGATCATGAGAGTCTCGTCCTTCAAGTCTTTTCTTTTCTCGGGAACATTTCGAAGCCATCCCCATCCCAAGAAGGGCCCGCCGGGCGTGTGAAAAAACCTGAAGTTGTCCCCGTCCCCGACCCTGGTGACTCTTCCGTACAACTTTTGTTGGCCGTCGAGAATTCTCGGCGTTAAATCTAAGTACGTTCGTCTGCGGCGTATGAACCGGCCGTAAAATCTAAAGGTGAAGAACGCGCCTGCTGTCATACCCCCCGATAGAAGAAGCACTTTTGGGTGGTATATGCTGATAGAATCCTGTCTTTGGCTTGCCATTCTGGACTTGTTAAACCCTTAATAACGAAAACTTTATTGACCACAGAGCACACAATAATATGAAGCTGGCGTTCGAGTAGTGCATATGGAACGACTGGGTCGATTCAATGTTTATCCCAACAGTGGTGCACCCGTGCACCATGATTTAAGCGTTACTGTATCGTGGGGCCAACCTCAAAGGGGAAATAACTGGCGCGGGCACATCCGACTTCAAGTCACATTGATGATTGCAGCTGTATCACCTTACGACTTTTTGACATCAGTGTTGCTTTGTCAACATAAGCGTGTTTCAGTAATGACTCCCATGTAGCTCAATACATTTCAGGTGATTTCATGTGTAACATGAATAATGAGGGGTAGAATGAGGCGAGGTGAGATTCGACGTGGCTATTTCCCCAAAGGCGCAATGCGTATTTGAGGCGCCTGGCGGTGCTCGCTCTGCGCAAAAAACGTAATCCGCTCACTTAATTGCAAGACCTCGGTTGACAAGGCTCAAGCCTCTGGTGTAATTCATTTTTTTCCCTTCTCCATATTAAACGAGCTGTAGAAATTTTGAGGCACTCTTTTGTTTGCATCAGATCCTGTTTCTTTTGTGGAATGGCTGCTTGTGGAATTGAAAATATTGAATGCACTCAGCATGCAGCAGAGACTCTGCTGGCCGGTCTGTCTGAAGGTCCGAGCCTCCGAGGGCCTGTTTCGCAGGGCACCAACCATGGCCGCATAAAGTATTCTTCTGGGCGTAGAAGGGATTGGCTCTTTTCTCACCACAAAATTGACGAATTGAATTAGGACTTTAGCCGTTGCCCGCTGTATAGTCTAGCTTCAACTCGTTCTCAATTTTTTTACCAAGCACGCCTGGATCTTTTCACAGCATGAACATACCTGATGGAGAGTATGATATCGATCTTCTGGTTTTAAAAGACAATGTCCCAGAAAACCCATCGCTAGCTATCCGATATGGCTTCATTCCCGACTCCATGGACCAAGCAAGCCCGGTCACGCTTTTTCAAAATGACGATATTTGCATTCTCGAGGCCCACCTGGTAGATAAGGTGAAACAGAGCGGCCTGCTTCCGATCATATTTGAAGGCGTGCCACAAAGGCAAAGGCCAATCCAACACGGCCTGGCTCTGGTTTCAGACTCTTACTATCTCTCTTTTCTGCCGGCGGATAAGATACTGCGGGACTCGCTCTCTGTTCTGCTTCGGAATCTAGATAGCACGGTGCGAGTGAACAAATCTCGGAACGCAGAGAAATGGCGCACGCTGATCAAATTATGGCGCAATGGCTCGGTAAAGCCAAGTCCTAAACTAGGAGCCCTTGTGGTGGAAGCGCGAGAGCCAGCCAGACAACTATCGGCCCACGCTCTGTCCCCGCTTATGCAGAAAAGACCTGGAAAGCCTCCGAGAAACTCAGCCAGAGCTAAAATGCTTACAAATAGCAGTAATGAAAGCGCCGCTACTCCTTCCGTTGCGCAAAGAACAATTAATGGAGCCTCGAAGCGGCCACCGGCGAGAGGTGCCGAGGCTAGGAATGACATCATAAGTGTGTCCGATTTCGAAGATCTTAGCAGCGAAGAAGAGGGCGCGTTTCCCATCTTTGATGCTTCTGATGTAGATCAAGGAAGAGGCAGAGGGTCAAAAGATAATGTTAGCAAGCAGGGCTCGAGCTTGCACAATACAGATAAGAGAGTCGATGTTGAAGATGTCGAAGGTAACGGAGAATCGAAATTTCAGGGGCCGAAGCGAGGAAAGTCAACGAACGCCGAGATGGATGACGACTTTGCAGACCTTGAGGACCAGCTAGATGAAGTGCTCGATACAAAACAGACGCAACGTTCTTTCGTGAGTTCGGAGAGCGATGATGACTCTGATGGTGGCCCTTTTGCGAGCGCGCCAATTGTAATTGATGTTGCTGAAGACAAAAAACCTGCAAAACGTCCAAAGGTCCAAAATTTGTCTTCAAATAGCAAGCCAATTAGCTTGCGAGATATGCATGGTGGTGGAAAGAACGATTACTTAAGTAGCAGCGAAGAAGAGTAGTGACGAGGGTAAGGCGAAAAGAAATAAATTTTTAGCGATCTGGCTGGACATCATCGGCTAAGTTTTTGCCTATCGATATATTTACACGAAAAACTCATAATTGAAAAAGACAGCCAAGAAAGTATCAATGAAAAATGAATTCGGTTGCCATTGATAAAATGTCGATAGAAATCAGGACCGAAATGCGTAGGGAGGTTGTTGTTCAGTGCAGAGGCGCGCTCCTGCCTTTCGTGCTGGAATATACGTGCTTCAAGATGAATTTAACAATTGCCACTTTGGCAGAAAGAATTGCAGCCCTAGAACTTCAAATTGGCATTGGGTGTTTTCAGCCGCATAGATTATCAGAGAAGAAAGATGAGCCGTCCTTAGTGTACAAGCTTGCCACTTTAGAGGCTGAAGTGGACCGCGTCTTCATCGAGAACAGTGACTTACGTGGTCTCCCTGATATAATCAAGGCGTATCGAGATGATCTAAAATTGGATATAGGTTACAGTATGGGACTAGATAAGGAATCTCAGGACGCAAAAAACTCGGGACTCAAAGACATTTCATTGGGAAAGTCCGACTCGGGTAAGTCCCATACGCTAGGGAACATTTGCGGAGATTTATCTGCCCTCGGCCCACGTGAGGTACTCAATGCCGAAATGCAAGAGCTGGTACTAATAAAGTACCCTTCTTTGATGGAGTGTTACAATCTTCTTGTTGAATTTCTGACGATTCATGTGCCGATGATAAGCAGTGAGTTGAGTGATCGATTGAGCCTCGAAGGTGTCGCAGATAAAAGAACATCCTGTGAGGGAATCGCGAGTATACTTCAGCTTTTAACTGTCAAGAGCCTTGTTCTTTTCGAGGAGTTCGCAATAATGATCCGGCAGCAGACGAGCTATTCTCAAAATGTCGATCAGCGCTTGAAGGTTTTGGCGAGTAAGCTTTCATGTTTGGAACGCGAAAAAGCATCGGAGAAGAAATATTAATCTGCTGGAAGATTCAATACCCACTGAACCAGAGCATCTTCAGTTCGAAGGCTCTACTGTCTTGAAATACTTCAAATGCATTGGATAATGTTTTACAGGTGTACGATCTCAGCTAGTGATACTTCTAGAAGAGCTTTGAAACTTTTTCTATTTTCATGTGTTCCCCTCTTCATCACGTCTGTCGTTCGTTTCCTCGCAAATAAGTGCGTGAAATATCATCAACAACACCCTCACATGAGCCTGAGCCAGCTTGGCTTTTCGGCCTACAAGAAACCATATACTGAAACCGTTTATGCGCTAGAAAATCATGAACAAAGATCGCAAAAGTATGTCGAATTCATAGTGAAAGGATAGCTGTCAGGTTCTGAGTGTCTGTGTAGATCATCTAGATAAACCCGTCTGGCTTTCTAACACATTAGCTGCGAGAGCCATCATATATAGTCAATGCAGACAAGGGAGTCTACCTTTCCGTCGCTCGTGTTTGTGCTGCCACGCCGGCCTCAACAATTGAAGGTGCTTGGCTAGGCAAACGTCTCAATAAAACCTTACAATAGCATCGTTACAATTACATCGTTACAATACATGTGCGTACGCCATCAAAGGATTGCAAAAAAATCTAAGAGAAAACTGTCATCGTTTATGAAATTCTCCTCTTTAAATGTGATTCGCAGCAAGTTCTTCTAGGCTAGAAATGATTCAAATGATCTGAAGTCTGAAATTACTTCCCATCTCGCTAAGTTGCTTCGCCGTAGAGCCATTCTGTGTAGCAATGCGCGCGTTTTCGGGCCAGGTTACTACGCTCTTGTTTTCAACACTGATGGCCTAAATGAAGGCTAACTGCAAAAATTGAAGATTTCTCTCCTCTGTACTCCAGTAAAACTGGAAAAAAAGAACTTTTGGACGAATCCGGATTCGAACCGGAGACCTTTCCCATGCTAAGGGAACGCGCTACCAACTGCGCCATACGCCCGCGTTAATGATCAGTTGTTGTGTAACAACTCGGACCTTCGGTCCACGTGACTTCTGGACGGAGCTGAGCCTACGAGCTACACGAGCCACAGGCAGGACTACACCAGCAATGAGGAGTAGCAGCCCAACACGTGAGAAGTGACAACCTCGCTCGTGAGGGGTAGCCACCCCACTCGTGTGGGGTAGCCACCTCACTCGTGTGGGGTAGACACCTTACGCTTGGGGGCTACCATGTGATTGTTGGGTCCTCGGTTCGGTAGCTGGTTATATAAAGTGTTAGCATGACCCTCAATGATTATTGGGAGGTCATCTTTTAATACCATCAGTGAGACTAAAGCCCCAGGCATATAACTCACTTTACCAATCACCTCAGCGTATTAAAGTCCCAAGTCCCACGACCTCCGTCTTCGATCCTAGTCCTACTCTCAATCCGGACCAGTTATCTTAAAGTTGGTAGCGCCGCTTACCTCGATCCGAAATGAACGTCAATCAACTTTCTCCTACTTCTGCCACCACGGCTAATGAGCCTTCAGTGGATACAAAGGTGTCTATGGATACGTCTGCCAAGGCGGTCCGTTTGTTTGACCCTCAGTCCCATGGCACTGTTGAGGAGAGGGATGAAGATGCAAGAACTTTTTTGCAGTCGGCCCAACGTCACCTCGACACTGAAACCAAGATGACGGAGGCTAAGAAAATCAGCTTTTGCATTAACCCCATCGTTGGTGTCCCTCGCAGGTTGGCTGAACATGAGTGGCAACAAGGAAATTTTGACACCATGGAGAAGTTCATCGATTGGTTCAAAGAAAGATTTATGATTCCAGATACTGAACGGAGACGTACGGTCTTGAACCAGCTCAAGGCGATCCCGACACAGACCGGAATGTTCAAGGTCATTGTGATGTTTAAAGACTTGTGGGAACTCAACAAGATTCAACCTGCCAAGGTGTCTGAAGACGAGTTCATCGATTTGTTCATGAAACATGTCCACAACCCGGGATGGCATATTTCTTTGGGCTTGTGCACTTCGTTTGAAAGTGTTTTGAAGACTGGTCAGATGTTGGCCACGAACGCCAAACGCCAGCAGGATGCGGTTTACTCCCGGAACACTTCCGGGAATAGATTTGGTAAACGTAAGCCGTGGGGCAAGGCGTTCAAAAACCCACGTGGCAACTATCGCAATCAGCGCGACGGTCGCGGTGGACTGGAGAACAAAGACCATAAGTTTCTGACCAACAATGCAACTTATGGCAGCGGACCCAAGGATGGACGCGACAAGTATCGAGCTCGGATTGCTCACATGGTCTGCGATCCAGACACAGGTAAATGGACAAACGAGGCAGTCGGAGACAACGATTCGGAGTCGGGAAAAGATTAAGACCAATGGCCCAAAGGATTTTGTCACCGGTCATTGGTCGTGAAGTTCCGACTGAAGAAACCCCGACTGACGCAAGATTGGGGATCCTTCACTTCAAAGATTCTCCAAACAGTCTGGATTCGGAATTGTCTAGTCCACTGGAAACCGAGCGGGATGTTCCGCTGCCTGATGCCAATACTTCGTCGTCAGAACAGCATATCCAGCTCAGAAGGTTGCGTATGGCAGGACTGGAAGGTTCCGCGGATGATGACGGCAAGCGCCTCAAAGGAGAGCGAGTGCATACTAGAACAGAGAAAGCCTTGTTTCTCAATTTGGAAGTCGCTGAAAGAAAAACGGTGTCAGCGTTGTTGGACACTGGTGCAACAGCAGACTTCATAGACTCTCGACTCGTGGCGGAGTTGAATGTTACAAAATACGCTCTTGCGAACGAAGGATGCATTCGACTTGCGTCGGAAGGATTGACTGTGCCCGTCGAGTCGGAAGTTACATTGGACATAACGTGTAACGGGGTCAGAACGCGCCGTGGGTTCTTCGTTTACCCGCAGTTAACAGAGTCCATTGTGTTAGGCACACCGTTCGCGATTGATTTTGCTAAAGAGTTGAACTTGTCGACTCAGGAATTTAATGGGTTGCCCTTGGATGTCAAACGACCACAGACCCTCGCAGGTCTTCAAGCCAGTCCTATCGTGTGTATCAATGCAGCGAGGCTTGAACGCCACTGCAAATCGAGAGACAACATGGTTTTTACACTTTTGGTCAAGGTCATTGAATATCAGCCAGGAGTGCAACCAAATGCGACGGTTTTTCCGCATTTTGATTTAGAGGAATTTGCTGACGTGGTTACGGACCACCTTCCCGAGGGGTTGCCGCCGAAGGGGTCCATTCAACACTCTATTGAGATTATTCCGGGCTCGGAAGCTCCACATCGCTCGCCCTACAGACTCTCTTTACAGGATAAGAAAGAATTGACCATGCAGATTGACGGCTTGTTGCAAGACGGGAAGATTGAACCCTGTGGCTCGCCGTTTGGAGCGCCAGTCATTTTCGTCAAAAAGAAGGATGGTTCCAAGCGTTTATGTGTGGATTACCGCGCACTCAACAACATCACGGTGCGCGAACGTTTCCCACTTCCCCTCATTGATGACATTTTCGACGCGCTCGCCGGTGCCAAAGTATTTTCGTCGTTGGATTTACATTCGGGATATCATCAAGTCCGGATTGACGATGAAGATGTTTACAAGACCGCATTTGTCACACCGTTTGGACAATACGCTTGGCGAGTCATGCCATTTGGACTCACTAACGCGCCGTCGACTTTTCAGCACCTCATGAACAAGATCTTTCATCCTTTGCTTCACAAATTCGTCGTGGTTTATCTTGATGACATTCTTGTCTATTCGAAAACTCCAAGGGAGCATGCCGAGCACTTGAAGATTGTGCTTCAGACGTTACGCGAGAACAAATTGATTGCCAAGGCAAAAAAGTGTTTCTTCTTTCAGACCGAGTTGAAGTTTCTTGGGCATGTTCTACGTCCTGACGGCATATTCCCCGATCCAGATAAAATCAGAACAATCAAGGAGTGGACAGAGATCAAGTCGATCAAGCAGGCGCAAAGTTTTCTCGGCCTCTGTGGCTATTATCGGCGTTTCATTCACCACTATTCGAAGTACACGGCTTGCATTCATGACTACATCGCCGGTAAAGTACCGTGGACAGAGACACAGCAATCCATGTTTGATTCGCTCCGGGAGAAGTTGATGAATCCACCCATACTCATTCTACCTCAACCAACCAGCACTTTTGTGCTTTACACGGACGCGAGCAACTACTATATGGGCGCGGTACTCAATCAAGTTGACGAGGATAACAAGTTGCAAGGTGTGGTGGCATTCGAATCACGCAAGTTTAAAGGGGCAGAGCTAAACTATGATGTTCGCGAGAAGGAATTTTTGGCTATCATTCATGCCTTAAAGAAGTGGCGTCACTACCTCCTCGACAAACCTTTTGTCCTTTACACGGATCATCATTCGCTACAGTTCGTGCTCACTCAGAAAACTCCGTCTGGACGCATTGCTCGCTGGCTCGACGTGCTCGCAGAGTATAATTTTGAAATTCGGTACATTCAAGGCCCTAGGAATGTGGTGGCCGACTGCTTAAGTCGCAAGGACATTGAAGCACCACCGGGCAAAGTGGAGGATAGTGAACATGCAAGAACCGTGGCTCAACTAAATCGGATGTTGTGGTCGACAACGGAGATGGTGGCAGAACCGGCACAGCTCATACAGCTTCAGCAGGAGTACAAGCGTGACCCACACTTTGCGCAGTTCTACCATTTGTTGCAAAACAAGGATGAAGTGGTGCCACCGAAGCTCCAGGTGCAGCTCGACCGTTATACGCTCGTTGATGATTTGCTATACTATGCCATCACGTCAGCGGATGAGTTGAGACTCTGTGTGCCTCAAGGCCTTTCGAGACATACACTTCTTCACAATGTTCACGATTCTAACGTGGGGGGACATCGCGGTGTTCACAAAACCTACGAACGGCTCATGCGTCAATTTTATTGGTTTCGCATGTTCAAGACAGTCAAGAAATATGTGGCACAGTGCGAGGTCTGTCAGCAGAACAAAACGTCATCTCGTTTACCGGTGGGATTGCTCAAACCACTTCCGGTTCCCGCACGGCCATGGCAGCACATAACGATGGACTTTGTCTCCGCTTTTGGAAAAGCTGGTAAGTTTGACAGCATACTTGTTGTGGTTGATCGTTTGACAAAGATGGGTCACTTGATTCCAACAACCGTGAATCTCACATCAAAGGAATGCGCGCACTTGCTTCTGAAACATGTCTTCAGCTTACATGGGTTCCCTCAGACAATTGTTAGCGACCAAGATCGGTTGTTCAAGAAAAATATGTGGGGTGCCTTCATGAAAATTTGGGGGATCGAGACAAGATTTGCAGTCAAAAGTCATCCACAGACAGATGGTCAGTCAGAAAGGACTATTCGGACCATCTCCGACATCATGCGTACCATGTTGAACAAGCCAGGGCAAACTTTTAGATGGGATGAGTTGCTTCCAATGGTTGAGTTTGCTTACAATGATTCGGAGCACAATGCGACTAAGGTCTCACCATTTTACGCTAATTATGGCTTTCACCCAAGGTTTTTCGACTCTCTTCCGCCCACCAGTTTTGACGACACAAACGAGAGAGTGTCCGCATATGTGTTTGCTTTGGATCAGCAGTTGATTCTTCAACAAGTTCGAGACAGAATGGCTGAGTCACAGAATGACATGGCGTTCCACGCTAACCGGCGCCGTCGGGATCTCACATTTAGTGTGGGGGATCAGGTACTCGTGCACAGGGAGCTGACATTGCTTGCAGAGGAACCTGGAAGGAAGTTCACAAAGTTGTGGATCGGTCCAGTCAAGGTCACAAGAGTCATCAATGAAAACGCTTATGAAGTGGCATTACCGATGTATTTGCTTGCTTCACGCCAGGTCAAAGCTTTCAATGTTAACTCACTCAAGGAATTTGTGCCTTTGTCGTCTGAGTTTGAAGCACTTCCGCCTCTTACATGTGTGGACATGCTTGAGCGTGCGACCGATCTCATAGCCATTTCAGAGGTTACGACGGACAGTTTGGTCACACATTGGGCCAACTCGAGGTTGCCAGTAACGCTTTCGATCACGGACTATGAAGCGTTCCCGCTTGCTAAACGTCTCGCACTCGAGAATGCGTATAATGCAACAGTTTCGGCCGATGCTTCGTTGCATTCGAATTCAGGTGGTTTTGCGGTCTCAAGCAGAGCAGCGCCGTCGCGGCACACTAGCAGGTCAGCTTCTCGGCTCCGTGGTCTCAATGACCACCCTCCGCGTGTTCGAGGACGAACACAAATCTAAACGGGGGGTAATGTTGTGTAACAACTCGGACCTTCGGTCCACGTGACTTCTGGACGGAGCTGAGCCTACGAGCTACACGAGCCACAGGCAGGACTACACCAGCAATGAGGAGTAGCAGCCCAACACGTGAGAAGTGACAACCTCGCTCGTGAGGGGTAGCCACCCCACTCGTGTGGGGTAGCCACCTCACTCGTGTGGGGTAGACACCTTACGCTTGGGGGCTACCATGTGATTGTTGGGTCCTCGGTTCGGTAGCTGGTTATATAAAGTGTTAGCATGACCCTCAATGATTATTGGGAGGTCATCTTTTAATACCATCAGTGAGACTAAAGCCCCAGGCATATAACTCACTTTACCAATCACCTCAGCGTATTAAAGTCCCAAGTCCCACGACCTCCGTCTTCGATCCTAGTCCTACTCTCAATCCGGACCAGTTATCTTAAATCAGTTCAACTTTTGGAGTGGTCATATTCGTACAGTTAGCCAGGAGCTTTCTAGACAAGAGGTTTTGGGATAGCCATATGTCGGTTATTTTCATATATATATATATAAAGTTTTGCACATTTAAGCGCGGTTTTCAGCTAACACAGTTTGTTTCTTTAGAAAAACTTCAACACAAATTTTTTAGGTCATGAATCATTCCAATTTTGGTTCCCATGCTCCATTCAAGAGAGCGTTCTATGATGTGATAAATTCGGAAAAGAAATTATGAATCTCAAGAGACCTATCCAGGCTGAATGTTTTGTAGACTTATTGGTGTCTCTCACACCCATTGTGCGTTATTATGAGGGAAATCAGATTACCATCTCCTTTTTTGTACACAAAAGTGGTCTTTATAAGCGGGACTTACTCGTCTTTTGGGGCTCATTTTGTCTTACTAGTCTGGAAAAATTAGTCGACACCCATGTATTTGATTGGTGAACAACAAAGGAAGTAAGTAAAGACCAAGAATGAGTCTCTAAGGGGGCAGTCATGAGCTCTAAAAACATACCGTCGTGAAAACTCACAATTTTAACCGCGCGCTCGTCCGCGTGTTCGATGCACAAAAAAAACGCCATGAAGCAGTTTAATTTTCATTCTCCTCACGACGTTGACACGAGGGCAGAGACCGCAGGGTAGTTTATGTAAGCAGAACCCTTCACGGTCCTGTATTGCGTGGGTAATATGCGCTTTCTTGCCTGATGTACGCTTCTGAGGCTCTCCAAAGAATGAGCTATGATCTAGTTTTGGAATACAAAGTAGCAGACGTGCTGTTAACGTCAGATCCGCCCTTGTGCGAATAAAACATATGAAAGTCAGTCTTTGAGGCGGAAGTACGGAATAGTCGAGCACATGCATGATCTCTACAATAGGCGTGAAAACTGTAATAATTACTAAATCTTAAAGTCCATCAACTGAATCGATTGCCGTAAATCGCAAAAACGCTCATCTAGTCCTTCTTTTTCGACTTCAAGAAGGAAAACGAAAAGTTGTACTTCGTCAATCTAACAAACTTGTAGAGCAAAAGACAAGCACAGAGGTTGAACACGGTGTAGGCGCAGAAAAAGCCTATGTTTCTCCAAACGTAGCTATACTTAATACCAACTGTAGCGAGGTATTGGTCAGCATTCGAGAATGCGCAGTAACCACAATTGGATGTTGCGTTGTCATCCCGGAGATAACCTGGGGCGGTGGTGAGGAAATCCTTCATGTATTCCCCGCAGGTTTGACCACTTGGCGGGTCGAAGACAGAAAACTCCTTCTCCGAGCACGAAACCACTCTTCCGTGGATGATGGACAGCACCAAATTCTGAATAATGTAGGTGTAAGGACTGACCTTGTACATGAAAGTCCAGAACCCTGGCATAAGAGAGACAGGCTGAACAACGCCCGAAAAGGAGACGATGAAACTGTAGAAGAACGAAACCAACACCGCTGCAGACTGCACATCAGGCGCAAAGTAAGCCAACATCAAGCCAAAAGAAATGTTGAAGAACTCCAAAAAGATCGCGTACGAAAGGAAAAACACGCCAGCGTGAGAAGCATCGGTGTCGGCTTTCGTGGCGAAAAACAAAGGCACGTATAACAAGGTAGCAGCAAACACAGTGTAAGGCACCTCATTCACAAACTGCGCAAGAACCATGACCCACCAGCGATAAGTGTTGGACATTTTCTCCCTGCCCTCATAAGTCTCTCTCACATCCAAACACTGTGCTTGAATCTGATTGATCAAGGGAGCGGAAACCACCATCGACAAGAATCCGCAAAACATGCCATTCTGCATTCCGGTAGTAGTATGCTTCAAATCGTAGAACGTAAACCCAATAAACAAACCATTGATCAACATCAACATGTTCTTGGCCATGATATACTCTGGATTTCTCCAGAAAGCCAAAGCAGTTCTCCAAGTGACATGCCTCATCTCGGAGATAACACTCGCGGCATACTTCGACTTGAGTTCCGTGCTGTTAGCAGGATCCTCTTTCGACATGGGTGCTCTTGCATTTCCTTCAGCGATAAGCTCATCAATCCTCTTCTCGGCGCTGACTCTCTCGTTGGACGACTGCCACACATCAAACCAATTTTGCGATGTGGAAGCAGTGGCGCCCGCCCCGATGACTTCAAGAATGTACTCAGCAGGATTCTCAGCAGAAGTACACTTTCTTGCACCGTGGCTCTCGAAGTAGCTAACAATATCGTGAGAGTGCTCACCGATGTCTCCGAAGTACACAGTCTGGCCACCTTTCCTCAAGAGCAACAATCTGTCAAACTCCTCAAACAACGTCGACGAAGGCTGATGAATGGTGCACAATATGGCCTGGCCAGCATTCGCCAAGCTCCTAAGTAACTGGACAATCGACCAGGCAGATTGGGAGTCCAACCCAGAGGTCGGCTCATCCAAGAAAAGCAAAAGCGAAGGCTTAGCCACGAGCTCAACACCGATGGTCAACTTCTTGCGCTGCTCCACATTGAGCCCTGATCCGGGCGATCCAATGATGGCGTCTGCGTATTCCTCCATGTCAAGAACCTTTATGATCTGCTCCACATACTCCAATTTTTCGGCATCTGGTACGGACTGAGGTCTTCTCATTCTAGCAGCAAACTGAAGCGACTCTCTCACTGTGGACTCGGCCATGTGAATATCCTGCTGCTGAACGTATCCAGTTCTGCGCACAAAAGACGAGTCTAATGGCTTGCCGTTGACCAACATGTCACCAGTCACCACACCCATGTCAATTCTCTGGGCTAAAGTGTTCAACAAAGTTGTTTTACCGGCACCAGATTCTCCCATCAACGCTGTCAATGCTCCAGGCAAACAAAATCCAGATACAGAATCTAAAAGCTTCCTCTCGCCACCCTCGTACGGGATCACGTAGTTCACATCCTTCCAAGCAAAAATATCCTTCGAAGACAAGTCATCGAGGATTTCCGAGGGGTTGGAGCTCGACTTCTCCAAGTCAACCTTTGACGATGGACCCGACTCCTCATCTTCGGCCGCAGATTCCCCAGGCATCACAATCAGGTCGGACTTCTTTCCTCTCAAAAAAAAGAGTCTGTCAATACCACCGTTCATAGGACGCACCACCTCGAAACCAAGAGCACCCATGGAAATAAAGAAGATAATGAAGCCGATAAGAATACCAAAGTTTCTCCACACATGGCTAAAGGAGTACTCGAATGACAACTTGATGTAGCGGTCTCCATCCACCCAGGTTTGGTCCTTCACAGAGCCAACAAAAGCACAGACATTGTTGCTAGTCTCAGAGTATCCTGGTCCACTCGGGGTCAATCTAGCGGAGTCACAGGGCATCCTTCTGCCATGAAATTCTGTGGCAAGCATTGCCTCGAAAGCATAGAGCACCGGGTTAATGTAGGATATCCACTTGAACCAAGGGTGCATCGATGGTCTTTGGATCATGTAGGATGAATACATCAAGGCAGCCAAGATGAAGACACCTCCAATGGCGTTGGCGCCCGCGATGCTCTTGTTCCACGCGGCGGTTGCCTTGAAAAGATAGTTCATCGCGAGAGACACCAAATTCGAGAAAAGCACGAAAGTGAAAAACTTACCCGCCTCTCTTTTCAAGTTTGCCAAGAAGTAAAGAATCAAGCAGAATGCAATATTTGTGAGCACAGAAACAGGAATGAAGGAGATAGAATCAGCCAAGGCGTACGCCGCAGGGTGATAAAGCTTGTAATTTCTCTGCTTCATGAGAATAGGCCTGGCACCAAAAGCATTCGAGATCTCTGCCATACCAGTTAAGGACATGTACAACACAGAAAAAAAGATGACACCACCTCTAGAGAAGGCTCCACTGACGGTCTCTGGGGTATTATAGTAGAGAGATCCAATGATGAGTGCCTGTGAGATGGCTGCAGCCACTTGAATAACAGTAAATGCGCTGTCTCCAACAATGATTTGGAAAGATCTCTTCAAATTGTACTTGAGTTGTTGAAAGATGTTCACCGTATACTTGGACCCAACTCTCTGGTATTTGCGCTTCTCCTGCTTGATAGAGTCGAGCAAGGCCACTTTCGTCTCCTCAGTGGTAAACTGCTGCTTGTAGTCCTTGATTTCTTGCTGAAGTCTGCTGTACTCTGGAGAGTTCTTCCAATAGTCACGGAACTCCTCTGCCGTTTTCGGAACCTGACCCTCCATGCCTTTGACAGTAAACCGTCCAGCAGGATCAGTAACCGCGGTCAAAAATTCGGCAGTCGTTTGTCTCGGTGGACACTCGTAACCCATTTTTTCGAAATACGCCTTTGCTTCATCGATCGGACCAAAGTAAACTTGTTTCCCGCTGTACAATACTGTCACCTTGTCAAAGGTCTCGTAAATATTTTCACCAGCCTGGTAAATCGTCACCAACGCAGTCTTCTTCAATAAGTTGGTCGATACTCTGATGGCCCGTGCGTACTCCAATGCAGTCGACGCATCAAGGCCCCTGGTCGCATTATCCCAGCAGTAGATCTTACCTTCGCATGCCAAAGCCTCAGCAATAGATACTCTTTTGCGCTCACCTCCCGAGACACCACGTACATAATCGTTTCCAACTTTAGTGCTGTAGGTGTGTCTCAAGCCAAACACAGTGGCCAACAAATCTCTGTTATAGTCGATGTGCTCCTGCACGGACTTCCCATTCACTCTCTTGTTAGGCGTCTTACACGCGAGCGCGAAGTCCAATGTCTGTTTCACGGTCAAGTGTGGAAAGTGCACGTCCAATTCAGGATTATAGATCAAATCAGAGGAAAAGTGTTTCCACATTTCTTGGCGCTCAATTCCATCGTAAATAATTTCGCCCTCAAGTCCGGTATACATTTCGGTGTCTGTGCCACTGATGGTCCGCAAGAAGGTCGAGCAGCCGGAGCCCGGCCTTCCCAAAACTAAAAGCATCTCTCCACTCTTCACGAGTCCATCGAAGCTGTCCAATATGGCACGGTCCGCGATTTTCTTGGCTTCCTTAGCAGAGCGGATTGCTCCATATGGTCCTTTCAAAACATCTGACATAGTAGACAAGTATGTATAGGTTTGATCTTTTCCATAAACAGACAAGTTTTCAAACGAAACCCCCAACTCGCGAAGAATGAGCCCCTCCTGCTCGGCATGATAAAGAAATGTCTTGTAAAGCTTCAGCAATTCGAAGTCGTCGGGATTGACCTCCAAATTGCCGTCATATACTGACCTAGTAGATCTGCGGGACATTCTGCGGGACAATGTTTCAACCTGAGTGAGAAAATTTGCCGAGTCTGGATCCACGACATAGTCTGTGACAGAGGCTGCTGGCTCGACCTGGAAGTAGTGTGTAGGTATCGAATCGGAAGCTGAGGAGTCAGTGGCTGACTGTTCCTTGTTTGCTGCGCTTGCCATGATAAGCTAACAATGGGATTTCAGTTGTTCGGTCTATCGATTATAGCCGCTTGGTATGCAGGCTGCGGGCAAATAAATTGGGAGCTATTCCAAACAATTGATGATTTTGTATTTGTGTGACAAAGCTAGCTTGAATATCGGGGATTTTAGGCAAAAGCAGAACTATATAAATAGGTGGCAACGAAACAAAATTCGTGCATGGAATTCTAAATAGAGCAATACATCCGAGATGCAGGGTTGTTGAATGCCCGCATCTGCGGGATGAGGCCGGATGCGCATGCAGAAGGACCACAGTGGCTGGTGCAGGTGTTTGCGCTCGGATCTAAGTTTCAGCACTTTTTGTTTTTTCTAGCTTTACAAACATACAATTGTGCCCAAAGTCATTTACAGAAAACATAAGGTTCCTTTCGCAAGACATACGGTAGAACTGCCTCGTATTCTGAGCTTCTAAAACTCTATGAAGCACAGGCCCCAGCGGACATATTTCCCGATACGCTCCCGTCTCCGCGCTTGTTGCTTCTCCGATTTGCCGTGTTCGCGTTACTCAGCCGCACTCGCCAGACTACAACGGAGAACTTTGTCGCACAACGCCTAAGCGGTCAAGTTGGCATTTGTGCAGATTTGTCCATATTCATAAAGAAGATGCTTGAAAAGCCATGCATGAATCTAGTAATATGTTTACATCTTCGTGTCTTGATGGTAAGCAGACTCACTGTTGCAGCCATACGAATGACGATTTTGGAATCTAATGAAGAAATCGATGTCATAGTGAACAAAGTGGTTGCAAAATTAGTAATATTACTAAGGCTACATTTCACCGAGCGCCGCCTTTTCTCGTGGTTTTCTTCCGCGGTGAACTGAAGTTCGCGCAAACACGGAAGCAACCCGATTGGGAATGCCTCCGTGCGTCTTGCAATCTAGGCCGGCATAGTGCCTTTTTATCGCCGAGCGGTTGTTTGACCGGTCCACCGGTCTACCGGTAGCAAGACTGTCACTTCCCTACCTCCTTGTGACACCATAATTTATCTGAATGTCGTACGTTGTTTGATGGAGTACACTCTTTTGGATCCCCAATTCAGGCGGTAAAGTATTACCTTAGGTTTGCCGAATTTGTAACTACTAGGTGGAATAGTCGGGCGGCCAGATCATGTTCAAGGAAAGCTCGGTCGATGTGCTGTTGCCCCAGAGCGTGCAACTCAGAGAAAGTGGCCCGGTGTCAAACGCCAAATTTGGAGGTGCTCTCCAAATAGTAATTGTCTTCAAAA
The DNA here is from genome assembly GCA_009746055.1 of Metschnikowia pulcherrima. NCBI lineage: Eukaryota > Fungi > Ascomycota > Pichiomycetes > Serinales > Metschnikowiaceae > Metschnikowia > Metschnikowia pulcherrima. The sequence continues at coordinate 83,375 of VFXK01000010.1, forward strand.
ATTCACTTATTTGCTGATCGTTCTGTATTCTTCTACATTAAATTCTGAACCTTAATTAAACCGTGACAAAGGGGGTGATTGAGAGATGATTGCGAAAATAATCATGATAGAATCTAGCTGTATTTGACATTTGTGAATCAAGAAATACTAGTCATAATGAAGCCAGTGATTTGAGTAATCCGCACTATATGGATATTATCTCGACCGACTCCTCCCGGGAACTTTTTCTTCTAGGCAAATGTGTTTTGTGTGTCTTGCGAATTTAGACACCATGAGTATACCGAAATGTCCGCGGATCGCTCAACTACCCGAAAAAATTGTTACATTTTTTTTTCAAGAAGACGATAGAGAAATGCTGGCTTCATATCCGTGCTGTTCTTCCTGACCCTTGGTGCCGCACAATCCACTTTTGGAGCCTCACTTATGGTACTTGTTGCCGCTTTCAGTGCCTGCCTATTGTTTGCGAAGAAGTAAGAACTCAAGTGGTGGTTTTATGACAAGAATATTGCTACAGATGATTTGACAAGGCGGCCAATCTGCGTTTTGCTGTCGTGATTATTTGCAGGACACTTAAACGAAAATAGCAGTCAAGACCGTGCTCAGTTATTACTACCATAGTGTTTGGTTTGGAGAATACTACATATCAGGCACGATGCAAACCGGCAAGGCGATTAAGCTGGTTGTTGCATATTCTATACCTCTATACGGTATGACATGTGCCGCCCGAAAATGTATGAATCTTTGTGTCTCAATTTTCTAAATTCGTAAACTCAACAAGTTGCTTGTTACGTCAACTGGGATGGTGTGCGATTTCCATCAAGAAAGCTCCGTCTTGAGGGTATTGAACGTTTCGCAACCGACCTTCCGCGCATGTGTATCAATCGCGTGGCCGGACCGTCAGAACGGAGAAACATTCGCCAGACCAGAATTGTATGTGGTGTACGGAGGTATGAAGCTCGCGTACTTTAGCCTTTCCTACACTCGATACGTGTGAAAATCACCTCGACTGGCATACGAGTATTGTTTCCCACAGCATACAACTTTCTCAGCACCACCGCGTTTTGTCCTTGAACACCAATAACGAGAGCTCATACAAGAAGGTCGACTTAGGACTCTTTTGACTATACCAGCTGAGCGCGTTTTGCAAGCCCGACATTCCCTGCGTGTCATTACAAGCCATTTCTAAACCATTTAGAGAACCAATTTAATACCGCGACAGGATTGAGGCTTACAACGATAAAATGGAAGAAAGCCCTAGGAAACAGCAATCGACTTCGCGAGTCATCGACTCACTTCACTCACAAATTGATGACTTGAAGCAGGAGATGGAAACGCTCAAAATGTCCTGTGGAGACTACAAGAAGAAGTCGACGATCTTGGCATCAAAAAACGACTCCTTAGTAGACCAGTTGGCCAACTGCAAGCACGAGAATGACATGGTTAATGCGTTGTTGAAGCGGAAAGAGCGGCGGATCACTGACTTGGAGGCCGAGTTCGATGACCTTAGCCTGGAGTCAGAATCGCTCAAGCAGTCAGTGAAAAACTACAAGATCCGTTGTGACAACCTTCAGGAATCGTCAGCACTGTCGACTGCAGAGTTTGAGCGGCTCAAAATCTCATACGACGCCTTGATGGCTTCGCAAGCCGAGTATAAACGCCACTATCAGGACGAAGTGAGCAAATTATCAAAGCAACTTGAATCCTACAGGCAGGACTCAGCAAATGAAATGACAGACATCGTTTCGAAGCTCGAATGCAATGACAAGGATGTGGACGCCCTTTTGGAGGGCCTCAATTCGAAAAGAACGGCGATGGACAACATGCTTGTCGATCGTAATAAGTCTATTTTGGGCTTGCTCTCGCTTTTGGCCAAGGTCGCGAAGACTCATGGGGAGGAGTGCAAGTCGGTTCTCCTGGAGAACGTCGAAATCATAATTGCGCTAAGAGGTAAAAACCCTGAGCTTTTCGAGAAAGCAGCTGTGCGCAATGAGACGACAATTGACTTGGACGCGTTGCTTCGCCAGTCGTCCATCTCATTGGATACAAACTTCGCCGACCTAGATGGCAAGCCTGCGGGCGAATTATCACGCCAAGCATCGCGCACAGCTACTCAGCCGAATAAGAGGAAAAACCGCAATTCGGTTAGGCTATCGCCCGAACCTAGCATAGACGAGCATCACCAACCAGAGAGTCTACCTAAACAGCGCAATGGGTCTAGGGGCCCAGGACGCAATCCTGAAAACGGCCATTCTGGCTTGCACCGCCAATCGCTGAAGAGAAACAGCTCTCATGGGCAAGGGCATGGCCCCAGCCTGAGAACCAGCTCTTCAGGAAGGCAACCGCTGAGCGGTCTGCAGAATAGTTCTCAGCGCTCAAGTATCCAACAAACAAGAGTAACCAGCAGCAACAGCACGCATAAGACTTCCGCGAACAACGGCCCGAGCAAAAATAGTAAACGCAGACTGTTTTATGGCGGCAATAACCATTTTCATGTTGCCGCAGGCGAAAAAATTCTGCCCCATCGGACAGAGGAAGCCAGTTAAACAAGATCATGCGCATGGGATAGACGGCTTTTAACACTACGCTCCTTTATAGAAATTCACGACATACCCTCAAAGGCACTAATTAGCCCATCACCAAAGCCCACAAATAAGATAGATTCTTGCCCGACCACGGCTCTCCGAAGCCGAGCTTTTCGGCTCATTGATGTTGGTGCGTCATTCTCGGGAACCCAAAGTTCCATGCAAAGGGATTTTTTGGCCGGTTTAGATAGTTCTTCGTCGCCCTCTGGCTTAATGTATTCTTCCTTCCGCTCTAAGCGCACAACCTCATCTAAATTCCTTGTATAACCCTTTATGACTCCATCCCAGAACCCAGTCAACACCATTTTGTTCGTGATTTGTATACACTGAATTCCATAGTGCCTGAGATTATGTGAGGATTTCTTGATTAGACCATCTTCTTTTCCTGTGCGCATCTGTCCTGTCAAGTGTCCAATGTCGTAGCTTATGAGCTGTTTAGACGCAGACCCTGTGTAGAGCACATGGGTGGTTCGATCTAGCGCTAGAGACAAGACGGGCAGTGGTTTATGGTCAAGCAGGGAGAACACAACGCGTAGATTGTAATCCTGAAATACAACGAGTCTTTCGCCCTCAGAAGATTTATCAATATTGGCATGTTTTATACGAAAGCCATACACGGCACCCGACTCATACCCCACGAAGAAGAGGTTTTGATTGACAAAAAGTGTTTGCATAACAATTCCATGTCCACTTCTTTTGTTTGTTCCCGAAACATTATCGATCTCCTCGACCAAACTATCACTCTTCTGTATATCCTGGGGAGAAACATTGTGAAGCAATCTCTCAAAGTTGAACTCGCCAAAAGGATCACTTACCTTGTAGAGATCAAAGTTTTCCGAGTTCACTGTTGCTGGTGTTATCAAAAGCCCATCAAAGAAATCGATGTTGCAGAAGTTTAGCGCGTTCACAGGTATCTCGGCATGTGGGGGCTTGGGGAGTCCCGAGGCCGGCAGGCTGCCAACAGGCGAGATATCTGAGCCATTCTTAGAACATCTCACAAGCTCACTATGAGCGACATTCCAAATTCGTATCGTTGAGTCTCGGCCATGAGACATAAGTCCCAACGGTGTCAGCTTTAGCGTGAGAATATGACCTTCATGGGCTTTCCAGAGAGCCATCGGCCTTCGCGAGGTAATGTTCCAGATAATGATCCAGCCATCTCGATCCGAGGACGCTATGGTTCCCAAATGATGAGCTATACATGTAAGAGCAGCCTTATGGGCTCGAAGGGAGAATTTGGGCATCGTATTAAGGGTGGATTGTGCGCTGACATGATGAGAACTAGCTGTACTTATACGTTTTGGTTGCCCGTGCAAGACACCGCCGCTAATCATACTAGTTTTGTGTTTGAGCTAAAATTATATATGCATCAGGAAATCTTATACACGATGGCCATGACGATGTTGGTCATTTGGTATCGAGGTTAGACCACTTATGTGCAGCGCAATCAGTGTCGAATATGTGCACGCTCGGAAATGAATGTGCACAAATAATTTATTCAACTAACGTCACTGATAGGGTTCCCGCGCACGCGCAGTTCCCGCGCACGCCATACGAAACGCGTTTCCAAATATTCTTCTAGTTTTTAATCACGCGTCATGAATTTGCTTTTGTCTGTCCCCCCTCCACTTTTGGACAATAAGAAGAAGAGAGTCTGAATTTTTCTTCAAGCTCACAAAAAAGGCAAATACTGCTCCTTGCGTGCAGCTGCGGTCAATTTTACAGATGCTGAAACGATCATGCGCCTTTGGCTACGCGACGTGTTGCATGGCTCTTCAGCACACTTGAGATGGATGAAATTACTTTGGCTTGAGGCGATATTTTTATCAAGATAAAACCTTTATAATATTCAGAGTTTAGTCGCCAAGGGTGGCTGATGTATGAGATATGGCGAATTTTATGCTCGCACTGCGCAAATTTGGTGAAAGTCCTTCCCTGGCACATAAGTGTGCAACAAGAACCGTGTAAAGACATGGAGCCATAAAAACTTGTCTTCTCCAAACGCAATGACTATAAAACGGCCATGCGCAAATACCTGATTGTATTCTGTTCGTGATTTGGCGTGGTAAACAATACTAGAGTCGAAGTGGGAGTCTCAATGATGGCACGTACATTGCCGGAGGAAAAGGTTCGAACACGGCACTTTCTGGGCCAAAAGTTTTTATTCCAGGTTCATACGTACGTTCAAAGCAAAAGAGTGCTACTGGTCAACACGGCGTTCTTCAAGGAGATCGAATGCATCAATGCGTAGGGATGGGTTCTTCGCGCTTGAATCCAAAAGGAAGACCTCCTCAAAGTCTTACCAAAACAAAAATTCTCTTGCACGAATTGCATCTAGTGGTTAATTAAGCTCCAAGGCCACAAGCTTGGTTACTTTCAGCCAACAAAAAGTCATCGACACGCTCGAAATACAGATCGATCTACAGACAACTTCGCGAGCACAATCGGGAAGGATGTTGCCGTGCTCAGCGCCAAAAACCTTAGAAATTGTCGATTTGCTGAGCCAAATGAACGACGCTATCCACTAGCTTGTCAAGCCGTTGAATTTGGAACAAACGACGCCTCCGAACGCTTGCCGCCATTGGCTCGTTGCGCGCATCACTCAAAACCGCACAACTTGTTCTCGGACATCCTCGCTGAGATTAGAAGGAAATTAATCAAAAAGAATGTAATTGAAGAGCGTATAAGCGAAATAGCAGGTTTTAAGCTCTACGAATAATAAAAAACAGATCTGGCCGAGTTACACGCTCAAAAGTCGAAAAAGTCGGAGATTCGCAACCGTTCCATCGAGTGTTCATCGCTACGTAAACGAAACACCAGAAGGCATGAAATTTGTGAAGGACTGAGATACACCAGAGTAACCTGCCGAAAATCTACTTTTTAGTTTAGATTTTCAAAATTATGGTTTTTTTATAATTTTGTTTGCAATCAAATATTTCGCAGCCGCGAGAGTGCGCGGGAACTGCGCGTGCGCGGGAACCCTATCAGTGACGTTATCGACAAACACAAATACCTCACTGTAGCAATCTACCAAAATCAAACATCAGAAGAATCAAACTGTGAAGATTTATCATTCTGTGTGCGTATTCTGGTGCTCAGCGTCGATTTCGAATTTTGCAGTCCATAATGCAGTTTTTTAATTCGAGCGAATGGCCGTTTGGAATTAAACTTTTGCTTGTTCCATCCCGCTCACCTCTCAATTACCCATAAAAACATGGCTCTGTGTAATACAATTCCTTAAGACGAACATGCTGAAAGTCCCAGATAAGGTCTAAAATCATGGGATTAAGCGCTTCCCTTCACTCAGTAAATTTAACTTACGCAGAGAGCACGGAGGTGAAGATGGTGAAGATCTACACGAACCCACTTAGATCTCGCACGCTACCAAGCCATGATATCAACTACAGTGCATGGTAGCGTAGCGCAGCTGGCTAGGGGTTTCTATATATATATAGTCTCGTAGAGAGCTAGATAAGCAATTTTGGCTCCCAAAACTTGACCAGATCTATCCAAAAAAAAAAAAAAAAAGGCATGGTCGTGAGATGGCCACCTCTGTGCAACCTAGCCAATTAGACCAGATGTAGCTAGCCCCGATTCTCAGTGTATCGCGAGCCCGGTTTCTTCCGCTTTCCCGAGGCCAATTTTCACACTGAGTCAAGTCCGATCTATGTCAAGTCTAGGCGAAAAAATGCTAAAAGATTGCCAAAATATAGCATCAGATGAGTTTATATCGTGTGTTCAGCAGTGTTGGCCGAGGCCTTTTATGATAACAGTATCATAGGTCTCTGGTTGGCAGATATGAGCTCGGTCCGCGCGGAATTCGCCGGCGAGCGGCTCACCGCCGGTACTAATTGGGCATGAAATGCCGCGGCCTGTCGCTGCCAGTGTGATAGATAGCAATCCCAGGTGCACACCCAATCTCCTTCTCCACAATATAACTACTGGGCCCACGGGCCGAGTAGGGTGTCCCCACATCTCACTCAAACTTGGAAATTCTTTCCAATTGTATGCTCAAGGGAAATATCTACAACTTTGCTCTCAGAACCAAACCAGCAGTGAAGCCTTTACCTATTATTACACCAGTCTTTAAATCATTATCCACAATGAGTGTCCCTTACAAGCAACCCGAGCATAAGCTCACCATGATTCCTGGCCCCATTGAGTTTTCTGACCCAGTGTTATATGCGATGGCCACACCATCACAGGCGCACACATCTCCTGAGTTCGTCAAGACTTTTCAGGCCGTGTTGCAGAACTTGCGCAAATTGTTCAAATCCTCGGACGCCAGCTCTCAGCCATATGTGCTTGCCGGCTCAGGTACCTTGGGGTGGGATGTTGCTGCGGCCAATTTGATTGAAAAAAACGAGAAAGTACTTGTCTTGCTGACAGGCTTTTTCTCCGACTCTTTTGCCGACTGTTTGAGAGTGTACGACGCAGATGTTGATGTTATCACCGCCCCAGTCGGAGATGTTGTGCCTCTTGATCAGATTGAGACCCAATTGAAGAAAGAAAAGTATTCTGCCATCACAATCACTCATGTGGATACCTCAACCTCGGTTGTGTCGGATGTGGAGAAGATTGCAGCGCTTGTGCGTAAGGTGTCCCCCGAAACCTTGATAATCGTCGATGGTGTTTGCTCCATTGGTGTCGAGGATTTGGAGTTCGACAAATGGGGCGTGGATTTCGCCTTGACGGCATCCCAGAAGGCCATTGGTGTACCTGCAGGCTTGGCCATATTCTACGCTTCCGCCAGGGCTGTAGAAAAAGCTTTGGCCAGAAAAAAGGATGCAACATTCTTCGCCTCCTTGAAAAGATGGACCCCGATTATGAAGGCATACGAATCAGGGTCGGGTGCTTATTTTGCCACTCCGGCTGTACAGACGATCACTGCCTTGAAAGTCTCATTAGATGAGATTCTCTCCGAGACGTTGGATCAAAGATTTGCCAAACACGAAAAGGTGTCAAGCCAATTCAAAAACGAATTGGAGAAGTTAGGAATGTCGATCTTGCCCGTGAACAGATCTGTTGCTGCTCACGGCCTCACAGCCGTGTATTTCCCTGAAGGCGTGAACGGGCCAGACTTGTTGGCCAAATTGGCCACGAAGGGTTTCACTGTTGCAGGTGGCATTCACAAGGCTTTGGTGGGCAAGTATTTCAGAGTCGGCCACATGGGATTCTCGGTCTACGAGGGACACGTGGACAAGGTGTCTAAAGCCATCGGCGAGTCGATTGCAGAATTGAAGCAGTAGCTTTGTTATCCGTACAACTCATTAGCCACCCAAAGCATGAATTGCATGAAAATAGCGATAGTAAAGAGAAGACATGATGTATGTAATCAAGTTGATTTAAAATTCCAAATCAAGCAATCGAATTAATGGATCTTGATTGCCCAGCCTAGCATGTCACTGTTTCCAGAATGCACTATGCCCAGGGGCTGCACACCACCGCGACACGCCTGGCAAAATGCAGACGCGAAGACATCAAGTCGCAGACGAAACATGTCACACTTCATACCTCAAAATTAGAGCAGTTACATCCCAATTCACCCATACGTACTCTAGATTTTGGCGCCAAGTTTAGCGATCATGGATCTAGAATTTTATGAAACGCTCCGAGTGAGCTCCACCGCTTCTCCTTTGGAGATCAAAAAGGCATATAAAAAGCTTTCGCTACAATACCACCCAGACAAAATCCAGCAGCTTCAGACAAATGAAGACAAGGATCAGTTTCCAAAAATTCAGTTAGCATACAGTGTACTCTCGGACCCACTAAAAAGGAGGTTGTACGACACCACAGGCTCTTATGGTGACAACATGGAGGGAGCTGGAGAGTTTGATTGGAAGGTATACTTCGAGAACATGACAGAGAAGATCACCATCGACATGATCGACGAGGATAGAGAAAAGTACCAGGGCTCGAACGAAGAAAAAGAGGATATTTTGAATAACTTTGTGTATTATGAGGGGGATTTTCTCAAGCTTTTCGAAGTGATTCCTCATCTTGAGTTTGATGAAGCCCTGGAGAACCGTGTTTTTGACATCGTAGACCATGCCGTGGCCAATGAAACAATTGAGGTGGACAAAACAATGACTAACACGTGGAACAAATACAAGAAGTCAAGGAAGACGAAGGTGAAGCAGGTCTTGAAGAAAATGGCCAAGGAGGCACAAGAGGCGAGCGAGTTGGCCAAAAAAATTGGGGCCAAAAAGGCTAGCAATGAAAACGATCTAATGGCTATAATCCAGAAGAAGAATAGTGGTCGTATGGACGATTTAATCCTGTCGTTGGAGGCCAAGTATGGGCGCTCGAAGGGGAAAAAACGTAGCATGCCCGATGACGCTGAGTTCACAAAAATTCAAGAGAGATTGGCTAGAGGGAAAAAGAGACACGCGTGAACTTCCAACCGAGATAATTGGAGGAACACTCGAAAGGAGCCGCTGGGTGAGACTTTAGAGTGGAGTAATGTTAAGTCCGTTTAGGCCGCCTCATAGTTGCCACTGCGTTTGCCTCGCTACACAGAGATAAAGCGATACCCAAAAATTTTACCCATGAGAAAAGATGCGTGCAGCTGAAGATACAAAGCTTTCTCGAAGCGGATGAAATGGACTCCTTCAAAGTTCAAGTGTCCAGCATTGCGCTGAAGTTGGAATTGAAAACGGGACATCAGGCTAGGCCGGCATGCAGCTTCCCATTCAAAACGCGGTGCGGCATTGCGGCCCACTCAGTTCAAAAGACCCAGCCTGTAGCTACAGCAAGGGAAGATCGGAGAAGACCCGGAACAGGCTTTAAATCGGCTTGTTCAATAAAGCATATGTGTGAATACAAAAAGTATATTTGTCCGAAGTGAATTGTAACGTTTAGTGGTACATAAGTTGGCCGTGTGCTTCTAAGCTCCTGCCCTAGCTGCAAGGGCATTCGCGTACACTGGTGACTGCATTGCCGAGATCAAAACACGCGATCCGCACCTTTCCTCCCAACCTTGTATTCTTTTATCCATCCGTAAGCACCACGACTTTCTGCATACGTTTTAGCCGCAGAAGATGTCCGACTACTCAGATGAAGATTATCTGTCCGGCGTGGAGGAGGTGATCCAGCCGTCTAAGAATTCTGCCAGATCATCGGGTTCCTCGGCCAGTAACGCGTCCTCAAGGGGCGGCACGCCTGCGCCTAAAAACGGTGGCAATGCTTCGAATCAATACCAGAAGCTCTCGCAATTAGAGCATATATTGAAAAGACCGGACACGTATATTGGGTCTGTCGAGAAAAATGAGGTCGAGATGTGGTGTTTCGACGACGCGTCGGAGCTGATGGTGTTCAAAAAAGTAACCATTGTACCAGGTTTGTATAAAATCTTTGACGAAATTTTGGTCAATGCCGCTGACAATAAGATCAGAGATAAGTCTATGAAGAATATAAAGGTTGAAATTGATGCCGCGGCGAACACAATCCTGGTGATGAACGACGGAAAGGGGATTCCTGTGGAGATCCACGACAAGGAGAATATATGGATTCCCGAGATGATTTTTGGAAACTTGCTCACTTCTTCGAATTATGACGATGACCAGAAGAAGGTTGTGGGTGGCAGAAACGGGTTTGGTGCAAAACTTTGTAACATCTTTTCGACAGAGTTTGAGTTGGAGACGGCAGACCAGAATACAGGCCAACTATACAAGCAGACTTGGACGAACAACATGCTGAAGGTATCCAAGCCCCAAATCACGAAGGTCAAGAACAAGCGCGAGTATACCAAGGTCACTTTCAAGCCCGACCTTGCTAAATTCCACATGGATTCGCTTGATGAGGACATTCTTTGCGTGTTGCGCAGGAGAGTCTACGATTTATGCGGTACGGTGAAAGACTGCAACATCTTCTTGAATGAAAAGAAACTCGGGGTCAAAAATTTCAAGGGTTACGTCGAGATGTATGTCAAGGCCATCAATGAAAGAAGTCCTAGCTTGAGCATCGAGCAGGCGGCAAATAACTACACCTCGATCGTGCATGAGGTGATCAATGACCGTTGGGAGGTGGCATTTGCCGTGAGTGACGGCACATTTAACCAGGTCAGTTTCGTGAACTCGATTGCCACCACTGCTGGTGGTACCCACGTGAAGTACGTCTCGGATCAGATCATAGATAAGTTGATGGAAGAGTTGAACAAGAAGGAGAAGGGCAAGAAAAAATTGATGATAAAGGCCCCCCAGATCAAGAGTAACATGTTCATTTTCATAAACAGTCTTATTGAAAATCCTGCGTTCACATCGCAAACCAAAGAGCAACTTACCACAAGAGCAGGCCAATTTGCCACGAAGCAGAAGGATAAAGTGATCATCACCGAACAGTTCATCAAGAAAATCATGAAGACAAGTATCATCGACACGATTAGGAGTATTGTGGACGCGAATGAAGATAAGGCTTTGCAAAAGGAAGATGGCAGAAGAAAAACTAGAATTAAGGGCCAGGTAAAATTGGTCGATGCCAACAAAGCCGGTACCAAAGAGGGTTACAACTGCACATTAATTCTTACCGAGGGTGACTCTGCCAAGTCTTTGGCTGTGGCTGGGTTCACTGTTGTCGGTAGAGACTACTACGGCTGCTTCCCTCTTCGTGGTAAGTTGTTGAATGTTCGTGATGCGTCCGCTGACCAGATTGCTAAAAACGCCGAAATCACTGCCTTGAAAAAGATCATAGGGCTACAACACAAAAAGCATTATACCATTGACAATGTCAAGGAATTGAGATATGGCCACGTTATGATAATGACCGATCAGGATCACGATGGCTCACATATCAAGGGATTGCTCATCAACTTTTTCGAGTCAAGTTTTCCTGGTCTTCTCAACATTCCCGGCTTCTTGCTTGAGTTTATTACCCCTATTGTGAAGGTGAGTATCAAGGGGAGAGGCCGCCTGGATCAGCAAAAAATCTCTTTCTACTCGATGCCAGAATTCGAGGCCTGGAGAGATACTGAAGGTAAAAATGTTAGGTGGTCACATAAGTACTATAAGGGTTTGGGTACGAGTACCGACGCAGAAGCAAAAGAGTACTTCTCGCGATTGGACAGACACTTGAAGGAATTCCACGCGTTGCAAGAGCAAGATCCTGGGTACATTGATTTGGTGTTCTCGAAAAAGAAGGCAGATGACAGAAAAGAATGGTTGCAAGGATTTCAACCGGGAACACATCTTGACTCCGAAATGAAGGTCATTCCCATCAGCAATTTCATAAACGAGGAGCTCATTCTTTTCTCGATGGCTGACAACATCAGATCGATTCCTTCCGTTTTGGATGGCTTCAAGCCTGGTCAGCGTAAGGTCTTGTTTGGATGTTTCAAGAGAAATCTTGTGAATGAAATGAAGGTGGCGCAGTTGGCTGGATATATTGGTGAGAAAACGGCCTACCACCATGGCGAGCAGTCTTTAATGCAGACCATTATTGGCTTGGCCCAAAACTTCATCGGATCAAACAACATGAATTTATTGAAGCCAAATGGTGCGTTCGGTACACGTGCTGCTGGCGGTAAAGATTTTTCCGCAGCCAGATACATCTTCACGGAGTTGAATGAGATAACGAGGAAGGTGTTCAACCCGTTGGATGATGCTTTGTACGAGTACATTCAAGATGACGAGCAAACCGTCGAGCCGGAATGGTATTTGCCCGTGATACCAATGCTTTTGGTGAATGGTGCTGAAGGTATTGGTACCGGTTGGTCCACAAACATCCCGTCATTTAACCCTGTTGATTTGGTTAACAATATAAGAAAGCTCATGGAAGGACATGAATTAGATGAGCTTGTTCCATGGTATCGAGGCTGGGAAGGTGAAATCGAAAGAATTGGACCCGGCAAGTATAAGGCAAAAGGCCTAATTGAGCAGATTGACGAGAAGACCGTTGAAATTTCAGAGATTCCAATCAAGACCTGGACCAACAATGTCAAAGAATTTTTATTGGATGCGATTGAGAACGATAAAACTGCTTGGATCAAGGATATGGAAGAACAACACACGTCTAAGATTCGGTTCGTTGTCAAGTTGACTGAGGCGGAAATGATGAAAACCAGAAAAATCGGTTTCCTCGAAAGATTCAAGCTTGTGTCGACCATCAACATGTCGAATATGGTTGCTTTCGATCCAGAAGGGAGAATCAAGAAATATGACGATCCTAACGAGATCTTGAGGGACTTCTATTTTGTGAGGTTGCTCTTCTATCAGAAGCGTAAAGACCACATGACGGAGGCTTTACAGAATCAATTGATTAAATTGAGTGAACAAGCTAGGTTCATCAAGTTGATTATTGACAAGGAGTTGAGCATCTCAAACAAGAAAAGATCACTTTTAGTTCAGATGCTTACTGAATTGAAATTTGCTCGCTTTGACAAGAAAGGTCAACAAGTGAAGGAAGATGAGTCTCTACGCATTGCAGACGCAGAACAGCTCTTAAAAGAAGAAGAGTCAGAAGCAGGTGATATTGATCGTATTAATGAGCAAGGCGTGAACGAGATCGAAAACGAGGAGAATGTTCACGTACCGGAGAATATTTACTCTTACTACGACTACTTACTTGGAATGTCGCTTTGGGCTTTGACTCGTGAGAGATACGAGAAATTGTTGCAACAGAAGGGCGAAAAAGAAGAAGAATTGAACATCTTGTTCGGCAAGAGCGCCAAGGACTTGTGGAATGAGGACTTGGATGTGTTTTTGGAGAGTTGGAAAAAGTTCATGGATGACGATGAGTTCGAGCGCTCCAAATTGACGGGCGGACCAGCCCTGAGGGCCCCGAAAAAGAGAAGAAGAGTCAAGGCGGAGGCCAAGGATGAGGAGAATGGCTCAGCGAAGAAGAAGCCCGCGAAAAAGCCAAGCCCATCTGCAGAAAAAGCCGCTTTACAGAAATCAAGCACTCTAGCCAATGCAGCAGGCGCGAAGAAACCTGGCACTTCGACTCCAACTACGAAGAAAGCACAAGCCAAGCTTCCGTTCGCTCAAGAGAATTCTAGTGTCCCAGCTGACAACCTTCCAACTTTCTTCAAGAAGCCTTCATCCAGAGAGAAGGCTCCTGCTACGAATGCCGCGTCTACAGCTAAGAAGTCGTTCTTTGACTCTGATGACGACATTGTAATTCTCTCAGGTGATGACGATGTCACAGAGACCAAACCCACCTCGTCCTCGAAGGCGAATTCATCGGCAAAGTCCCGGTCAACTCCCAATATCCAGGATGAGTTGGAGGATCTTTACGTCGTAAGTGCATCCGCACCCGGAAGACGCAAGAAGGAAGTAAGCTATGCTGTTGACGACTTCATCGAGAGTGATGACGAAGACGATGAGGGAGAAGAGCAAGATGATGACGACAGCGATGTATACACCGATGGCGAATAGAGATTTTCGTCACCACTTTCGCGGATAAGTACGAGAAGATATAATGCATATGCAGATGACAAGTGACCCTAGCCCAGAACGAAATTCAAAAATCAGGTGATTTCTCGAAACTTTTGGTAAGCGCACAGTTTGCTCATACTACACGAGGATGAATTATCTCGCCATGCTTACTCGAAGAGAAATGTTTCGAAGATCGTTACATCGCTTGAGTTTGCTTCGTATCTTTAGGGCGGTAAAGCGTTGACATGCATGGTTCCACTATCGAATCGAAAGTGAGCATCGTGCATCGAGCGCATGAGTTCTCATGCCAATGAATAGTTCAAACGAATGAGAGTGATTGACATATCGATTAGCTATTCAATTTCCTGACACGGTAAGCAGTCTGCCAAAATGTTTGCCTGGCCGTCCAGATGCCCGAGTCCGTGTTCTGGAAAAAGTTCGTTACGTATGAGATTTTTCAACAATTTTGAGTCTGGAAAGCCGTCGTAATGGTACAGCTCGGTTTGCGGCCGAGTCGACTTCTTCATCCTTCGGCAATATACAATTTTGCTTTGCCCTTCTTCTGTAGCGACTCTCACAACGAACGTGCCTGGACTATCATAGGAGGGCCGAAGAGCCACTTCTGCAACTAGATTCTTCTCGGGATCACTGAAGGTTTGCAAGATCTCTTGAAGATACCACACAGCGCGGTTGTGCCATTTGCACTTGGCGCAGTATTCTATAATCACTTTAGGATACATGAACTTGAGTTTGTATTGGCTGAGGTTGAGAACTGGCTGCTTTTTTAGTACATTTCGAACTGACTCACTTTCCAGACAGTGATATATTCATAGCGAGCATGCATGCAAGCCCAGCCCGGAGATGTGCGCTGGCAATGCTATCGGAGTGCTCACTTAGAGCGATACCTAAAACAACTCAAAAATGGCCTTGACTGAAGAAACTATAGCTAGCTTCAGGAAAAACATCCCATTATTAGTCTATTAGATTTTTTTGGCTCTCTATAAAATATACCTGCGCATTCTTTGACTTACATATTCATGTTAAGCCAATCCCATTGGCCTTTGTTCTCTTCAACATCTTCAACACCCAATTTCAAATCGTTCTGAGGAATCGAGTACCAATCGCTTTCTTTCTCAAGTTCGTGTATCGGGAGCAAGGATTCTTCTGCCTTGAAGCTCATCGCATCACCCGCAACTTCGCCGTTTCGATTCGTCTCTACTCTCTTCGTTGCGATGCTTTCAGATATCAGCCCGCTCTTGTTGATGGGCCTGGGGTTGAAATCATCGCCATCCCTTTCCAATTTTACGGTCGACGGCTGGGACGGCGTCTGCGTCAAGCCTTGTCCCTGTTGCGAATTTTTCCTCGGGACCGGTGTAGTGCCTTGCCCTCGTTGTCTCTTTTTTATAACATCGGTTTTCAAGCTTAAAGGACGAACTGTCCCATGAAGTTTCAAAAAGAGTCCACAAGCATTGCAAAGGGGCTCTCCTTGAGGATTCCTTCTCCATAGAGGTGTAGTTTTGGTGAAACAATTTGCGCATTCAATATTAGGCATCGCACTAAGGGCCTGGGCCGAATTTCCCTTTGATCCGCCTTTTTCATTCGATTTTTGGTTTGTTTTGGATATTGCACCTGGAGTGACTGGTCTAGACTTACCATTGGGAACTGCTGTGGAGCTGGGTTTAGCACCAGCGGATTTTGCGTTCTCAATCGATGGGTGGGTTTCGAGATTCTTCTTAGATTTAGTCTTCTTCGTTTTCTTCTTGGGCAGCGACGCCAAACGAGCCAAATTCGATGTGGTGGCCGAATTGGTAGTCGAGACAGAACCTAAAGGACTTCCAGCATCATCAAGGTAGTTGTCTGACCACGGGATACCTGTTTGGGCTGCAAAGCTTTGTGCCGGATGCTGTTGCTGAAGGGGATGTGGCTGCAGCGGCAAGAAAGACTGAGAGGCACCCCTCACATTCACATCAAAGTAAGACATCTTGTTGTCATTTTCATTCACAGATGTAGGATCCACAAGAGACGATCTTGCCGAGAGCATTCCTGAAAAAGTCGAATCGTAATGGGAACTTCCCAAGTTCATTGTGTCGTGAATAGACCCCACATCGTCGTCATACGGGGTAAAGGGCCTCAGAGGGGCTGCAAAGTGATCTGCAACACTCACCAAAGAATTATCCTGTCTCGTTATTTGCGCGGGAAGTACCGAGTTATTGGCAGCATGATACATGAATGAGGAAGGGTCGTACAGCAGCAGGGGTGTCTGTCTTTTCGACGGCGGATATCGAGACTGAGATTGCGAGATACTAATCGCTTGAGGGGCAGATGATGCGAACTCCAGGGGATTGCCCCCGCGATGGAAGAGGTTGGGATCCACGTTAGGTAGCTCTGGATCTGAGATTTGTTGAAAAGGCAGAGAAGGCTGGGCCTGGCGCATGTGATGATTGCTAGTGAGGAAGTCGGAAGGCTGAGCCGAGATCGAATGTGCGAATGTAGGTCTTGTGGGCAAGGATGGAGTAGGCTCATGAACGGGGGTGAAGTCAAACGGCTTTGCGTATTGATACAGTCTGCTTTGTTCATTAAGCATATCGTTATTCGTGGGACCTTCAAAAGCCATCGAATCAAGCAGAAATGCGAAGCCATTATCATTGCCGTTCGGCTCTGATATGGTATTCCGAGTGTCCTTCAAAGCAGCAGAAAGATTTGAGTGTATCAGTCCTTGAATTGGATCTGGCAAGTCTAAGCCATGCAGAGCAGGCAAGAATGGCAGCAAAGGGGCCGGTCGCTTTCGCGATTGCTGCGTGTTGCTCATCCGGCGAATATGTGCAACGTAGTCAAAATCTTCTTTTTTCACATCGCTAGGGGATCCCATCTCCTCGTCACTGCCGAACGGGCCAAGTATAGGATGCGTCGTTAGAGAACCAAAGTCATGACTTGTACGAATATTGAGTCTGTCTTGTCGAAGTTTTTGGTTTTTGATGTGCATCATTCGCCAAATGAGGTTTTCCATTCGAACTCTGTAAGGAATGAGATTTTTTGCATTTTTGTACATGTGCCAGAGTTGGACGGACAGCTCCGTCTGATCAAGCTGAGCGGGTTCAGATGGCATTTGAATAACACAAACAAGCACTAAGTGGGCCGCTTCTGGAATTGAGTGTTGTAGCCGATGCTGAAAGCTATTCTTTGTCAATAGCAGTAGACTTTCAAGTTTTGGGGGTGGTGATTTGACCGACGATACGATAACACCAGTAAGTTGAGTTTTGGGGACCTATCGAAACCCTCCAAGAAAACTTTTCGAAATTGAAATTTGAGGGCCTGAGGAGACTTTGGGATAATGTTTCCAATTCAAGACGGCGAAATGTGGAAGAGCCATATTGATACTACAGGCACCATGATCGGGCTTTTACGGACAGGCAATTGCCCAAGCATGTAAGCCCAGTACAGGCCGCTATGCGTTTGTGCGGTATCGTGCAGTCTTATCTAGGGAAGACCGAGAATATCATTGGTCAGATAGCACCGCGGCAGATTTGATGAGGACATCATGCCGGAGAGTCACGATAGAAGCGAACGCGGGCGCGAGCCGCTCACCAGATACACTCCATTAATTAGTTAATGGCTGACACCAAAAGCGCCCGGACTTTGCATTTTCAAAAAGTTTGTTTGCTACGCTGCTCACACTTTCAACAGTTCAGTCAAGATGCTTCTCCATTCTAGACTCGTAAGACATTTCTCGGGCTAGAATTACGATAATCAGTGACGCATTCACAAAAGAAACACTTGCAGCTTGGTGTTTTGTCTATCTGAAACTCAAGAATGATTGGCCGAGAGATTGGCTTTCGTCGAGTTTATCGGCTTATGATGTGCATATGTCTCGGGTTTTAGCGGGAAGCCCGCGGAATTTTCTCTGGCGCGACCTTCTCAACCAGTGTATCGCCCTCGAGAGACAACCGTGCCAATATTCTTTTTGATTTCAGGTATGAGAAACGTCTTGAGGCAAACGAGGCAAAATTACACCATGAGTGTTTTCGGTGATTGTAGGAACCACACTTATTGGGGTTGATGCGACGTCAAGTGGGAAGTGATTGACTTTTTGCTGCTCAACACATAGACGGTCAAAGAGTTGCTCGTCCTTGATAGGTTCACGAATTTTGAAGGTCAACCAATTCTCGACTTTCAGCACCGATCGTTTCAGCAAAGCAAGCTCTGTTTCGAGCGACAAAAACGGCGATGAGGCTTAAAGTCTTTTGTCGGAATGCGAATTTTCTCGTGACACATGTGAAGAATCACAGGATCAACTCACTAAAATTCGATCGTTATACCTTCCAGAAATATCCGTGTATACCTCAGTCTGGAAGAAGCAAGCTTTGTTGTAAGTGCTCTTTCGCTTGAGATTGAATGTAGTACCTCATCCTCGTAATCCTTCTGCGCTTTTGCAGCTATTCTTCCCTCATGCCGAAACAAAGGTAAATCTGTTGTATACTGCCGTCACTGCCGTATCCTCCCGTCCTGGGTCCATTTGCAGAAAGTTGCACGAAAACAAAAATACTGATGAAAGAGTTGTCGTCACAATTAGATCAGGAGAATTTGTGATACGAAATATCGATCTTCACCCCACACAGAAAATCCGAGAATTCAAGCATTTTCCTGCATGCCCTTATCTAATCTCACACTAAATTTGCAATAACGAAAACGCTTATCACATAGGAGAAGAGATCTAGACAAAATGGACAGAGGATATTGAATCGCTCTTTTAATGAAGCAGCTTTTAATCACGAAGAATCAAGTTCACGAGTCTATTTGGTGATACTATCCTCATGCGCGTAACAGTGTATCACATTTCAAATGATCCAGAAGTAAGATTTCGCTTAGCAAAAAATTCCAGAATTTTGAGCTCTAAATCTTTTTGGAAGGTAAACAATCACTTTGACCTGAAGAATTGCAGTGATCACTGAGGGGGAGGAGGAGGATGCTTCCTTGGCCGCGCGATAAAGCATCCAACTTCGAATTAAAGACTGGCGCCTGCCACCAATTTTAAATACTGTTTACCCCGCCCACGTAATTTTCCGACTCATCCAGGCTTTTGAGGCCATTCCACTTGTAGATCCGAACTTTACTACGGCTTTTTGAAGAAAGGCGTGATTGTGGAGCTGAAGGTACAAATCTGTGCTCGAGGATCCGTGCCTCAATTTGGCGGCGAAGCTCTTGCGTGTATGCCTTTGTCCGCATTCGGCAACGCAATGCCTCGCTCGAATTCAGCCGCAAGGATCGCATGCGCACTGTAAACACCACACCAAGAGAGTATTGTATGAACCCTATGATTGAAACCCGGGCCTTGGTTGCAACGGAAGAGTCACGAGTCTATTAAAAAAAAATCAAGAGCTCTGAAGCTGACGAGACACCGCCAATTTTGTTTCAACAATTCGGGCAACAACACGCTTGCTGATGTCGTGCCGTGCCGGTTTCCGCGCAAGGATTCTTCGCGCTCACGCTTTGCCGCCACCCGTGCGTCCTCCGCTGCTTGCCATCTTTAGTTTTTCCTCGACCTTCCACCACCGCTGCCCCTGTTTTCCTCACGGCCCATCAAATTTAAAATAAACAAACAAAGACCAGGCACAAGTTTTCTCGACAAAAGTGTTATATTTCTGGGCTTAGCCTCGTTCTTACGAAATCAAAATAAATCTGTGCGTTTGAGTCGTTTGATCGTTTCTCAGACTGGGATTAAACCGTCAATTTCGCGGCTGTTCACCCTTGACCAAAAAGCCTGATCCCGAGGCACGCCCCATCTGCGACATTTACTCGATTCAGCTATTCATTAGTTTGATCAGGGTTTCACAAGTTTGCTATTTTCTGAGGTACTTTGCCCAAGAAGAGCGAATTTCACTTCTTGCTGCTGAATTTTGCGAAATCTCGAATCTGTCCAGATCGAGCACTAAAGAGTGGTTCGATACTGCCTTCTGTTGTACCCTTTGAGCCAACTTATGCCCGTTTGATAGATCTGATAAAGCACGAAAAAGACACCTCGAAACCACCTGAGATAGTTTGAGAAATGGCCGCAAGTCTAACCGAAATCTACCCCAAGAGAAAGATGGAAGACATCACCAATCGTCAAAAGAAAGCAAAACTAGATTCCAAGTCTTTTTTTGTGCCTACACAAGAGAGACTGCCTTCTCCATCTTCTCCTTCGAATTCCCTGTCGCCACAAAGACTTCATCAGCGGCAAAAGTCTGTCCTGTTTGAGCTTTCCCGCAACGAGCATTTTGAGTGCCCACTTTTGACTCCAAAGGATGAAGACTACGATTTAGAATCTGATCAAAACGAAACATACTCTCAGGTGAATGACCTCCATCCTCTTGAATCAAATACTGACTATGTGGTATTGAGTTCGACGGCATCTCTTCTTGATGTAACCAAAGAAAACATCGAGACCGAAATCACAGAACTTTCGTCCCTCCGCTCTCAAGCTCTAAAAGCTTCCAAGCTGGACTTGGTAGACTTCTATATTCGGCTCATTTATGATAAGCAATCGTTGCCTACTCAGCATAAAATACCCAAAGCACCCGAGATCAATTGGGCAAAATATGAGGAGGGACTTATGAACGTCTCTCTCCGTCACGACTCTACGAACGATGAAGAAAAAAGCGCATTCCAGGCATTGAACATGTTCCAGTAACGAATTCAGCTCCTTGTTTGACAAACAAATCTACGAATCTTGTGTATATTACCACAAGCACCATATATATTGAGGTGTCTTGAATGAAAAAAAAAAAATGATATAATAAAGAATAAAAATGCAATCAGAGCACCACACTGGCTACTTCAAACTGTATTGTTGACCCAGTAGCTACTTCCTTTCCTCTTCCTCCAGATCTGTGACCAAGAACGCGTCGGAGCTCACCGGCACGTCTGAGTTTAAAGGTTGCCAACGGCTCTCTTGTTCCGACTTTTCCAGGCGGCGGGGCAATCTCGGAGGTTCGCTAGTCTTCAAGTCAACATTTCTGCTGAAATCCAGTGACAATATTTCTGGATCCTCGTCGAAATTCCTGGTGCGGTTCTTTGCGTCCAGATTGAATGACGAGCCACCCAAAGCCCCAAAAAGCTTGGTATTCAGTCCAGAGTTAGCTGAAGAAGACCCGCTCTCACCTTCTTGCGAGAACTTTTTTGTTAGACCAGACACCCATCCATTGATTGTAGTCTTTGCTTCCTCAAAGCCTTGTGAAAATTGCTCCTTCAATTGGTCAATTTCATCCGGCGACTCGTCGGATTCCTCTCTTACCGTTGCAGTATTTCTCTGGCGTGCTTTAGCAGCGGCACTTCTTCTTCTGCGCTCTTCTTTGTCAAACTCTTTTTGCAATTGACGTGCCAAAAGCTCGTCGTCGGTAAACTGGGGCTTTTCTTTTACAATTGGCTTGAAAGTGGCAACAACAGGCTCTGGTTTGAAAGAGGGGTCCAGCAAATATAGTAAGGCATTGAAAGCAGGATCTATGCGACCTTCAGACGCAATCAAGCATGCCTCTACGTACTTGTCCTCAATTTGGGGAAACGCTTCCTTCAAGTCACGCTTAATTTGTTGCAAAGGAGAGACTGGGCGCGTAGGACGCGGAGGCGCCTCTGAGTCATCGTTGGGAGCCTCATCAGCAAGTCCCAGACCCGAGTTTGCCTTCATATCTTTTTCTGAAACGGCCAGCTCAGCCCCGCTTTTGGCCGCAGGCACGTTCTTCTTCAGTGAAGCATCGCCTGACTTCCCCCTTGCCTCATCAGAAGACTGTAAGGGAGACTCATCTCCCACAGAAACATCCTCAAGATCGTTTTCGTCATGTTTACTTTGGGTTTCAGAGTCAATCTTGACTGGAACCTGAGTTGCAGTGGTATTGCCATGTGGGGTGGCTTCATCAAGCGTTGCCGAATCAGATTTGTCCTTTGGATCTGCAAGGGCCACAGGCTCAGACAGAGCAACAGATAGATTTTCTTTGGCCATTGTCAATGATGTGTTTTCAATTGATGTGATAAAATATGGAGCAAGGCTTGGACCGCTCACGCACTCTCGAGCGTGGGGGCGGGGTGATTAAGTCGTGTACTTGACAAAACGTCACGGTCACGTGCGATGGCTTCGCGGTATATAGAGATTCGCGAGAGGAACAAATCTTTTTCTTTTCTTCTAATTGATAGTAATAATTTTATCTCCGAATATATGCTAGAGCTTTATATCATTCACCCGTTGATACTAGAGTGTGGACAGCGGAGGCAGATTGAACATCACCGATATTTGGCTCGTTGCGTTTGATCTTTTGGGCTTGCGCTAGAGTTAGGTCTCGGAAAAACCAATCTAGTAAACTCGTAATTCTTGTCAGTGTGCTCTCTGCCATTTCCTAAGCTATTCATCCATAAATTTCAGTTCTCACGAACAGTCAACCATCTCGACAAGCAAATTCATTTCGTTCGATCTACTGAAAACTCGTTCTGAAAAAGAAGGTCGTGAGCCAATTTCTATTGCAAATACTCGGAGAGCTTCTTGAGGTTTGTGTATGTGAGTGAATTGCGTACGCATGCAACGAGCTAAATCGTGCTGGTAAAACCAAAAATTTCATTCAATTGGCTGGGCTTCTGTTGGCTTTCAGCGACCACTTTAAAGTTGATGATGGTCACCGAAGTCTATGAATTAGCAAGGATGCTTGTCTACGAGGTGCAATACTCTGTTGTGTCTTACACGTGCTTCCGTTAAGGCAGATTGCGGAGGCAAGCCAAATATCAAGCGCTTCCTGTTTCACTAGCTTCAAGGAAAGTCTGTCGGAATACGGCTTGTACTTCTACTTTAGAGCCAAAATCATGCAAATATGTATCATCTTATATTCATTCAAGCGTTGTTGTTTCTCATTTTCTCCTTCACATCCTTCAACTCCTGTTTTCTTCTGTTCAAGTCCAAGGCCTCACATTCTTCCCAAGTGTGCTTGTCGTGATGGCAGTCAACAGACGAGTTGGCACTTTGTCTGATGAGACATGTCTGGTAAAGAGCAAAGTATGCTGCACATCTGTCTCTCCATTTCAAAGGGACTTTGTATTTTTGCAAATCCTGCTCCGAGACTGTTGCGTTAGTATATGTTTGTAAAACTCGAGCTTGCCTGGCCAATCTGCTGACCTGCTGTCGTGCGAGAAAGAAGACGTGAGTTAAACGTGCACTTGGAAGGTAAAAGAAAGAAGCCAGATTCTCTCGGGCTAATCATTCACTTCCAAAGAAAACCATAGAGCACATACGAAGTGGAGGAAACTCTGTCAACGCCATTGCTTGTTCTGTTGCAGACTTTTAATCGACACTTGAATGTGATATCGTGAGTTGGCCAATGGGAGGTACTGTGTTTGCGAGGACTTCTCATCATACAGGTGCGACACCCAAGTACGCCTAAATTTCGATCAATACTCAGATTAATTGCTACAACAACGTATATGTTTAACTGACGGGGGTTTCGAATTTTCTTCGATGTACGACAAGAAAAAAGAGACCTGCAATCTCGGCACTTTCTCAGCCACATGTAGACGTTGTACCTGCGAGAGGAAACACTGCCAACTACCAATCTCTAATGAATTGAGCTCATTTCCGTGAATAACTGAGAGCAAAGTCACTTCGTGATGTATGAAAGACAAGCTCAGGTTTGACAAGTTCTCTTTGAGTTGAGATCACAGATCCTCTCTGAAATCTTCGTCAGCAAGCAGCACACTGATAGCATGTCCTTCGAGAGATCGTATATGAACAGCTGAGATGTATTGCCAGACCATACAGTTTCACAGCAGAGTGCTTTGCGTTACTATTTCCTATCCACGGGCCTGTGCAAGTACACCAGGAGAAGGGGCATTGCACCGAACAAGATAACATGCATGTGCTGCAACATGAAACACCCGTATTGTCTACAAATAATCACTAACCCGCCAAGCGCTTCGCAGACGTCATCCATTTTGTTTATTATCCTATGCATCCTTGTATTAGTGTTTTTGAAGTCTCTGTTTCAACGCCACGTACTGGCACTCGAAAAATTGATCTTTGGCAGCATTGCAGTAAGAGGTTCCCTTATCAAGACACTTGTAGTATGCAATATAGTGGGCAGCACATTTGTCTCTGTTCACAAAAGGAACATTACTTGCATCCAATTCATTCTGAGAAGCTAAACGTTAGTATGTTGTCTAGTGCAATAAGATGACCACCAATGCCCGACGCAGATCACGTTTGGCCCAATCGCTTCTTTATTTGGGATGAGAGAACATACGGAGCGGCGGGAACTCGTACAGTTGAGCAGTTGCAGTCATTATGTGTCGTCGATCAATATCAGATGAAGATGTAAGTTTGAGATCCATGTAATTGGATGGTTCACAATGTCGCGCGGGTCTCTTCTCAGTGTCGTAAACGAGCGACATTAGCGTCACGATCTCGAAATGTACGTCTGACACGTGACGTGCCTCATTAATGTTCTGTTTTTCTGCCGTCAATGTAAATTTTGCTTTTACTACTTAACATTCTAATTGATTGTCTTCATCTCTTTCCCATTAAATTATTGGACCAGTGTGCGGTAACTTTGTAAGGTTCTATGTGTCGACTTCGACCGCCATGCGAGGCACCTTATTGCGAGATTGCGCTCGCCACCAACTACGACGCAATATTTGCGCTTCTTAAAGTCTAACTAACTCTCGGATAAAAATTGTTCAATTCATGGTATGATTCTGTATCATTACTGGGTCGCTCACTGATTATATGATCTACCTCTATTTTGTACTGCCAGGCACACAAAATTCCGCCACCTGAGTTGTCAACGTCTGTTTCGATCAACTTTCGACTTCCAGAGAAACTAACTGGTAACAAAGTACTTATTCGCTTCTTTCATCACAAGTTCAAGTCAGTTGTGTATGAACGAGGGGGGAGATTGCCGGGGTCGCCGGGGGTGTAATCATCCAGAAATTCATACTGCACGAAAGAGATGCAGATACGAGACCCCCACATCGGCGCCTGTGCCCTCTTGTATCTGCACTTCAACATTCAGGCTATAGGGCAGGCCAGACTGGGTAGTGAAAAGGAGGTGATAGGTTCGGTGAGTTTTTTTTATATAATCGGGGTGATACATTAACAAGATTCTCGAACAAAGTGGTCAAAGATACAACAAGGCTGCTCGTGTAGTTATACCACTTTAGTCGGTTATTCACGTATATATGCTCAAGCCAACGCAGCAACAAAAAATCACCAGATTTAGTGCAGCTGAGTACTCCCAAAAATAGATGTTTAGGGTCTTGTAGCTGCTGCCACTGTATGCTTGCCAAATCTACTTGTGTATAAAGCTTCTATTGCCGGAGGCTTCAGAAGGAGCTGCATATAACTAGGAGCTCCGTGCCCACCTGCGCACGCAATTCTCTGGAATGAAGCCGTTCAGACGCAAGATGAATAAAGCGCATGCAGGTACATGTTACATCTTGAGCAAACCGTTCTATTCATAGGTCATGGCTCTAATGGCTAGAGGGTTGAGTGTGACAAACATGAAAAAAGGAAACGAATATGGCGTGAGAAGTCACTTGAACTTTTAACATGACGGCCTTCGGGGTCTTTTGGACGCCATGAAGACATCAGAAACATATCTTTCATTTCTTGCATCGCGATCGCAGGGAAATTCCTCCATGATCGTGATTTTGAAAGCGCTTAGTAATTATATCATAAGTTGCTTGCGACAAGAATCAACAAAAGAATAAAAGATTACAAACTTGTAAATGCACTAATACGCCTTTTTTGCCAAGAAAATTGGCGAGTCAAAATGAGCATAGTCCAGGGACGCTAACACTTCGGCCCGTGGGGCTTTTGACTTCCTCTGTAGGCTCTGTATGTGCATCCATCACAAAATATTAGGCTTCAGCAAATCGCATGCAAGGCGTTTTTTTGCCTTGAGGTGGGAACACGCACTCTGGGAGCACAGATGCAGAATAACAGTTATGAAATCAAGAATTTGGTACCCCATCCCCTCACTTGCATACTTGGAAGCTTTGAAGGTCAAGGCGACAATTCCACGCATACAAAATTTTATGAAAGCATGTGAAAGTAGAGTCAGGTTTCCCTGAGATGATTTCTCATTCTATGGCATATGTGCAATTTTTTTTAAATGGCGTAGCTTGCAAGTACTACAGGCACAGGCACCGGCACCCCCACCAAGTCGGCTGATCGCGCGCATCACGGGGACGTAGGTCGACTTAACCGTCCGTGCGCGTTGAAATGTGCCTTTCGGCAGGTAAATCGGATTCGGCCCTCTCCTTCCGAAAATATTGCATGGTTTATTCTCGGCAAAGCCGGCCAAGGACAGACCAAGAAAGCGTGGGGAACTTTGAGGCGCCCGGCTCAGCTTTTTCTTTCCCTGGATAGCAAGCAAAGGTAATCAGTCGAGCCACATCGACATCTACTGAATTGCCAACAAACTTGTATTGCATATGCTATTGTGGCCAAGCGAATTTGAAGAGAACTATCAGATTAAGGGAATCGCCTTTATGCAATTTGGCTCATCAAAATGCTTTCCCTAAGTTTGTTCTCGTACAAGCTGATTTGAATTTCTTTTTCTCACCGTACGGCATGCAAGAATGTACTCACGAGAAAAGTTCAAGGTGGGCAGTCTAGCAGATGATCTGTCTCGAGTTTTCCATCCGTATGTAAGAATCTTGGCTAGACTTGAACCTTTGTTGGATTTCAGAGTCTGATCAGCTGCTCATCTTAACTATTGCGTTTCGAAACCTGTGGCCCAACGTTTTCTACTAAAGGCGGATACTCTGTGGTGTTCAATTGGTGTTCACAAAACAACAAATAGATAGAAACAGCTCTCGACCTTCTGCTTTTCAATCCAGATTCATCACAAGCCACATTTTAGAAAATCAACACGTAAAGGACCTTGTCAAAAACTCATGACTTTTTTTGCATCCCATGTGGGGTGTGTACATAGTCTACGAGGAGCCCGCGCGAGCTGTAAACGGGCGCTTTCATGCCTCATACGTGATCATTATGGCCAGGCTGCCAAATGGTTTGCGCTCGCCAACCAAGGCGGCATGAAGAGCTTCCCAAGACAAGCATACAGACTTGAACCAAAAAGGCGAGGTCAGCTTTGATCACCGGTAACTTTTTGTCTTGTTTGATTCAGTATAGCTGCTCGAAAGCACGGCGCGTACGAACATTTTCAATTATATCCGAATCGTGCATGATCATCGGAGCATTCAAACTGCAGATGAGGCTCGGAATCTAGATGCTCGAAGGATACAGAATTGCCGTTTGTCCCGCGATCTCATGCGCGGTAGAACCATCACTGCGGCACGGGGCGAGCGCGCGAGCGCAAAATGTTGTATAATACACAGGATGCAGCAGCTATGCATGTTCGGAAACCAGATTCCATGCAGCCCATCTGATTTGCGAAAGTCAAAGCTCATCCGGTGGAAGCGACCGTAATATATATAGAGATCTCTTGTCCCACTTTTCCGTCAACTTCTCATTGAGATCTCTCAATTGCTTTGGCATTTTCAAATCTTTACGGGGTTTGGTGCACGAACGTTAAATTCGAGTGAGCATAATGACTTCTACAAGAGTGAAACTTCCGTCGATCGCTGAACTCACGTCGGCAACCAAGACAATACCTTCAAATGATCGTCTGCCCTTGCTGGCCTTCAACTCTACTCCATATCTCGAGCCGTGCTACAGCAGACATCAAAGTGTTCTGGGTATCCCAAGCCCGGGCTTTAGTCCAGAGATCAATCCAATCGTTGGACACCGCGCAAAGATGGCCTCAATTGGACAAGTTCGCCTTGAAAATTACTCCTATGGTCCCACTCCCGGTTATTCCTTCCCTGTTCTACCGGACCACAGGCGACACGGACACATGCACCAGCAACTTGAGCCCATGTACAACGGCCAAGGTAATTTATGCACTCCCGGCCTAAGCACAAACTCCGTTTTCAGTGTGCCGGAGGTCATCAACAGGCCGGTCAATGAATGCCATCGCTGCGGAACAACGGAAACACCCGAATGGCGTAGGGGGCCGAATGGCTTACGGACGCTTTGTAATGCCTGTGGGCTATTTCACGCAAAATTAGTGAAGCGCAAAGGTGCTGCGGCCGCGGCTGCAGAGGTTCTTCACAACAAGGTCTACAAGGGCAAGAATGGTCGTCGGGTAAGTGTCAAGAGACAAATTACGAGCGATGGGGAGCAAGTCCAAGGCAAAATTCAAACTCAGGTTTTTGAAATCCCACCTGCTCCTCATCATACAGGGCTGCTTTTGCCATTTCCGGTGTATGGGCTGCCCCGAGAATCACATAGGGACGACCTACATCAATCTGCTGAATATCAGCGGAATCCTTGCCATACAATGCCTTATCAATACGAGATTCATCAGCCGCAACCATTTTCGCGCCCACCCATGCCGCCTACATTCTTGCCCGCTTTCCCGCATAAAGCCGGCATGGCGCCGATGATGTCACCACCTGAAGCGGCCAGGCTCAATCCTCTACTCTCGGCTTTAGGAACTTAGCCTTCCGAGGAGTCTTGCTGGACTCGAGGCTCCGATTTAGCATAGCGCCATTCTCGCTCTACGCGCACCGGTAATGGTTTAATTTTCGGTGTCCTTCCTAATAGAGATATTCCCCACCTGTCGTCACCGACCATACATGAACAGATTTTAATGCACGATTATGATACCATCTGTATATTGTAGGATGTATCTTCAAAGTAAATAGGTAGCTCACTATTTTCGACCATTTTACTGGACTTATTGAGTGGGTCTTGGTGAGATAAGGGATCGGCAAGATATGATTTCTTTTTTGCATCGGCTTCGGCACAGAATACCGGCTTGTCGGTCAGGAAAGCTTTGGCCGAGGGTAGTGTATGTAATGCAGGAAGGATAGTTGCCTTGGCCTTCGGTCATGACTAAAGAAAAAAAAAAAGCTTGGATTTTGGAATATGCGCTTTGATTGACAACTGAGCCTGCGCTCAAAAAAGACGAAAGGATTGGAAAAGAAGAAATCACAGCAACATTCTGACTTGCTCTTGATCACATCGTCCTGGAGCTGCACCCAAAGATCCCAGGCGCTAAAAGATAAGATATGTTAAAAGGCTATTGGCGCGTCAAATTTTGAGTTTCATCAATCCGGCAAGAACTGCCTCTGTGTTTGCCATACCAAGTCGTAAGCTCACGGGTTTTTTTTGTGCTACAGAACGCCGATATGCGCGAGCCTCGTAATAATGTTTGCGCATTTTGAAAAGACGGCTCGTATATTCGACGTTTGCTCGTGCGCCGGTGACTTTCAATTATTCCATGCAAGAATCTTACATCGATAATGATATGTGACAATGTGTAGATGTTAATTACAACTTAATCCTTCTATTAACTTAATTGTCCGTTGAGGACCCCAATTAATGCAAACTCTATCCCTTTTGAATAGCAAATGAAAAAATTCAAAAAAATATGGCACGGTGAAATGGCATGGAAAGCGACGAAATAAACTTGGGTGTCGACGAGTTGAGCGCCGACATGGTCGTGAGTCATCACATT
The DNA here is from genome assembly GCA_009746055.1 of Metschnikowia pulcherrima. NCBI lineage: Eukaryota > Fungi > Ascomycota > Pichiomycetes > Serinales > Metschnikowiaceae > Metschnikowia > Metschnikowia pulcherrima. Next base: position 112,862 of record VFXK01000010.1, read on the forward strand.
AATTTGTTAAGTATTCTGTTGTAGGTGGCACATGACCTAAAACTTCAACTCCTTAGGCTGTTCCCAGGAGTTCTCCTGGTTGGTGAAGTGGCCGTATGAGGCGGTGTTGAAGTAGATAGGTCTAGCCAAGTTCAACTCCTTGACAATGACACCAGGTCTCAAGTCGAAGTTGTTTCTGATGATCTCCACCAATTGCTCGGAGGTGTACTTGGAGGTGCCGTAAGTGTCGACGTGGATGGACAATGGCTCAGCGACACCAATGGCGTAGGAGAATTGCACCAATGCTCTTCTGGCCAAGCCGGCGTTTACAAGCGACTTGGCGACCCATCTGGCAGCGTAAGCGGCGGATCTGTCCACCTTGGAGAAGTCCTTTCCGGAGAAAGCACCACCACCGTGGGCACCCCAACCACCGTAAGTGTCAACGATGATCTTTCTGCCGGTCAAGCCAGCATCACCTTGAGGACCGCCGATGACGAATCTGCCGGAGGGCTGGATGTGGTAGATGGTCTTGTCGTCCAACAAGTGTGCGGGGATGGTCTTCTTGATAATCTGCAGCAAGATCTTCTCTCTCAATTCCTCGGTGGAAATCTCCTCGGCGTGCTGCGTCGAGATGACAACGGTGTCAACCCTCAAAGGCTTGACAGCACCACCCTCTTTCTCGTACTCGACAGTGACCTGGGTCTTGGTGTCAGGTCTCAACCAAGCCAACTCGCCCGATCTTCTAGCATCGGCCAAAGCCTTGTTCAACTTGTGCGACAACAAAATGGTCAAGGGCAACTTTTCCTCGGTCTCGTCGGTAGCGTAACCAAACATGATACCCTGGTCACCGGCACCCAACTCCTCCAAAGCCTTCTCGTAGTGCAAACCCTGGGCAATGTCGGGGGACTGTTGCTCAATGGCGACAAGAACATTACAAGTCTTGTAGTCGAAACCCTTGTCGGAGTGGTCGTAGCCAATGTGCTTGATCGTGTCTCTAATGATCTTCTGGTAGTCCAACTGGGCCTTGGTGGTGATCTCGCCAAACACCATGATCAACCCGGTCTTAGCCGCGGTCTCACAAGCGACCTTGGACAAAGGGTCCTCGGCCAAGCAGGCGTCCAAAATGGCGTCAGAAACCTGGTCGCAGATCTTGTCTGGGTGGCCTTCGCCGACGGACTCAGAGGTGAAAAGGAATGTCTCAGGCATGGTGTGGGTTGTGGTGTCGGGAAAAAAAATTGTGGCTTCAATTCGACAATTCGGGCTTGGCGCTGGAATTTATATAGATACACCAGGAAAAAATTTTGTGCAAGATCTTCACATGGGAGCGGCATAGTGGTGCTGGGCAGGGTGCGTCAGAACACGTGACCGTCTGCGAGATGTAAATGTTGACACTTAGATAGCGGTGCCGTTTAAGAAAATGGCTGAACCGGGCCAATCTCGCTGATATTGCCGTCTCCCTTTGCAAAGCTTCGCCCTTAGAATATAGTACTTGCTACTGCTTAAATCAATTGACTGTTCTGGCAAGGTGTAACCATTTCAGGCCTCGTATTGCCATACGACGGCGCGCGCGTATAGACTCGGCTAATTAGCTGGATCGAGCAGAATTGAGAACATGGCAGCTAGAATCCAACAATGCATACGAGGAGCGACATGCTCATGGGGCTTTACGCTGATTGGAGTAAAGTTGGCAATGACACGTTTTCGAAAACAATTTTAGCACTACATTACATCCTTGACAAAGTCGGATGGGTGGTGCGTCAAATCTGTCTTGTTTACGTGGATAGGGGATGAACCTGTACGTAAGTCATCGGCTCAGCCATCAAATTTTACAATACTGCTGAGGCTACGCAAAAACGTAAATCCTTAATGAGACTCTTTTCGGAGGCGGATGGAATAGATGTTTTTCACAATGTTATTTTTTCAGCTTAGGCCAAATCTGGCACCAAAAGCTACCTCTGATGAAATATTGAGACGCGACCGAGTCAAATTTACACATGATAATAACATGTGGCGGCAACCCCGATTCGGAACCGCATCGAAATATAATTGCATGTGATTTTGGGCGCGCATAGCAAGTCACATGACACATCACGTGCCTGTCTTCAAAAACGCGACTTGGACAAACGCGCTTCCGTGAATTGCATTTCGCGCCTGCGGTTGGGAAACACGTCTTCGAGCCAACCCTTTTTCACCATAACTCTGCGTTGCTCATTGCACATCTCAACTTCTCTTTTCTTTGTTTTGTGAACAAGAAAGCCCAAAACAAGATCAGAATTTCATTTAAAGTGAGACTATAGCCGGAAATACTACAAGTCAAGTATGCTTTTTGACACGTCTGTCCTTGAACGCGTCAAGAAAAGACTTCAAGGTGACAAGCCTGATGAGAGTGCATCGGACACACAAATCATCCCCGACTTTTCCAAATCAATATTATTCGGTCATATTGAAAATGAAGCAGAGCTGCCGGAAAAAAGTGAGGAGGCGGAGAAGCTGGCGGATCTTTCTGCAATCAGACTTCCACAATTAGCATTAGACGAGTCCGATTTCTGTAAATCAACACAGGTAATTGACTATGCAAACCAGACTAACGAGACAAATTTGGGGTCCACTCAAGTCATTCCTAGACTAACTGAACAAGACGTCGACGCAACGGGTGGCGGCTCGACGCAGGTGTCGACACAGGTGTTGAGCAGGAAACCTGACCAGAGCGAGATTCTTGCAGCTGAGTTGACTCACGTATCCATGACGGACGAAGAAAACGAGTTAAATGAGGAGGCTGAGACGACGATTGATTCGTCGGTCCAGAAAACTGTTACGACAAAGGCCGAGCTCAGCAAGATCGAGAAAGACATGAGCGCGCAAAAGAGACACAGAGATATACAGCCAATGTTCAAGAAGAAAGCCATAAACCCGGTGCAACAGTTGCTCGATGCGTTCAATAGTGATTCTGAGCATGAAGTCCATGTCAATAGCGAACAGGCGGCGCCCCTGAGTCCGATTACATCTCCTGTCCAGGAGACTGGTCAAAAAACTGAAAACCCACTTTCGTCCGACTCTGAGTTTGAGGTCGACAGCGTGTTAGACCTATTTTCCAATGTGCCTAAAAAGGCACAACAGATAAAAAAGCTCTCGCCTATTGAAGAGTATGCTGAAAAGTTGAAGAAGCAGCTCAATTCATCCCCGACCAACCTCAAGCATGACATGGTCGCCCTTGATGACTCTGATGGTGAGAAAGACTTTGAAAGCAGCGAAGAGTCAGACATCCCAGTGCTAACCAAAGAGCAAGCTTTTATGCTCAGGCAAAAGTTTTCGAGAAAGCATCTTCTGAAAGCAGGCACTAATAACGCGAAATTCCCTAAACACTCATCACTTCAAACTAAGACTTCCCTTTTTAATGATTTAAGGCGCGCAAATGCGAAACAACTCCTCGAATTGAAACAAAACAATCCTGATTCTGAACTTATAGAAGAGATCGAGAAAGAGGAAGAGGAAATGGGAAATTTGCTTGAGCGGGAAATGGAGAGAGTCAGACGTATACGCAAGAGAGAGAAACTACTCGAAAAGGCACAAAAAGCGTTGACTGATGATAAAAGCGATCAAGACTATGATGACGCACAAGAAGTCTCTGACGTTGACTTCGGCAGCGACGTTCCAGATAGTGACATCGGCTCGGTGGGGTCGGAGGAAGAAGACGGCGAGAGTGACGTCGACTCTGACGAAGCTACTCAGCGAGAGAGAAGAGCCATCAGAGCGCGTCGGGTCATTCTCAGCGATGGTGATGATGACGAGGAAGGTGATTTGATAAAAGCAGAACAACAAAGAAAAAAGTCAGGAGAAGAGAGAACGGATGATAGTTACATGTTTGGCGGTCCAAGCAAAGCGAACGGCGATGAGGACAGTGAAGATCCTGTGATGCAGATACACAGTGACATGACTCGTCCTGATTCGCCGGTTGGCAGTGCTATAGATCAGGAAATTGACGATTCTCGGAATGACCTGCACAAGTTGTTTGCCAATCTTCCACCTCCAACAGCGACGCAGGAAACTTCGATAGTAGAGCCTGTCAGAATAACTCGGCCTGAACCAGTTTCATTTCTTGAGAGCTTGTCTACTCAAAAAAGTGACGAGTCTACATTTCTCGCAACGCAGGTTGACGGGCCTTTATTGAATGGCACCTCTACTCAGGACGACGGGATACCTTCCACTCAAGTTGATGCGTACTCAGACGATGAAGACATCCACGCCGCTCTCGGCGATGGCAGAAGACAAATTCGCGAAAAAACGCAACAAGCCTTAGCCGGAGGTGAAATTGATGTGAGAGAAAGTGACGACGAACAGGAAGAGAATGAGGACGAGCTAAAGCAAAAGCTTGCGCTCTATGAAGCCAGAATAAGAAAAAAAGAGCTTAAGGCAAGAAGATTGAGAAAAGAGATGGAACGTAGCGGGATGAAAGGAATAGTGGAGGGCGAAGCCGAGGAGTCCGATGACGAGTGGAAAGGTATCGGCGGAATGGACAGAGAGGAGTCTGACCAGGCCAATTCAGAAGATGAGAAAATGATCGACAACAACTTCAACATCGACCTAAACGACGAAGAGGTAAGGAAGAAGTTTATGGAACAGTATCAAATCAAGGACAGGCGTGATTTGGAGAAATTGATGGACGATATCAAGAATCACCGTCTCACTAAAAGATCCCGAACAAACAGATTCGACATTGAGTTAAGTGATGAGGAGGACGAGATTTTGATGGCTTACCGCCGACAGAAATTGGAGGAGCAAAAGCAAAGGCTTTTGGAAAACCAAAAGATGATGCAAAGCACCAAGAGTGAGAAGAGCAAGGCGTTTTTTGAGTGTATTCAAGAGGAGCCTAACATCGTCGTACTTGATGAAAGTGAGTACTCCGAAGATGAAGCTGAGAAGACAGCTGAGGATTCATCAACAGAAGAGTCCCCTCTTCATAATGCTAACGATGAGCCTAAGACCAAAAAAAATAAGGTTTTGGAGGAATCGTTTGTGCAAAAACAATTGTCATTTTTATCAAAGACTGAAGAGGACGAATACATCACAATTCAGAAGGTCTCCGATGCACAGCATGGTGTTGATAGTGACGGGGAGGACGTCTCGGCCCTCAAGAAACGATGCTTGAGTAATCTCTACTCACGGCCTGGCAGTTCCGAGAGTCTCGAACAAAGAAAGCGACCTCAGGAGGATATTCTCACTGACGAAGACGCAGATGATTTTACGCGCGTTTTCAAGAAGCCATCCATGGTGAGCTCCTTCAGGACTTTCCGTGACAAGAACGCGGCACAAGTCTCGACCGGATCTTTCAGTGGTGTGACTGTCAATAAGCACTACAAGGTTGCGTCTGCGTCAAAGGCATCCATCACATACATGTCGAAGCCTAACAAGTCGAAGCAGGCTATATCGGTCTCCTTTAAGAGTTCCAAAACGAAGGAAATCGAGGAACGCGTGGATAGAGCTAAGATGGAGAGCAGATCTCTTAGTAGCCGAGATAATTTTGCATGATACAGAGCCAAGCATATATTAAATGATATCATTGACAATATCTTACTTACGGTCTTTGGGTGGCGCTTGTCTGCGAATAGCGCAACAACATTGTAGCCATGAAGGATATATATGATCAGATGAACGTAATTGAAGCCACCATTTCGGTGTATTTCAAAACATCAATGACTCATTAAGAGCATCGGTGAGTAGAGATTGACTTAGCCTGCGAAGAGTGGGTTTTTTAGGTACCGTGGTTTCTCTATTTTTCACAAGTTTTGCTTTATTTGCGCTGATTGACAAGAGAGATCCACTTTCATTTGCCAAATTGCGCTCTGTCGGCGGTAGTCTTTTCGATTTTGTGTCGTTGGTGGAAGCTATTGGATTCTTGATGTCTCTCTTTAGCCTCTTGATCTTCTCTGGGGGGGGATTGAGTGCCGTTCATTTTAGGGGCTTTCGTTTCAGAAAATGACTGTTTTGGCAAGGAAGAAGAAGTGTTAACCAAGCTCATGAAGCTGGAAGCTAGCGATTTCAGAAATAAGTCGACGCTTTTCCTTCTAGAAGTAATTAGGCGGCTGGAAGTAGTCGATTCATCGGTCATAGACTTAGACGGAGTCGTCGGTCTTTCAAAGCCTCGGGGCGAGCCTAGTGGGGAGTTCATCAAGCGGAAAAGGTCAAAATTTTGATTCTTCTTTGGCGTTGTCGCCACCACCTCTGTATGCGTACCCGAGTCTTGTTTTGCGAGCAACATCGCCGAGTGCTCCTTGAATTTTGATTCTGCGTCAAAGCGCTCTGAATAGATTGCTTCGACCGTCGGCTTGCTGGAAATGGACTTCTTCTGTGTGTAGATCATGTCTGCTGGATTATGAAACTTACGCTGAGATAGCGATAGATCACAGTTTTCAACCAGAGTGAGCACTGAGTCGTGTGACCGAGCCCTCTCCATCACAGGAAATGTCTCTTTGAGATTGATTCGGCTGCGGCGCAAAAAATGGTGAAAGTTGTCAAAGTCTTCAAATTGAGACGCTGGCAGGTGCGACTCGAGATCTGCTGTTTCAGCCTCATCTGTAGTACCAAATTGAACCGTATGGAGCGATTTAAACAAAAGAGGCAGAGATGCTTGGTCAAAATCCTCCACATGATCCCCTTGATCAGTTTCCAGGAATTTCGGTGTCCGACTTAAGTCATCAATAGCAGATATGGGCAGGCCCGCAACAGAAGTCTTCGAGTAGAAAGAGATTTCTTCGTGACGTTCTGTATCCAGTGCCATCATGACATTTGAGTAATTGGTATTTGTGGAGCTTCCCAGCACTTCTCGATTGGGAAAGCCCTGCAATGGATTGAGGGTGTATGCTTCTGACAATCGGTAACGAGACTTTTGTTTCGAAACCTTTGACTCCTTACATCGCAAAGGTTTGAGGTTTAGGTTCGAGATTGAGATGGTGTTCTTGACTTTCCTATCTTGTAGGCCCTCGCCTTCTGGAATAAGGGCGGGGACCTCTGGGCTTTCTTTGGATGTTTCTGGCATTTTTCTTGAATTTTCTGCTTGAAACTCGTTCCATAGATAATCATACTCAGCGTATAGATTACTAAAGGACGTGTCGTTCGTGTAACAGTCATTTAGACCAAAGTTGGATTCTAGAAAGAAAGACTTCTCATATAGTTTCTGAAACTCAGCTAAGAACACGTTGTTCTTGGTAACCAACTGAGACATATTGTCGATCTCCGTGTCATACTTGGAAATCGTGGTATTCATTTCCATAATCTGGGATATGATCGCGTTAGAATCGTTGAGGGTATTCACGAGTTTGTCTGAACGGGCAGAGATCGAGTCAACCATTCCTAGTAAGGAATCCAATTTGGACATGGTGTACACAGTGTGAAGAGTATGGTAACAAACGGTGACTTGCAAAAACCGAGCTTATCAATGCGAATTTGTTGGTCGTCGGCGATCGTCGGTAATGGAGAAGTTTGTGAGCCTGTATGAGCTTTCTAAAGCGTCTTCCAGCTGTTCAATTGAAACTTTGCTTCGTGGTGGTATCAATGGTGGTCAATGGTGTCTGTGGCTTGTTCTCAGATGGAGGAAACTCGAAGGAAAAGTACGAGACGATTCCACACTGAACTGAGTGACTTTGCAAGGAGAAAGGGTATCCAAAAATTTTGCGTCACCGCGATTAATTAAGAATTTGTTTTTGAGCTGCGCGGCTAGGCAGTATGGTCGTCTGATTTATTGTCTCAGAGAGTCGGAGGTTTCATTCACCATCCGTAGTTTTCCCTTGATGCACGAGATGCGTATTTTTGTTTACAGTTGTCTGCACATAGAAGATGACTGTGTATACAAACCCAAAACACACACACCCGTTTCAGAACATTAGCGCCACATCTTGCCTTTTTTTTATTGTTATTTCTTTTATTTATTCTTTGATCCTGCCAGCTTGGACTTCCAAAGTTTCGGAAAAGAACCTATATAGGCAATGAGTTTATTGGGTCTGATGATTCTACTTTTGTTTTCGCGAGCGGTTCCTTCTGCATTCCCTCATCTCTTTTCGGTAATAGCCTTGACGCACACGCCCTAATTTTATGCCCTCCCTCAGTATAACAAAAACACCGTACGCAAGAGACATGACTCGTTTAATTTCACGTTATGCAATGCTATTTACTCGGACTTTCTCTTCTTCTTGGGCTCTTTGTCCTCATCAGCCGATCTTTTTTTCTCCTTTTTCTCCTTCTTTTCTTTCTTTTCCTTCTTTTCCTTCTTTTCTTTCTTCTCCTTCTTCACCTTCTTTTCTTTCTTGTCCGTTTCACCGCCTTCGGAATCAAGCAACTTATTCTTCCGGCTGTCCTCCTCAGGAGCCTCAAAGGCCGTGTTTCTTTCGGCCTTTCTTTCCTCAGTAACTTCCTCCTGCTTGGTTCTCTTGTCTTGCAAGTCCTTGAGCTGCTTCTCCTTCTTGCCCAAGAAGTACTCACCACTCTCAATCTGAAGATCGACCTTTCTTGGTTGCTGTGCTGGTGGGAACGGAGTGTACACCTTAGGCTTCTTTGTTTCCTTGGCCTTCTTGCGAGCGACATTCTTCTTTTTGAAGTTGGGCAAGAATCTCGACCAGTCTTCGTTGGCCAATTCCGGGTTCTTGGCCAATTCTTGTTTGATCATCAACTCTTTGATGTGGTAGATCGGGTGTATGTTCTTCATGCAGTCTTCCACGACTCTCCTCAACTCCTTGAGTCCCTTGTAAGGGCCCATCGCACTCACGGTGTTACCTTGGACCAAAATGTAGCATTTTGTGAGCAATTCCAAGGCCTTAAGAGTGTTACCGTTGGGCCCAACCAATCTTTGTCTTCTCTTGACGAACCTGTCCTTGTTGGAAACAAAACTGCCGATCTTGATTACGTCGCATGCAATGTCATCTTGCAAGACTTTCACCGCTTGCGGGAAGGGAACAGATCTGGCTAATAGCTTGATCAAGTCTCTGGCTTTCAAGATGATGGCCGGATCGTATGTCTTTCTCGTCGTTTTCACAGTCATCGAGCCCTCGACCAAATCAAGCTGGCAGGCAAGATTGTGTCCTTCCAATGCACTGGTCACATCGGCCCACACAGTCCTTAAGTAGTTTTCTCTGTACTTGGGGAAAAGAGTCATGAATGACGATTCTTCACTGAAAGGCTGGCCTGACGCATTGTGCTCTGGTTTGAACTCCTCGATCTTCCATTTATCAATGTCTTCTGTGTCCCAGGGCTTGTCGCGGTTGTGCGTGGAAGGCATATTTAATCAGGTACTTTAACTGAAGAGTGTGATGAAGCGTATGCTTGTATAAGACTTGTGTGAGCTCACGACGTTGTGACTAAAGAATTGCTTTTCGTGGCAATATTTAGATGAACGGTACTCTAAGTTCTTGTCTGGGGATGAGCATCGAGAAAGATTTTGCCAGAGAAATCCATGCAGTGCGCTATATGCATGCTAGTAAACTCTCACCCCCGCCATACTCTCATCATCAGTTTGCGACTTCCACGAGTATTTAATTTGGAAACGAAGTTTATCTCAAAATGTCAAAAAGTCTGTCAAGAGTGGGTGGTAGCCGAGGCGCTGGAGCGGACAAAAGAAGTACAAAGACACACAGAAAAGCGGGAGTGCTGAAATCGAAACTTAAGGTGAAGTCTAAGCAGACGAAGGCTCAAATCGAAAAACTCAACCAGGACCTATCTACAATCACGAACATACATGCTGCTCTACTGACGCAGGCGCCGGCCCAAAAGGAGCTCAACGTTTTGGATGCTCAAAGTTTGAGGGAGGGTATGGAGAAGGACGTGAACAGAAAGCTAGAAAGTGAAAAGGCGGAGAAAGATTTGGCTTCGCAGTTGGAGCTCATCACAGGAATGGCGCTATAAGACACGCGAATTGTTCTTTACCTATGTCATGACACTTAGCTGTTATTTCACCTCTTAAATATGTGTCAAGGAAATTAAAATTCATTTTTGAAGCAATTCTGATTTTTGATGGTCATTTGCGAGAAATCAAGTTTTGCCTAGTTCGCAATAGAAATTACTCAATGCACGTAACACAAGTCACTTTCTCTGTAGCTTAAACACCTAGATGTAAAAACTACGGTTGCCCTAATACACATATGGAGAGTCCATGCATGATGAGCTGATCATCCCCTTTACCTTGTAAAAATTCTACATAAGGTGGAGTCGACAAGCAAAAAAAAAGGAAGTTCACCAGCGAAGATCACAGATTTGCGGAAATGTCCACTTCTGTGTGGTTTGAAAATAGGGTGGCAGAAACATGAAATGAGTGTCCTCTTATCTTCAACAAGTGAAAGGCAAATTTTTTTGCCGTCGATCGGCTGTAAGTTTGTAATTTTGATGTATCCTGCGATAGCCAAAAAAGCTATTCATACACCTGCAGATGCGCGAGATGCCCTATTGCCATCATTATTAATCATCGAAAAGAACACACCTAAACTTCAATTCCACTAATCGCCATGTCACACCCAGAAAACCAGGAAACTCCAGAGCATTCCAACGAAGAACAATTCAATGAAGAAGAATACGTGGACAGCAATGAGATTGCGGAAGAGGTTGAGGACGATTTCGGGCCCGGGCCCGAGGATAACGAGGAGAACGACATGGACTTGGACGAGGGGGAGACGCTAGAAATTGACTTGGCCAATAACTCATGGACATATTTTGACCAACATAAAGACAGTGTCTTTGTGATATTCAGACATCCTTCTTTGCCCATGGTGGTGACAGGTGCAGGTGACAACACAGCATACATGTGGACTACGCATACGCAACCACCCAGGTTTGTGGGCGAGTTGCTGGGTCACAAGGAGTCCGTAATTGCTGGAGGCTTCACGGGAGACGGGAAATTTGTTATAACTGGAGACATGAACGGTTGCATCCAGGTGCACAAGGCTGCCAAGGGAGGCCAGAAATGGAGCAAGTTTGGTGAGTTGGAGGAGGTTGAGGAGGTCTTGTGGATCTCCGTTCATCCTGAATTGCCATATTTCGCCTTTGGCGCGCCCGACGGTTCGGTGTGGGTGTATCAAATCAACGAGGACTCGAAGTCTCTTGAGCAAGTTATGTCGGGCTTTTCTCACAACTCCGAGTGCAACGGTGGTGTTTTCGTCAACACGGATAACCACGACAGCTTGACATTGGTGACGATCTCTGAAGATGGCCTGATCGTAAACTGGAACGCCTTCTCTGGCGCGACTAACTATAAGTTGCAGCCCCACGACGACTTCAAGGGCGTGGAGAGCCCGTGGGTGTCATTGAAAACATACAAGAATGTGTTTGCTGTTGGCGCGAGAGATGGTCAGTTGGCCATTGTGAACTTGGACACCGGTAGAATCGTGCATCATGTGAAGACAATTGAGAACGTCGAGGATATCGCCGATCTCTCTGTGGAAGCCTTGTCTTGGTGCAAGAACCCAACTGTGAACTTGCTTGCCGTCGGATTAGTCTCTGGTGATGTTCTCTTGTTTGACTCTTTACAGTGGAGATTGCGTCGCACACTCAAAGCCGATGACACTATCACCAAGCTCGAGTTTGTGGACGAGACGCCAATCTTGATTGGTTCAAGCATGAACGGAAAGATCTACAAATGGGATGCTCGTACTGGTGAAGAGTTGTTCGTAGGCGTGGGTCATAACATGGGTGTTTTGGACTTCGCCGTACTTGATGGTGGCTCGAAGCTTGTCACGGCCGGTGACGAAGGCGTGTCTCTTGTTTTCGTTCACGAGTAACTAGAAAAGTATTATAACTTCAACGAAAAGGAGCAAAGATTGAGTCTCATTTGAATCAGAATTACCTGAGAAGAGTACCAGAGCGTCTATAGAAATTTGAATTTAGCCGAAAAAACATGGTGCCGATTTCTCCACTCATTGTGCTTGATTTCGTTTCGGTGTATTAGATGATGTAGCATCATGTATGTGTAGTTACAAGCTTCTTATGGATCCCAATCTCGCAACAAGGGACATGGAAGCCATCCTTGTAAGCCCGGAAAAATGTCGAAGTTCAAAAACTTTACTTTGAAAATTTCAATTTTCGGATATTGCCCGAAAAACCGGAGAGCGCTAATATACATTACGTGAGTGTATTCGACAAGTAGCACAGAGAAAAAAAAAGTGGGTCGCAAGAATTGCATTAGCTTCATCTCCGTCGTACGATTTGCGCCCATCTTGTTTCTCAGCGTTTCTCAGTAGTCTGGCGCTTCGAGCCACGCGGCGCGCTTCTGCTTTCGTGCCCGTGACGTGACAGACGCGTCTCTGCGAAGTTCGAAGTGTGTACATCAAACCAGTATTATCCTCCGAAACAAAATTTGAAGGTCCACAAAATGGTTGAAGCTACAGCCGTTAACAACACAGAAGATGGTGTCGCTCAAACACACGAGAATCTGTCGAGACCTTCTGAGTCTGACATGCTTTTTTACTATCAGAGAATCCTTCCCTTCAAGCAGATATTCAAATGGCTCAATCACTCGCTCAAGCCAAGCAAGGATTTCACAATGCGCGAGTTCGCGTATGAGTACCGCCTGGGGGCTTACCAAAGGTATAACTCGTTCAACACTCCGGAAGAGTTTCAGAAATCGGTTGTCACTGCCAATCCGACACGTTTTGAGGTTGGGGCCATCTACACCGTGAACCCGAAAGAAAGAAAGTCGCTTCCAAAGAATGCGATGAAACCTGTCCTGAAAGAACTCGTGTTTGATATAGATTTAACAGACTACGATGACATTCGGACTTGCTGTTCCAAGACCGATATCTGTAAAAAGTGCTGGAAGTTCATTCAGGTAGCCAGTGAAGTCATTTCTGTGGCTCTACGCGAAGATTTTGGCTTCACAAATTTTATCTGGGTCTTTTCGGGAAGACGAGGAGCGCACTGCTGGGTAAGCGACATGAGGGCTCGCAGTTTGGACGAGCTGGGAAGAAAGGCTGTGGTGGAATATTTGAATGTATTGGGGCAAAAGTCTCTGAAGATGGGCAAGTCGTCGCTTTCTTTGAAAAAGCCGTTTCACCCACACGTCGAAAGATCGCTTGAGGTTTTAAAACTGAGGTTTGCCGAGATCATTTTGGAAGAGCAAGATCCTTGGTGTACGTCACTGGGCTCAGATGACAACTGGACACAAGTCGAGGACATGTTGGCATTTATACCAGAGCAAGCGCTTCGTGTGGCGTTGAGGTCAAAGTGGAAAGAGCAATCTTCATTCTCCCTGTCTCGGCAAAAATGGGACGATTTGAACTCGGTGGCACAATCTGTGCTCAAGCACAAGTCTCAGGTCTCGCAACTTAATGAAGCAAAGAAGGAGATCATAATGTACTACATGTACCCAAGATTGGATGTCGAGGTTTCGAAGCAAATGATCCACTTGTTAAAGTCGCCATTTTGTATACACCCTGGTACTGGAAACGTGTGTGTCCCTTTCGATCCTGCAAGAAATTTATCCGGCGACATGGAAGACGACGCATATGGCTTCAACCCGATGACCGCGCCCAACCTCAAACTCCTTCAAGACGAGATCGACACTTGGGAAGCAAAACGTGTGAACAGAGATTCTAGTGAGCCTGCTGAAGATTCTGAAACCGGACTGTCATCGCCGCGGAAAGGTGTTCTCGACTACGAAAAATCAAGTTTGAAACCGTATGTCGAGTACTTTGCGCTGTACGTCAACGGCTTGATTAAAGAGGAGCTAAAGGGCTCTGCCAAGAGATCGTCGGAAGATTGGTGATGTAGATTAGTTGTGTAGTTTAATAATATGAAATGACAAGTTTACACTCGTATCAAACGATGGGGCAGTCGCTGGGAGCACTATCATCACCTGGGCTGAGATCCTCGAGCGTGCCGCTATGATTCTTGAGTATGATTGTATGTTCGTTCGAATCGAAACCGCTTTTTAGACTAGAGCCATTATCATCGACCTCTAAGTCATAATGGTACCACTCTAGATATTCGCTTATCTCGTCATACTTCACGAAGCCCGTGTTGAGAGAAATATCGTCATAGTTTAGGTATGGATAATGCCATTTTGGGACAAAAATAAGCGTTGGGTTGGTTGCCAACTGATTCTCGACACCGTCAACATCCAATTTAATTGTCAACGCAAACTTGGACAGCTTAATGTCAAACTCCGACTCTTTCACTGTTCCCAATGTCGCAACAACAAAGGGCCTCATAACAGCACTTACAGCGCGAATGCCATCCGGAGAAGGGTAGCATTGTTTGTAGTGTCTATAGCGAATGTTATCCGAAGACGTAGAAACCAAAGAAGCCTCTTCAACAGAGCCCACTTTCGGGTCAGCATATTCATCATGTAGATCATTCATGAAGGTGGACTTGAAAAGTGATGGCACGAGTCGTTTGCGGTGATATGCAAATTTAGTCTTGAGCACCTCGGCAACACCAGCATTCTCTTTCATAGTGCGAATACTTCTGATTGAAGGTGTAACACTGCTTCTTCTTGTAGATGTAATACTGTCAGATCTAGAGGATGAGTTGACACTTCCATCATCCCCAGGAAAGTCAAATGCAAGATCACGGTCATCAGGTGACCAAAAAGAGAAATCCTCATTGTTCCAGCGATCGCCCCATTTATGACAGTTGATACTACTGTAACACCAATATGTGTGGTGCATACCGGCCCCTTCTAAGGCATATGCCAATGCGTCTAAAGCACACGTTTGCATTTGATAGCGGCCATCCTCGTATGCTCTTTTGCCTTCCATATCAAAGGGCATACCAGTTTCAGACATCAAAACGGGCACATTTCCCAAACAGCGTCTACCCTCTTCTTTTAGTTCGATGAATTGTTTCTTCAAGCAGTTCCTAATTGCGCGTTCACCAAAGACGATACCCAAAATTGGATTGAGATATCGCCCTCTCATGATTCCGAGCGTATCGACATTGTACCGACTGTTCCAACTTTTGAACATGAGAGACATACCATCATAGTAATGGGGGCAATATATAGTTCGATCATCGACGATCTTGCGAGGATCGTTTATCAAGTTAGGCGGCTCTTCGAGCACCGGGGGCTGAATGAGGACAAATGCATCTGGTACAATAGATCTTACCATTTCTTTAAATTTAATGAAGTACTCCACAAAAAAATGGTTGGTGAAGAAATGCTGATCAATGACGTTTGGGAGTTTTTCGTCGGGAACATTAAAAGAGACTCTCGCGCTGACCTCACTGAAGTAATGGGGCTTGAGCAACTTGCAGTTCTCGGTGCTGAAGGAAAGCCGAGATTGTTGCGAAGTCATGTGTATCTGGTCTAGGTCTGTGTTTTCCCAAGTCCAAATCCCTGAGCTGGCGAATATACACAGACCCAAGGTCCAGCCTGATCTAGTCCAGCCGTACTTTTTGTCAACGACTAGGGCCTCGCCCGGAGATAGCCAGGCAGACTGTCCTCTGGGGTCAACAATAACGCGGCCATCCTTTTGCGGGCCAGTGATTGCGATTCTAAAATTATCCATTTCGACCGGTAGTCCCATGCCTAATCGAAAGCAGTCATATACTGTAGGCGTGGATCCGATTCTCAAATGTTGGGTGGGAGGAATGACAGCAAGGTTCGGACTACCCACCAACCCACAATTTGGTTCATTAAGCAGCTCGAAACCCACTAAAGACCCATTTTCCAACATTTCAGGGAGCCTTTTCACGACAGATTTCCAAAGATGCTCCAAACTATTCAAATGATGCGATTGCAAATAATGCTGAATGTTTACTCCGTTGAGCTTCAAATGCGGGAAGTAGGTCTGTCCGGCAAAAAATAGCGTGAACATCGTGAGCAGCGCTAGTCTCTTGTAGTTCGATGTCCAGAGCATTTTGGGATATGTCAGTGCCTCATTTCTTGAGCTTGGCTCAAACCTTTCACTATTGTGTAGTATGGCTGCTTCGCAAGCGGAGAAGCGTTTGGGTTCAAGACCTGCAGCATATAATGTCCACATGGGCGCACCCGAGCCCCCGCAATAGCGAGACCAAACATCTTGATGGGGTTCTAAGAAGACGTATAGCCCTCCAACCTGATAAATAATTCGTAAAACTTCGATTGTATAGTCAATAAAATCTTCATCGTATATCCCGGGACCCTCATGCTCGAGAGCCTCCCAGCAGATAAGGTAGCGAATGGTGTTATAGCCCAAAGATTTTATTCTCTCCAAATGAGACTCAGCTGTTTCTAGCGAGAAGGGTCTTCCAACGAAAGATACTTTGTCGCCGTCAAAAAACACGTTTCCCGCATCACCGCTCTCACCTTCAAAGCTCGGCATGAAAGGTTCCACCGGTAGCTTCATTGCTGAGTCCACATTGAGACCCTTTAAAACACGACGCCTCCCCAGTGAGTCAACTATGTCTCCGTTCTCAGTATGTAGCGGTTGGCACTCCAACGATGAAGATCCCGGAACGTCAACGCTAGTTATCGGTTCTCCTGCCCCATGCTTCTTTCTCAATGATTTGACCCCTTTCCCCGTGATCCCTGGAACTGCCTTGTACAAATTTAGCCTATCTGAGATAACTTCTCTGGCATAACGGGCATTCGTGAGGGCTTGGAAAATGGGGGCCATTACGGGTACCTTTTTTATTGTTTATAAGACAAAAACCGTGATTGCTGTGCTCCCCACATTAGGTCCGGTGAATAGATCAGGCGCGCACGTGCAAAAAGTCACGTGCCCGGCAGATTTAATAGAATGGCAGAGCATAGACATCTTTCATTGCTGATCTTGACACATAATGTCGCCCTAGAAATATGCTAGACTGAGCTTCAAGGTCGAGTTTGTACTTATTTATTCGTCAATCAGTATTCTACTGTTGTAGTTGCCCGAGTGCCTTTTGTTTTGCCTCAACATGAGCCGTGAGACGCCAAGAGTCCTGGCTTTGAGCATGTCGATCAAAAAGTGGCACAATTTTCTCCTTACGCTTTTTCTCGGATAAGACGTTTGGATCACTTTTCTTAAAAAACTTGGGAGCAAGCTCAGTTAGCCACGTAGGGTCAATTGCTGTCGCGCAATGCATATACTCTTTGGTCGTGAGTAGGAGCGTGTGATAAATAACGTACTCCACACTTTTACCGTAGATTGACAGTGATGGATGCAAATGTACCGGTGTTTGATCCAAAAGTGTATTATAGAGTCCATCATGAGGGTCTCGTTTTGCCAGGTTTCTGAAGAACCCAGAGCAAAAGGCCTTTCGGATTGTCGAATTGTCGTCGCTGCTGTTGACCGAGAGCCTGTATTTGTGCATGATTGTTTCAAGTTGTCTCTTCACATCCTGAGCCCGCCTCATGCTCCTCTCATGGATATAATTTTCCTTACACCAGCGGCTTGATCTGCCGCTGAGCTCCCATGCCTTGTACACATTAAGAAATGTCAAGTGATCTCCATGAATACTATGGAATCTTTGCTTTCGCTGGTCCGCAGCGGCTTGCTTCTCTTTGGGGCGATAAAATACAGTCTGAACCGATAGCATGGCGACAATAGTCAAGACTTCCAAAGCACATAAGTGATCGACAGAGGCCAAAAGCGTCTTGGCCAAGGCTGGCTCCATTGGAAAATCCGCCATTTGCCTTCCCAACAGCGTAAGAAGGCCGTTATCATCAAGCGCGTCCAAAGTGAAGAGCTCGTGTAGAGCATTCACCATTGTTTGAGCCGGCGGAGGATCCATGAACTGGAAGTTGAGCAAGTCATTGATGCCCATGGCCTTGAGCATGAGAATGGTCGACGCTAGGTTCCTTCTTTGTATTTCGGGAATTGAGTTGGGAAGCATCTCAAGTTCGAAGGCTTTTTCTGTGTAAAGTCTGAAGCATTTTCCCGGCCCGGTACGTCCAGCTCTACCACTTCGTTGATTTGCCTGCGCACGAGATATCGGAGAAACAATCAACAGATCCATTCCGAGCTTTGGATCATAGGCGTTTACTTTGACAAAGCCAGGATCCACAACATACTTGATGCCATCTATGGTAATGGATGTTTCGGCGATATTCGTGGCTAGGACTACTTTCCTCGCAGCCTCTGGTGCGGGCTCGAATATTCTGGATTGCATCTCAGAAGGCATGGCAGCAAAGACGGGTACAACGATGAGTTCCAGAACAGCAGCCCCTAGTGTCCGCACTCGAGCATTAAGAATTTCAACGCTTGTCTCAATTTCTTCCTGCCCTGTCAAGAACACAAGTATATCACCCTCAGCTTCGCCAACATGGATTTGCATGACGCAGTCCAACGCAGCTGCTAAGTAATCTTGTTCGGGCTCTCGCGAGAAAAGCACTTCGACTGGGTAAGTTCGTCCCGGAATTGTCAATACCGGGCAATTATTGAAGTAGCGTGAGAATTTATCAGAATCGAGCGTAGCTGACGTAACCACCACTTTCAACTCCGGATTTTGCAGACAGGCGGTTTTCAACAATGCAAAAAGTACATCTGTGGCGATTGTTCGCTCGTGGGCCTCATCCAACATAATAAGAGAGTACTTCAGCATTGTTGGGTCAATCAAGGCCTCTCTCTGGAGGATACCATCAGTCATATACTTTATCTTTGTTCTCGAGGAGGTCTTATCCTCAAAACGAATCGTGTAGCCCACTTCCTCGCCGACTTTGCACCCAACCTCGGCAGCAACTCGGCTAGCCACAGAAACAGCAGCAACTCTCCTGGGCTGAGTGCACCCTATCATTCTGAACTCATTGCCTACCTTATTGATAGCCTCTTCATAAAAATATTGAACAATTTGAGTGGTTTTACCAGAACCAGTTTCACCCACTATAACTGAAAATTGGTTGTCCCGGATCGCCTGGAGCAACTCCGTCCTCATTGCATAAACGGGAAGAGATCTTCGCTGCTCGTCTATGCTCATCAGGGCATTTGTTCCATCAAGTTTGGCTTTTTGTGAGCGTTGCTTCTGACGCCACTGATTGATCACTTCTTCAGTTTTCTCCTTCAGCTCCATGTCTCGCTCACTCATGGCCTTGACAGGGTCATTCGAGCTTCGAGCAGAAACTGCATCTTTACGCAATTGCCGCTGTCTTGCAGACTTTTCCTCTCGCATCTCTTGCACTAGCTTGGACCCACTCATGGCACTTCTGCTGAGAGATCCCTCAGGATTCTTAAGAATAGACATAGGGTTGAAGAACACATTCCCTCCCATTTGTCCCTTCAAGAACGCAGGCTCATCTGTATTGAGCTCGACGTCCACAGCTTGGTCTGCTTCAAGATCTGCTTCGTCCATATCCTCTTTATGATACGCGTTCAATTCAGGATAATCTGATGCGGTAGCAGCGCCCGATGCTATAAGTTGGCGAATTTCCCATCGCTCGGGAGATGTAAGGCGTCGTCTTTTAGGTTGAAGGTCCGACTTCAGAAGGTTACGACCTCGCTTTTCTTGCTGATATTCCTGGGTGTGAGCCATGTCTAGCTCTTCCAGCTTGTCCACGCCAGTTAGTTGATCAACACCTACCATTGACAAAGAGATTTTATCTCGGCGGCTGTTTCTGTTGTCCCTGGAAATTCCATCAACTCGCACGAATATTTCCTGATTTAGCGACACCACGTCTTGTGGATGTCTGACGCGTGTTCTCCCACTGAACAGCATCTTGGATACATGACATAAACCCGAGATGAATGAGGTGGGGCTATTGAGGCGGACAAACGCTCCATAGGGGGTCATATTACTGACAAAGCCTCTATATATCTGCCCTTCCTTTACCTCGATTTTTGCATCGTGTCGCGTTCCAGGGCCTTGGTCACGCAGTCCACCTTCCCAAGCAGCCTGTTTCCCATCAGATAGTTCTGCATTTCTGCTGGCTCGGCCCTCATTTCGCGTGAAGTTATTCGAGGCCGCGGCATGGTTCGAACTTTTTTGAGCAATAAACTGTTCAGGCTCGTCGGCATGCTTAACAGCGGGATTGTGAGGCATACACGGCATTTCTTCCCTTGTCTTGTGCGAAGAAATTGCCAACTTGGGCAGTCTAGTAAGCTCCTCAAATACAGATTGTGTGAAGTCTTCGGGGAACTCATCGCCACCATTGGACTCGACAATATTTTTAAACGAGGGGTATAGTGATGAGCTTGCACCAGCATGCTTTCGCTTAGACTCATCGAATAGATTTAACATAAACCGTGACAACGTGAGGTCTTCATCTTTGAATCTTAGGTGCTGCTCCACAAGACTGGAAATTTTCCTGAGCTGTTCTGCCTGATCAGGCATTGGTCCGTCTTTGTTGATTTCAAGCTCTACCAGACTTTGGCATTCTAGTGCTGCGGCCGTGGGGGACCAGCCGGGCCAAATCTTTTAGGCCATCTTGACTGAGCGCGCACCTCAGGAGAGAGCCGGAGTGGCCCTGATTACGAAAGAACTACACTAGGCCCGGTTCATAGAAAATGAGAAGGAAAGGAAAACGAAGGATATGGGCGGGGCCGGGATGATAAAGCTGTCTTTACCTCATGAAGCTCTATAAGGTGTTCTGCGCAATTATGTGTGATGCGAGTTTGTCATATACTCCAAGTATAACTACAAGTAGGCTTATACTCTCACTCTATTCATTTACCAAAGTCAAGAATAACGAGACGTTCTAGCGACACAGCACGCTCTGTATCAATGGAGGGACTTGAATTTCTGCCATATGTGCACAACTTCATTTTGCCTGCGCATACTCAAAACCTGTCTTGGCCAGATCTAATCCAGAACTGCCCCAGAATCCATGAATACACACAACTTGTCGTTGTTTGTCGGGTTTTTGCACCAGCTGGGCTCTTCCACTGTATGCTTTTGATCGAGCCCCGCTTACTCTCGATCTGCTCGTAGCTTATATCTCGAATGGTCTCGCACCGTCCTTATCAACGATCTTCACATACACGCCCTTGAAATCGATGGGCATTCTCGTCTCCAACTCCTTCAAGCTCTTCTTCAACAAGTCAATGCCTTCGTCTAACGTCATGTCGGGGCGATAGTGTCTATCGAACAACGAAGTACAGTAGAATGCGGCATAGCCATGCGCACCGTAGGGCAATTCCACCTGTGTGCCTAGGTAATCAATCCAATTGAGAGACGGTGTGTTTGTTTTGGTGTCGTAGCCGCCGATAAGCACATTGACCTGGTACGGTTTACGCGAGCGGATCGAAGTGGCAAGCTGATTACGCACAAATGACGATACAGCTTTGGGTGACAATTCCAGGCCGTTCTCGCGCATGGTGTATAGCTGGATGTTTGCCTGAATGTATTCGGCGAATTGTACTGTGTCGCCTGCCTCACCGGTATATGCCACCAAATTGTGGGCGTTAAGGAGGCGAGTTTTGTCGTCAGTAGCTTTTAACACAGAGATCCCGCGCGTGGCTGCTTTGGAGGTGGCTAAAATGGTCGCATCTTGGACCTTGATTCCGAGAACAATATCCATGGCTGTATGTGAAGTGGTAAATGATTTGAAGTCTTATTGGATTGAGGTTGACTGAATGCGCATGAAGCGTGGGCCGTTTGCCACAGGGCGTGCGCGGATCAAAGATCTGGGGTAGGAAAAGCCCGAAAGGATGGCTTTTTCGAAACTAAATTTGTCCGTGGCAACATTCATTAATTAACTAACTTACTTACTTGATGTGCCTTTTCACCGTTTCGGTGATGAACCGTACAAGTGGGCTGTCTTCCTGGTGCAACTGGCCCTCCAACGTTAGTTCCACCTGTTTTTCAATCAATTTACCAGTGTAATCAACCTCTATATTTACTGAGTGCCCGAGACCTTTTTGCGAAAGGATCACCTTCTCCTGAGAGTAGCTTATGAGCATGATGGAGAACTCGTTTTGTTTATAGTCCACACGTGTCACCGTCAAAGAAGTACCGTCGATTGCAATGAAACCCTTTTCGACGATGTACTTGATGTACTGAGGGTCTCGAAGCTTAAACGAGAACGTAATTGCGTTACCATCGGCATGTTTCTCCGTTATCAGTGCAATTGTGTCGACATGGCCCTGCACTACGTGACCTCCCAAGCGGACCTCGCTCGTGACTGCTCGCTCCAAGTTCACCTTGCTACCCTTTCTCAACTCACCAAGATTTGACCGGCGAAGCGTCTCGGGCGCAATCCCTACTTTAAACCACGTTTTTTCATCGTCAAATTCCGTTACCGTGAGACACACGCCGCTGGTGCAGATCGAATCTCCGAGGTGCACGTCGGTCAAAATTTCGTGGCAATCCCCCACGACCATGGATACCCCGTTTCCGCCCGAATTGGTGTCATCATGGACGTTGAATTCGTTCACGGTTCCGATGTTCTCAACAAGGCCAGTAAACATATGAATGCGATGGGACTGGAAGAAATGACTTTGACTTAATGCGTCTTTTGCTCAGTAAACGGTTATGTAAGTCATTCCCGCAACAGTGCACCAATATGACTAAGAAACCTCACATCGAAAAATGTTACGAGAAAGCGCGGCCCATCCGGGTATTTTATTTGGCTGACTGCTGCGGTTCCATTCCAAAGTTACTTCTCTACAATCAAATTGTGTTCGAATAAGTTGTTATTTGTATATTTTCTTTAGCTATACATAATGTAACAGATTAGTGCTGAGGCTATGTATAAAAAATTAACGCCTCAAGCGTGTATAAAAAGTGCTGTGTTAGATGAAAATGAAAATGACAGTATGCTAAATACTAGTTTTGGAATGTGCCATTTAGATCAACAAAGCGACACCAGCAGCGGCGACGGCACCGAAGACACCAGCACCGACCAACTGAGAGGCACCAGCCTCGGCAGAAGAGGAGGTACCGTTAGAGCCGTTGGTGGCGTTGGAACCGTTAGTGGCGTTGGCGGCGGAAACAGCGGAGGCAGCGGTCAAAGCGACGATGACGGATTTGAATTGCATTTTGGTTAGATAGGAAGGAAGAAAAAAGTTGGCGCGGGGAATTCTGGCTTTATATATCCTCTCAATACTCATCCTGCACGCGCGCCATGCCTTTTCTTATGAGCGAAATTATGTGCGTTATCTGCATATCGCGTTTCTTTTTTTGCTATTGTGACCACGCGATCTGCAGGCGTAACGAATATTCTCGAATATCCCCAGGCGTGACCTAAGCAACAACTTGGTTTTATCCTGACAATAAAAAATGGCAATGCATTCCTTTCTCTATAATTCATTTGAGCGTGAGAATAGCTCGTGAAAGTTTGAGTGTATTAGAAAAGAGTCATGTTTAGCCCGCGTACGCCACCATACCAATTTCAGAAAAATTGAACTCGTTCGGGCGTTCATTGGAGTCCGCACATCTCTTTCATACAGGCTTATTCGCGGTGAGGCAGTGCTACACGCCATTTTTTTTTTTCTCGCACGTTTCCGCCCGCCTCATTCAGATGAGCTACGCTTTTTTTTTTTTTTTGATCGACATTAATTCTTCGGCGGCCCGCCTCAGAATACGAGGACCGGGCCAGCTAGTGTCAACCGCCATGACGACTAAGATTTAGTTGAACTCATCTGTCACTTGACATAATTTCTGCTTCATATCCCGAAAAATTCACCTTTGGAAAATTGTGTAATTGCATTTCGTAACGGTATCTCGCAAATGCTCGCGTGCCCTGTAAGGTTATCTCCCTGTCGTTGAGGAGCAATCACACCGCGTTTTCGCGCAAACCACCCCCTGCTCGACCGCGGTTTCCGGTATATAACCTCGGAAAGGAAGTAATTGCCAGCCAATTGTTATGCTAATGTGTGATTCTGACACGCAATGAGTTGTGCGTATAAACGAAGAATCCTGCAGACGTAAGTCCGTGCGTTATTGCTTACCCTTGTTTCCACGATGGCCCCACCACGCGACATCATATACCTTCCTGAGCTCAATTTTTCTCTCTTCAAATGTGGCTATACCCGATGTCTTGCCCCTAAATGCATCCTTTGAGTAAGGTTTACTTTACACTTGCGGAAAATCTCCAACAAAAGTCACGCGCAACTCAATTTTGTGGCGTCACGTAATGTCCAGAAAAAAAGCCTTCTTCTGAGCATACGTGACTCTGGGCGATAAGCAATCATGTCGCAATTTGTAGAGTTGTACGCGCGCAACATGCGACAATGACGTTTTTGAACACGGTCTGCCCCTGAAATGGAACATAATTGAAGATCGTAATTCTTGGCATTGTCAAAATGCCTGCATTTTGTCTTCTCTGCAACTATATTTAGATTTGTGTCACACAATCGCAGTGTAACAGGAATTTGTAGTACAACTAGCTGAGCATGACTCATTCAGGAATGGCGAAACCGGGTGAGGATGGTTAATTAGCTTTCTTTGCTCTTCCTGGCCGTCGTGAGCTAAGCTGTGGGATAGTTGTCGTACCTAAGTCCACTACACAGACTTGCGTAGCTCATTTGAAAACGAAATAACGCTTTATACTCACTTAGGAGCGCGAGCTGGATGCTAATGATAATACACGGTAAAAGAGTTGCCTTATAGACGCTGTTGCGCTATAGTGATTCTATCAACTGCAACTTCTTACTGTTCATGCGACTAGGCTGTTTTGCCCTCAGTGACCAATGCGTTCTGCCTTTGAGTCGAATCGCGAAAATTGCATTGCAGCTTCTACCAAACTCGATCATGTATTGTTAATTCAAACAGTGGCTTGAGTGTCTTACATAACCTATCTTTGGCCATTGATTTGGGACAGACAGCAAGTCATTGTACTCGCACTTCCTTGGTGTCATACTCTTAACTGTTTTTCGTGTCTGCCATGGGGGCTTTCGAGGCCTCACTATCTATTTTTTGGTAGATTTCGACGAGTGCATTGGCCTTGCGAACCTCATCTTCATAATCCCATCCATTTACAGCAATTTCGTTCATGAACAAATCCGGCCATATTGGACGGCCAATTTGCTCCCCAGAGACATACTTCTCCAAACTGAGATAGTACTTCTTCATACGGCTGCTTAGCAAGTAACTCATTTGCTCTTCATGGAATTGAGTAAAATTACTGCTGCTCAAAAATTCACGCAAAACCCGTTCGTCGTTAAGTAGGTTTGCGAAATCAGTTTCAGTGAGATTGTTTATAGCGTTCGCTTCTTCGACACTGATTTCACGTTGGCTCAATCTTGTATGATGGTCTATCCAATTTCCAGGATTCTTTGTATAGTCGATAAGAAAGCTCGCTTTCACCCATAACCTCATCGCGCTCAAGTAGTAATATTCATTGAAGCTGAATTCCAGCATCCCCTCAATCCTATACTCATTTTTGAGCAACGGGCTAAAGTTTTGAGGAATATACCCAACTTCATTTTGAACAACTGATTTCACCAAAGGAGACAACTCGCTGAGCGAAGCAAAATGTCGATTACGGCAGTTGTACAATTTTGACAATTTGTTGTTGATTCTGTTGGTTTCAGGCTCGGGGTTGGTGGACCTCAAGCCATCATACCTTCCGGGAGCTTTCTCATCAGAAACAGCAAGACCCGTTATATCAACGTATAGACCTGTTTGCACATCAATAAACCTTGCATCAATGTTGTTGAGACCATTTTCATACTCGCGGTGAGTGATACTGGTACCGACATCAATGTAATATGTGCCCATGCCATTAAAGTCCATCTCATTGAGGGGGTATCCGCGCATGTCATGACCTATGTTTTCAATAACTAGACTCTGATTGAAGTCGCGTGCTAATCGATGTAAGTCCCGAATAGGCATTTGAACATCCGTATCTGCATCCCATGGAAAAATCATTCCGTTCCAGTACCATGATAGCAAAGACCCGTGAGCAATCCAGGTAATTAAACCGTGGATTCGGCAAAACAATAAGTAAGACTTCATGATTCTGTGCAAGACAATTGCTTGCTTGTCTGTGTTGATAGTCAACCCATTAAAAAATCTCCAGTCATGGTGGTCTCCGAAGACTCTTTGGCTGTCTGATTTGAGTAGCTTTACCTCTCGAAATGACTTTTTCGGCTGTTTCACTTTTTTGGAATACTTGAGCGAGGATAAATATGACTCTTCTTGCCTCTTCTTGCTAACTTTTTCCAATGCCATAATAGTATTATCAATGTCTATGTCAAAAGAAGACTCATCCAAATGGATCTGGAGCGGATTGTCGTGGTATTCAACTTGCGGCTTTTGCGTTTCAATGAGAAGCCGATAAGAGTCTAAAACATCAAAATGCGTCGAATCCCTCGAAATGAAAATCTCTTCCGGCAACTTATTTTGTAGTAATGACTGTTTCAATTCGTTTTTTCGGTCGTTTATCTCGACTAGATATGAACCATGATTATTTGTGAGAAACACCAATTGGCTCGGTGACAGGAAAGAAGAGTACAAATATGATTTTGCCAATATGACATTGTTTTCTCTGGATTGTGCCCGAGGGAAGCCAATCACTTTGTAGCCAAGAGGAAATGATTTTTCGTTCACACAGTACTGCTCAATCTGCAAAACGGAACTTTGCTTTCTCTGATCTTCGGTCAATTCAAAGAGCTTTTGACAAGTCTCTTTCCTCTCGTCGGGCAAAAGTATATATTTGTTCAAGGCAGACAAATCGACCCAATCAGACCAATGAAATGGAATGGACTTACCTGAATTCTCACGAATCCACCTTAAATACACAGATAAAGTGAACCTGGGGTCAAATGGCTGAAGGAGGGGTTTTCGTGTAGGAACTTCGCTTGCGGATACAAAATATTGCGGAATCGAGATTTTGGTTGGTGGTTTGTAATCAGATCGAAGATATTGAAGGCTAGGCGGAGAATTATCTTTGAACTGTTTGGTGAGAATTTCATTGGCTTTCTGGCGTAAGTCATCAACTTTCAAATTTAATGTATTCGCGTACAATCTGTTGTAGAGAACCCTTAAATTGAGAAATAAGGCCTCGCGGGTGCTGTGCTGTAGACTAAAGTCTGATATAGTGAGTAACGAAAGATACGCGAGCCCGATGACTCCCGTCAAGAGAACAAGCCTGAACACTTTTTTCACACGGAAAGTCATCAAGAAGAGGTCGGAAATATTTCGGTAGAGTTTGCGTCGACGTCTGATAGTGATTTAAACTGAGATGCACCTAACCCTGTAGTCTCCCTCCTTGCTTCAAAGTTCAAATTATGAAGTTGGATCTCGTCGAAGTCTGAAAAGTTGAAATGCTTTGAGGTCAGCTCAAGATAGGGAGTGAAAATTTCAAACAGGTCAATCAAGCAACTCAGGAACCCGGATCAATATAAAGGAATAACGCCCGGATTCACCAGGGACGAAGCAGTCTTTTATCTTTAAGCGACTCGCATGCCCAATATTTCTTGCCTTCACACTCTCGGCTCGGCTATGATCCCGGTTGTTTTACTCGATTTGGGTGGGCTTGCGGCTGCACCTTTCGCAGCACCCCGCCAACGCCGTGGGGGGCTACGATCGAGAAAGAACAGACACACATAAAAAGTGCCAGAGGCTTGCTCTCAGATACCGCTGACGCAATTAAGGCGATCATCGAGACTCTTTGACTCAAGTTGTGATCATAAAATGAAGTCAAAAAGTTTTGTCGTTCGACGGTTCGGTCTCGCGCGAGTCGTAACCAAATAGATAAAGTTCGGCCGAAGAAAGGCATATATTTGTCGAGATGCAGTCCCGGATGGCATATACACCTACAATACATATTGTGCGAAAGATCGCGCAGGAACCACCCCACATAGTGCATTTGAGCATGCATATAGCATCATCCATAACCACAATGCCCATAAATGCGGGGGCATCCAAATTAAAAACGCGACCTCCAGTTGCATTCACTACAAGGCTCAGCAAATAGTTGTACAGGCAACGCGACATTCGTAAACATAATCAATAGAATTTCACTATTTTTCTTACATATCATTGCTTTCCTTACTCTTTCACAAGAATAGAGGCGGCTCCCATACCTGTGCCGATACACATGGAAGTCAAGCCGATTTCACCCGGCTTCAATAAGGGCAAAATCGTGGCATATTGTCTCGCACCAGTACAGCCCAAGGGGTGGCCCAATGCAATAGCGCCTCCATTAATGTTTAACCTTTCCCTTGGAATTTCGCACGATTCTGCAGAGTACAAGCATTGGGCAGCAAATGCCTCGTTGACTTCGAACACGGAGACATCGCGCACAGTCAAACCCGTTTTCTTCAAAACGCTAGGAATGGCGACGGCCGGTCCAACTCCCATGATTTCGGGTGGCACCCCAACTGTGCTGCATAACACGAATTTACCCTGAATTGGGTAGCCTTTCTTCTCAGCCAAGTCTCTCCGCATCAATAACACCGCCGCGGCTCCATCAGAGACCTGTGACGCATTGCCTGCGTGGGTCGTGCCAGTAGGCTTGAACGCAGGCTTCAACTTACCCAAAGACTGCGCAGAAACACCTTTTCTAGGTCCCTCATCAGTGTCTACGTTAATTCGCTTGATCTCGGACGCTTCGTCATCCTCATCGTCATCCTCCTTTATGTACAGCTCAATGGGCAAGATCTCGGACTTGAAAGCACCAGAGGACACGGCCTTCTCTGCCTTTGCATAAGATTCAGCGGCAAACGCATCCTGTTTGTCTCTGGGAATACTATACTTCTCCGCGACATTTTCATTAGTGATACCCATCGGTATCAAGCACTTGGCCATTTCCTCATTTTCCTGCAACTGAGGATCAACCTTGGGAATGGATTGTGGACCGTAGTTGGACGACATAGACTCGACGCCGGCGCCAATGCCACAGTCGATCTCACCACATTTGATCTTGTTAGCAATGTCAGAGATCGCCATCAATCCCGAGGAGCACTGTCTGTTGATGGCAACGAAAGCTGCTGTGTTTGGAATCCCGGCGGCAAGACACGCGCCCCTATGCTCAGAGGCACCTGCAGCGCGGTTCAACACATTTCCGACTGCCACATCTTCGATCAAAGTTGGGTCCACGCCCGTTTTTTCAAGAAACGCGGCCAAAAATTTCGTCAAGATCCAATCTGAGCCGACGTCTTTAAAGGAACCTCGGCCACCTTTGGCAATTGCAGTTCTGTAGGCTCCCACAATGACAACATCATCAGGGCGTTTTTCAAGCACAGCTTGTTTCAGGGAGGGAGACAACTGGCCCGCCAACTGGTTCAATCTTTCCATAGTTCTTTTTTTATAGTGTCTGGGTATTTTTTCAAAGTACACTCGATAGGTTGTGTGGAAAATAGAGGTACGTCGTAATCAAATGTGGGGCGAGGGTCTCTTCTTATAGAGTGAAGTCACATTCACCTGGGGTCACTCCGCACTTTTGCGCGTGGTGCGGACCGAGGAAGATCGTGAGAATCTGGGGCAGCTTGAGAGTGGACCTCGGTGGCAAAAAAAATCCTTAAATCGCACTTCCCACTATATTTCCTAGAACATTCTTTCTGTAGACACGCCACTGGTTTCGATAACCTCCTCGCAAATTTATAAAGTATCAGATTCGTTTGCTGTGTATCTCACCTCAGTGCCTCACGCTTGGGTTCATTGTTTTTCAGCTTCCGCACGCATTGGCATTTAGACAGTATGTGCCGAGGGGCGCCGAGCCGGCGAGGCACGTGTTTCAAAGCGGCAAATGTCGAGATAACCATTCACACACACTTAAATCGGAAGGTCTGAGAATATCATTTCCAGAGAACGATTTAGATACCGGCTGCTCGAGGCGTGTAGCACCTCCAGTGGGCGGCAGCTTGGATCGAAGACTTCCCCTTGCTATTGCTGAAGACACATGACACAAGTGTGTTTGCTCGATAAAAAATGCCGTGAACTTTTTTTCGATGTCCCGAAAATTTGTTCCATTTCGCGTGTCGTATCTCGTAATTTATTGGAGAGAAAATCTGTATTTCATCACGAAAGTTTTACGCTTGACTGGATCTGACATGCATTTTGACATACGTAAAAAACCTAGTGCTCTCACCATCATATTTGCAGAGGCGAATAGAGACCGG
Organism: Metschnikowia pulcherrima; assembly: GCA_009746055.1. NCBI lineage: Eukaryota > Fungi > Ascomycota > Pichiomycetes > Serinales > Metschnikowiaceae > Metschnikowia > Metschnikowia pulcherrima. The sequence continues at coordinate 142,711 of VFXK01000010.1, forward strand.
TGGGAAATAAGGGGACTTGATGTTGGCTGTTGGTGCCCCATCGTTACAGCCTTAGTGAAACCCGAGTGCTATTGCAACATATGGCGGTTGTAGAAAATGTTCGTTAGGAATTGCAGCACTATCCGAACAGGCTTTGACTCGCAAATGCAATTGGTAAATCCGGTCCAATAGAGCGAAGACCTTGAATGGTGATCGTCAAGAATCCGTGGAAATGATTTCTTGTCGTGGAATCTTGACGGGACTCTATACCTCACTGACTCTTGCATTACATCTCAACCAATCTGAGGAGATCGATGTCCTGGTTGTTGATCTAACAGACATGAAGGCGGGTGAATAGAAGACGCATTCACAGCTTAGGCTTTTTTCTCTTTTTCGAACGAGAATATGCCAATGAATGGCTCAATGTTATCGAGATGGCCCTCAGGGCAAGGACCCGTAAATACCAACGCTGGTAAAGTATCACCAGGGTTCTTTTCTGTGTCTTCAGGCAAGGATTCTTCGCCTGTCTTATGTATGGTCACAATCTTGGTGAAATCCATGCGTAGTGTACCGTCTTCATCGACCACCACGTATAACTTGTATTTTTGGTTGAGCATATCGGCACTATCATTGTAATGGATCATACCACGTGATGTGCCCGTTATGAGGCCCATGGTCGAGCCTATTCCCATGATATCGGTGCCCCGTACCTTGATGTATACGCCGCTGAGCCCGAAAGGCGAGCAGTGTATTTCAAGATCACACTCGTTGGCGTAATTGAACTCTAAGCTTTTACTCTCCATGATCACACAAGAGCAAATGAATTTATAGCGTGCAGAAATTGGCAAGGGAGGCTAAGCGTAACAAAAGGCGTTTAACTTGTATTAGCGGTCGATTAATTTGATTGAAATGCGTTAAAGAGATTATGACTCGAGTCACTGGGTGGCTCGTCGCGTATTGTTTCCTCTTTTCTCAGCCTATGAAATCTCCGAGATTGTAGAACAATGCGCGTATGTCACTTTTTGAGAACAGTGACGCCTGTATGAATGTTGGATTTTGTTTTGAGAAAAAAAAGTATCTTGAGTATCTATTAATCTATAGGATCGCCCTCTCTTTTCTATCCTTTTTTTCCCCTCATGTTATAGGCGTGACACGCAGCAGCTTCACACAACTGGCCTAGTTAACAATGTCATTCGGCCTTAGACTGATCAACTGGGTGACAGATTCACTGAATTGGTCCGATGGACAGACAAGAAGATGAAGTTGATTTGAGATACAATTCAAATGCTGAACAAGGCTGGAGATTTTCTCGTTAGACTTTACGTTCACATTTTTGTTAAAGTTTTTCTCTGCTGCCCTTGACTCGTCCACCAATGAGATCAAATCGTGGCCTTCATTCACTAAAGCATTCTTTTTGGCAACCAAGAGATTGGAACTGAAATTTGATGCTATCATAACTCGTACAGGAGTTTCAGGATATGAGTTCGGTATAGTGACAAAAACGTCAACCTTATTGTTTCCGTGGGTCCAAAGATGCGGTAGATTGCGCGAATTAACGATGGGAATCTGCACTTTATACCGAGCCTCGGCCTTGCTCCTGTTGAAAAGCTTGACATTGCTTCCAAGTTTCTGCGTCATCTCGCCTATGTAGAACTCTCTTTTTAGACGCGTGGCGTCCGTGACATTAACCTGATCTTCGAACGCAACTGCGGCCAAATCAAGTTTCTCTTGTGGCCGAGGAGTCGGTGTTGGTGTTTGAGTTGGCGTTGGCAATGTAGTGTTTTTCGGAGAACTTTTGAATGTTACAAATTTCATTGTTTGTCTCTTCTCCTGTTGTAAGAACAATTCCAAGTACTTGTTTAAGGTCTGTACTTGAGAGAGTAGGCCCTTACCGTCCACCAACTTGATTTCCTCGTCTTCTGTCGCAACATTCTTCGCTCCTTTTGCGAGGTTGACTATTTCACGATAGCCTCGCTCTATATTGACAGAGAAGCCTCTTGGAATCTCCGTATTTAGAACAACGATCGACGGCAATGCCTTTGCGCTACGCGGGTACTCAGAGGGTACAGTAAGACTAAAATTGAGCAGCTCTAACTCAAACGGAAAGTCTGGGTCTGCCGGTTTCATGATGAAGCTGAGGTAGATTGGTTGTTGCGGGTCTCTCTTGATGACGTTTTCGATATGCTCGATCAAAATCGACTCTTTTGCCTTTTTGGAAAGCTGCGCTGGCCTTGCTGTCTCTCCACCTTCGGCCTTGGATGACTTAATATTCTCGAGTGTAGCTTGCGACTCTAGAACCTTTGTCACCGAGTACCCATTCACAGTGATGGGAAAATGCTTTCGGATAAGCTTCACCACCTCAAGAAGCCTAAAGTCTTTAGACTCACCCCTGGCCTTATGGGGTTTGCGTGTCTTACTCTTGCTCCCATTTTCCTCTTTGTTGTCGACGTCTTTTGCACCATTTTTGTTGCGATCTCTATTGGCTTTTCTCGGCCTGTTGCGGCCTGTCAACGGCCTAGTTTGACGACTCAGTTGGGTACCGTTGCCCTCCTGATTGTTTGGCTGTGCATTTTCGGACATATCTGTAAGCTTATACAAAGTCTGGTTTGCCTCAGTAGAATGTTGTGGGAGGCGAATTATTTGGAGACGGCAAAATGCGAGAGCTGAGATGATTGAGCCGCACTAAAAGGATGCGCTCTGGAGTCTGGACGTATTCACTAATACACCTCGAATTAATATGCAGCTGAATGGGAGCAAGTTTAGTACTTTGTTTATACCATCCGATGCTTTCTAATTCAAGCGAATTTGGTGCAAATTTGCGCTGGAAAAAATAAAAAGCGAGTGACGATATCACCCACCAATTGTGCGTACGTATTCTGTAGTATTCCTCCCTCCGAGGAACTGTGCATGTGTGACTCCGGTCATGTAGATCCACTTCAAGCACATGGCGTAAATTGTGTTTTGGAAGACTACTCCAAAATATGAACTCTATGGAGTCTCTGTCCCACCCGTCGGCTTACCTAGGTGGCGCCCCTCTTCTACATCAGGTCGTTATTTTCCCCGAGTTATGAACCCAGCTTTGCTGTTAGTATCACAGTCAACTAAACGGTTCGATCATCATTCTTTTTCCATGAATCAAAGTTTGTGTGGGAAAAATACTCCAATAATTGTCAATCGTTAGGGAAACCGAGGGCTTTTTGAGTCAAGCCACCAATTCCTAGAGCCGCTGCGAGGCCGCGCAGCGTTTTGCGGCCATCCTGCCTCACTCGGCCCCACGCATTTGCACCCAAACACATTAGGCGCCTCTTTCCTCTTTTCATTTCAACTTTGAATCAATTGCTATGTTTAGAGTAAAACCAATCACACCAAAGATGTTGGTCCGCGGCATTTTCAACGCTCCCGAAATCCAATTTGCCAAAGCCTGCGTAACTCGGGCGATGTCGACAGTGTACGAAAAGGGCAAAAACTTGCCCAATATGACAAACATGGAGTTGGTGAAAGCCATTTGGCTCCTCTCGCATTTGTTTTGTGCATGCGGCTTCTTGGTTTCATTGTGGAGACATACGCCAGTGTGGTATTACTTTTCCATTGGAGGTGCAATATCTACCTATACCGTTTCGTTTTTCCGTCACATGCTTGTCTTGGCCCATGGAACCTTGGCGATTCGGGAAGAAATTCCATTGGCATCACTCTTGAATGCTGAGAACACCTTGCTTTTGATTGCTGCATGGCTTCATGTGACCTCGAACCCCAACCCATTGAAGTTGTTTTCATTCGCGATCTTCTCCTATATGAACTTGATCTCCTTTGTATTGCATGAGCTCATTTCCGCAAATGCATTTACCACCGCACTATTTCCTGTTTTGAGTTGCATCGAGCCCGTTCTTTTAGGAATTGCTTGCTTCGCCGACTACTGTGTTCAATTGATGTATTACAGAGAATACGTTCTCGACCAGACCCCTCTCTTGTACGGGCTCATCTTCTCTTACATCAGCTTCAAGAGATTGGAGAAGTCTGAGTTGGCTCGCGTCAGTTTGTATAGTTTGTTCGACATGGTGTACGCCATCTTGCTCAGGATCAAGACACCCAAGCTCTTGCTTCGTCTCTTCAGGTCGTATCAGCGGATCGTCTACTTCTTGGTACCTATTGAGGCCGCGGCCGAGTCGACTGATGTTACCCGCAAAACATCCGTTAGAACAAGAGCCACATCGATTTTCTTTGAGCCAATTCTGATCATCAATGACTTGAACTGAAGTGATTGCACTAAATACCATGCAGTCCATTAGTTGGAGAAGAGGCTTCCATATGGGTTTATATTTATTGAAGGTTTATATTTCTTTTATGCACTTGCCAAATCTTCCTTTAGCGAAATGAGTCTTTCCCATCCTTCAGAGTCCTCCCACATCAGCTTTCCTTTCGACATCAAAGACCTGACGCTACTTCTGGCTTTGTATCTCCAGTCCGCACACACAACATCCCCAGCGTCATGTTTTCCTGGCAAATCCCCAAAAGATTCATACGCAGATACGAGATCTGAGCAGGCTTCGACAGCATCACTCCAGGCAGGTTCGTCTGTGCTCAACTCCGGCCGAAGAGTTGTGGCGCGGTAGGCTTTTTCAAAGCAGTCCAAAGCAGCCCATGGTCTTCCTCTCCACACCTCAACCTTGCTCACGATTCTCCACAATCTAGCGGAATGGTTGATAACTGTTGGTAAGATGATACAAACCAAGTCAATACACGACGTTTGAAAATGAGTGAGTCTGCCTTGGGTGGGAAATGGTTCCTCAACAAGTATTTGAACCAAAGTTTCAATGACCGTTATATCGACCTTCACTTCACTTCCGCTTTCTTTGCCAATATCAATCAATTCCTTTGTAGCATGTAGAACCTCGTTCCACTCACCCAACTTAGCGGCAACGGTCAAGTAGTTTTCGAAGATTCTCCATGAACGCCTCGAACCTTCGCCCTGCTGCAAAGCTCTTCTCAACGCAGTGAAAGCCTGTTTAGTTTTGTCGAGCCTCAATAAAGCACTAGCTAAGTTTGACCAGGCGTGAGTTTGCGTATCATCAAGCGAGACGCATCTAGTGAACGCCTCGGAGGCCAACTCAAAATTCTGCCCCTCCAAGCCGCAGCATCCGTAGAAAAACCAATTCTCGTAAGAAAGGGGACTTGCAGTCAAGCACTCTTGCATATGCGCAATCGAGGCGGCAAGATCACGTTCCACACCAGATTGAGGAGGCGGCTTGTAGTAGAATTTTGAGAGCGACGCCTTGGCCTTGGCATATCTGCCGATATCCCAAGCTTTATTCCATAAAGCAGGATCTTGCCTGATGTCACCTAATATCGAGATCGCTCTAGAGTCTTCGGGATGAGTGTGAATACGCTCTTCCAATAGCTTTTCGGCCTGTACCTCGTCGTCAACGGCGGCGTAAGACAAAGCGGCCTCCGTCATCATATTCAACCGCTCGTATATCTCAATGGCAGACTTCAACACGCCAAGGGACATGTATTTCTCAGCAAGTTTTGAATCCATGGTCCACTGTGCCATGAGAGGGAGCTGGTGAATAAACCTGAGACGGGACGAGATTGTGGAAGCCTCGCTCTCGCTTGAGTCCTGTGCCTGAGGAATCATTCGCGTTTTAATGTTTATACCCACCTCCTCCACTAAAGAAGTCATTTGCAAAATACCTCTCTCTACTGTTCTCGCCTTGCTAGTCTCTAACGACGACCTTTCCCACAAAGTTCTACCAAACACAGTCCAATTAATGGTTTTCGGCGTGGAGTAAATTATCCGGTTGACAATTGCAGAAAGCTCCTCCTCAACCATCGCGTTTCCCAGAGGCGTGGTTTGTCTGAGAGTAGTTAGGCGCAACAAGAGCTGTACATTGTCTAAATCTGAGAGTCTTGGCTGATTGTTTGGATCCACCTCTCTGAGTTCTGCGGGGATGTCTTCCAGTGTCATGCAAGTGGGCAAGAGTCTCTTCTCTTCTTGAGAAAAGAGTGACACAGTATCCAATTTAACCTTCTTCGAGTTGTGCTCATCGTCGGAAATCACGTTTGTCAACGCTTCATACTGAGGCTTCTCCAAAAGAAGGTCCGAATTTAAATCAAAGCTTTCTGGTGTATATTCCTTTTCAGACCCAGAAAAAATGTCTGGGTTTTGACTCTTTGCGAGCAAAACCAAAGATGCAGTGTGAAAAGTTTGGAACTTTGTTCTTTTGGATTTTGCACCTGTAAGTACAAATTGAAGCTGCGCCACCTCGGCGGCTTTATGCAAGAACGGCTCGGCAAGGTGTTCTGTATGAGCATGTATTCCGTTTCTGGCACTTTCCAATAGATAAATTAGCTGCACCTGCCTCATCAAATCAGGATTGTGTGCCGGGCTCAATGCTTCGACCAACGTACCGTTCAAGAGCGATGACGTCACGGAAGCCAAAATATCAGATGGCTCGGAGAGTACTGAGAGGTGCACCTGTAAAGCTCTTGCCCTCCACCAACAGAGAGATGCGTTTTCTGGCGAGTTGGCTATGTCGAGTCTCTCCACTGAGCCAAGAGTATCGGAAGTTACTTCCTCGATAGATATAACGGGATCCCGCAGCACCAAGGAATACTTTACATCCTGAAGCCTTTCAAACATCAAGAGTGACATTATCAACAATAGTGGCTCGTGCATTAGGTCGTATGCACACTTGCCCTCAATGGTCAACATGGCCACCGCGTCTGTTTGCAATTTGTCAGCATCGGCTTGTGGAAACAACAAAGACTTCATTGAAACACTGCTTTGTGGACCAGTGAAGTTATCCTGGATGAAAAGCTGGAGGAAGGCGACGGCAATGAGCTGACACGATATTGACGGAAGCTTTTCACAGAAAAGCAGGACCAACTCACCCAATACCACACGCAAACATTTCTGTGGATACTGTGATGCAATCCGGCGAGCCTCTGCACCTAAAATGGTGCCTCCAAATTTGTCCTCGCCAAGTAGATCGCCATACTTTCCGTGCAAGATGGTGGATATAATATGCTCTAGTTCATGGCCTGGATGCGATGATCTTTCAGCGCACAGAGTGGTTTTGACAGGAAGGAGAAGCAAAAGCTCCACGAGAGCGCGCTTGAGTTCAGCCATGTATGATGTCGTATCTGCTAGAGTCGAAGGCTCAATGCTGATTGGGGATTTTTCACAAATGAACTATAGCGTTTTTCATTAAAACTTTTTACTAATCATCTAAATTTTCCAGGTGTCCGCGAAAGCGCGATGCGGCTCATCATTGATCGTGCGCATCAGACACCGATAGGAACCTCTATGTGCTATTTATCTAATAAATGACTCTATATAGCAATTTGTTGGGCCTCGATTCATGGCAATAGAAAACTGGTAATGGCACTCATATTCGACTCGTTCAAATAACGAGACATTCAGTCCGAAGATGCACTGAAAAACGAGAGTCTCTTCTTACCTTCCCCTGGGCCTGGCTCACTTTGTTTATGGTCACTGTGCTTGCGTGATTTTTTGAGCGACTTGCGAATTGCCACTCGGCTCATTTCAGAGCTATGATTCTCGTCATCTGACGCAAAATCAATCACTTGTTCTTGTAAACTGAGTGGCTGGGTTTGTGCATCTGACAACCGCTTTTTGAATGCGGGCTTCCCTTCATCGTGCTTTAAAGAACCCCTAGGAACAAAATCCATATCTATGAGAGAGTTCTCAACTAGTTTTTGTGCAGCCCTCGGACTCTTTGCTTCCGCTACGTCATGCGACACAGGACGGTTTTCAATTGGGATACTTGCGCGCCTCGTGGGCTCTTCAAGATCAAAAAGGTCTCTGCCATGTAACATTCTGTCGTGGATCTTGCCGCTCGGGCCCAAATGAAGGTCATTCATTGGCATATGCAAGGCCGCAGAACTCATAAGCGAGGAAGTTTTGAGCGGATCGGAGCGTGTACTGCTAATCGAGGTGCCCCAAGGATTGGAAGCTCCTCTCTTAGGCTCCGGTCTCTCAGAGGTACTTGGCCCTATATTCGAGGCACGGTCTCGCGGATGTGCGCTAAAAGGTTTCTCGTCCAGTTGAGCATTCATCGCAGACAAGTTCCCAGAGTCCACATTCACAGCGTTTTTACCTGATTTTGGTAGGATGATCTGAGGGATGCTTTCAATTCTAGAAACATCACCCAGGCTTTGCGCTGTCTCTGCACCTTCCACAACCGGCTCATAATTCAGCGCGCGTTTCACGAATATACCGGGGGTGCTTGATCTCAGTGCATGTTTGTCAAGTGCCTGCCTTGATTCTCTTGCGCTTTTGCTGCTAGTCGCGCTTTTGCTTCTTTGTGGCACATCACTTCCGACCGCAAATATTTCATCCGCAAGCTTTTCAGCTCTCTCGTCGCCTTTAGGGTTGCTCTCATTTTGCCATGCATCAACTTCATCGAGACCCGAGTAGGTTTCAATAGCGTTGACTTGCTGGAGATTGGATGCATCGAAAGGGGACGCAGTCTTCAAGCCTAGCTCACAGTCGTTTGAGTCAAGACTCGCTCGTCCCTTGATCAGACTCGATTTCCTTTCTAGGTCGACATCGTCAGCTGAATTTGTCTTATCGATCTCATCTAGGGAAGGATACCGCTCTGCAATATGGTCTAGTTCTGGTAGATCCACATCCAGACTTTCTTCGTCTGGGGAATCTTCTTCGACGGCTGCTGTTTTCAAGATTGGGCTATCAGTGACCACAGGCGAAGATGATACAGCTTGAGCTGCTGGATGGGCAAAAGTTAAGTCTGTTGTTTCGTTCAATCCTGCGTTTTCGCTGGCGGCATCTTGTTCTGGTTTAATCGATGAATTAGGTGTCCCCTCGTCTTTGGCATGAACAGAATTCTCCCTAGAGGGATGCAGAAGACTCACCCGCAGAGAGCCCTTAGATATAGCTTGCTTTTGTTTGCTCAATTCATAAGCTTGTTGTTGCTTCTGTTGTTCAAGGTAGTATTGTTGTTGCTTCAAGAGCTGGTTTTGTTTCTCTCTTTGCATTTCGTGAAGCGCTTGAAAGTTGTATTCACCAGCTCCGTAGAAATCCTCTAGCTTTAGGGCCGTGTAATCTATTCCCATCAACTTTGCAACAAGGATCAATATTTGCACGATATTTGGCCGGTACAATGGGTTCTCCTGAAGCATGATTATGATGAGGTTCTTAAGGTCACCAGAGTAGATAGGGGCAGGTGGGAACTGAAATGATGCATGTAGGATGGCGATATCGCCATTGGCCTCGAAAGGTGTGATGTAGTAGCAAAGCTTGTAAAGAAAGCATCCAAGTGCCCATATATCAGATCTTTCGTCAATAGGATGTCCACGGTACAAATCGATCATTTCGGGAGACCGGTATTGGGGAGTGGTGTGATAGAGAATGTCATGGCCAAGCAATTGAAACTCCTGCTGATGCTGTGGTGGTCTGATTGGAACGGAGACAGAGCCGAAGTCGCAAAGCTTGAAGTTGTTTTTTGCATCGATCAAGACATTCTCGATTTTGATATCCCTGTGAATGAGCTTGATCTTGTGCATTTCGTAAACACCAATGGAAATATCGAGAAGAATCTTCAATATCTCGGGCTCGGTGAGTTTCAGTCTGATCCGATCATTCATATACTCGAGAAGCGATTTGTTCGGACACAATTCCATGAGCACTAGTACTTGATATGAACCATCAGATAAGCGTTCAGCGTTCGAGTCGAAATACTTCACGATCGATCTCGCCTTCCTTAGAGTTTTCATGACATCGACTTCTTTCCTAAGTGTGTTGAGGCCATTCTTGTCAGGCACAAGCACCTGCTTTAAGCATCCGATCTCCGAATCGCCCTCTGCGGGGTCCATGATTACCTCGTAAATTTTGGAGAAGCCGCCCTCAGAAAGATAGCGCACTACTTTCACATTGTGAGTTCCCACAGTAAGCTCGGTGCCCTCAGTGAGCATTATTGATGCAATTCTATAGATTGGTATGGATAATCGGTGATTGTGCCGAGTTCAATTGTCATGTGGATCAGTACGCTTTGGGTGGCTAATCGCTTCCCACTGAGGCTGAGACAAGGTAGTGCGCGCCCCGGTTCGGGAGGCTGATGGCAGTGACGTGCGTGCGTCCGGGCACGGCACTTTTCGCAGTCGAGTTCTAATAAAAATAGCATGTGTACCTTGAGCACATTTAGAACTCCTCTTGCATTAACTTTTCCATTTCATCGTAGGTGAATGGTACAAATACAATGTCTTGGCCCGCCAAGTTTCTCGCTAGTGAGCACATCTTATGCTCCACAAATTCACGCAACAAGGTATTGAAATTGATCTCATTGCTGACAATGTACTCTTGCACACATTTGTCGTAAAAACTTTTGAGCTCCAAGCTTAATTTTGCATTTGCTCGAAGCCCCACCCTTGTTGCTTTTGATGTGACCATTTCCTCTAATTTCTGCATCTGTAATTTCAACAACGTCTTGTAGAGATCTCTCGCATTTGTTGTCAATGAGGCCAACACGTACTTAGCACCTTTACTACCCACAAACTTTTTGGACTTCCCCATACTCAACACGTCTTCGAACGACATTTCAACGCCATATGGTTCGTAGGTGGTGAGCTCGTGCCATATGAAGTTGAAGTTTTTGAACCTGTAAAGGTCCCACAAGAGCCCCACATTTATGTTGTCCGTCGATACTATAAGCCAGACGTTAGGAAGCGACGCAAGTTGGGACAAAAAGTTTTGAGATCGCTCATCTCTGAAAGCTTCGCCATCAATATTATGCACCACTAGAATAAGCCTTGGCTTCACGATGTCGTTTTTTTTGCTTTGGCAGACTTTCTTCTTTAAGAAAGACATCAAAAATGGAAGCGCCTCAGAAACATGCTTTGGCATCCGAAACGTTTTGTCAGTCTTTTCCTCTTCACTAACCACCACGGACACGATATCATGAATAACGCGCTTCAACTTGGTTGAGGGATTGTAGCCATTGATGACCATCACGCCGGGTATCTGCTCGTCGTCCATAATAGTCTCTGAATACCAATCCACAAAGAATCCCTCAATAAACTTCATGATCGTGCCGGCCTTAGACCCTATGCCAAATAAATTAAGATTAAAGCCTTGGCTCAATACATAACACCATTGATGAAAGAGGCCCTCTTGATATGCCTGGAGAGCACTTTTCTCGTCCTTGTGGATAAACAGTCCTAGTGTGCTCATTGGTATAAACTCATCATAGTCGAGCGTCGGCGCGTTAGATGCTAAAGAATTTGTAGAAGGCCGGAAGCGAAGGCTGTGCTGCTCGAAATAACCCTCACTACCTTCCAAGAAAAATGCCCTTTCATCTGTGAGTCGGGCATTTGGGTCAAAAGACGCTGCAACATCTGATAAATGGGTCTTTATGAAATTTGGGTCAGTGAGGTTTCCCTCTCCATCAATATCTGGCACGGGAAAGGGAGTAAATGTCTTAACTTCGGGAGCATCGGTTTCAATAGTTTTTGGTAATTCTCTCCTGATGCCACTGATAGTAGGTGTTCTCGAAAATGTACTTTGTCCCTTATTCTCAAAGTTGAGCGAAACTGGCGAGCTGTCATTCGGAGCTGGCGTCTCACCCTTTTCACTTGGAGTGGCTGCTTTCTTCTCTGCAAAAATTTCAGGGTCATCCATTTGAAAAATACTGACGACCTGTTTGGTCACGTTTTCCTGTCTGCTGGGCCGGCCTTTTTTTGAGCGTCTTTCGATCGAGCTACGGGGACTGGGTGACCCGAGCAAGTCCACTTTACGCTTCTTTGGCGTTTGTGGTTTTCTTGGAGACAAAGGTGTCTTTTTGGGGGAAGCCGGAGACTCTTCATTCTTATCATCAATTGCAATTGGCTCGAGACCCTCCAATATTCGCATGGCGTTATGCGCCTCAAGCTCCATTTTTGCTTCTCGTGCTTTTTCTTCCAATCTTTTTTGCTCAAGCTCTTGCTCCTTGCGACGCTCCTCCATTTCAGTCTTCATTTCTTCTTCTTTCCTCTTGTCTAGTTCTAGCCGTCTTCCGCTTCTCCGAGGCGTGAGATCAATTGGCTTTTTGGGGCTTTCGCCTTTTTTGGGCCGGCCCCTGCCCCTTTTCTTTGGTGTTTCTGGTTCAGCCGGTGTCTCATCTTTCACCTCTATAACATTCTCGGATTCTATCAGGTTGGCCCTTAAATGGCATTCATCTTCTTCCGGTCCGTCCTCCTCCAGCATCAATTTTGAGGAGGACTTAACCTTTTTGGCCCTGGGTGTCGCGAGATTTTGGACGTCATTACGGTCAGTATTTGCACTCTCTTTGGACAGAGGCTGTATCGTTTCTCCGTGAACCATATGAATAAATTCACCTGATAAGATTTGTCTTCTTTCGATCTATAAAATGATTGGCTTTTGGGTGCTCGACTGATGTGATCTAAGAGTCAGAACAGGCCAGTATAACGAGTGTGGAAAAGTGAATTAGAATAACTCGGTATCTATGATCTATGATAGCCGCGTTTCGCGAGGACCGATATTCGAGACCTTTTATGCGGTCACGTGAGCACATCTATTTTGACGCGGTGCCATTTCTTCAATCACAAATCAGAATACTCACAAATTGAAGGCCAGTGGATGAAATTTGGTGAAGAAGGGTTGCTATTTCAGATTCAAAGATTGAAAACTGGTATTATTGACCTCAAGCGAAAGTTTGGTCGAGTCCGACGAAACTGCCATAGATGCATCTCTCACGCGAATCACTCAGTCACGTGAGCTCATCTGCGATCAATTTGTCTTGTTACTTCTTTGTCAGAATAACGGTCAAATCGACTACCCTGCGAGTGCTTTCCAAATTTCGTTCGATAACTTCGCGCATTTGTGCTCTGTTTCACTCAATCTTATCTGTCGGTTGACCACTTTCACTGTACAATGCTCTCGTTTTGCCCATACTGCTCAAACATGCTTTTGATCTCTCCAGGAGACGACAACTGCAACAGTCTATACTGTCCGACGTGCCCGTATGAATTCCTGGTCTCTGGAATTCAAATGTACGACCGAAAAGTTTTACCTAGAAAAGAGGTGGACGATGTCTTGGGAGGCGAAGGTGCGTGGGACAATGTGGATCAAACCGCTGCTCAGTGTCCGATTGACTCATGTGGAAATGATAAGGCTTACTTTTTCCAGTTGCAAATTAGATCCGCAGATGAGCCCATGACTACTTTTTATAAGTGTACCAAATGTTCCCACCAATGGAGAGAGAACTAAGCGTGCGTCGTTGATGACCCTCCTTCATTATGTGTCCACACATAGCGTCAACTAAAGGTGCATGTCAGCCCTTTGATACTCAATTATTGTGAGGGTATGCAACATAATTGCATTTCCTGCCATATTCGGGGAGCGCGCATCAAGCTCGTCGACAAGTCTTTGATGTTGGTGAAGTCGATATGGCCCTCCAGCTTATAGTAGATTTGTTTGGTTTCTTGACCATCGTGTTTCGGGGGTGACATGTCTTCCTCAAAAGAATCAAAAGACGATTTAACAAGTGAACTTCTGGTGAAAGAGGGATGGCGGCTCACGTCTTTTTGCACTTTCCAAAACAACCCTGGCTGAGAACACGCGATAAAGCTTCTTTGGTGTGCACTGCCCGACGCGCACACTGACTTTCTTGTTCTTGCAAGCAAATCAAGGGAGCTGCCACAACTGTCTGTGTCATAATCACTTGACCCACCAAGAGCAGACGTGAAATCTTTGCTGTACTTTGGAGATTGATAGTCTCGTTTGTATTGGGGTAAATTATGCTTTTTATAGTAAAGCATTTGTTGCTTCTGCACAAACTTTTCATAATTCAAACTGCGGCGCCCCTCCGTCATCTTCTGTAGCGAAACATCTTTATGTCTTCCCTTAATGAAATCAAAGTCTTTCGAACTTCTCTCATTCTTCAGAAAAGGTACTCTGACCACTTTCCGTAAATTTAGTAGCGCTGGCCCCTTCAGTGGTTCTTCCTGAGGAAGAAGCTCGTCCTGCTTCATGATCTCTTTGATGAATATCTCCTCTTTCTCGCATTCACTGATACTCCACCTATTTATGGTTGCGATGGATCGTGTGACGACTTCCTTAGGAAGAGCACCGTATAGTGAGACCATCATCTCGTCATAACTCGATTTGCTTTCGATACACAAATGTCCAAAAACACGGGCCATGGAGAAACCGTTTCGCCAAACAGTTGGGGAGTAAAAACAAGGAAATACTTGCCGCGGTGTGAACATCTCTAGGAAAGCTCTGACTTCACTATAGGAAGAGTGTCTCGAGAATATGAGCTTGACTTCGAGAGGAAGTAATTTGGTTCCGCCATTTGGAAGGATCCATAGCCGATCCAAATATTCAAAGAGTTTGTTTCCCGCTTTGGTCTCTCGAATGAGCTGCAATTCACTGATTGAGGGCACAGAAGTGAGAGGAATTGGGCAGCAAATGCCTGTGTAGTCCCTTATGTTGAAGTTAATGCACTGCTTGATCTTAACAAGAATCGAGTCCGAGTCGGACGGTGCGCCGCCATGAAATACCGTAGCCTCTTTCTTAGCGTGGAGCCTTATCATAGCGCTCTTCAATGTCTTACCATTGATACGATCATATTCTGCCACCAATTCCAATTTTTGCGCTATATGCTCACTGTGCACCTTCAAGGAGCCCCCAAAATAGCTTAGTATAAAAGCCCAGGCTTGTTCAAAACCTAGTGTAGTATCTGAGAACTCAAACTCGATTTCGGGATCACTTCTTGGGTATTCTCGTAGCATGGAAACAGCAGCATGAATGCCATGATTGTTTGGTGGAATCTCGATGAATGGTTCGCCTCTGTATGCAAAGGTTGAGTCAAAATAAATGCAATCCAACGATTTGTCTCCCTTTAAGTATGGAAACAACGCGGGAGACTGATGCACGCTCTCACGCCACCATTGTTCGGCTCGCAAGTCACCCGTGCAGAGAACGGCCCGCGATACTTGGTCCACATTGTAGTCAGAAGTTTGCGAGCAATTTGCTACATTGGCTGATTCGCTCAACTCCTCAACCAAAAACATACTAGCGCCTAGACAGTGGTAAGCTTCAATCAACGTGATGTAAATCGTTATAGACGCGTCTGGTGGGGTTTCAAGACGCGTCCTGACATTATAGGGCACCGCCTTCACCATTTTCAATGACTTGGTTAACCTCTTATCTAGCGCTAGGAGCATCTTTGTTTCCTTTGAGCAATACACCAAGTTTGTGAAGCTCTTGTTAGAGATACCCGATAAGTGATCAGCGTGGCAATGTGTTAGAAGAAACACCGAGGCGGACGTGTTGAACCGGTCCAAGCCGATAAAAGGAAACTCCCTTAAAACTCCATCAAACGTGTTTGACATAATTTTGAGGACTCAATATATTCAATTTGTAAAGGAGAGGCACTAGAGCAGAGAGATGAGGTTTTGGCGCTTGCCGTGCGAATGCTAAAGAGCCAGCTATATCCCGCGAGCACGCGACATGCGTATTAGCCGGCCCAAGATACCACGCTGACGGCCTAAAATGTGTGATTATTACCAGCTTTTCATTCGAGAAACAATATATGAAACTTTCCTTTACTTTCTTTACTTTGGCAATGTTGGTTGACCGACCCCTTTTCATTCACCTCGCAACTGGAGATAGCCGTTTGTCTAAACCAAAATGCCGTAATACTCCGCCCGTCTGTACTTTGTAGCCAACGGGATCCACTGCACTATGAATCTGTCAGCAATGGGCAAAATCAACCGACCGCTAAGACTTAGGTTATGCACGCGCGCTAATGACTCAATATAGACTACCCTTGTCTTGCAAACGCCAATAAGCTTCAACATGAACAACAAATACGCAACGGGAACGCTGGTTCCTGGCCCATTCACGAGAAGTACATCGGGTAGTGGTAATTCTCGAAGCTTTTGTGCTGTCGAGTAAATTGATTTCGTTGTGCTGAATATCGACAGCACCACCAGTTCACCCACTTTTCTCGCTCGATAAAGCTCCGCATAATGAGTTTGAGACGACAGGTTGGTCATGGTAGACTCTTCGAAATCTCGAGCCTTCAAAAGCGAAGCAGTGTCGCCAGAAGAGGCCAACCACGTGCGAGAACACGCACCAATATTAGACTTATTTAGAAGTCGAAGCATCTCGCCTGTGTGGCCGCCAGAGCCCAACAATATCATGAGCTGCGCCCCTGGACGTATCAGTACAAAACCTTTCGCTCTCTGACGGGTATCTTGATTGACGCGGAGAGCAGGTAGCACAAACACCACTCGTAGAGCTAAGAGGGCCAAAGGTATGATCACACACAATATACCCACACAGAGAGTGTTTTCAGAGACCATGGTTTCGAGCTGCGTGTGCTAGAATGGAGTTTTGGCGGACCTGTTCTTATGTCAAATTTCACGTTGTTGGTGTTTGCGGGGCTGGATCCCGTATCGCGCGAGTGCGATGTACAGCTTCGTGACACACACTACAAAGACCTAGATGAATGGAGAATATTTCCTGCAATATCATTAAAGCAAAACATTGGCAATTGTAGCTTGAAGAGATATGATTACCTGGTTCGTCGTATTGATCTCTAGCTCACGTAGTCATAAGGACTCTCTGAAATGCTCAAGCATAAATTCGTATTAGATCTCAAAATCCTGCGACAAACTTTGGTATGTTTTCTGTTTGCTTGATTGCGTGACATCCTTGCTCTTACTCGTCTTTTTGCGTGTGTCCTTTTTAACGCCGTCGCGGCCGGAAATAGCGTCTTTATCTGCCAACTGTTTCATGACTTTATTCACAACGATGGCTATTTTACTCTGCTCCTCCTTCGTGTTACCTAGAGTCTTGGGTGTGCCCCAGCTGACGCGAATTGGCTCCTTCTGATCAAGCAATAGTAAAGCTGCAGTCTTTTTGTTTTTAGAGAGATCAATGTGTCTTAGGTGCTCGGCGCATTTTTCTGCTGAGCTTCTTTTGGAATATGAAATATACCCACATCGGGCTTGGTGTAGGATGCTTACTTGGCTCAAACCCCCAAATTTCTCGAAAAAAGAGGTTATGACATACAGCGGAGTATGTTGAGAGAAACCGTACACGAAAAAAGATCTGATGGAAGCATCCTCTGGAATATCCATACTGCCACCAAAAGGAAGTTTGGATATAGTCTTGCTGAGTTCTTTGTTAGACACCTCAAGATCACGCTGTTTTGGCCGAACAACATCGCCCGTAGCTAGTTTTGAGGATAATGTTCGTAAAATTGCTTTTGCTTTCTCTCTGTTATCCTCACTGTCTTTCCCACTCGTATTCTTACTCTGCGCCTCGATCTTGTCTGCAATTAGCGCCTTGACCTCCGCATTTCTCGACTGGCTTTCAACTGCGTGAGGGTTTTCCACACCAGCCATCTTCAAGGCGGCATCCCGAATATCTAGGGGGATCCCGAAGTCAATGTCCACCGTACAAGACTGGCAACAATTGCGGCTCTGTGCACACGTTTGGCAAACAATGGTTTTTTTCAGCTGCCGGTGTTCTCCAGAAACACTCCATCGAAACACGGTGAATGGGCGGGTACATATCTTGCACTGCTCGCCAGATGGCTGTCGTATCATTTTCAAATGAGCATTGTGGCCTAGGCACTGGCCGCATAGAACTGGAACGTCGGACATGTTTTGTAGAGAAGAAAGTCGATGATGAGATGCTCAGTGCGTATTGTACCGGATGGAAAGTGGGGAAAACACTTTTGAGCCTTTGGCTCACGGGACAAGTCTAAAAGTTAGTGCCATGTATCCTTCACGTCCTAAATATTGTTAACCGACCACATTTTTTGTTGATGAGAAAAAAAAACATGACAAGGTGAAACTAGAGATTGATGCATCCGAACCGCCGAAGCTTACGTCATTGACTAGGCAAGAACGATAGTGGCTGTTTCAAGGAAAGAGGAGGGATTTAAATAGGCCAAAAAATGCTCGAAACATGTCTCTTGCCCATTCACAAAGTTTCACGCTTTGCACTGCAAAGCATTACATGCTTTATCGAGAATCAAGCATTGCGAGAAATGAGACAAGTGAAAGGGATGAAGAGAAACCACAATTTGACATACGCGAGGATTTTATCGGGGGACAGAGTGAAGAGATGATTGAGCTGAGAAGAGGTGCAAACGCATCCAATAAATTTGAAATCATTCAGGTCTTGACATGTTAGTAGCGATTCATGAAAGCACATTGGATTTGGTTTGTCAGTGTTAAAAAGCTCTGTATTTTTTTATCTACACGAGGTTTCAGGTGAAGAAATTCGTTGTTGTTAAATATGAATTCATCATTAAACCTTGACATTCACATACCATTTGTTGATGCTAGTTAAAATCGGACTACGTGGAAAGAAATTTTTCGTCCTTATATAATTCGCGCTGGGAGGTTACCCGCCCCAAGCACACGTTGGGTGCAAATGATGAGTTAAGTTCGGGCTTGTTGCGTCTAGTGCTCCTCTATAAACAACATCCCTTCTATATATAGTAATGTTTCTCCCTGAGATTATTCTTCATCTGTAGAATTTCTGTCTTCACGCTTTCAGAACAAATTGGGCCGAGCTGTGAGACCTTTCGGATTGCAGAGTCTAGATGCACGTTGAAGGTCCAGGACGAGATAAGTTCTTCGTTTGCTTTAATCAAGCCCACCACGGACTCAACGCAACGAGCAGCAACATTCTCGATACTCAAACGCATTATTGGCTGCTTCGATATCAAAATGATTAGCGAGTTGATTAAGTCCCTTGCTTCGTTCACCTCATTTCTGTATAAGTTGGACCTTTCAAGTTCGAAGAAAGTATTTTCTTTCTCCAGCAAGAAGTCTCTGATGTTTTTCGTGATACTTTCTTGCAAGCGCTCGGAAAACAATGTGATGGAAATGTTTTGATGATGCTGAACTAATTCGTCGAGAACGTGCTTCTCGCTCTCCGCCGCACACGCGTCACCGATGCAAGCCTCGGATCTCACCTTACTTGATTCGTCACTGAGTTTCTCGTATAGTAAAAACCTAGCCCTTGCTGCGACAATCTCATCTTTGAACCCACAAGATAGCAAACTTTTGCATGCAACAAGAGAAAGTTGTCTACTCTTTTCATGGTTATTGTCCATTGCTAGGTTTTCTGCAGATTCGATGACTTTGCGTTTATTCGAACCTTCTAAACGAGCCTCGAGCACCAAGTAAAGCATATGCATATTTTGATTCCAGTTCACCAGAGGCAGCAAGGCATCTTGGATCACAATATCCGAATCTAGCAACAACCTCAAACACTTTGTCTTGACCAAATTCCAACTTTTGTCGTCCTGTATTAAACCAACGACAATGCTGTGTAATCCGCTCGCGCTTCGAAAAGCAGGACAATCTTTTTCCCAAAATTCTAGTGTGGCAATCTGAGCCTCGTAAAAGGTGGCAGTCAAGTAGTTTCTTGATAAGAGCATGGCCTCTGCACTGTCATTGGAAGCAGTAAGAGCTAACTTCACGGCGGATTCGATGAACAATCTCAATGGGCCATTCAAAGGTCGCCTTTCATTAGAAAGTATTGAGTCGATGCGAAGCTTTAAGGCCTGTATAACTGCAGGGGTTGGTTTCCCATTCTCCAAAATCAAAATAGTGGCTCTCAACACAGTCCAATTACTATCTTTGAGTGCTTCCAATGTCCATTCATTCAATCTTTTGATGATGTAGCTGTGATCCATCCGCGATCTTTTGGTTAAGGTCGTGATTTCCAACAAGCACATTAATCTTCCGTGTATCTCGTTTTGGGTAAGATCTTCAAATTGAGCCATTCTCGAAACAAGTTGGGGATACACATGGATGTGTGTCATCAGGCAAAGCAGTTTAGAAGCCATTTCCCGAATCTTCCATGACCTATGACCCAAGACTTTCAGGATGATGATTTCTGTAAAAGGTGCGAGAGTAGTGTCGGTATGGGAAAATGTCTGCAATCTCAGAAGAATGGATAACACGACAAAGATGTCGTTGAGACTATTCGAGTGCTCGAGCTTTTGTAGTAGTATGCTCTCTATGCCGGGGTATCTTCGGAAGAACAATGAGGCGTTTTTGCATGACTCTAGTTCTCCAATTGTCTGCGAGCCAAAAATCCTCTCTTGAAGAGCTGTGAAAAGCATGACGGCGCCATTTTTGATTGCCCAGGCAGGATGATCCAAATGAGATATCGACAATTTTAACGCTTCTTCGATATAGCTCTGGACAGCCTGACTCAATGCTGACTCTTTGAATAGGCACTTCAAGCAGTTGAAGGCGTGTACCTGAGGCAGATCATTCTTTTCATCAGCGTGTGGTACATAATTCATGCTAGCCACCCTGAATAGCTCGGAAAACGTATAATCGAGAAAATTGTCGAGTCTTGTAGGATAAGTCACACAAGAATTCAATATCGCCGTTATCAAGAAAGGTAGACCGGCAGATCGCCTGGAAATAAGTTGTTCTTTCGTTTCCAAGAGCTGCAAGTTTGCTTGAAGCCAGTCAAGTGGTTTACCATCAAGGTTGGTATGATAGCAAAGCTCACAAGCACGCACGAAAGTTGGATATATGGCGGAAAATGCCCCTCTGTGTGAGATATTACTAAGCTGGTCCATCAATAGATCGCAGATGTTCACAAACGTCTTTTCCTCGAGGATCTTGGCACTGCTCAGGTTGTTCAAATTAATGATGACTGTCAAGAGGTAGGAGTTCTCTTTCACTGATCTCCAACATTGAGAATCGGCATCTGCATCATCTGTGAAGGGCGCTGCGATCATCTGAGGCTTGATGATTTCCCACATTTGAAAGGATGTGTGTAACAACGAGGCAAAAATTGGATTTAATTTCAATTGATGCTCTTCATAGAACGAAGGTGTCATCAATTCCAACACCTCACCGATTGCACGAATGTGCCCATGTACGGGCAAATCTTCCCCCAATTTTCTGTTCAAGTTTGCGAGAATTAAATGCAAACAGCAAAGTAGGTCATGGGACCTGTTGTTTGCTAAGTAAATTTGACCAAGTGCCTTAAAAACCTCGGCGCCACCGTCACTTTGCCTTCCCTTGAACGAGGATAAAAGATCAAGAGTGTTTATCATCATCTTCTCGTCATTTATGGATTGAAAAGTCTCGAAAGGGCAAGAAGCGAACATGTTTGAGCATCGCAGCCTTATATCCTCGTAGTTGTTTGAAACAAGCCTCAACAAGGTGCTGACAAGCTGTTGAGTGAAGATGTCAAAAACTTTTGTGCTCATCTTGATATCTTTCCTTACTCCTCTTTCTATTCCATCAAACTCGAACTCGATGAAGAGGTTCAAGAAATCCGTACAGAGTGCTAATTGTGAGTAAGACGAATCAGGGACCATTTGCGATGTTACAAAGTCGTAAATAGTCCCCATTCTCATCTTTAGCTCATGGATTCTGGCTTCTTGAATGTGATCTGGCTTCTTGAGAAAGCGATTTTCCAGAGTTGCAATATAATCACGGCAGTTAACAATGGCCTTTCTTGACAAGGAAAAAAAAGAGCTTCTCGATTCCGGTGCTAAACACTCCTTGAAAAAGATCTGAAGAATCAAAGGGTCCAGAATTGAATTTAGTGCGTATTCAGGAGGGTGCGCTTTTGCGGTAAATGCCGTGCAAACTAAAGCCCATGCGTCCTGGCGACACGATTCATTTGAGTTTTTCAACAATCTCAAAAGCTCGGTCTCTGTCATTACTCCCAAAGAGATTGGGTCATTCGACGGCGACAAATAAAGTGCACATTTGAGCAATGGAAGGATCTCTGTGCTTCGGTGGTCTAAATTGAGTGACTTTATCCACTCGATGAATTTTTCTGGACAAGGCTTGAAAAGCTTCGGTAAAAGCTGATTGAGAATGTTGGCCCTCTCGCTTACTATCGAGATATGCTCTAAAACCAATGGAGACCATGCGCTGATATAGGACAGTGAGTTGGACTGGGGATCGTGCAACCGGGTGTAGTACAACACGAATGCTTTGCTGGCAGAATTAGCCAAAGGTGATGCTTTCATTACCTCTAGGCACTTTTCGGGAAAGTAATCACCTCTTTCAGAAAATATAGAGGCTGCACTGTCGAACTCTTTCATCAAGGACTCCGCAATGGAGAAAAAACTCTTTTGGGATGATGGGATGGCTAAGACCAAGCCTGACATTTCGTGGATCATTGAAGGGTCCTCAGAGTACACGCAAAAATTGCTTGTGAATTGCAATAATTTGGAGAGAAGGCCAGAGGCCGCATTTGTGAAGGGCCCACTTCCCGAGGCAAAGGCTTGACAGACATGAGTAAATACGCACATCAATTGCAGACTCTGCCCACAATTCTGGAACTGCTCATAAAAATCATCCTTGAGTCTCGTTAATTGCAAAGCTCGTGTAAACCAAAGGGCCATAGTATCTATCTTTAGTGTGGACCGTTTCTCGGAGGCTTCAGCCTTTGCCAAGGCCGTCGAGAGGGCGACAAAAGTTGATATAAAAGCAGCGGTATCATGCACATCACATGCTTTTGTGCCTAAAAGATATTGCTTGATTTTTTCTAAGTTCAAAGAATCTGTATCCAGCATCGGGCTGTTTTGGTTGCATGATGACATTATCGGCCATCGATATGGCATCTCACGTCATCGCGGTTTCCGTGTGCGGAAGGAAAGAGTCGCGTGGAACTAACTGAGGAATAACGCAAATAGTTCCTTCGCAATGTACCGACAAATTCGATAGTACTTACGGAGATAATGAGTGCAAATACAAATCAGCAAGCTAAAGCCTCAATTCTGTTTCAATCTACCTGGTCTTTGTCACTGTATGTCAAGGACTGGGCCCTTTGTCGAACATTGCATCTATCAAAGGCAGAGTATCAATGAATTATTTATTTATTTAGGGTTTGATTCATTTTGCAAATCTAGCTTGATACCTAAACTACCACTTAGGAAGACACATCTTGTTGTGACATTAAATGCCTAGATTGGATGGTGAAACGTGACCGTGAAGCAGGCAACTGTATCTGTTATCGCGACGCACAAAAAAAACCACTCACCCCCCAATTGCTTAGAAACGTCTTTAAACGTTTTCATCCCCTTTCACCGTCATTGAAAGTGAAAATTAAGCAATACCCGCTCTTGCAGAACGTTTCAAAAGCAACAGTCGCTCACCTTAGAAGGTCTAATTCATCAGATATGTCACAAACCTCGCGGAATAAAGTATGGAATCTTTACTATCACCACTTCCCATTCTTCATGTTGACAGGTCCTGAAGGTGTTTTCTTGCACCTCTTCATCATCTCTTTTCTTTCGTTTGTTGCGTATGGGTTGTACAGCGTTATTCCCAGCTACGTTCCATTCTTGATATCAAGGAGTTATTACTACTTGACAGGAGGGGACTACTAGAGGATTATATAGGATTGGTTAATATAATTATACTTTGATCTGATCGCTAGTGTGGGCAAGCTCGATTGACAAGCTTCGACAAGAATAATAATCAGATAACGTGTTGGTACGTTTTTCTAAGATCCGTGAAAATAAAGGGATTTTATGTGCCTGTGGGCCGTTCCTGTTTTGGAAAAATAGACTGTCGCGTCTCGCATCTCTAACACGTCTTTTGCTTAGCATGTACAAACGCCCCAATGCCCCTTTTAGGCCTCCAAGGCCATTATCAGCTGCTAAAGAAGTCTCCAAATTAGATGCTGCTGGAAGTGAAGACCCTTTGTTTGTTACCGATACCACATCATGCCACCTAGAGGTGCCTTGCGATCTGCTACAATCTGAGACAAGCAAAACTACTGAAACAACAAGGCCCCATATCGCTCCTTTCAAACGCGCCAAGCCTAATCCTGCGCTTGTGAGAAGAAAGGCTGCATCAACAAGAGTTCCCGATGCCCAAGACTCGCCCACAAAGACGCCAAATATGACACCATCTCTAAGGCAGACGTCTTTGACGGATTCGCAGGGGAATCTGCTTCTCCGAGACAAAAGGTATTTTTCGATTCAGTGGCGCAAGCGTTCTAACAAGAAGAATAAGTCGTGGGAGGGAGACGGATTTATTGTTGCGACGGATGTGGGCCTCTCCCTCCGCGTTCAGCTGGCTGATGGCTCTTACAAATTGATGGGGCGTACAAAGAACACTGCTTTGGACGGGGTGATTTCAATCGGCATGTACGAGGTAGAAATTGACTGTGAGACTACAAGGGAGGAACTCTTTGGTGCCGCTGATTCGGCCTCTGCGGAATCTCCTATTCCTTCAACGGCTCAGAATCGCGACCTCCCACCCTCAAGCAATGCATTCAAGCATCACATTATCAAACGCGAGTCAACTTTCGATGAAACAGACCCTGAAATGCCATCCAATGACGCCTTTCATATCGACCCTCCGCGTCCGGCCCAAGTTGTCGCGCTGGCAGCTGAGTCCCTCGTCCTTCCCGATATTGGGATATCAGGCTCGAAAGTCGTGATCGTTGACGAAAGACTCACTCGGTTTCTTCGCCAGCACCAAAAAGAAGGTGTTATTTTCCTATATGAGTGCCTCATGGGGTTACGCAATACGGGTCATTTCGGAGGATTGTTAGCGGACGAGATGGGCCTAGGCAAAACATTGATGACAATTACCCTCATTTGGACCCTTCTTAAGCAATCCCCTTTCCCAAATCAAAGGAACGTGGTCAGTAAGGTTCTAATTTGCTGTCCCGTGAGTCTCATTGATAATTGGAGAAAGGAATTTGGGAAATGGCTCGACATAAATCGCATCGGCATATTGGCTTTGAACAATAAGAATCAGTCAGTGGCTAAAGATAAGCAGGACATTCTTAATTTTGGTAAAACGAAGGTACATCAAGTCCTCATCATGAACTATGAAAAAGTCTTGGCCTGTTCAAATGAGTTGTCTACTGTGAATATTGATCTTTTGGTCTGTGATGAGGGTCATAGGCTCAAGAGTGCGGCTAATAAAGTCCTCAAATACCTAAATGGTATGCCGACAAAAAAACGGCTTATTCTCACAGGTACACCCATTCAGAATGATCTTGGCGAATTTTATAATATTTCAAACTTCATCAATCCCGGGCTTTTTGGTACAATGTCAGACTTTCAGAAGGATTTCATCAGGCCGATTTTGCGGGCCAGAGATGTGAACTGTTACGATGCCCTGGTAGCACAGCACGGCAAAGAAAAGCTGACCTTATTGATAGAATTGACAAAGACGTTTACAATTCGCAGAACAAAATCTGTGATCGAAAATTATTTGACGGCAAAAACTGACGTTCTCCTATTCTGCTCTCCTACAAAACTTCAGAAAACCCTATTTCAGTTCGTGATTGATTCGGTGGGCTTTAATTCTCTATCCCACTCCGGGACTCGAGAAGTATTGCCCACGATTAATCTATTGCGCAAAATTTGCAATTCACCCTCACTTTTATCAGATGATTCCTTCTATAGGAGCTTGGTGGACAAGTGTGAAAGTTGTCCCTCAGAGCTTCTGCCCTCTTCCTTGTCGAGCAGAACCACGGGAAGCAAAATCAACATTGCCATACCCTTGTTGCTACACTTCAGAGCCCTAGGCGAGAATGTGGTTATTGTTTCCAACTTCACTCTGACTCTCGATTTATTGGAAAAATCGCTCTCGAAATTGAATTTCCGATATGCTCGATTGGATGGCTCAACCCCCCTGGCTACCAGAGATTCGCTTGTGACATCATTTAATAAGTCAAAAAAATATGAGGTTTTTCTACTATCCGCTAAAGCGGGCGGAATCGGACTCAATTTGGTCGGGGCCTCGAGGTTACTCTTGTTTGATAACGACTGGAACCCACTGGTTGATCTTCAAGCAATGGCTAGAATACATAGAGACGGTCAGCGAAGGCCGGTGTTCATCTACCGGCTTTTTACTACCGGCTCGATTGATGAAAAGATCTTTCAACGACAACTCATGAAGGGTAGCCTCAGTGATATGTTTCTAGATGATAATCCCGAGTCAACTCTGGATATCTTTGATTTCGATGACTTACGCGATTTATTCACCGTTGGTGAATCTAATTGTAACACGCATGATCTTATCGATTGCAGCTGCTCAGGTAAGGGGGACGAAACTGACCTGCTGCCGGCAGTTGCGAATCCTGATGAATCTTGCATTCCCGATGACAAGTCACTAGGCCTGTCTCAGGAGATTCTGTCCCATGCCCACCGAACGTCATCTTCTGGTTGGATGAGCGCGTTAGAGTATAAGGAGTTGGAAGGCTCAGACTCTGTCAAAAGGAAGGCTATAAGATCGGCCCTTTCTCACTACAGACACTTTGATCCAAAACACTACGAGGACGAGTTTGATACAGGTGATGATATCCTCAACAAACTAATTCCGAGAGCTCAAGAGGATCTTACCTACATCTTAACGCATCAAACCAAAGGGGCAATATGTGACTGAAACAAACTTCGATGAAATATAAATTCGAGATCTATGTACGTATCATGTGCAAAAACTGTGATTGTCAATCGTGGCCCCACAATCCAGGAGTAGAAAATTCAGGCTCATCTTCTAAGCCTTGGCCTCCTCAATGGGATTTATTTGACTGTCTTGCTTCAGAAATGCAGAACTGATTTCTTCGATTGTGGAGCTGTTTTCCACTTGAAGATTTGTCTCTGCGGCTCCGGTTGTTGGCTCATCTCTCACTTGATTCGTAGCCTGCGGCAAACGTTTGTTGGTTAAAAATATCACGCCAAAGACAGAAAAGGCCGCAAAGCCAAAGTTCATGTAGAACACATTTCTAATTGCTTTCATGATCTGCAGTTTAACGAAGTTCCGCGTTTCGGGCGACATCTCCTGTAATATAGCGGATGAAGCCGTGATTGTCTTCAAGTTATACTTTGAAAGTTCGATGATAACGTCTTGTGGTTGAGACTTCAAGGCTGTGCCGATACTGTTGTTGAAAGAAGCTCCAAACACGGCATCTGCGAGGGCTCCTGAGAGTGCGCCTCCAAACGAACGCAAAAAGTTTATCAAAGTCGTGGCCAAAATAACTCCACCGGGTGTTTTTGGCGCAGTTATTTGACCAGCCATGATGGCTGACTGCATTTGAGACCCAACTCCCACTCCTATGCAGATGAGCAAACCAATCTTTTGGGACGATGACGAATCGACCTCCAATAAGGTAATCAAGCCACAACCGATGAAACCAATGATAACTCCAAAGATAGCAACCGGCTTGACTATAGTCGTCTTCTTCACAAAAATTCCCGATGCTATTGAAAAAATCACAACGGCGATGATGAGGGGCAACAAGTGGACACCTGATTGCCAGGCGGATGCATCGTGGATGACCTGAAAGTATATGGACAAATACAAAACGCTTGCAATAAAGTAGCCGAACGTTCCAAACAATTCAATTGCCGCGGCCAACGTGGGGATGGTCATGGCAACATCGGCAGGAATGAGCGGATGTTTCGAGAAGAAGAAATTCCACACGCCGAATGCAATAGTCAAAAGACCGCCGAGAACAAAGCAGCAAATTACAGCGGCGGAGTCCCAAGAGTGCAGTCCATCGGCTCCAAATGTCAAAGCTAAAAGCACCAATACCAATCCAGAGGCAACTAGGAGAACGCCTGGGTAGTCGATTAAGGTCAACTTATCGGTTGCCTTAGTTTTCGTCTTAGGCGGGTTAAACACAAAGACGAAAACGGCTAACGCAACAGCTCCAATAGGCAAATTGATATAGAAGCACCATCTCCAAGAGACGTTTGATGTAAAAGCCCCTCCGATCAATGGCCCAACGACTGATGCGACGGCAAAAGTGCAGCCTATGATAGCGATTCCCATCGGCCTTTTTTGGATAGGAAAAACCTCTGTAATCACAATGAAGACTAGTGTTTGAATTCCTCCTCCACCAACACCTGCGAGGACTCTTCCGCCAATGAGCACATTCATACTATTAGACAATGCGCACATCAAAGAACCAGCTTCGAAGAGCACGACTGCAGCGACCATGGAAGTCTTTCTGCCAAAGATGATAGCAATTTTTCCCCATACAAGCACTAGCACAGTCATACTGATGAGGAATCCTGAGGTAAGCCATCCGATCTGGTTCACAGCGTTGAACTTGTTGCCGACAGTGGACAAAAGAGTTGCCACAATGAGTTGATCCAAGGCGAATAAGAACATGCAAAGAAAAAGCGAAAGAACGCACAATCCTAGTGTTACTCCTGTCAAGTAAAAATCTTCTCTTCTTGTACCATCACCTGCGTCGGCTTCAAAAAACTTCTTGGATTCATCTTGGGCGGGCTCCATCGCATTCCCCTCGAACTGAGATGACGAAGAATGATTCGCCAGCATAATTGTGTACTTGCTGTTGAAAATGTGTGATAATGATCAAAGTTTAAAAAAAGTTTAAACGAATGAGGGCCACGTCCCCTTTTTTATAATCATGACGGTGAGCAGCAATGCATGAATGGGATTGGATTTCGAGCGCTAAACATGGTCGTCGCTTCCGTCTCCGTGGATTCCAAAAAGTTTCGAGTGCGTCTTCAACTGCAGGACCCGCATGTTTTGACAGCATGCGTCGCCACCGTACTTACGAGCGACTTTTCTTACCAACACAAAAGGGCGGGCCCTTGAGTTCTTCAAAATCATTGTCAGGAATTTCCCGCAAATTGTGGACTCAAAACCCCGCAATTGTTAGCAGGCGTTAGGCAGATCCTTGTTGTAAACAGTTTCGGACCGTGCCTCGTAAATTGTGCTGCTGGGGACCCGCGATGGCGTCGCGCGTGCAGGGGGATCGTGATGTAATGTCGGAAACGGAGCTAAAACCGAATCGGGACTTGAGCCGTGTGGCCTGCTGTTTCTCAGCCGCTCGAGCTCTTGAATCTACTTGTTACTTGGGCGCAAATGAGCACCGGTATCTGTCATCTCTCACGCAACTGGATAACACAAAAATGATGATCTTATTTTTTTTTCTGCATTTCCACAGTTAGCGCATTGGGTATGAACTCGTCTATTGCGCTCCATTGACATGTGGCATTGAGCTACTTCTTGACCCTTTAGGTAATCCGCGATTTGCGAAGGCCTCGGAAAGACTTCTCATATGAATGATTAGGCTTTACTCATCTTCCAGTACTTCCGTCTTTCGACCCTCAAATCTCGTTGACCCCGATTCTGTGCATTTCGAACAACAATCGAAGCCGAGTGCCGTTTCGAACGAGTCCACGCTCAGCCGTATTATCCTATTGCATTCGTCCGTTTCAACTTTGGCAGAATCAATACAATAAAAGTGTACGTCGTGAACTCACACAATCTGAGACTTATTCTTCTTGGAACTCGGCACTGGAGATGCTCTCGTATCGGTCTTACTTGTAGCTAATAGAAGATTCGACAGACCGAGTCTTTGAGCGTCCAGTCTGCTCCCCCTCCTTTATTTATTAGGACTGAATTACGTGGCGAGCTCCCTATTGTCCACCTCTTTTCATTCTTGCCTCTGCCGCTCGTGCGCGTTGCTCGCGCATTAGCCTCATTTTCTGTTGATCTGTCAATCCACTTGTCTCGGCAACAGACGCCAAAACCCTACCTGATCTTAGACTTCCGCTTGATTGAATGTTGGACCCTTTCTCCTCTAGATCCGTCTTCTTTGCACGTTCCTCCTCGATGAGTTTTCTGTTCTCAACTCGTTGTAGTTCCTTCTCTCTTGCGCTCTCTGCGGCTACCTCTTCGCTAGTCTTGGGCGGACCAACCTCAGCTTTTTCCCAGTCGCAATAGTCCTCACCTAAGCTCTTCCTGCAAATCTGGAACATGCCCTTCACATCTCTCGAATTGCTTATTTTATATGCTGTTTTCCCACTCACATTTAAAATTGTGGGGTCTGCTTTCAAGTGCGTCAAGAGGATCCTCACCATATGCTGGAGCCCTTGCCACGAGGCGTAGTGAAGAAGGGTTGGAGTGTGGCCAAATTGCATTTTCGGTGTGAGCTCGAGGTTCACATCGAGATTATTGTTCCGCAAGTAATTAATCAAGAGCGGCGCCTTTGACTTTCTCAAAAGCCCGACCAACTCTCTCAGGTGCTTATCGGATTCGGGCTCCTCGACAAGTTGTGGTGATTTCGACTTCTTTTCCTCCTTATGAGGCTTCTCCGTATTTTTCTTGGCTTTCGGAAGCTCGATAACGCTAAGGTATGCGAGTTTGACCCACGAGCTCTTTACCTCATTTAGCGTGGCCCTCTTGGTAGTGAAAGGAAAAGACTTCACGCGAGGGTCACCATGCTTTAGCAAACTTCCTTCGTAGCCTATTAAAGTCTTTCTGCTGTCCGCTCCGTTTGCTCTTATGTAGATATGTTGAGCCTCCGACAAATATGCCTTCCACGAGTCAAGCAAATCGTGAACGTCCTTTTTCAATGCCTGTTCGTTGTACCTACGGATGCTAGACCCTGCAGAATTGGCTTTACCCCGAGCATTGTCAGAGGCACTCTGTGAACCACCCTGCTTTCTCCTCGTAGTGTACCTATGAAACGTCTTCAGTTCAATTACGGACACTTTCTGTGATTGAACCGACTCTTTGTGGTTTTTTGCATTACCTTTAGTGTTGACGCGTTGATGTGCGATCACAGCACCTGCAAAATGGCCGCCACCGATCATCAAGAGAACAGATTTACCTTGCTTTGATGCTGGGGAGTTAAAATTGCGCAAAGCCCCAACGACGTCGCCACTATTCAAAGCGGCATCATCGAAGATGGCCTTATACGCGCCAAATCCCTGGCTGCTTTGGAGCATTGAGGATTTGAGGATAACGAAAGGCGAGTGAGTGTTCAAGTGACTGACCTGGCGCTCGTTGGCATCCTCACTTGGCGTCTCGCCTGTCGATAATTTTTCAAAAACTGTTGGTAGACTATCATGCATGATGTCGCTATCGGAATCCAGATCCGACTCCTCGGACCCAGATATGCTCTCAACTGACTGAGTTTCGAGGAAATCTTCAAACTCTGCATCTGTGAAGGGGGTCAAGCCGCTGAGGGAGCGCTTCAAATTGAGACGATGCAAATCAGATTTATAGTGGCGGTTTCTCTCGTTCTGAGAAACGCATGAGTCAAAGACTAAGTGACAGGCGGAGCATTCAATGGAGGGTTTCACTTTAGTCGCGGTTTCTATCAACGCCTCTGGCTCTGGGGCTTTCGGGGTATCAACTTTGACAATAGATAAATCTCCGTCAAAATGCAAAAGCTCCAATGTGTCTAGAAGCTCGGGCTTGAGATCAAAGACGTACTGCTCGTCTTTATTCATGGTCGTATGTGGATATGAGAAATTGTTCGACAAAGTGACAGGCGAAATGCTCATGACTGTGCGCTCACGCGCATTCTGCCGCAACTGCATCGCTTGCCAGAGGCGACCGGAAGAAAATGCCAATTTAAAAATATTATGGTCATTCTACGTGTGGTAGAGCTGCCTGATATGATTTTAAAAGGAGATTTTGCAAATTTTATTAATTCGTAATAAATTTTCATCAACGAGGACGTCACAGTGGCACAAAACCTGGTTTCTGGGAATGGGTTTTGTTAGGTAACCGCTTCAAATCCTCGGCTGCTAAAGTATTGGTTGACACCAGGCATATTTTTTTTTTTTTTTTTGCTTGATACATCTGATTAAGGACTGGGGGCCAGAGTTGCTTACCTAGCTCTCCAAAAAACTATATATGCATATATATAAAACCTTAGCCAGCTTCGCTACCATGCCTAGCGGCGTGGCTGCGTATGAGAACTAATTTGGTTGTCGTCGCCATAGAGGCTGTACTTCCCCCACCTGTCGCTGCATATGGCAGATGACAGAGGGACAATGAAAAGATAATTGATTGGGGAACAGTGCCTAGCTGTGCATGAATTTAGACAGATTCCCTTTGCCCAATGTGTTTGCCACAATTGATTGCACCTTTGAAGTAGATGCCGAGTGTTGTTTTTCATGACAAATGAACTTGCTCGCCCACACACAAATAAGAAATCGGAAAATTGTGATTAAAATTCGAATACACCTCGTAAAAAGTCAAGAAGACCCTTTTAAAATAGGTTAACGCCACCTTATGATTGTTGAATACTTGGAGAAGGAAAAAATTTACTCTCTAGCGGTCTGGACTGAAAAGGGCCGTTCCGCTCAGCGGCACCGTGACAATCGTTTGCGCGTGGAATCGCGTTCGCCTTCGCTTGGATCTACGTTGACAGCCAAAATAACGAATGCTTGTGAATTACTTTCACGAGACAAAAGACTTCATGTTTCAGGGTAAAGTCTCTGGCCTTCTGTTCGAGCCGATGATTCAAATCTCTCTCTGTTGTAGACGTCTTTTGGGAAAGACTAAATTCTACCCACATGTGTTCCATCGATTAAGTACCGCCCTATAGCACACTACCAGGTGTTTGCGTTGCTCTCAACGAGATAACTGAACAGTAAACCACACTCTATTATGTACAAAATTTCTAGTCTGTGATTCATTGTGACCCAACTCTGTGGCATTCTTTCAAAAAGTGGCCCACTTTCTCCGGCTTCATAAACGGATGTGTACCATGGCCAAAATTGATAATGTAATTCTGCTTACCACCACCAAAGCCCTTGATCATCTGCTCAACCTTTTGCGAAATCACCTCGTCAGATCCATACATGATACCAGGGTCTAGGTTTCCTTGCAAGGTAACTCTACGACCATTTATTTTGACAGCATCCTCAGGCTTGTAGAGCCAGTCAAGCGAAACGGTATCATACCCGGAGTCACACAAGTCATCTAATGCGAACCATGCGCCCTTAGCAAACACAGTGAGAGGAATCTTCTCGGTGACGCCCAACTCCTTTAATCTTGGAGGCAATTTTTTGGAAATTTGGCGCAAGTAAGGCAAGCAAAACTCGTTGAACTCGTGAGGGCCCAACTCACCGGCCCAAGATTCGAACACCTGCAACATCTGGGCACCAGCAACAACCTGTTGGGCCAAGAACTCAACGCATGCATCAGTGATGGCCTGCAACAATGCATGCGAATCTTTGGTGTACTCGTAGATCCATTGCTTGGCAAATCTGAACATCTTAGAGCCTTGCCCTTCTGTCATGTATACTAACAACGTCCATGGAGCCCCACAGAAACCCAAAAGTGGAACGCGACCGTTCAACTTCTTTCTCGTGAGAGTGATCGCCTTAAAAGCCCAGTCCAACTCCTTTAAGACATCTGGCTTCATCACGACACGCTTAAGGTCCTCCTGTGATCTCAAAGGGTCAACGAAAACTGGACCTTTGCCCTCAACCATCTCAATCTCGAATCCCATGGCCTGGGGAATGACTAGGATGTCACTGAAAATAATCGCAGCGTCGATCAACCCATCGTAGTGATCTACTGGCTGGATCGTGATTTCGGCAGCTATTTCTGCGTCTCTACATGTCTCGAAGAAATCGCG
This sequence comes from Metschnikowia pulcherrima, assembly GCA_009746055.1. Taxonomy (NCBI): domain Eukaryota; kingdom Fungi; phylum Ascomycota; class Pichiomycetes; order Serinales; family Metschnikowiaceae; genus Metschnikowia; species Metschnikowia pulcherrima. The sequence continues at coordinate 176,072 of VFXK01000010.1, forward strand.
CTTGCCCTTCACCTCATGATACTCGGGCAAATACCTACCCGCTTGTCTCTATAATTGTTAGAACTGCCTTATTAGCGATCGGCTGTTTCCTTAGCAACCAAGTAATTACGAAGCAAAATAAACATACCATTATCCAGACCGGAGGTCTTTCAACCTTTTCGCCCTTGGCGGCTCTCAAGATGAGATCGTTTTTCAATGGAGCAAAAGTCATTCGGGTGGCGATGGGAATTCCTGGTTTTGCCATCGACTTTTCAATATAGCAGCCATCATAATCGACCGGACCAACCCTGTGGTGTACGGGTGTAAACCCGATCCATTTGTTCGTGGCTTTTTTCACCGAGCTCGGGATTGTGATACAGAAAACAGTCTCCAACAAATCATACGAGCTTTGTACAAGTTCTTGAAGCATTTCCAAATCACCTGTAGAGAATGGGTGAGTGCAGCGAGATTTGGCGAATCAAGGTGTTGCTGGTTATGCTGGCTGCGCTGGCCAGACCGGCTGGCTTACGCTCGCCAGATCTGTAGATAAGCTTCGCCGAAATTTGGTTCCCCATGGCTCCATCCGGCACCCTCGCAATCATCTGTCGCGCAATACATTATCTGATTGCACCATCCACCAGAACCCGATTATTGTGAATTAATGTCAACACACAGTGACTCCGGACCTACCCGGGACCCTGATGAGTTTAGCCTGGCCAGAGTCCGCCGCCACTCGGGCACAGGATCGGCCCCACATTCGCCTAATTGGTTTGTCCGTGGAATACGCTCTTTGTTTGGTTATAGAAAGACCTCCTTAACCATCATGATGTTTGCGACCATAATAGTCACCATTGCTCTTTCTGCGATTGATAACTCTCTTGAATATTCAGTGTGCTTACCTTCTGACAAGCTTGAGACCGCGGTTTTGGATTATTCGTGGTCTGTGTTACAAGAATTAGGTGCCCACGAGCACACATACACTTCGAAAAATAACGATAAAGTGCATGACTTCTTGGAGAGAGAAATCTTGCAACTCATTGCAAACACTGAGTTCATAGAATATGACAACGACCTCAATTACACAAATAACATCATGTTTGCCGTGAAGTACCTCAATTACGATTCTGTGTCCTATTATGAGAGTAACAACTTGTTGGTACGAGTCAACGGTACTGACGAGAGCTTGCCCGCATTCTTGCTAAGCTCCCATTTTGACTCAGTCCCTTCTTCCTTTGGTGTCACCGACGATGGCATGGGTGTCGCGGCAATGATGGGTCTTTTGAGGTATCTTACATCAGGAGACGTCCCGCGGCCAAAACGTACCATTATTTTCAATTTCAACAACAACGAAGAGTTCGGACTCTATGGTGCCAATTCCTTCGTTAAGCATCCATGGTTTTCCCAAATCCGCTACTTTTTGAACCTAGAGGGCACGGGCGCCGGTGGCAAGGCCATTCTTTTTCGGGGGACTGATTTCGGTATCGTCAAGCATTTTGCATCTGTCAGATTCCCTTTTGCAACCTCACTCTTCCAACAAGGTTTCAACAATAGACTTATCCACAGCGAAACCGACTACATTGTGTATAAGGAAAAAGGGGGGATTAGAGGCTTGGATTTGGCCTTCTACAAGCCCAGGGATTTATACCACACGGCTGGTGACAACATCAAGAATGTGAACATCAAATCCTTATGGCACATGTTATCTTCAGCCTTGGATTTTACGGTTCACATTTCTGAGGACACAATAGACTTGGATGACGCGACTCAAGCCGTCAAGCTGACGGATTTCGCAGCCTACACCACCTTCATGAACAACTTTTTCGCAGCCCCTATATCCGGAATTGTGGTGGCGAACATTGTTTTACTTGTCGTTATTCCTGCATTCTCCCTTTTGTTGCTCATTGCCATTTACAACGGACATAAAGCTTGGGATGTCAATTTCGTCAACGTGATTAAATTTCCTTTGTCTTTTGTTTTATCAGTGACTATCTTAAGTTTTTGCTTTGACGTTTTTGTCATTCCCAACAATGTTTTTTTGGCAAACAACTCCATCAATACTTTGGTGGCAACATTGTTCTCTGCCTTTTTACTATTGAACTACGCATTTTTGAACGGTATGAATGTACTTCTAAGGGGTTTCAAGGGGCACCAACATGACGAAAAGCTCATTGTGATTCTCGAGTCGAGCTTTCTTTGCTGGGTTGCCTTACTTTGGTCCACAGTCAAGCTTTCCAAGAACAGAATTGGTGATGACCATACGGGTGAATTATTTCTTACAATTCTCTTCCTTCTTCAGTCGTTTGCAGCCACGCTTGGACTAGTGGGCTGGACTTTCAAGAGATCATCGAAGAAGACTCTCATCAAATCTCGAGAGGACCGCCAACCCCTTTTGCACAGGGACGCTCAGCATCAATACGGTCTGGGTGATGGTGGTTCGTACGCCGAGTCCTCCTCTCTTTCTTTCAATTCGGACTTCGAAAGTGTCTGCGACGGGCATTCAAAAAAGTCTTTTTCGTACGATTGGCTTGTTCAGTTCATAATAATCACGCCCGTCTCCTCATATTTTATCTATAATAGCGGGTTTTTGATTATGAATGGCCTCAATAAATCAATTCAGGAGTCGCTTGCCGCTCAAAATATGATCTACGACTTCTTGAAGGCCTTTGCCGTTGTTTGGTCCGTTCCGTTCCTACCTTTCATTTTCAAAATTAACAAAGTCTTGGTGTTAGTTTTGGTCGTGGTGCTCATCCAAGGAATTGTCACCATCGGCGTGAAAATGCCGTTTGATCCATTGAATCCATTGAAATTGAGGTTCCTTCAGACCATCGACCTCAATACAAAGCCTCCCACGAATCAGATTACAGTGAGTGGTCGCCTGGCTCCCTTTATTGAATCTTTACTAAAGGACATGCCGTCCATAAAGAGCGAAAAAAAGAATATTAGTACTGTCGCAGTTGGGGACGGGATGCTGACATATTCTTGGAATTCCTCTTTGGACCCCTGGTTGGTTCCCGAATTGGAAAATCCGGACCAAGTTCTCAAGATCGACGTCATAAAGAACTCCTCCTCCACGTCCGATGCGCCCTTTGGTATGCTCACAGGCGAAATAAAGATTATCGTGCCGAAGAATAGAAACTGCAAAGTTGATTTCAAGGCTTCTGAGTCATTGGTCAAAATCATGGATCAAAAAGACTCACAATCGTCTCATTCGCCAGTTAAAAGTGTCACGATTTATACAGATAAGACACCACGGAACGAGTCCATGTTTAGCATGGCGAGTACCGCTGAGACCGTTTCAAAGGACGCAAGCGGAAACTACGTCTTCAAAGATTTCGAGGGGATCAATCAGCTACAGTTGAACAAACTTGATTGGGAAAAACCGTATCATTTGGGATTTCAATGGGTCCCTGAGGTTGCGGAGAGCACTGTAAACAACGAAATACGGAAAATTGAGGTGAAGAAATTGGGCGTAATGGTCGAGTGCTATTGGAGTGATCTCGAATATCTTTCACCTGCCTCGGATCTGAGGACGGAAGCCAAATTCTCCATACCGGCTTTTGATGAGCTCTTACACTACAGTCCCAACTACGTGAGTTGGGCCAACAAAGATCGGGGTCTTGTGTCGGTGAAAAAATATGTGGAGTTGTAACCGGATAGCAGCAAGTAGTGAATTATGTATGTGGCCTTGGTTAAACACATTAATCCATAAGAATGCTAAAATTTGCCACGTTCGAAATGAGATTTCTGACCCTGAAACCGCTCGCGCGATGTAAACCTCCTCGTGCAATATTTAAACACCACAATTCCTCAGACCCAAATTCAACTAGTTTTTGCCTCACTTCGGGACACCACTCAACCGCGATTTTTTTTTTTTTAAAAGAGTATAACTATGTCAGGTGTTCCATTTAGGCACGTACTACAAGTATTGCCAAGCAATGCACCTCCTATTGTTAAGGCCAGCTTGGCTGGCCACACACGAACAATGGAAAAACAGACTCCATTGTCTGCCTTGACTATATAAATGTTGGCTCTCTCACCTAGTGGATTTGAGAGCCAGACTGGTTTTACTAGATGATCTATACAATAAACATTAGATAGTCAGACGCTGAGAACCTGACAAACTAACGAGCAAAACGTATTAATCTCAACCCCTACACCTGGACATCCTCTTCAAGAATGTTTATTATTTGCGTTCAAAGGAGTGTTTGAACTGCCAAAGAACCCAACGTAATCAAAAAAAAGGGAAAAAATATTGCGATTTCTGTGGATCGAACACAGGACCTTCAGATCTTCAGTCTGACGCTCTCCCAACTGAGCTAAAGCCGCAAAAGAACCCATGCCGGGACTCGAACCCGGAATCTTTTGATTAGAAGTCAAATGCGCTAACCATTACGCCACACAGGCAAGTTGTGTGCAATATTTTCCCGGGTTAACCAAGACATTCCAGACTGTTTCTATATGGAGAATGTGCAGAAAGTTTGTATGCAGGCTGATGTGACATGTCGGATCGCGCCAAGAACGGTCAAGAACTTTTCTTTCATCAAAAATTTCCAGTCATCAGTCCTGGTGAATTGGAAATAAGACAAGCTAATCTACAAGCTTCTCTGGTAGCTCACTTGGAGCAATTCACAGAGCTCACTCTACCAATGCCAGCATTTCACCCTTATTCCTTTTCAAAGACTTATCACATTATAGGACGCTCTCATCAACTCCCTTCAAAAATCGCAAAAACTATACAACATATAGAAAAAACCTATAATAGATCGCAACTTCACCCCAAGCATCGTTTGGCGACACGAGATCTCTCATCGGAAATGAATCCGCTTTTAGACCTCTACCCAGAATGAGCTCAACTAATGAGACTTATCAGACTGTCATCGGCCCATGGGGTTGGTCCTCCCAAGAGCGCGAGACAATAGTCGATTCAGGAGGGAAACAAGACACTATTTCAAACGGCCAAGCAAGCTGAAGGCAGATTCGGACGCCAACCCGACCTCCCTTTTCGGATTAAATTTGAGGAACCTTTAGGTGACTGTCAGGCTTTTGGAAAGGAATTCGAGCCAAGAGGTTGTGATTTTTTTTTTTCTTCAAAGAATAATATGGAAGTCAGCAAGAAGCGGCCGTTAAAAACCCTAGGTCTTGTTCCAGCCGGTTGATTATGAAGTGAGGAGAAATGTCGTACTGTATTGGAGGGTTGGCCGAGTGGTCTAAGGCGGGAGACTTAAGATCTTCTGGACGATTGTCCGCGCGAGTTCGAACCTCGCATCCTTCATTATTCTTTTTGCAGAGAGTTTTGTCATGTTCTCATCCCGAATAGTTTGTCGTAATCTTTTTCTCGTGTTTTCAACATACTAACGCTTAGATGTTGGTGTTTTTTTCTTTTCAAATTTAAAATCCGCGCGTCGCGCCTCGCAAGAACGTCATGCGGCGGCCGTAGAGCTCGAACGTCGTGGTGCAGCCACGCTTTGAATCGATGTGAGACTCTCAATTCGGATATCCAGCTAAGACCGTAATCAAGATTTATGTAACTCCATAGTTTCCAAAGCTTACGCCAAGCTAATTGAAAAAACTCGGGACATTTCAATACCCTAATTTGGCCCAATTCGTGTGTGTACTGCTTCGGCATCGCAATCAGGACCCTGTGGCTCGCGAAAACCCATCACTATTCAGGATTAGGCCCAACGAATCGCACGCTGACGCTCGTAGAACTGCTCAGAAATTCTCCGCACAGAATTTTTTTTCAACTGTGACGTAGCTCATTGCGAATTTTGCTTTACTGAATATCGTCAACAAAAACTACTTTGCAATTGCTTTGCTGCAATACGTGCCCGAGAAAAAAGCCCGACATGTCTTGAGTCCCCTCCTTGCTCACGTTTGCCGTATCAATTCCCTGATGAATAAAGAGCGAAAAAGAATTTTGAAATCACATTGATGCTCAAAGCTTACCAGTTATAGGTCGGGACTCTAAAGTTCATGTTCACAATTAGGGCTACACCTTACCAATTCGGCGCTGTGCGGAGCCTGGCCCCATGACGTCGTTCCACCAAGATCGACGCAACGGTTGTTAATATCCTGCACATAAGGGCGCATTTAGGCGTTGCTGTAGCTTGGTTGCTGCTTCTGGGGTCGGAAGCTGTGGATGACGAGTCTATATAAGCTGGGCCTTATTCCCCATTCGGGTCAAATAAACCAAGAATATCAGATACAAATTCCTGATTGCACTTATTAAACCAAATCGAATAAAAACCACCAATATCAATAAAATGGCCTCCCCACACAAGCTTTTTTACAAGGGTACCGACAGCGACTTTGTTGTTTTCATCGAAGACCCTGAAGTTCTTGCCAAATACAAGGCTGGAGACACTACCCTCCCATTGATTGACGTTGTTTCCATTTACAAAATCTTTGTTAACAGGCAAGGAGGTGTCGAGGGTGTTTTGGATGAGGCATCCAAGGAGGAAATTCAAAATGAGTTTGGCAATAAGGCCAACGTCGACAGTGCTATCAAAATCATCTTGGAGAAAGGTGAGGATAAGCAAGGTGCCGGCCGCTTCGCTTCGCCAAGCCTCAATTGATCAAACTGAACGCTGATAAGCAAGGCGCGCTGTCTTGAAATTCATAAAATTAAAAATACACATTTCGCATTCATAACTAGTGTCGTAGATTGAGCACGAAAGGAACGTTAAATTCGCTTAGCACAGCATGATAGGTTTAAAGCTCTCAGTTAAGAGCTGTTCGTGATCAGATTGCACTGTGGATCTCTCAATAAAATATGTAAATGAATTTTGCAAATTACAATCATTCTTTCGGGCCATTACCCCAAATGGGACGGCCCGCGCGCTTATAGCGGGCATACAGACAGGCTGCCAGTATGTCTAAATTGCTAGCCGAGTGTAAACGAAGACTGGTTGTTTCTTTCTTACAACATGAGCTCACGAGCCCTTAGACGTCTCGAGAGACAAAAAGCCATAGAATCTCCTGAAGTAGCCAGTTCTGAGGATGAGCGTCAGCCCGTTCAGCAATCGAGGGTGAACGCTTTTGCTCTACTCAATGAAGGTGATGAGAGCGAGCACGACCTGGATCAGGAGCAAGAAAAGCTCGAACCAATATTGCCGGAGACAAAACCGGTTGTGCAAAATGCTCTCAAAAGGAGCAAGAAAAAGAAAAAGGGCAAGAAAAAGACCAGAGTTTCTTCCGATGAGGAGAGTCTCGATAATGAGGACCTCGATAAGTTCCTAGAAGAGGTTAAAAAAAGAGATCAAGTTAAGGCGCCCCAGCCAGGACAGACACCTGAGTCGGAAGAAGGCGAGGATTACGAATCAGTATTGAATGGCGAAGAGCCTCCATTCAATTATGCTGACGCAAATTTCCTACGCTTCACAACCTCCCGCTTGGAACAATGCATACATCTTCTTTCTGTTGACTCTGTCAAAAACTTGGACCCAGATACCGAACTTCAGAACTTGTTTGGAAAGCTTTCAGTAGATACGATTGAGGATGCTAACAGCACTACTTCATTAGCAGCGTCACCCGAGGTCTTAGCCCAGTTCAAAAGCTTGGCCAGAATCACTCGTGGCTGGGGCGGAAAAGATCACAAGGGGGTACCAGGAACCAGTCGTAAATTGCTTTTGACTCGGATAAGAGATGACTGGCTTCCCACGACTCAAAAGCCTTTGTATATGGACGACTTGAACAAAAGCGAGGTCGTGAAGTCTAAGGTATACAAAGAGGAAAATGATGACGATAGGACGGTTAAAATAATTGAACTGAAAGTCCGCAATGAGGACAAATTCGGCATCAAGTATTTCAAGCTTAAAAAGTTGGACACAATTCGCGACCGCGTTGCCAACTCACGTTTTTTTGCGTCGGTGGTGATGACTCCAGACCCAGATTCTTTAATGCAGCTCCTTCAGCAGAGCCCTTATCACGTGGAGACTCTTTTACAAGTATCGATGGTGATGTTGAGAGAAGGAAACAATAAGGCCACAAGCAATGCGTTGATCGAGAAAAGTTTGTTTGTTTTCGACAGGTCCTTGAACAAGAACTTCCATGAAAACTTACTTAATGGCAAGACGGAGCTTATCAGGCTTCCTTATGAGGTTTTTGCGAATCGTCAGTTTTATCTTACGTTGTTCCGTGTGATCTTCGGATTGGGAGAAAGGTCCACATTTTTCACTGCTCTAAATTATTGCAAGTTCTTGCTAGCCTTGTCACCCGCTGAAGACCCACTTGGAGTGAGATACTTCTTGGACCATTATGCTATTTTGTCCGAAAATTTCCAGTACCTTGTCGAATTCGTCGAGTCCAATCTCACACAAGCTTACACTCAATGGTATACACCAGGCCTAGCATTTTCGAACGTCTTGGCATTGTTGCATTTGAAAAGAGGAGACGATGCAAAGACTGCGCTAGCGAATGCCTTCTCTGCTCATCCGCGTTGCGCCTTTGAGTTGCTCAGGGGCATCTGTTTGAGTGAACATTTGCCCCCACAGCCAAGTAAAAAACATAAAAACAGCTTTGTTGAATTAGCAAACGAGACTTACTTGGTACGAGCATCAATTCTTTGGAAGGAGCAGAGCCACAGAAAGTTTCTACACGATGAACTTATGTCCCTCTTTGCGACTAAGGAGACACAAGAAAGCAAATCATGGTTGAGCGGCTGGTTTGGGGACGGCAAGCACGACGATAACAGCGATATTCCGGTGAACTTGATTCGCTTCGTGGTCTTGTCAGGCGAGAATAAAGTGCTTGCCAAAATTCCCGAAAAGGTCTTTGAAAGAGACGACATGCTTGAGTATGATGTTATCCCACCAAAAGACGAAAACATCTACCCTGAGGGCGAGGTAAAAGCTACGGATTCAATGTTCGACTACCTTGACCACAACATAATAGGTGCTATTGTGCAGAACAGAACTGCAGCTCAATTTGAGGACTTTTTGGGCATGGAAGAGCCTTTGCAAGAGGTTGAACAAGATCAAGATTAGATCGTTTCGTAATGTGCAAAAGATACAGAGTCAAGATTGAAATCGGCCTATGATTGAGGGATGTGATAGAACAAAAGCATCCATTGAACTATGTTACTATACTAAGCCTTGGTAAACTTCCAAAAAAAAAAAAAGCTTTTGTAGTCGTATGCGCTTACTGGAATATCTGCCCGCCCATACATGGGTTGCGGCGCGGTCGCGAGACTGTTTGACTCGCGTTTCGGTGAAGTTGAAGAAAGTAGATATATAAGTCACAAGACCACTTAATTGCTGAATTTAGCTGAAACAGCCATGATTGCCATAAACCTCGATTTTGCCGATCTTCAATGGCAATATCAAATCTCAACCACATTCTTCGTGTGCGTAATCGTGCCGATGATATATATCACATACGAAAAATACATCACATCTCGGCCCAATAAGTACAACAACCTCGAGGCACCAAGAAAATTGGAGTATGCAATTCCGAATGAAGCGAAACCACACTGGAAGGGCAAACGACTCTATCCCCCTAGTCTTGGTATCAGAATTGCTGGAGAAGCCGATAAAATCCAGAGCTACTGTCCAGCCACGGGCCAATACTTGGGCGCGTTTTCATGCATTTCTAGATCGGAGATGGATGCTCAAATTAGCGCCGCTGCGGTCGCTCAAAAAGAATGGTCTCAGTCGTCGTTTGCGAAGCGCAAGCAATTGTTGCGGACGCTAAACCAATTCATCATGGATAACCAGGAGAACATTGCACGTGTGGCTTGCAGAGATAGCGGCAAAACAAAGTTGGACGCGTCCATGGGTGAAATCATGGTCACGCTCGAAAAGATAAGCTGGATCCTCGCTCATGGCGAAAAGGCTTTGCGGCCCTCAGCACGTCCTGGGCCGTCTTCATTGCTCATGGGACTAATGAAGAATGCCGAGATTCGCTACGAGCCGCTAGGCGTTGTCTCGGCTATAGTCTCTTGGAACTACCCGCTTCATAACCTTATTGGTCCGGTGGTAGCTGCTTTGTTCAGTGGAAATGCAATTGTAGTGAAATGCTCCGAGCAAGTGGTGTGGTCATCGTCTTGGTTTGTGGGTATGATCCGTGCCGCGCTTCAGCTGCTTGACCTAAGCGAGGACTTGATTCAATTATGCTACTGCTTTCCAGAAGATGCCGAATACTTTACATCTCATCCGGGATTGAAACATATAACCTTTATTGGCTCGAAGCCGGTCGCGCATAAAGTTTTGCAGAGCGCGTCGAAAGAGTTGACTCCATGTGTCATCGAGTTGGGCGGCAAGGACTCTGTTCTTGTAATGGATGACATTGTGGACGTGAAGGCTCTTTCCTCAGTGATAATGAGAGGCACATTTCAGAGCGCAGGTCAGAATTGCATAGGCATTGAAAGGGTAATTTGTTTACCTCGCGTTTACGACGAATTGATATCCATTTTGAACGAGCGAGTAGGAATGCTTCGATTGGGATCGGATATTGACCAGTTGGATGAGATTGACATGGGCGCAATGATCTCAGACAACAGGTTCGACCAGATGGAGGAGCTTGTTCGCGACGCCGTGAGTAAGGGCGCCCGCTTGTTGCATGGTGGCAAAAGATTTCACCACCCAAACTATCCACAAGGTCATTACTTCGCGCCAACGCTTTTGGTTGACGTTGACATATCAATGAGAATTTCACAAGAAGAAGTGTTTGGACCTGTGTTGACAATGATGAAAGCTGAAACCGTCGAGGAGGCAATTTTGATATCGAACAGTACCGAGTATGGGTTAGGAAATTCTGTTTTCGGCAAAGATTTCAAGAAATGCGATGCAGTAGCCAGGGAATTGGAGAGCGGAAACGTTGCCATAAATGATTTTGCCACGTTTTATGTCTGTCAATTACCGTTTGGCGGCATCAAAAAGTCCGGCTTCGGTAAGTTTGGCGGAGAGGAAGGTTTGACTGGTCTTTGTAACGCCAAGGCTGTTGTTATGGATAAACCGATTCTTCGAGCTTTTGGTATCAAAACAGCAATCCCCCCACCAATCGATTACCCGATCGCTGATGATAAAAAGGCGTGGGGATTCGTCAGTAGTCTCAACACAGCGAGCTACGATACCAGATTTTGGAGAGTGGTGAACGCGATAAAGAAGTTGGCAAAAGGAGGTGCATAGATTAGTACAAACGCATGGCGCTGAATGCATTTAAGGTGCCTAAGCATGATCCACAACAGTGTGCATTTGGTCTACGGGCGCCACTACAAACTGGCATATCAAAATCATCTGTATTTATAATTGATGTGTGGTACTCCGCCGAAAAGCTGAGAAATTTCTAGAATTAAAGCATTTAAGCATTGATGTGCAACTCAGGCGTAGGCTTCGTGGCCGCGTCCACCAACAACTTAATCACCGAAGACTTCTTCTCGGAGTATTTTTGCTGAATCTCGGCCAATTCTTTCTCAGCAGTAGCCTCGGCCTCCTTTTCGACGTTGCTGTTCAATCCAGCGTGGTCACTTTCATATTTGGTCAATTCCTCCTCCTTTTGAGCCTTGTACTCGTTGATCTCTTTTTGAGCGTCAGCCTTTGCCAGCTTCAACCTTTCGGTTCTGTACTTTCTGGCCTCATTCACGATGGCAGCAGCCTCTTTCTCGGTTTTCAAAAGGCTTTGGATACTAGATGACATGTTGTGGCGGATGATGACTGTTTTCGTTTGTCGAGGAGGGCTTTATCTGACATTGTTCGATAAATTGAAAGCGAGCGTGCACATAATTTACATGCAAGTCACGTGCCCTCTATCTATGCGCTCAATCGCGCGTCGTCCCTAGTTATCAAAGATTGGCGCATGTTCTACTAGGCTCTTGAAAGTTGATGAAAATAATTCTTCGTTCGTATACATCATGAAGTTCGTATTCTATTGTTTGGATATGTTGACTTTTCTAGAAAAAACCTCTCGGATTCAAAAAGTCTCAGAGATGATTTCGTCTTTTTTTACTCGACGTAGTGACCGTCCGCAATGCAGCGAAGCATGTACTCATCAATGTGTCCCACTCCTTCCTCAAAATCCTCATCAGCCGTATCCATATCATTCGGGCCCTTTTTCGGAGCCGGCGTGCCTTGCTTACTCTCTTCCGTGAAATCTTCGTCATCCACCGCCACTTCCTTCATAGCCTCCTTTGCTGCGTTTCTGTCAGCCTCGTCTTCAGCTTGGGCTAACAATTCCACATTGGCATTCTCGCCAATCGGCTTATCAGGCAATTCGCTGATGATGCTTGCGTCATTTACTAAATCGCGAACTGAGAATTTTCCGAGGTAGTCGGTCGTGAAATCTCCCTCCTGGATGACAACATTGTCAAGCTGTCGTTTTTGGTTGGCCTTTTTCAAAATGTTAGACTCAATTGTGTACTCGGAAACAAATCTGTAGATGTGCACATCACGCAGCTGCCCAATTCTATGACAACGATCCTGGCACTGCTTGTCCATGGCAGGGTTCCAGTCAGAGTCGTAGAATATGACGGTATCAGCTCCCGTCAAATTAATGCCCAAACCACCAGATCTGGTCGATAATATGAAAACAGGGATCTTGGGGTCTCGGTTGAATTTTTCGGTTAGTAACTGTCTATCTTCGATTTTTGTAGCACCATCCAATCTCATATACCTGTAGCCATGAATGTTGAGAAACTGCTCTAAGATGTCCAAAACTTTTGTCATTTGTGTGAAGATCAAAGCTCTATGACCGTTTGGGACGAGGTCCTGCAACAAAGTCGCAAGCTTCTGAAGCTTACCGCAATCATACTGGAGCAATTGCTTATCAGGAAATGCGATTGAGAGCTTCACTTGTGCTTGATGGAAAGGATTTGAGATATGATTTTGCTGAACCTCTTCTCGAACCTTATATTGCGTGTTAATTGGTATAAGCTCGTCTTTCATATCCAAGGCAACAACGGCTGGCGTGATCACGGCGTATTTGTTGACTATGCCTGACATGAGAGCTTGGCGTTTTGGAATATCCAAGATCATGTCTTTCAAAGACTCACATCGAGGTGTATCCTGGCCAGCATTTGCCACGAGCTTGAAAAGCGAGTGTCCGAAAATAGGTTTTCTTTGACACCTTAAAGTATTGACATAGACATTCTGTCTCAATCTATCACGGAGTTGCATCTGCTTCTCGAGCTTGAGAGACCTGTTGATTCGGACAATGTCGTTTATCAGATCAACTTCAGAAGATTTTTGCCCAGAGTCGGATCCAGTCTTGATGATATTGTCGAGAATCTCAATTTGCTCTTCGAGGTCCTTGTTTGACATTAATCTGCTTGTGGCTTCAGCAGCAAAGTAGTTCATGTCCTCTTTATCCGTCAAATATGCATTCAAAACAGAGAGCGAAACATTAGTATCTTCTTCGTCCCTGAGAAGTTTTTTAATCGTTTGGTCAACAGAGTTATAGCCTTTAGTCACATTGCTAGGCATTGCAAACGACGTGACAATCGGCCGCACCTCAAACAAATCTGGATGGTTGCAAACTTTCCTTAGCTGCATCAAGCAATTTATGATGGACAAGAAGTTTCCCGATGCCAAGGTCTCTTTGGTCTTTGCTCGCGACATGAAATCATCATATAAATACCTTTGCCTCTTGGACAATCGACAGTATATAATATGCTCGTATTTTCCTGGCATTTGCTTTTCCACATCCTTTTTGAGTCTTCGAAGAAGGTATGGTCGTAAAACTTGATGCAATCTTGAAACCGTGTCCTTTGTCTCCTTGTCCAACTTATCGGTGACATTCTCATCAATAACATCACCCGTGGCGGTCTTCTCCAAAATTTTGTCTACCGGCTTTCCAAACCATTGCTGGAAATCTTCAAAGTTTGCGAAGCCTTCTGGCATCATTTGTTCGACTTTTGAGGACGGCATGAGAAAGTAAAGCAATGACCATAACTCCATTAGGTTGTTTTGCAAAGGTGTTCCAGTGAGCAATAACCTGTTTTCAGTGTTGAAATTTAACAAGGCCTTCCACCTCGTGGATCGAAAATTCTTGATATTGTGGGCCTCATCCAAGATCATATACCTCCACTTCTTTCTTTTGAATGAGGAGTGATCATGAACTACCAATTGATATGATGTTATACAAACATGAAAAGCATCTTGTTTGTTCCAGCCTTTCCTTTTTCTCGCTCTCTCTTGGGGAGAGCCGTAATAAGTGAGCACCTTGAACCCGGGTGCGAATTTTTTGAACTCCATTTCCCAGTTGAGCATGACAGATGTTGGGACGATGATGAGATGCGGGCCCCAGATATGATGCTCACAAGCAAGATATGAGAGAAGAGAAATAGTCTGTATTGTTTTTCCCAAACCCATCTCGTCCGCAAGGATCCCATTGGTGTTGTTGTTATACAAGCTCGCAAGCCAGTTCAAACCTTGCTTCTGGTAGGGTCTCAAAGTACCGCGTAACAACGAAGGGAGTGGGACATCTTTGACCTTGAACCCATTGATTTCCTCCACGTTATCTTCTTCACCGAATGATTCAGGAGCGTCCGCGATTTTGGCAGCCCCATTCATCGGTTGCAATTGTTCACCATCAACTCCAAATGACCCATTTGCGAGCTTGTGCTCGCTTTGGTCTCCGTGTAAACCGCCTTTGGCAGCATTTGCTTCTGTATCATCATCAGAGTCTAGATCCGAGGAGCTCATATCGTCTTCCTCCATTGAATCGGTGAAATCGTCCGAATCGAGCATCTCTTGGTCTGGTTTCTCGGAAAGAGACTTGATGAGCTTTAGTTGTTCTTCGTCATAGTCTGCAGAGATATTGGATGGCGTCGCAATTGTACCACCTCCATAGAGCGAGGCTAGACCCGCATCGCCGTTTTCATCGGAGCCGTTCTCGGCCCCAGACTCATCACCTGCGCTTTTGCTGTCTGAGTGTGCTTCAGAAGAGTCTCGCATACTTGCATACTTTTCACGTAATTGACTGACGCTTAACTCACTATCGGGTTTCCCATCAAACTTGGAGCTTTGGGCCTCGTTTTCATCTTCATCCTCATCTGACGACATTTCATCAGAATTGTTTTCAGAGCTATCGCTATCGGACTCGACATTCGACGTCTCAAACTCAGTATTTTCTCGCGAAGACTTGTTCAATTGGGCCTCTAAAAGCTGCGTCGAATGCTCCAACATCTTGCTCAAATGCTCGCGACCCTCGATTTGCTTGAGTTCCTCTTCTTTTTCTTGCTGCAAAAATCGGTATACTCTATTTGCCTGCAGCCACCTCTTTCTTACAGCTTGAATCGCAAGCCGACTTAGACGCCTCAAATTGAGTTCTTGTTCGCGTGCCAAACGCTCCTTCTCGCCCGCTTTTTTTCTAAAGTGTTGCTCTATGATTTGAGCAATTCGTCTTGTTTTCGCTTGATGTTGTTTGCGAATGCCTTGATGGACTCTCGAAAACGCCATTCCTTGTGCAACAAGGTGGTCCTGAAACGTCTGGTCGTTTGCTGCGCCCTGTATTTTGGGAACAATGGAACCATTCTCTCTGAAGAAATCCAGTGAGTGTTTTGCAAAACCATTGGGGAGCATGACTTTACGCCTCTCGATCTTTTCACCGTTGAGCTCGAATCTCTCCTCGACCATAACTTTTTCGTACAAGCGTTTGAGCATTTTAGTCTGCTGTCTCAACGTGGCTTCATACTCATCTGGTGTGTTTCCCACCTCGACGCCCCCATCATCGATTATACCGGCTTTATACTTTTCTCGGAGGTATGTCTCGAGCTTAGACTCGATCTGTGGAACGCGCAAAGTATTGTCCCGGGCCGAAACAACTTCTATCGGAGGTGCTTCGTACGGTATTATTGTGTCCGCATCCTGATCAGAGCTTCTGATCCCGGCATCTCCTTGTAGTGGGCGCCAAGATGGAATATGCGAGGGGTGAGTAACAACAGGAGGAGGAACTGAGTATTTCACCGAGCGCAATTTGTAGTTGGTGTCTAGATTCGAAAAGTCGTATTCTTGAAATACGTCAATTTCTTCTGACTCACTCTTTATTTCAGCCGGCAGTAAAGCCAGACCCACTTGTTGTTTCGACGCGGGTCGCGAGGACTTTGTCGATGAATGACCGTTGGATTTGGCTGATTTCGTCTTGGGACGGCGAGCTGGCGCGGAGTCAGGATTCTCTACACCTAGCTCGAATGGAGCGATAAGGTCGGTCTCTCTCTGTAGGCTGCGCTGTAGCACGTCATCCATGAAAGGGTACTTTTGACGAAGAATGGTCTCGCGGTCCAGAAGTTTCTTTTTCTGCAATCGGAGCGGGAGGTCGCTCATATTTTCCAACAGCTGCTCGTCCCATATGAGCGTGTACAGATTGACTTTGACAAAATACTCGAAGATTTCGGGCAAATCGGCCTTGTCGACGCGTGAGAAATCTCGCGGATCCCATTCCACGAGCGATGCGTACTCCTTCAACTGGAACAACTCGTTGACAGCTATGCTAAAGTCAGATAATACATCGACAAGGCTGTCCGCGTGAGATTTCAAACTTGCATCGCACAGGCGCGAATGCCCATTTGCCTCCGCCTTGACTCTTTTCGTGGAACGCTCATCACCGATGTCCGATGAATGGCTATGACCGGCCAGCGCGCCTCTCGACCGTCTTTTCAGCGGAACAGGGCTTTCAGTAATTCCATTGGGGCCAGCAGATGCTAGCATTGTGTGGAGGATGTGTGGCGCTGATGGTTTGTTGTGGTAAATACAGGTTAGTACTGAGTCTTGGTGAGCTTCGCGTGAACGAGGAAATATCCAGTTGCGGAACGCTTGAACGGTCTACGGCTGCAGGACAAGGCTTCAAAGCGCACGACAAAACAAGCCAAACGAAAAAAGTCATATATTGATCGGCACCGGTGATCTTGAAAAATTATGTTTTAATTGATAAAATGAAATACATCATTCACCAACTAATGACGTACAATATCAGTAAATTAGAAGTATCGGTGGTCACGTGTATTCGAATGCGCAAACTACAGAAGGAGTTCGAATAAATTATGCATCAATTGTATGTATGGCTATTTAGACCAGAAAAAAGTCCGGGTTGGCCTTCTTGTAAGCTTCTTGCTGCGAGGCCAAGTTCTGCTCATCTGCCAAAACGCCGGAGGCGTCCGCAGTCTCGTCGGATCTCACTTTGTAAAAGTAGTCAGAGGCATCGTCACCGGAACCCAAGGATTTAGCCAAGCCATTGTATGGGTAAGACCTGGGCATAGCAGGCTTTTCCGGATTGATCTGCCAGAAGGTGATAAGGACTCCAAATCCAATGAAAAGCGAGAGAAAGACACCGTTGTGCTTCAACGCGGTTTCATCAGAAACAAATTGATAGTAGTCTGGAGACCACATATCGTACAAATCATCATCGAGACTTACAGGCTCATTCTTGTTTCTTCTCAACTGCTGAAAGTCATATGTAAGATTGGGGTCTCTGCTCAGAGCGAACTGAGGCTCCACGTGAGGGTAGTCTGCGTTTTGAGGATTTTTGGGGTCAGTCAACTTGATCGTTTCCCCGGTGTGGTGGTCTGTGATGGTCGTTTTCGTGGTCAAGGACCTCAAAGCGAAGCGCGGCGCCCGTTGGACTGTCCTTAAACCCAATCTTGTCAACATGGTGTTGTGCTTGGTGAAGGCTATCATCTCACGGTGCGTTTCTGCCCAATCGAATTGGCGCAATTGTAAGTCTGGCGGTCGCACGACCTGCACCATGCACCGTGAGACTGCCAAGATAGACCATTTCACTGCTTGAATAATTAATGGGAAGAAATTATGTCTCTATTCAGTATAAAAAGTCTAAATAAAACACCTAGTCACGCCAAAGCCCGACTAAGTTTCACCTGTAGTTACTTCATGGCCCGTGCTTACGGCTGACTCGCAACCAGTTGTTATAAATCAGGTTCGCACGAGAATTCGTGACTTAAGGCGATGCTGAACAAAATTGTCCGAGGCCTGACTGGACTTGATCACTTCTCATTGCGTTGTAGTATTTGACCTAGCTGTGTGCTACATCAACGTAGTGGTAACCACATTTAAACCTGAATATTAATTTGACTATAAGTATACACAATGCATGAATCAATCCTTCTTTTGAGCCTCGCCAAACTTGAGATCCTTCAAAGGAGACTTCTCAGAATCAGCAAAGTCTAACAAGGAGTCGAAGCCTCCGGAATTCTCACCGGTATACTTGCCCAAGTATCCCACGCCGAGGAAAATTGGGACGAATGCAATAAGAACAGAAAAGTTGCGAGCGTTCCAGTAGGCGTGCACGGGAGGCGGGTCCATATTGAAGTTATATTTGTTGTTGAATGGAGTAGCCTTGACCTCTGGCTGAGCAGCATGAGACTGATAACGTCTCGCCACACGAGATGTACGACTGATTCGGGAGAACATTGGTGCTGTTATTGGTAGTAGTATTGATAACAATTCTCACTCTCCAATTGGAGAAGTGTATGTGCAGGCCATTTGAACATATTGAGTCTGGCTTGGAAGGAAAGGCATCCGCTCCCTGGCACAAGCTAAGCCTAGCAAGAATTTTTTTTTGATATAAAAAACAGATTCGATGATGAAGCTGCAACATAATAGATGCAACAATGTGAGCCCCTGTCAAGTCTACCGAAGTTTGTGCTAGCATGTCTTGCTCATTAGCAAGCCCTTTCATTCCGAGACTACCACGAGGTGCAGCGTGACACTTTTCTAATTTAGCATTCTAATTCTGTAAATACGCTTTCTACTTAGTTCCGCCACGTCATGTGCCAGCAAGATATCCACTGGGCCATGTGGCGTGTGCCGGGGTAAACATTTGCATCCTACCTACTCGCATAAGCTTGCCAAGACGGCATAGGTAGCAAGGAAACTAAGCCAATTCAATTGCAAGGACTCTTAATGGCGAATTCCAAATCGTTCCATGAACCACTTTATATACATATCTTTCTGCTAAATTTTTATTCACCGCCACTCCGTCCTGTTGGACTTTCTCGAGACACGCGGCTTCGCGAACTCCACCTTGGCTGCTAGCATCAAAACTCGCATCGCGGCAAAGGCCAGAAAACTACATACGCCAGCTTTCGACTCACAAATACTCCCAATGTCTCATTACCAGGGAAGCTCATATAAGTCAGGCAGCGACCTGTATCGTCCAAATAGCCGTGAAATGCATGATGGCAGTGGTACAGGATATGGACAGGGTCGTTCTGGTGATCGAGGCTCTGGTATGAGGCCACACAGTGGAGGCAGGCCACCGCATCAGGGCCCAGGAAACCGGGGCAACGGCCCAAATGACCGAAGATTTCAACAATCTCAAAGCAATTATACGCCACTGGTGGGCAACACGTACAATTCAGGATACCAAAAGCAACGATTGCCACATCGAGACCTAGGTCCTCACACTAATATGGGCGGCGCAGCGTTCGGCAACCCGAACATGCAAGGCTACGGGTCACACAACAGTCAGCGCCACGCTCCAAACGCGGGCTTCAACAATACGAATTATGGGCGGCAGTCGTATGGCGCGAACGCAAATCACCAGAACGGGAACGGCTCAAGTTTTCAGAATGCGCCTAGCAGATTTCCGCAAAAGCGATCGACCGATGGATACCACCAAGCCTATCTGCAAACACAAGCTGTGAACCAGCTCTGGATGGGTGACTTAGATCCTATGTGGACAGAAAACGATATCATGGGCATATGGAGAGAGGTTGGCGAGGCGCCTGTAAACGTGAAGATTATGCGCGATAAGCAAGGTAAACTGCAATACAGTTTCGTGACATTTGCCAGCCCAGAAGCCGTTGCAGCCTCTCTCGAGAAGAATCGCTCTCAAATTCCTGGCTCGTCAAGACATTTCAAATTGAACTGGGCGTCTGGTGGCTCTCAGGCAGATACAAGGCCCCCTATCAATCGAATGAGGAATAGCCCCGATATTGGGCGAGGGCACTCCGATTATTCTCTATTTGTTGGGGACTTAGGCATGGAAGTGACCGAACCCGAGCTTTTTGCGAAGTTTAATCAAAGCTTCCCAGGGGAAGTGAAGCAAGCAAAGATCATGATTGATCCGAGTAGTGGGGCTTCCAAAGGATTTGGTTTCATTCGGTTTCTTTCTGTAGAAGCTCAACAGAGAGCTTTGCAGTCCATGAATGGTATTATTATCGGCCAAAGACCCATCAGGCTTGGGCTTGCAAATGGTGGCTCTTCAGAAGCAGCCTCATCGGTATCAAAAAAAGCGGATGATCTGCTGGCTGCGGTGCATATTTCTCAAGCCCAACCGGCGTTGACACCGTTCACGGACCCTAACAATACTACAATAGCGGTGAAAGGCATTATATCTTCAATCACGCGCGATGAGCTTATTGCACACTTCTTACCATTTGGACATTTGATCTACTGCAAAGTTGACTATACTTGTCAAATAGCGCATGTGAAATACCTCCTTCGAGCTTCTGCGGAAAAAGCCCTTTTATTCTTGCATGGTTTCGTGGTGAATGGAGCTCGCTTGATTCTTCGGTGGGGCCGCGAAAAGGCTAATACAGAAGGAATTACCAAGTTTTCCCCCACATCAAAAGGTGGACCGTATACACCTGCTGACAGGCCCCCTAAAATTTACAGGACGTTGCCCTCGAATATAGTCTTCGAGAATCTTGATTGGGAGGAAGTCAAGGCTCTTCATTTCTCCGCCGACCCCAGTTACAAAACAGTGAACGATTTGAATGAGGCAGACATGCGTCAAACACAACTCCGGAGCGATTATTTGAATAATGCGTTTTGATGCTGACAGTATAGATAATTGCCTAAAACTGATGGTCTTGTTCCGTTGGACCAGGGCAATTCTGACGCAAGTCTGTCTCATCGTCATAAGATATTCCGCAAAAAGGGCAATAGTAATAGTATTCACGAGCATGTTCGAGCAACCTCGTTAGCTTCGCCTCCATCTCTTCCGGTGACTGCGCTATTTCAGCTTTTGGCCCATTGACACCATCCATGTGCACGCCAACTATTGGATCGTTGGACTCCTCGCCGAATAATACCGTTCGCTTTTTAACGTCAAGTCCAGAAGAAATACAGTCTCGCCATAATGGATTCACATCTTCACGGGAAAACACCCCTTGCTCGAACTTCAAGTCCTCTCCAGAAGCAACAAGACAAAACTTTTGTAGTTTTGCTATCAAGTTCTTCTTGCCTCTATTCTCATGTTTAGTTTTAGCAGCCTCTTGAAAGGTTGACGATATATGTGGTGAAATGCTGCTCGTTGTTTTGGATGTGAAAGGGGACTCACCAATTCCAGTCCGTGCGGGCCTCGCTCGAACGGACAAAGGCTCGACCAATGCATTTTCAATTTTGGAAGATCCAATAGTCTGACCAGGCTTGTAGCCCATTTTCTGCATGATTCTATATCCAATTGAGCCCTCATCAAGTATGGATTTATTCAAGCTTGACTTTTGATTATAGGTGGTGTTATCACTTCTAGCGCCCAAACCTTGCCGAGAATAAAGTGAGTCTTCGATCTCAGACAAACTTTCTGGTGGCGAAGAAGAGCCGTCTGCTTTCTTAAATGATTTAAGAGTTTCGCACACATGACCGTCTGAATCCTTTAGTCTGCTCGAAAAGGAATTGCTTTGCACCCAGGCATCTGCACGATTTATCACAGATGCATCCACGTCATTCGCACTTGGTGGTTTGAATTTTTTCGTAGGCGGTGGCTGGGGCTCAGAGTCAGATTCTGAGGATTCTCCAAAGACATTTGGCATGTAGAAGAATAAAGGCACTCGCAAGAATGAGCCATAAGGTTTGGGGCCGACGGTGTACGGCGCGCGGGCCAGAAGGTTTTAAGCCTGCCGAGCCAGACTCAGCGAATGGTGCAGTCTGGACAAAAGCTGCAAAAACATTACCAAGACTTCGCCATGTTTGAAAAAGGCTTGTTTTTCTATCCTCAAGCAACGTAAACAAGTAGTTTTGAGCCAATGTAACCTAAGTCTTCATGAACATCATCAGCCTTGTCGGCCCCGTCTTGGTTGGCCCCGCGTCCCGAGGGCCGACCGTCGATGGACCCGCGCCAAAGTCTCATATGGGCAAGTCTGGCCCCAAGCGCGTCTCGTGCTGCAAAGTGTATTGGCGAGCAACATATCTTGAAACTAGGGCAACATGCTTCCACAAAAGAAGAACCAATCATTCATTTCCACGCCTGTATCACGTGTGGGGTCTTCTACTCGATTGAATCAGCTCACCGGTGCCACGGGCTCACGCCCTTCATCGAGACCAGCGACTCCCGGTGCATATGTCACCAGTTCACTCAACCCGGCAAGAAACATTCCGGTGACATCGCATAATATCAGGCTGAAACTCACAACTCCAGAAGAGGTTGCCCGATTTGAGAAGGTATCCATCGTGGAGAAACTTCGAGAGTTCGAGGCTGTCTTAAGCGAGCTCTCTCAGTCCATTTCATCATTCAAGGAGAAAGACCTAGTGGCAGAAGTGAAGCGTCTAATAGACATCGACGGCGAGGTATCTCAGGAACTCGGACTTTTACATCAGCATCATAAATTGGGCGCAGAATCGCATGCCCTCACGAAAATTAGTGCCGAGCTTGACTCACATTTGAAAACAGTATTGAAAGAGCTACTATCGTGCCGAGCGAAACTCAGAAGGCTCCCGAAATTGCCTGCGTGCCATGACGAAGCAGAGGGTCTTCATAGCGTAGATGTTCAAACTGTGCTTGATTACGCCATGAAGCTTGCAAAGTTTTCTAGAGCACCGGCCACGGTTCTGTCTCTGTTCATACACCCCAATAACTACGTCTGGCCCGCGGAGGATGCCTTGCGGCGAGGCATGCTAGCTACAGCCTCCATTAGACCAGATGAACTTATACAGGCCGAAATAGGAACCCAACAGGACGTTCGCATATCTCTGCCTGTTCCCTCAGATGCAGACGTGGAAATGGAGGACGTGGAAGGTTTAACTGTCAACGGGGATGCGCCAAAAACCAGCGCGGCACCGAAAAATGGAGCAGTACCTTTTTCGAAAGAACCCTCCAACAAAGCAGCAGCTACTCTTGACTTGGATCTTTTTGATCCTGAAGACGATGATGAGGATTCGGATTAACTTTTTAGCTAAATACAAGATAAAAGGGGCCGCAATCTAAATGGCCAGACAGTCTTTTGTAAAGTGTAATTTGAATCATGCTTAATCCTTTTTGGCATTCTTTGAGTGGTCGCCGAACAATTCTTTGGGGTGGGAAAATGTTCTGGAAGTAAACTGCTTACTCAATTCCCAATCCAACTCTAACTGCTTTGAGTAGAGCTGACCCGACTCTAGATGGTTCTTCACCAAGTCGGCCAACCCGGAGATAAATTCCTCATTGTCGTTTAACGAAGAAGCCCTCTTGATCATCTCAGGGTGTTTCACCTCTTCCTGTAACTCAATGTCCAACTCATGCAAAGTTTCGATGTGGTCTGACGTGAACGCAATGGGCACCAAAACAAGTCCCTTGATGTTCTCGCTTAACTCCAACTTCTGCACAACTTTGTCAGTCTGCGCACCCAACCAAGGTTTTGGTCCCACCTTCGACTGCCACACCAATCTGTACGGGTTGCTGAAGTTCAACTTTTCCATGACCGCGTAAACCGAAGCTGCCACCTCAGCTGGGTACGAGTCACCTCGGTTGACAATCTGCATGGGCAATGAGTGTGCTGAGAACAAGATAACAACCTTGTCTCTATCCTCGGCAGGGAACTCGTCGAGCTTTTCCTGGATAAGCTTCGCGAATGGATTCACCAAACACTTGTCCTTGGGCCACCTGTCAATCATCGACCACAGAATCGATCTCTCCGGGTCAACAATCTGCGTCTGGCGGTACAACTCGTGCATGGACGAGGCGGACGTCGACGCGGACCATTGTGGGTACTGTGAGAAGGCCACCGCACGCGTGACACCGTCTTTTTTCATCTGTTCCAACATGTCTTCGGTCAAAGGCTTGGCATACCGGAACGCCACGTAAGGCTTATGCGGTGCCGTGTCTGGACTAATTTCGTCGAGTCTCTTGCATACTCTCTCGGACTGGTATTCAGACCAGTATCTAATGGGCGATCCGCCGCCAATCTCGTCGTATTTTTCTGCCACGGACCCGGTTCTCTGACGCGCAATGAACTTGGCTGTGAAGGTTTGAAATGGACCCAATGGAATTAAGTCTTTGTCGGAAAAGAGCCTATTGAGAAAATCGTATGTCTCTGAGCTTTTTGCTGGCCCTCCCATATTCATGAATACCACGCCAGTGGGCGCCTTGCCTGTCGAATAGGCTCTCAGAAGCACGCCATTAGCGCGAAGAGCCCCATTTGAAAGAGAGCTAGCTGCACGAATCATATTAGATGAGAACTTGCGTCTTTTGTCTAGTTGTGTGAAGAATCTATGGAAAAGCGATTTTGAGATCCGCGGAGATACGAGCAACATATATAAGATGCGAGACGCCAGTTGCGACATGTAGGAGCAAGGTTAGCGACGCACGGCTTGCTAAATAAGCGCATGCGCCACAGGGCTGTTTTCTAGTTGGATGACAAAATCAAGTCTGTCGTAAATTTTTCATAGACAAGTCTGCAGTGCATAAGTTCTGAGCTACGAAAATATTGCACAATCTTAATTTATCTCTGTCTTGACTGATTTAAACAACCGAGATAATGAGGTGCGTTGGTGGCGTCATAAATCCGAAGCCGCATCTAGACCGGCAGAATGTCAGCAGCTGATCGAGACTTGCCGCGAAATCCAACACCCCGTAATTCTACATACCTGAACAGTAATGAAATTGGTTTTGTGAAGTATATTCATTATTGATGACATGAATCACTCGGGCTTTGCTTTCGTTTGCACTTCGACCTTCTTTGCTTGAAATATGTCGTTGATTTCGCTGGTGAAGTTGTTGTAGGCATCCCTCAAACCATCCATATCTTCGCTAAAGGAACCTCTACGGCCCCGGAACGACTGCCATGCTTCAGACACCTCTCTAAGTTCCTCCTCTAAATCTTCTTTGGTAGCCCCCTCCAAGACATCGATGGGAGGCACCCCAAACACCTCCGTATCGTTCCGTTCTGATAAAGCCTTTTCGACGGCCTGAGTCACCCTCTGAGACTCATGCCTATTCAAGCTTGGTTTGGCCGCAACTGGCTTGACCTGTGGAAATCTCGACCGACAGAACGCCTCAGCCTTGCTCTTGTAAGGACCTTTGAAAACAGCTAAAGTGAGGAAGATACCAATTGGGACGTAAAAGTAGACAGTCATCCAGCAGTAAAGAGACTGGCGAAAATCCAAAATCACAAAGGGCTGACACACGAATCCAAATGTCAATTGCGTGACAAAATAACAGACGATATCATAGAGCCTTTTCGAAGGCTTTGGTGTCTTGCCATCGGCCTCCATGAACATTGGGCGGAAATTGCGGCGATAAATTTTTCCGATCGTTTGAATAAAAGCACCCAAGACAAATGTTAAGTAGTATCCTGGTCTGGTGCCATGCCAGAAGGCGCTTGTGGCAAATGTGAAGAGGGTGCTTTTGAAGCCTGGCTTTTTGCCTGGCCTTGCAATCCTGGTGTAAACATAGTGCTTCAACCACTTGTTGGTGTTCATATTCCACACTTCGAGGCACCTATGTACGTTCTGACCCGTTTCGAAGCTCCATGGATCAATGTTTTGCACTCTGTTCCACTTAAAAGTCTTCGTCTCTTCATCATAGCCGTTGTACCCGATGCCACACAAGATACAAGCACCTTCCGCTATTTGCCAGATTGTGTAGTACTTAAGTCTATGTGAGATTCCAAGCACCCACAAATAGAGTATTCTGTAGAAAAAGCCGTGCTCCAGGACAAAACTCTTGCTGAAGACGTGATCCAACGTGACCCACTTTGGAGCTTGCAAGCACAAGCCCGCCCAAAACAAACCCTGTAAAGTTTTGCTGAGAGCTTGAAGGCCACTTCTTGGAATCCTCCGCTTTCGCTTGCCTGGCCTCTTTTGATCGGGAACATCGTCAAACAACGAGCCGTGTATGAATTTGTCATAATCAACATAGTCAAAAGCGGGCCCAGTCAACAATGAAGGATAGAAAAACACATAGCCGAAATACGGGAGGATGTTAGGGTGTTTCTTGATTGCTCGGGATTGAGTATAGTCAGAGGGGGAAGTCATTCTCTTGCCATCGTAAACGTTCCAACCGAACGCGGATAGTTTCATCACCATCACCATTTGTGCGCCAGTGATGTCAATTACCTTGCTGTCATAGGTTTTGAAGAACTGGGTGCTGAAATGACTGTACGCTAAGTGAGACATCAAGAACAAAAAGTTCACCCACGGCATCAGGCTGGTCCGCAAGTAACGTGTGATAAAGTAGCAACCGGTGCTGGAAAGTAAAAGTGTAACAAGTCCGGACCGGAGATTTAAAATTCCGAAGATATAGAAGGCGGATACACCTATGACATATGAGTTTTTCAAAGTGTACCGCTGGTCCGGCAAACGTTTGAATACCCAACTAAAAGGAAAGGACAAGAGGGTACAAAAAAGCACTTTGAAGCTTGCCTCATCTATCCCTGCGGCTGCCAGTAAGGCCGAAATAGCCTCTTGCAATTTGGAAAGCATTCTGGGAGAGTCAATAAATGAGAGTGATATCTTCCCCACGATATGACGGAAGTACTGGCACAGTGCGATTTGTTAGCGCATCGTGAGGTGTGATACAGTAACCGAAGCAAAATCGCAATCTGGCAGGAACACTCCAGCAAGCACATGCCTCATGTCAGAAACTTGTGAATCTGTGCCAACTAAAATTTGGACTCTTCTACATCTGAGAATAATTTTTTCATGTTAATTGTTGTGTGCATGATTAGAAGGGTTTGAATTATTAGTCAATGAATAACTAATTTCTAGCCAGAACCATCTTAAAGCCTTCTTCCAAAGCCTGCGCAATGCTCTCATTTTTATATGGAATCGTGTTTAATACAAAAGCAACATCGTTCCACTCACTTTCGGACTGGCATTTCATCAACCGAACCAAAAGCTTCTCGGAAAGCTGTTTCTGGTGTCTCTCCTTTTCAATAAATCCAACCAAGAACTTGACTATTCTTTTCATGGGCTCTTTCTCGAGAGTTGGGTCGTTCGAAAGTCCACTGAATATATCAATGAACCCATTGTAGATCGCGTTGTCCTTTGTGGCTAACTCAGTGAAGAAAAGCCGACACATATCGCTGATGCCCTGATCTGGGTTTTCAAGGCACTTCGCCATTGAAGAAAGCTGGCCCTTAACTTTCACCTGTCCTGCCAAAATTAAAAACGTTACGGTCATAAGACAGGTTCTTTGTACCATTATATTCTCATCAGTGAGACGGCGATAGAGAAAATCTGTGTTCTCGTCGACCAAATTATTGAAGCACACGGCCATATCCCCTAGGCCTAGCACACAATTTGACCGAATGATAGGATCAGGAGACTTTTCCATGATCGTTATGAGGAGGGGTAGGTTTTCCTCGCAAAACTTCGAAGAAACACACATGAGTTTGGCCATACAGAGTACGGCTGATCTCTGGAGACCTTCATTAGGATACGATTGATTGTTCGAGCATATCTCTTTTGCCAACATGCCAAACCTCTTCAAAATTGATTGATCGCCGTAGAGTAGCTCTGCTTCCTTGATAAAAATGACTGCATCAGTGAAATCATCTTCCGAAGATCCACCTATCAACTCTAACTCATTCTTTCCGTCCTCATCATCGTCACCCGTCTTCTTTCCTTCAGACTCGTGCTTAAGCTTTTTGAATTGTGTCTCAAGCTTCTCGAGGTGCTCAATTGTTTTAATGGCCACATGGCCAACGATGAATAGCAATTGTGAAAGGGCGACAGTTTGCTGCTTACCTGGAGCAAGCTGCTGAAATACCTGATTAGCCTTCATTGTCAACGCCTGAGAACATACTTCCTGAGGCTCTGGAGAGATCTTGAAGATTGCAGTCAAAGACAGCTCTGCGACACCATACCAATCATTGTTTTCCGTGAATAGCAACAAAACCTCGGTCAAGCCTTTAAGAACGTCGTCTTCTTCGGGAAACTTGTTTTTTTCTCCCAACTTTTGCGACAGAGAGATTATTCTCAGTATAGTCGCACACGTGTGTTTGCAGAGAACCATGTCGTTCTTCCCAGTTTCACCCAAACCGACGCGAATGAGGGATTCCATCCCCAATTGGACAATCTTGGGATCTGCTGCTGCCAACATTCCTAAGATTTGAATCGCCCCGTGTGTGAAGTCATCAGAGTAGTCTTTGTCACTCGTGCCTGCTTTACTATAGATCAACCACAATACTTTGATTATTTCTCCATGTATGAGTTTGGACGAGTACATGAGACACAAAAGCTTCTCCAAAGACGCCAAGTCTGCAACCGAAGCCGATACAGTCAAGCCAATTAAGTTTTTGGCAAAAAGAACAGCTGTTTGGGATGCCGTGGCATGCGGTGGTGCGGTCAAGAAGAGCTCTTTGTAGCAGTCAACGAGATGCGATGATATGGATTTGCCTTCATCAGAGGATCCCTTCATCCAAACAAGATGCAACATACGACGGATTCCTTGTGGGGCATTCTTGACAGCACATGCGTCAGCGAGAACCAAAAAGTCCATCGATTCTAGTACCTCATTTCTATTCCGCGAGAAAAGAAGATTGGCTGTGATGGACGTCCCATCTTGCACTGCCCTAATGAATTCTAATGCATCCTGGTAATACTGAACCGTGAGCTTTGCCTTGATGATTACAGCTGGCTCGGGAAGCAGTTCAGCTTGCTCCCTAATCGAGGTATTGAATTCATCAGGGTCGATTTCAGAACCTGAGTCGGAACTTTCTTCGTCGAGTTCTTGACCAGTTTCTCCACCAGTGTGTGTACTTTCGGCGTGGTCAACTTCCATGTCGTCTTCGCAGCGCCGTCCTTCAGCGTCTGTATGAGTTGCCTTTGGTCGTGCCGAGATATCGGGAAGAATCTTTTGAAGTTCTTCCTCTGCCTCTTTGAGACGCAATTCCCATACGTCGTAATCAAGTTGTGTGCCGTGAATAGCCGAGAAAGGATGTGACATGAGCAAATTGTACATCAACTTGATTGCGTTACGTCGCACCAAAGTGCTTCTGTCTCCAAGGGATCGCACAGCGATCAACATAACGGAGTGCCTTCTCTTAGGTATCTTCACGGGTAAAGAGCAGACTTTCTTCATGGCTTGTATAGCCTTTGTACGCACATATGGATTTTGATCCAAAAATCTCTCTTCAAGGAGATTGAGAAGCCCATTTATCTGCAGAGCACTGTTTGCCGAAGCATCATCGCTAGCTTCCAAGGCCTCATTTTCTGACTTCAAAATATCCACCACGATGTTGCCACATGTCTCGACAACTGAGCATCGCAAGGACTGATTGCTGTTATCAAGTAATTGAGATGTTGACGCCATTTGCTTCAAGATCAAGCGAGGGCTCAACTCCGAAAGTTTGATGAGAAACTCCGAGATTGACTTCGGACCATTTGAGTCGTTCGAGTTGAATTCAAGCAGACTGATCTCTCGCAACAAGTCTTCTGTGAGCGCAATGTGCTCAAACTTAGTGTTGAGAAAGTGTAGAAGTTCCGCCATGTATGTTGATAAATGCACGTAGTAATTCAATGCCTGCAACACAGAATTCTGAACCACTGACCCGATGGAATGGTTCACCACGGCCAAGCTTACGTTTCTGAACATCAAAATCTTTATTGAAGCAACTTTCATTCGATCAGGATGCTCCATTAAATGGAAAATAGGGCGCATGAACATCTCGAGAAATTGCACTCGCTCCGGTGTTGTGACGAAGACTTTTGCAAGAGGTACGTGCAAGACGGATGTGATGGCCTCCAAGATTTCTTCAACCTGTGAACAGTTTGATGTCCATTTTTCCAGTGTCTGCCTTTGCTTGAGCGAGCCCGTACTGCTCGGAAAATCCTCTTTGCCTAGAAAACAAATCAAAACAAACATCAAGTATCCGTATCGTTCTAGCTCTGCTTTCACCTGGTCAACACTCTCATTGAAGTCAGCTTGATCCATCACAATTTTTCCCTGCTGGCACGCGGATACGAGGGACGAAGAGATCAAGTACGTGAGCTGGCGCTTGTGTGGGTTGGAGAGATGGGGAAACCCATGAACCATATCTATTAGTTCTTCAAGAAGTTCTGGATTGTTGCAGATTGCGTCGGTAGAATGGGCTAGCTGCGATGTCACTGACGGCAATTTAGACTCAAAGCCTTGAGCCTCGTAATCGTAGTCTTTTTCAACATCAAAGGCGTTATAATACGTTGAAAGCGTGAAGTCCATTATCAGCCGCTGATCACAAATCTAGTATCTGTTGTGTGATTGAGTGAGTTTAGTCAAAAAACCTGGAAAGCACAAGAAATTATGTACGAAAACCACTGAGGTCTGCAATTTAATGAAAAATTTAGGTTGACTCCTGTTGTAATTTGTCGATGATCGATATAAGATCTGGGTCCGTCGAGATGTCATATGTTGTGTAAACAAAGGAGGGCTGGCGCGACTTCGCGCATATCGCTTCACGACATTTTGGATCACACTTTGAATTGGCTCTTATGACTTTAGAAGCCCTGGCGGGCTTGAAAGCGGAGTTAGCCAAAGAAACGTTACGTGCTTGATTTTTATTACTAAACTATAATATTAATCCTTCGATCTTGCATATCCTTTCACCACTGCCTTTGACGTTCCCACGCGCTCGTCTTCCAAAACACCGAGCAAGTCTTTAGAAGATATCATATTACCGGTACGAATTTCTCTGAATCGCAAGCCATTATCGCCGCGAGCAGATATGAGGGAGCTTTGCTTAGAGCTTGGATCCTTATTTCCATTGCTTTTGCTTTCATCGCCAGTATTGCCGGCACCAGAAGTCATCCATGAATACTTCTTCCGCGAAGGATTCATCGTCATCATGGCCGCGGTGGCATTTGCCGCTCTGTGTAGTGTTTCCTCTGCGCCTGCTTTGTTCGCTGAGTCGGGCGCCACCTCGTCGCTTTTCTCGAGTCCCAAAAGCGCTCTTTTCGCCACCCTTCGCTCCTCCAACTCTTTCTGTCTGAGAGCCAAATTTCGAAGCTCTTTTGAGACCTCGGAGCGCTGAGCCGGGGGGCTTGCTTTTTGCTTCCCATTGGCTTTATTTTTTGGGTTGAACGCAGGTATCCCACGCCTTCTGTGTTTGGCCAAGGCCACGGTCTTAGTCACAATGTCAGAAAGCCATTCCTTGCATGCGCTGGACATCAAATCCAACATTTCTGGATCGATCATAAAATTTTGAATGACACCATTCTCGCGCGCAATACGGTTCATGAACAATGCAATATGATAGGGATGTAGAAAAGCATGTAACTGCCCGTGCGTCTGTCTTTGTCTATTGGCCAATTGCTGCTGGTGGAGACTGAGAGCGCTTCGATTGTAGTTAGTCGAAAGCAATTCTTCTTCACGCTGGATATCCACACCGGCGGCTGCAAGCGCGTCGTTAAGTTTTGAGGGATCCTCCGCCTTATCCTTATCATGTGCGTTCGGAGTTCCTGCGTAGCTGGAACCCATGCCAGAGCCTGCCATCGGTACCATGGGTGACGACATAGATGTATGCATTGGAAAGCTACGCTTTGGATCAAATCGCATACCCGGTTTGAATCCCGCTGGAGACCCAGTGGCATTCACGGCCGGTCGATACTGATTGGGGAAGCTTCCAGTGGCAGACTTTTGATAAGCGTATGTGGGAGCGATCCCCAGTTGGGATGTATTCTGATAAAGCGGAGAGGGCCCCGCATTGCCGCCGGCAGCCTGTTCAGCAAAGTTTCCTGTGGATTCAGCTCTTGTTAAGTTTGCAGCCGTGGGCGTGTATAAATTCTGACCATTGGCAGCTGTAATAGGCGCCGGAGAGCTGATATGCGCGTTAAGGGATCCATTATTTGTGTTTTTGCCTGGAGCCACATCTGGTGTTGCTGGTCTGGAGCCGTGATCATTGCCAGTGGCTGATCTTTGTGAGAGGAAGTCAGGCAACTCCAAATCACCCGTAGCGTCAACTGGAAAGTCCAGGCTTGCAAATTCGCCTTTGGTTTCGAAAGGAAGAGGAGCGAAAAGATTTTCTAATGCTGGGTCATCTTGCAGATACTCAGTCTTCACTCTTTTTCCCTCACCATTGACAGCGGCAATGTCTTCGGAGGGACGCTTATTGGAGTTCTTCGCGCCGGCGTCTGCGCCTGCATTCATTGCCATGGGCCGACAGCAATTAATTGATTTTGAGTGGTAGTTTGCGACACAAGTGTCTGTGTAATTTCTGGAAGAAGTGGTCACAGGGCAAGAGCAGTTGGGGATTCTATCGTCGTTTGTATCCTCCGTTTGCTGGGAGAGCACGCGCAGTATGTTGACAGTGGTCGTGCGTGGCACGATAAAGCAGCACATCAAGCGCCGGCGCGCTGATCATGACTTGTCGGTGGTGACAATTCTGATCTGTCTGCTCATACTTTTTCACCCGTCAATGGCGTTGGAAAGCTTTACCTGAAACGTCGTTTGGCAAGTTAGATTTGAAAAAAAAAAAGATCTCGATGTGATCCTTGTCACATCTCTGATCTGTGTATCGCATAGTGCATTTGTACATAGTTGAGACAAATCACGCACACTCAACGCCCGTGATGACGCCCTATTTTTGTGAGGAAATGATCCCCAGGAGATTCATGAATAGGGGTGTTCGTAAGCTGATTTTCTAAACTCTTTTTCTCGCTTGGCTCTTTTGTTCAAATTGCCATCACTGAATTAGTGAAGGCAATTGGTTGCAAACTCGCATCGTTTAAATGCACCCACCATCCGTCGGACACAATGTAGTAAGATCTTTTAATTTCAGAAATAGAATAACGGCGTCGGTAGAAAATTACTGGCTGCCATCTTTCGAAAGCTGGAAATCGTTGGGAGAATCTTGATCGGGCACACCTGATGAATTGCCCCACCGCTCGATCTCCTACACAGAAGACGTAGGGCGCTTGAGATGCTCATCTCACGAAAAATCACATACAGAAGTAACCATACCACGCAATGTCAACGAACAAACTTATAAATTTCGAAGGGGAGAGAAATTTTAGATTTCGTTTAGTACTTGCCACATTGGCAGGAACCCATATTCGAATCTCTAAAATCCGATCAAATGATATGAATCCTGGTCTCAGAGACCATGAAGTCTCTTTCTTGCGTCTCTTAGAGGCAGTCACCAACGGCTCTCATATTGAAATTTCTTACACGGGTACCACCGTCATCTACAGGCCTGGAATAATTATCGGTGGACAATTGACACACACTTGTTCTGGCAACAAGCCCATCGGATACTTCTTGGAGCCGCTACTTTACCTCGCACCCTTTTCGAAAAATAAGTTCTCCATAATTCTCAAAGGATTGACCTCTTCTGATACATCGAAAGACGCGGGTATTGAAGCCATCAAGTGGGGTCTTATCCCAGTGATGGAGAAATTTGGCGTGCGAGAAGTCGAGTTGCACATCTTAAAGAGAGGATGTCCACCTTTGGGCGGCGGAGAAGTGCACTTCATTTGCAACTCCCTCATTGCTCAGCCACTCACCATTCATGCTCTCGACACCCCCAAAATGTCTGCCATCAGAGGTGTTGCTTTCTGTGCCAGGGTGTCTCCCTCGATGGTGAACAGGATTATCGATAGTGCCAGAGCTGTCTTCAAGCCCACGGGCATTGAGGTCAACATCACTGCTGACGTTTGGCGTGGAGAGAATTCCGGCAAGTCGCCTGGATTTGGCGTAACTTTAGTGGCAGAGTCTAAAAAGGGCTGGAGAATCTTCGCAGAGGGAAATGGTGCTGCGGGATCCCTACCTGAAGACTTGGGAGAGACTGTCGCTTATCAGCTTCTCGATGAGCTCGTGAAATCAAGCTGCTTCGGAAGAAATCAACTCAAACTTGCATTGGCTTACATGGCAATTGGCAAGGAGGATGTTGGAAGAGTTCAAGTACACAAAGCTCAAATCGATGAGGATCTCATTTGGAACTTGAGAGATATAAAGCTGATCTTCGGAACAGAAGCTTTTTTGAAGGATAACGAAGGTGAGCTTCAGGGAGACTACATGACCATTTCTATCAAGGGAGCTGGCTTCACAAGCGCTTCCAAAAAAATTGCATAAATTTTGTACACTAATGAAATACTTTTTATTTCTTTTCTTTTTGTTACCCGATTGGCACTGTCCTACCAAAAAGAGCACCACCCTATGTAGTGTTGACAAAGATTCTCGACACTGGTTGCCTGCTGAATCAATTTATCTACCTGCGTCGGTATATCCAAGCCTTTCAATCTTTTTATGTCATTCCCCGTGAGCTTGTCTGTGATTCTCTTGAGAACAAGAGCCGCTCTTGCATTTCGCACTTCAAGCGCGTTTTGCTTGTATTGCCTTTGAGCTTCCTCTTCGTCTATTTCACCCTTTTTGAGCAACTCGCTGGTATTGTGTTGCTGGATTCTGATTCCCGTTGCTTCGGCAAGTACCTTTGGTGGAAAGTCAAACCCCCAATTAATCAAAGGGTCGTACGCAAATGCCTCTAGAATTGCCATCAAGGATTCCTTGTTGGCCCTGAGAACCCTCATGACATGTTCACATGTGATACGGAAAGATCCTTCAATGCCACTAACCTCCATGGCATAGTTGAGCATCCTTGTGAGTCTAAAGGGAACTTTCTCTGGATATTTCTCTCGCAAAATTGCAGCCTCGAAACAGTCTCCAAAATCAATGTGAACCACTTTGCCTGTGAAGCGATCAAGCATCAAATTAGACGGGTGCCTGTCACCTAACCCCAAAATGTAACCAGCCATGGACATGACAGCCAAAGACCTGGTGTATGTGGTTCTTCTGTCGAGCCAAGCTTCCGATGATTTTGACTTGAGCCAAAGCACCTTATACAAATCCTGACCCCTAGTGTTGTCTAAAGCGCCAGTGAAGACTTCGACTTTTTGCAATATAGTCAAACTGTCATAGTCAGGTGCCATTTGTAGCATAATTCTGTGCTCTATGTTGAGTAAAATTTTCCTGGACTCTCTGTACTCTCGAATGAGCACATGAAACGTATCACTATTTGGCACCCAGCCTAATAAGCCCACCTTGGGAGAAAGCGGAATCGCCGGGAATTGCTGAATATCCAAATGTCTTTTGAAGCACTCAGTGTCGTTCACGAGAAGGGTGTTTACCAAGCCAAACAATTGCATGACCAAATTATCCTGTCTGATGTCCTCGTGTCCCTTGAGAACATACTGATAGTCTTTTCCGTCGCTACCTTTGCACACAAGCTTCCTTGGCCTCTGTTTAGAGGAGATAACTGTAAATGTCGGGTCAAACTTCATGATTCGGACAATAGGTTTCCCTGCTTGATATGTTCCAGGGGCAGCTAGCTCCAAGTTGTATGCCTCTTCCAATTTGGGAGACACAAACAGCAATTCCAAACTTTGGAGTTGAGGTAACTGTCTACTAATTTTTCGAAACACGTTGTAGTACACATCCCAAGCCTGGTTCAAGTTGGTGATATCCTTCGTCCGTCGGTAGTTCAAGACCCACTCATAGGCGTCTCCAAGCTCTCTTCCAAATGCATTATTGAAAGAAGCCTCCCTCATCGTTTCAGGTCCCTTTTGAAGCATTCTGTGAAGAGGATCAAGCACCTCAAACATCTTTTCAGTGTTGTGCTCGCCAAAGAAAAGTCTAGAAGCATCTTCCAACCCCTCATACCATTGCTCCAACCAAAGCACAGCAACACGGATGAGTTCGTGACTTACCAATTCTGACTGTTCGACGAGTGTTGCCGAGTGTGTTCTCATTTTGTCAATAATGGAAAGAGCAGCTTTCTTTCGACTCACTGATTCAGAAGTTACGGCAACGGCCAAAGGATAGACTAAAGCCTGTGGATGCGCTTTGCCAAGGTCTGTGAGTAAACCTAGCAACGATCTGCTCACTATCTGATTGGGCTGATGAATACGGGAGATTAATTGTGGAACAATTTGCAACCAGTTATCAATCTTTACCATGCTGAATCCGTCTGCCATTGCCTGAGCTGCTTCAGGAATCCCTCCGAATTTGAACCATAGTGCAAGTAAACGCAATGTGTCCTGGAGTGAGTTTGAACTCGACAAGGCAATCGAGTGGAAAAATCCTTGGATTGAAGGTATAACATGTCGTTGCACGAGCTCAACCGAGATTATTTGCAGTTGTTGAATTTGGTTGTCTCTAGAGTCACTCTGCTCCAACACGTTCGAAGTTTTCCTGCCATTTCCCAGTGAATGGAGAGATATGACCTCAAAGTTAGCCAAGGCCCAGTTATGCCACGCTTTGTACCATTTACTATCGAAGTGAGTCGCGAGAAGAAAAGCACCGAGGATGATCTCTGACGTTTCCGTTCTCCAGTTGTTGTTCAAAACAATTTGCCATTCCCCTTGCTTCAAAAAACATCTTGCAAGTAATTTTGTATACTCCTCCACATGTTTCGGAATACCCGGACCATCAATCGGAACTGGTTGAGTGATCAAGTCATTGGGATTCAAGCCAAGATCCTGTGACATGCGGGTTGTAAAATCCACCAAATGTCTCAAAGCTTCCTTGCCTTGACCCTTGGCCCACATGTATTTCAATTGAGCATAGACGACTTGAGGCGGTGCTCTGGATGAGGAGTCCGAGGAGCCACCTTCTAGCAAGTTATTGAGCGAATTCTCGGCCAAATTGAATCTTCCAGACTTGCGGCAAAGATTCGCAAATTTGATCCACATGTCCATGTCCTGTTTAGGTTTGATGACAA
The DNA here is from genome assembly GCA_009746055.1 of Metschnikowia pulcherrima. Classification (NCBI taxonomy): domain Eukaryota; kingdom Fungi; phylum Ascomycota; class Pichiomycetes; order Serinales; family Metschnikowiaceae; genus Metschnikowia; species Metschnikowia pulcherrima. The sequence continues at coordinate 212,829 of VFXK01000010.1, forward strand.
GAGCTCTCACTTTCAACATTCTTTGCCAAATATCGACATTTCTCTGACAACCCAAGAGTCTGGTGTTCCAAGTCTTGCGCATCAAAGCACGTTTCTCGGACCCTTGTGGCAAGCATTTGTATTTGATTATCTCCTCCAACTCGGCTAACATTTGAACTCTCACGACCACGCCATAGGCTCTATTGTAACTTTCACTCACCAAAGCTGTAATCTCGGTGACAAGTAAGTCTCTAGCATTGAGAATATGATTTGACGCTTCTTCAAAGTTGTTTCGGTGGAGACTCAAGATTGCACTAAAAAAGGCCTTGTCCGGAGACTCCTGCTTCATCACTCTTATATAAGCGTCCATCCTGTCCCATTGGCCCAAGCCCCAAGCTGCTGCGGCGGCAAGGGGTGCGACATTTCTCTTGATATCACTCGTAGAAGAACTCCATTTCTTTTGAGCCAATTCTGATAACTGATCCCACTCTCCGAGAGCATGTAAAGACCTCATCTTGCCCATTATTACCTCCATGTTGTCTGGCTCAAGTTTTTCTCTCTCGTTGTAAGCCTTCAAAGCGTCATCCCATCTCTGCAATTTTTCGTGCCATGTCTCTTTTAGTTGCAAGTCATGGTGCAATTGAGCATGTTTCAATATTCCCACAGCCGCGTCTGATTGCTGGAGCTGGTTGTTTATGCTTATTAAGGATTCAATCGTGGGCGTCGTGGGTTCCTCATAGAACTCCAACTCCTTGTAATGCAAAGCTTTAGCATACGCGTGACACCTCTGTGCATACTGTCCCAAGGTAGTGATAGCAATAGGCAAAGACTTATCATCATGCTCCATAAACTCTGCTAAGTTCAACAAAATCTGATGAATCTCTGGAGGGTTGTTTGGAGCTGACAATGCAATGCAAAGAGACTCAATAAGCTCTTCCTGATGCTGAGAGTACAACTCGCTCCAGCAAGACGCAAAGCTGGAGTTGAACAAGTCTTTTGCGAGCGGGTGATAGTCTGAGGCAAGTCCCGCGCATGCTCTGATGGCATGAGATGGACTTTGCTTGAGCAACTCCTTACTCAATCGTGCAATCCATTCTTGCCAATCTTCTTTTGTGTTGTTTCTTTGAGAAGAATCCCAAGCTGCTTTCAATGCTGCTTGGTTCACAGGTAGTTTTTTGGAAGGCATGTCAATATCAGGAACATCAAAATGTGTGACATGTGTGTCATAGTCGTTGTAAATGTTGAGATTTGCTGGAGGAGGATCTCCACTGAGTAATTTTGACACCAACAGATCAAAAAGGGCGGAGTGCAACTTCTGCCGGAGAAGAATCTTCTTGACGATTGGAATAAAAACAACAAATTCCTGGCCCATGCTCACAGCTAAGCAACAAAAAGTGTTCATCGCCGCTTGCGCAAGTTCCTCATTATCTTGACGTAAGACGCGTAACAACGGATGAATGATCCTAGAGGACATGTCATTCAATGATATATTTCTGGAGAGCTTACCCACAGTCTCAATTGCGTATCTCCGCAACACGATAGGCCCAATCTCGAACATTTTCACGACAGTGGGTATTATGACGTGGTCATACTCCTCGATGTTGTTGCCAAAAACAACAAAACTTCGCAACACATGAATGGACGGCTCTCGCTCGACGGACTTATCTTCCTCTATTAGATCGAGCAAGAGAGGTAATATATCAGACAAATACATCTTAAACTCCCCTTCCAAAGCACGCGATATTGATTCTATCAAATGTGTGATAGTGACTTTGATATTGAGATGAGTGGATGAGTGAAAAAATTCCTTGACAACCTCGAATATGCTGGGCAAAAAAGGCCGTATGTGCTGTTTGACAATCTGAATCAAAGCTCCAAGCTGCTGTAAATAGAACTTGAGCATGCTGGCAGGGCAATTGTGCATCACCTTAATCATTCCAGGAATGATTTGGGGAAGAAATGACACACAGCGCAATCCCAAGGTCTGGAAAATATACATAACCGCCTGAATCACCTTATTGTGATGCGTGCTCAATGACAGATCCTTGAGAATTCTCATGAGATTGTTGATAGCAACAGTCGGGTAATATTCTTCGTTCGAGGGAGACATTCCTTGCATAAGCAATGCGATGTCAACGGGAGGTGCATTCTGTTCATCCGGTACCTTGTGTGAACTTTGCTCTACCTCCCTATGCTTGTAGGGATCCAACGCACCCAAAATTCCCAACAACCTCACGGTTTCGCGCCTGATATGTGGAGAGGATTCCAGCTTTAATATTCCCACGAGCATTCCTAAAAGCTGTGGATAGTCGAGCAAAGGCTGTATGACGTATCCCAGTGAGCTTGCAATCTGCCCTAATGCCTTTAAAGCTGCATCACGCTTGAAAGAAGAGCTTTGGTCCTGAAAAGTTTCCAAGATTAGGGGCATCAAATCTGCAAGAAATGGCTTCATATCTTCGCCGGCTACAATTGCAGCCTCGCCCAAACAGTATATGGCACTTGCAGCAACAGAGGAACTGGCGTCTTTTGCTTTGGGTAGTAAGGTCTCAACGATAGGCTTGATATAAGGGCGTGATAACTCAGTGGAGTTTGCAATTAACAACGCCAAGATTGTTGCCGTCTCTTCCTTTTTTCGACTAGTGTTAGCATACTCCAATCTCGATAATAGTTGAATTAGAGTTTTTCTCAATGAGGGCACGATGTATGCTGGATTGATTGTAGACAAACGTCCCAAGATTTTGATAGCCGCTTTCCTTATGTCAAAGTTTTCGTCGTTGAGTGCGACAAAGAGGTGCTTCACGTTGTCTGCTTGTGATAATTGCGGATCAAAATTACTGGCTTTTCCTAGACAGTTGAGCGACTCGAGCCGGATGTCAGCAACAGGATCTGTGATGGCTATAGATAGTATCTTGTCGACAACATCATTGACCGCATTCAATGCATTCACGCTTGTTTGATGGCAAATTGGGTCTTTGATGAAAATTTTGCAAGATGTTGACACAGCAGACTGACGAACTTTTGGGCTACTGCTTTCTAGGTAAGTGATAATGCAATACCTGACAAACTCATTGAGCTGATAATTTTCGAAGTCAAAGAATGCCACCATTTCCAAGGCTTGAACAATGATAGCGTCATCATGATGAGAGTACAAGGCTGAATTGGCCACAATGCTGCTGATGCTGAGGCCCGTGTCTCTCGAGATCATGATTAGCCGGTAATCACGAGCAGAAGATTCGTTTATCTTGATAGAGCCATAGGGAGAGCCAGGCGGCTGAAAGGGTTTCCCCGAGAGCACCAAACTCAACAAATTGAGAAGCTTCAGGTTGATCGTCGTGGTGAGGGGCGGTATGGTTTTGATCAAGGTCTGCAATACATCTTGCATTGGCCCTGAAAGGGTGCAACTCGTGAACATCATGTCCAAAATGTCACGTTGCAAGTGTTTGGTCAATGCTGGACCGACGGCTATGGAAAGCTTTCCAATACAGTCAAAGATCGCGGGCTCGAGGTCTTTCCGCATAGCTCTATGCTTAGATGGAATCAGCAGAGACGAGGAGTGCGGTATTGCGTGAGTGGAGGACGCATCTCCTGATGAGACCGCGTTGGCGAAAATCTGCTGCACGCCTGAGTTTGATGGGTGAGAAAGACCATCCCTGATGTTGTCTAAAATTGCATCAAGATATGTCGCCATCTGATTGCCAACCTCCAAAGAAATCAAGCCAATGCTTTTCAAAATGGCACTCTTTTCAGCTTTCATCGTATCGGTATTCTGATTCTTGTATTTTTTCAATTGAGACAAGTAGAAGTACAAGGTTCGATGCAAGTATTTCTCAACAAAGAGGTCCACATTCACCCTGCACAACAACGAATATATCGTTGTGAGCTCTTGCCTTATTATTGCCAGTTTGTGGTTCTTGTACAAAGTCACATTTTCGTACATACTCTCGAACATGGATTTCACGTATGGATCGTCATGGTATCGGACCAATTCGCGATAGACCAAAAGAGCGCCATGAATTGTATCATTAGAATGAGAGCCCGAACCAGATGAAAGTCCGTATGATGTCACAGCTCCGCCGTTGGCATCTGAATGGTCAGGCGAGGAAATGTTTAGGATCAGTGAGGCCGTGTCGATCAAAACGCGGATCCACTTGAGCCTCGAATCGATGCCACGAGAATAAATAATTGACATACACTTCTGTAAAGCGATAGCGGCATCGTTTCGTATGATGAGTTTATGATCCTTCAATGGCATCCAGATATGCTCGAGAATTTGAGAAACATAGCCCTGAAGCAACAACGGCGCGTTCTCTGCAAGGGCTGTGACAATGAGTATGGCAGCATGGCGGCGGTTCTCGTATTGACGATTGTCACTCAGTAGCCACTCGATCGCCTTTTTGGCCTCGAAGTCGACAAAGTCGCCCGTCAATGTGCCGCCCGGTGTGGCCAACTTTCCGAGAGTTTGTGTTGCTTGCTTCATGATATTTATGTCATTTGATAAAATCAAAGAGCTTAAGTAGTTCGAGAACCGTGCCGTTTTTGTCGCGTTCTCTTCGCCAACACCGCTGTCGAAATCTATCAAAGCATTAAGTGCAGCTATGCCTCCTAGAGTCTGTACGGTATCTTTGCTCTGTAAAAGATCAAAAATCGTGCGATTTATTTCGTTGTTGTAGCGATTGAACTGCTCAGGTGTGATGTCCCTAGCAATCGTAGCCAAGAAGTTTCTGAGCTCAATTGCACACTTGGTCCGCTCGTCCTCGGTAGCCAGCTTCAACCCTGCGAATATCTGGTTCAACGCCACGCCATCCACAATTTGCAGCTGCGAAGTGGACATCTTGGAGTTTAATGAGGTCTCAAGAATTGCGAGAAGGGTGTAAATGCAAGGATGTGGAATTTGTCGTAACAGAGATATCAGATCCAGAGCCAGCTGTACGAGATAAGACCTCGTCCCACTGTATTGGTGCACGGGTGTGGTTCGCACGCCTCACGCAAGATCTTGCACCCAGTGGATAAAGCGACTTTAATTTCCTCCGCGGCGCAGCCAATTAAATCGAGGCAATACTTCTGTTTATTCTTGTATAAAAACTATGGCACAGAGAAAAGAGAAAAGTTTCTGACAATGCTAGGGCCGTATTCATCATAGTCCTGTTTAGTGTAGCAATAACTTTTGAAGTCGGCGGTCTGTGCGAGTAAAGACCCGCCGAACCAGACGGCGTTTCTCTGCCTCTTGTGGGAAATCACCTGGACATCCACACCCGTACTTTTGACACCACTCAATTGCTCGCTTAACTCAATTCTCTCATTGACGAGTGACTTGATGTCTCTTTGCAATCTTCTTCCGAAGTCTTTGAACATCGTTGACCCACCAGATAAGACAATGTTCTTATATAACTTTTTACGCACGTCGATCGGCGACGCCTGCACAACCTGGTCAACAACCGTAGGCAAAGGCGTCAAGTAATCAGAAGAGCAGATTTCGGGATTGAAGAATATTTCGGGAGCCAAGAATCGTTCGTACCCAACATCAACCGTTTTTTTCTTGTCCACTGTCTCCACAATGTATTGTGCGAATTTTTCTTGCGGATACTGATCGAACTTCTTGAACTCCTTCACCATGTCCGGACACACGTAACAAAACTGCTGCTTTATTTTCTCGGCAGTCTGTAACGACGTATCGGCTTCACCTCTGTCTCTCAACAAAGACTGGATAAAATGTGTGATATCTCTTCCGGCCAAAGGTATGTTTTTGATGGCACCGCCAATGACGTAGCCTTCAGCGACAGGAATGACATGCGTGACACCGTCACCTGAGTCAATGACTGTTCCTGTCAAGGACCTGTCCTGCACTTTCGAAGAAGTCCACGATGCAGCCAACGCCAAGACGGCCTGGACGGCAATGTACAATCCGCTACAATTGAACGACTCAAACATAATCTCAGCGGTGCTCTCTCTGTTCTCTGGAGGGTTCAAAGGAGGCTCTGTTAACAAAAAGTAATGATCTTCAGGCTCGCACCGAAGGTACTTGAAAATCGAATTCTCCCAGAATCTCTCCATGTGGTCCCAGTTCTCAATCTGGCCATGTCTAATTGGATAAGACAAAGAGTAATTGGGTCCCGAGGCGGCAGAAAGCGCCTCGTCGCCAATAAAAAAGTCCAAGTCTTCCAAACCGCGTTTGTTGCTCAAAAACGAGTTTGCCGAGCCGCTGCCTTTGCCGCCTTTGCCGGTACTGGTGGACGTCGCAATGGCGGTGGGAAATACAAATGACGGGGAATCGTTACCGGCAAAACCTAGCTTCGTCAAGCCGGTACCATTATCCATAACCACGGCGGGTGTGCCCATAGACGCCATGTTGGTTTTGTTGATATTTAATTAGTGCTTGTCGAGTCAATTGATATCGGATAATGAACTGAGTCTTGGCCCGACAAAAGGGGAGCCGGTTATGGAACCGTCACTGTGTGCACTACCTTTGCTGGCGACCGCGCTTTGCATTCTGCTGCGGCGAGCCATTAAGTAGTCAGTGGCCAATTGAGAAAACCACAAAATTCTGCAGCTTTAAAAACCTCTTTAAATTTACATCAAATTACTCGGCACTACTTTGCAAAAGATGCATCACTTTCTTTTATTCATTATAGGTATAAACAGGGGTTTGTGAGTTTTCTTCTTCCCTAGTATTCGTCCTTTCCGCTGATAATCACATTGTTAATCTTCAAAATCATTCTGGTCAACTGTGTAGCCAACAACAACTGTTGTTTTTTGCCAATCAAAGGATCGATAATGAAAAGCTCCTTCATGTCGTTGGTTCCCTTACCCAAGCAGTCCACACCCAACTGAGACGACTTCTCGAGAACCTGCTTGGACTTAAGAGCAGAAAGTGTCTCGATTGGGTCCAAGCCGGAGTTTTCAGCAAGAATCATAGGAACCTGATCCAAAGCAGTAGCAAAAGCTCTGAAAGCATACTGGTCAATGCCTTTCTGCTTATCTGCCGCGGCGCTCACAGCAATCGAACTCGCCAATTCAGCAGCTCCACCACCGTAAACGACTCTGTTGTCTCTGATTAAGTTACGAACAACACAAATGGAGTCGTGTAACGCACGGATTCCTTCCGCAACGATCATTTCGTTCGAGCCTCTGATGAAACAGGTCACTGCCTTGGTGTTTGAGCAGTCTTCAACGACAAGCATCCGATCTCTTGTAGTACCAAATTCGAGCTCTCTGATGACACCGGCCTTACCCAACTTCTCGGCAGACAAGTCTTCGAACCTGGGAACGATATTTCCATTGGTGGCAATTGCCAAGAGCTCCAACTCGGAACCGCCGATCCATCTGATGGCGTTCAAATTGTTCGTCAATAACAAGTGGTTGGCCTCGTCATCGAAACCCCACTGGCATGCCACGACATTTGCACCAGAATCTTTGACCTGCTGAATCATGTCTTGAAACTTCTTCTGCTCGTACTCTTGTAGGACTTTGAACTCCTCGACAGAGGAAATATCCAACTTGTGCTTAGTCTTAGGCTTTGGAGGCTCAAATGGACACGTCAAAATCGCGATTTTACAGTCCTTGATTTCCTTGACCATTTGTGGATGGGAAAAGTCTTTGTCCAAGAGAACGCCTTTAATGAGAGTGGAATCTTCGATACCGCCTCCAACTTTGCTCTCCATCTTGATCAACTCGAAGTCGACGTCCTTGCGCTCAAGATCGGCGACGGCCAATACAGAGTCAACCGCCATTTGCGCAAAGTGACTGTGTGCTTTAGAAACAATCTTGGAACCCAAAGATGTCTTTGCCGCCTTCAATAAGTTTGAGTCAGTAGACTCATGCGAGATGTTGATCTCGTCGGCCACGGCATTCAACTCATCGATAGCAATCTTACACGCTTCATCAAAGCCGTTAGCAATCTTGATGGGGTGGATTCCCTTCTCGATGAGTTCGAGAGCCTGGTCCAACAATGCACTGGCCAAGACAACGACTCCAGTAGTGCCGTCGCCTATTTCGTCATCCTGCGATTTGGACAACTCCACCAACAACTTAGCGATCTCATTGTCTAAGTCCATTTGCGACAAGATAGTAGCTCCGTCATTGGTAATCGTAATGTCTCCATCCTGGCTGACGAGAATCTTGTCCAATCCACGAGGGCCGAGAGACGTCTTGACGATGGAAGCCACTGCCCTAGCGGCCAAGATATGAGACTTGGTGGCTTCCAAACCGTGTTTCCTCTGCTTGTTGCCTTGGTCTCTGACGATGATGAAGGGATTTCCCATCTCGTCTTGAGCCATGATGGCATTCGACAAATCTGGCATAGCTTGGGCCATTTTGTGTGTGATGTGTCCGTATGCTATGGTTGTGTCAGCCGAACAAGTCTCAAATTTTTCTGCCTTTTTCGGTGCGCGTTGATCTCTCAATCGGTCGGCACGAGTGAGAGGCCCGTCGAAGAATCCGAGTAAGAGACTCATTGGCTCATTGTCAATCCGTAATTACAAAACTTGATATTAAGCATAAAAAATCACACCGAGAAAAACATGTAAATCTTGGTTTTCTCCTTCTACGTTTGCAAGCAAGCTTTTAAAAATAAGTTGTGAGACAACGCAAAGCGTGAAGGCATCATCTGCGCCCCTTGAGTCTTCTCCCATGCTAAGTATGTGGTGGATATACATACTGCAAAAAGTTCAGTTTTTGAGATAGCTCATATTTTTGCATTTTCAAGCATCAGATTCATTATCGAGATCTTGTTTGATTTCAGGGTGGCCAAAAGTGAATTTTTATTATGACAAACAAATTTTCTTTCTTTCTCCATTCTCACGCTCAGAATTTAAACTTTCGCAGCACCGAGCGAACTTTGTTGCAAACGGTCAAATTACGACTCGACAAACGTGAGTGTGCTACATGAGAGAAGGGCCAACGCAGAAATAAGAAGTGACTATGTGACGGGAATGAAAAACCAAAACACTTAATTTCCCACTATGCCAGACGGAGGATTTTCAAAAAGAGACGGGTATTCTCGTAAAGTCCTTTCATGCCACACTAGTTTTTTCAAGGCGTTTGAATCATGAGTGTAAGCGACAGAGACTTGGACCAGGTTACAAGCTTGTGATATAGAGAACACCGAATTATTGTGAAGTATCTAGGCATTTTTTTCGAGTAAGTGAACGAAATTAAGAGGGCAAACAAACCTCGAGCGCTTGTCGTCCCCCGACCACTCGAGACTGCTATTACGATGTAGAAGGAGGAACTTACCACGAACATTTATTTTCACGCTTTTAAATTCGTTGGCGTTAATCAAACCAAGGTGGGCGGAAACTTTCAAAGTCATACGATGTACGCAGATCATGATGGTCGAGACTGAGGCTTGCACACGATTTGGTCTCAGCATTATTATTAATTCGCTTAGAGGTAAGCGAGGCTGGAGCTGGAAAAAAAAAAAAAATCGTGAGATTTGCATGCGCTGACCGCCACAACACCGAGCCTCGGACCGTCAAGGTGCATTCAAAAACAAGTTTTCAGAGGCTGAATCAACATATGATCGTGCCAAGAAGCCAGTGATGCTGGAAACAACTATTTAATGAGCCGTGCTCGAATAAAGTGTCGGCAAAGGTAGATCCCTCAATGTCATCTCGATGCGCCTAGACAATTTATGTATCTGCTGCACAGTGCACACCGATGAAAAAAGATAAAGAGAGCGCATTTGCTCAAAAAAAAAAAAGCAGAATACAGAAGTATATACAACCATTTCACTATAATGAGCGATATCGACGTAGACTCCGCCAGCATCGAACAGTTGAGAGACGTGTTATGCAACAAATCTGGGGACGTTGCCCTAGCCAACAGATTCAGGGCCTTGTTCAACTTGAAATGTCTTGGAGCCGACTCCGAGGACGAGGAAACCGTGCACAAAGCGATCGATTTCATTGCTGAGTGTTTTGCCGACAGCTCCGAGTTGTTGAAACACGAGGTCGCGTACGTTTTGGGTCAGATCCACAACGTGTACGCCAACAAGTACTTGAAAGACGTGTTGGCAGACAAAAATCAGCAGGTGATGGTGAGGCACGAGGCTGCAGAGGCCATGGGTGCCATCGGTGACTCCGAGTGCCTAGAGATGTTGGAGGACTACTTTAACAACGACCCTTCGCTTGAAATTAGACAGACTTGTGAATTGGCTATTGAGAGAATCAAGTGGGAGAAGTCCGAGGCTGCCAAGTCCGAAACCTTGGAAAAGTCAGCGTTCACTTCAATCGACCCTGCTCCTCCGATGGCCACCGACAAGGAGTCAAAGGTTGAAAAGTTGCAAACCATCTTGAATGACCAGAATGTGCCCTTATTCGAAAGATACAGAGCTATGTTCAGACTAAGAGACTTGGCCACGGACGAGGCCTGTCTTGCATTAGCCAGCGGCTTCGACGACCCTTCGGCGTTGTTCAAGCACGAGATCGCATACGTCTTTGGCCAGCTATGCAACCCTGTAACCGTTCCATCTTTGATTAAGATCTTGAAAGATGAGAGAGAGGCAGGCATGGTCAGACACGAAGCTGCCGAGGCATTGGGCTCGATCGCCACGGACGAGTGTTTGCCCGTCTTGAAATCATTTTTGAATGATGATGAGCAGGTTGTGAGGGACAGTGCGATCGTTGCCTTGGACATGTATGAGTATGAGAACTCTAACGAGTTGGAGTATGCCACGGTGAAGGCATAATTGAGAAAGGAATGTCACCGGACTCTGTCAAGTAACCACGTATCACTAATTGAATGAATAAAGAACTGAATTGCATACTGCTACACGTAATTTTGACACTTTCATAATGGACTTGTAGGTATAGGCCATCGCATTTCTACAATCTCAAACCAAAAATTATGCGAAATTCTATGATACATGATGCTAGAGAGGCCAGTCTAATTATTCGTTCTGAAGCGGTAACCACAGCTTGTACACGTGTAGAAGACAGTGGCACCCTCATCGGCCGATCTTAATTGTAAGGTGTGATATTGCATCTCGTCGTGTCCACACTTGGGACACTTCTCCTTGATTGTGGCACCCTCTTCGACCTCGTCGGTGTTCAAAGACGTCTTGACAACCGATTTCTTCAATTTCAACGACGATGGGAAAGCATCCTCTGATGATTCCGTCACGACCTTCAAGTCAGCGAATTTCAGACTGTCGTACGCTTTATTGCATACTTGACAGTCTAGCGTGGGCTTGGAGCTCACAGGGTCTAGCAAATTTCCGCAGCCCGTGCAAAAAATGAGAGATCCAACGGCTGACATAATCTTCTATAATATTGATTTTGTTTGAATTGCTCGGTCCTGGACCTCTTCTGTGTGTCTCGCTCGCGAAGAGATGCTACTGCGGCCTGCGTGCTGATGATGAAGGCTTGATATCAAGATTTTTTTTTTTTCGCTGACCCTCGGTTTTTGATGCCCTCGGAACTTCGCGTGGGACATCTCATCGCAAACCATTTTTCGAGGAAGTAAGGTCAGCCAAGCACAGTATGAGACAAAAACGTGCCAAATCTTATAAGAAACAAATCAATCTATATTTGCATGCTTTCAAATTCAGAGAGCCCTTTCAAACCATCATTGATGATGAGCTAATCCTTAATTGCGCCAAGGCCTCGTTCAATTTGGTAAAAGGTCTCGATAGAACGATACAGGCAGACACTAAGCCTATGATAACACAGTGTTGCATGCAAGCGTTGTATGAGACTAAAGACCAAATAGCGATAGACTTGGCTAAGTCATTCGAGAGAAGAAGGTGCAATCATTCTATCAAGGAGCCTAAACCTCCCGCAGATTGCATAAGGTCGATCGTGGATGTCGATGGCAAGAATAAGCATAGATACATTGTGGCGAGTCAGTCTACAAGCTTGAGAAGAAAGCTCCGCGGAGTACCTGGAGTACCCCTTATTTTCATGAACAGATCTGTCATGGTTATGGAGCCGGCTTCAGAGGCTACGAAACGTGCGGCCGAGTTATGTGAGCAGGCAAAATTGAAGGCCGGCTTGAATGACTCCAAGGTTGGTTACGTGGAGAAAGAAAAAGCAAAAGAAACCAACGAAGACAGACCAACAAGAAAGAGAAAGGGCCCGAGTGAGCCGAATCCCTTGAGCGTGAAGAAAAAGAAGAGTGACAGCAGACATGATGGAAGTGAGGATCAGCCAAAGAGGAAGAGAGCCAGGCGACACAAAAGATCTGGGGGAGAGAAAGATGGCACTGCTCAGCCGGAGGTAAATCAGGGTGCCTCAAATCCCACAGATATAGATACATCCAACAATTCGTAGCTTTTTATAGGGATGGTAAGGTTTACTGTATATATCTATAAATGCCTAATCTAATTTCCCATGTATCCTGAGCGATTATGTTCGATACAGCACCCTAACTAGTAGTCTCCTCCAAAACAGCAAATTTGTTTTTTCTCCACTCCTCAGGCTCGCTAGTTTCAAGAGTCTTCAAAACATTTCTGGAGTCGGTTTTCAATACGACAGTCACCCCGTTATCGACCATGCACATCTTGCAGTCGAATGCAATATACTTTTCTCTTAGTATCTTCTTGAAAGATTTCAGGAGCATGTATAGCTTGTCTTCTTTCTCTTTATTCATATCCTTAAAGTTATCGCACGAAAACGCAAACGTCGAGTCTTTGATCCAGTGTATCAGTGGATTCTCAATCTCGGGGTATGACTCCAAAATCTGCGTCACGTTGGCCTCCACATCATCCTTTGATACTCCAAAAAACACATCGCGAATCAAAATCGAGTTGAAGAAGCTTTCTTCGATTTGGGTCTGCTGAAGGTTTTCCAAAAACAACTTTTGCTTTTCAATCTCGTCTTCGGCCGCGACAGTTTGCTTAAGGGTCAAAGGAGGCGTCGCAGATGTTTCAGTAATACAAAGAAAAACCGATCGCAAAGGCTCCTTGTCTTGGGATTCAGAATAAAGCTTGCATGCCTGCGCAATTTGATGAATGAATTTTCTTTGCGGGCTGCTCATAGGCGGAAGATGCAAAGCCTTTTTTGGTTTGATTCCAGCGGCAACGCAATCTTGGTAGTTACTCAAGAAGTCCCTGATCTCGCCCTCGTACTTCAGACACCAATTCGTTTGGCGACGATAGACTTTGACTGCTTCTTCTGGGTAGAACGAGCTCGTAGGTTTCACACCCATGTTGAATGCTTGGCGCAACTCTTCCTCACGTTTGGCTAAAGCGCAATCGTCATCGCATCCAATGAAGGTTCCAATTTTGCTCTCGTGCATTAGTGATGCTCCACATGGCACTGTTTTAGAGAGTCTGCCACACATACAGGACACAACGACAGGGTCGGCACATTTGGTGGCGTCACAAGGTTTCTGGCTCCATGCATGACACTTCGCCAAGCACATGTGTGGACAATTACTCTTGATCTTTCGACAAGGGAATTGACAAGATGACGGTGACGCGTGCTTTCCCTCAGTACAGTCCCGGGAGCAGGGCCTGTTACAAGGATGGCCACAATCCTTCTTCACTTTGCAAATTTTCCCGCAAGAGACATTTTCGACAGAGCACAACACATTGGGGACCACCTTGGATCCACAATTGCATACCTTTGGTACGGGCTGCGTGCAATTGGGGCACAGCTTCTCGTCTTCATGGCACTTGTGAAGCTCCTGGACATGCCCACAAGGTTTTGGACGCACACATCGTTCCTGGCAATTGAGCATCGTGCCGCATCTGACTGGAGCCGGGATGACGGTCTTCCCACAATTACACACAAGATCCTCATTTGATGCTTCAAGGCACACTCCGCAGTTTCCACTGTGACAAAGCGCCTCGCATCGATGCAAGCCACACAGCTTTAGCTGGTTGCAAGTTTTTGTACATATATGTGAGGGCTCCATGGTGAAGACCTGATCATCGAAATTCGACCTAACACGGTTTCTCTGTAGCTTCTTCATCTCTCTTTCTCTCTTGAGTGCAATCTGCTCGTACTCACAGCATTTGCTTCTATGCCAATGTCTCCTGCAACTTAGCATTGCAGTACATTTGCGTTGACATTTTGGTATAAATCCCTGTTGCGTCGCTTTACAACTTACCAAAAAGGTGCAGAAACCACAGGAGCATTTCACCTCCTTGATGTTGTAGCACTCGCATGGCCCCTCATGGCATTTCGCCAAGCATTTGCATCCACACTTGAGGACCTTTTCGCATTGACGGTCGCACTCTGGCATGGGGTCGGTGCATTTGTTTCTATTGAGTTCCTGCGTAGGCAGTTTGCCACAGTAGCAGGATTTGACGACATCGGGGGAGAACTTACAATGAGGATCCTCTTTCGAAAGTGGCTGGCAACTGAGCTCTTCGAAATGTATCTTGCAGTCAAAGTAGCGAATTGTGATCTCCACACAGGCGGTGGCACCAACAAAAGACCCGCCGTTTTTCAGGCAAGGTTTTGGCTCCAAATCCGAACATTTGGAGGGGATTTGGTGGCTGCCGCAATAACAGAATACATCAACCAATTCTTCACATGGCCCGCAGAATCCCGGATGACATTTGGCCTGCGAGCAATAGTGGCCCAACGAGCATACCTTCACTTCACACGGCGAGTCACAACCCCACCCTTGTTCATATGGAGTGGCCAAGCAAGGAAGCTGTTGAGAATGCTTTCCGCAATGGCACTGCATCACGGGCCCCAAGGCACCGCATTGGGGATGCTCTCCAGGATGACACACCAGTGAACACGCATGGACACAGTCGGAATATTTCGCATCGCATGGGTTTCCACATGAAAACGGCACCAAACTGTCCGGTTTCGGGTTTTTGACCCGCCCGCACCAGCATGTGAACTTGCTCGGTAGAGCAGAATGTTCGAAGTTACATGCTGGACACCGCCAGTCGCGGTTTCCTGTCGTCGACGAGCCTCGCACGGCCCAATCCTTTATACATTCGAGATCGTAAACCCTGTAGCATTCTTGACAACTCCAAATTTCGGATTGACGGTCGATTTCGCAGGTACAGACCAAGCAAATGTATGTGCCTTCATCGATCTCTTGGATTATGGTTGTCGATATGGCCTCCGATGGTTCCTCATAGTCGGATTCGGAGTCTGAGCTTGGAGTGGAGTCTGCATCTGAGTCGTAGTCAGATTCCAGATTTTCCGAGTTAAATTTCGAATAGTCTGGAGTGGTTTCCTGCAGATCTGATTTCATGCCTTCATCTTGGGGGTTGTTTTTCCCTGAATCCGATTCTATAATACTTGCCGCCATTTCCTGAGGTAGGAATAAACTAGTAGATGTGAAAAACTCTACAAGCACGATATCGCCGCGGCGCGCTTATTTGCCACATATTTTTTTTTTGAATCTCACGCATGATATACCTAAAATTATCGTAAAATTATTTGTTTACACTTGTAAACGTTATAAATCTGAAGAGTTCGGTCAGCTTTCGACTAAAAGTTGTGCGTTTTCAGAACTATTATAAACCATAGAATAACAGCTTTATCCAATTCTTACACTCTTGCGTTTGAAGAAGTTCATCACTTTGCGCGCTGCACTAGCTTCTCTGCCATTAACATACGTGCTAGTGCTGGTAGTGCTTGTAGACGCTTTGCGTGACAGTGAAGCGTTCCCAGAAGACGATGAGTCTGGAAGTTTTTGTTCCCTCAGTTGCAAAGGCGCGGCAATATTTGCGTCGTTCGAAGGCTCAAGAATTTTTTTGCTAGAAGAGGCAAGCGTGTTGGACGAAGCATTAGAAGTGCTGTAGAAAGATAAGATACTAAATCTGTTCTTTTTCTTATTTTCTCGGACTTCTTTGTTTTCTTTGCTGCGCTCTCTGCGTTGTGTCACCTCAAATTGCCGCGAGTCTCTCTTCTTCACTTCAATCTTGGCCAACTCCGGACCTTTTTGAACTGCGCTCAACCTTGGGGCCTCACCTTCGCGCAATCGGAGTGGTTCAGAGATAGGAGATTCCGTCGGAACTGCAAATGTTGGCAGCTGATTAATTTTTGGAGTGTCATGCGCGACAAGAGCGGTGTCTAATTTGGGCAATTCAGGTATCTTTGCAGAGCTCCAGTCGTCAACAGGGGAGCGAATAGGGCTGTGCAGTTCCGTCAACTCCAAAGTATCCATTTTGTCCTCAAGGTAACTTAGCACTGAATTGCGCTTACTTTCATGTAGATGAATGTCAGAAGCCAATACACCATTCACATTAATTGGTGTGACAACTGAGTCCCTCCGATGGGCATTGCGGGTAGGAATAGTGGACAGCGAGCCAGGGCTGCTATGCAGCTCATATGTATTGGCAACAGACTCGGTATGTTGTGAAATTTTGGTGGGAGAACCCGACAATAATTGCGGTACTGACAGATTCATTGAGGAACTTAGCTTCATGTAGTCCATGATAGTTGAGGCGTTTGCGCTCGTCACACTGAGCGAGGAGCTCATGGAACCTGGGTGATAGGATGTTGGGCGAGGTCTCCGTTGAGCGTGAGGCAACCTTTCCATCACGGGAACAAGGTTTTTTGCAGAACGGTCAATTTTCAATCCAAAGTCATTTTGGGTTGGACTTTCAGCAATAGTCAGGATGTTTCCACCGTAGGTGCTTACCCGACTCAATTCGCCTCGAGGCGGCGTGTTCAAATGTGCATTTTGCTCTGGCTCAGATGGCGTTTCGTGCTCTGATACGATCGCCTTTAGCGCAAAGCTCGCCGAGGGGTATGAACCAGACATAGATGTGGACTTGGCATGACCCCGAGTGAATGGGAGTTGAGCAGGTCTTGTCGGAGACGCATCATCGTTCATTAGCCTAGCGACTCCTTGCGCCATAACAGATGGATTCGATGCAACAGAAGACGATGATTGATTAAGCTTGCTGTCATTTGGCAACGCGACAACATTAGCAAACGAAGACAGCGTCGTGGGATTCGAGTATATGATGTTCGAGTTTGAGGTGTACGACCGGCCATGCGGAGGCTTCGTCGAGTTTAACATTAGTGCCGATGAGCTTGTAGTTTCGTTGAACATTGAAAATCTCTTTTGCCTGTTTGCATCGCCTAAGCGGGATGCCGCGTGACGCTCTTTGTCTTCGGTGACAATCTTATCCCACTCCAATTGTCGGATAGACAACAAATTGGCATGCGGAGCCAACCAAGGGTGATTTCTGATTTCGTCCATGGATATTCTTTTGGCTGGGTTTGGCACAATGATTTTGCGAAGCAAGTCTCTAGCCAAGGGGGAGATATACTCGGGGAAAGTGAGTGGGTTGCTGCATATGTAATTGTACAACTTGACAATATCTGCTCCATCCTCGTTTTCGACATCGTCATCGAACGGCAAGTAGCCGGCAAGCATGGCATAAAGAATTACACCAATAGACCAGATGTCCACCTTGCGGCCAGCGTATGGAGACTGAGTCAAGACTAGTTCCGGCGCAGCATAGCACGGCGAGCCACACGAGGTTTTCATGAGATCATTCTTGGCCTTATTGTACAGATTCACAAATCCAAAGTCGGAAATTATGATATTCTTGTGCTTGTCCAATAGCAAATTTTCAAGTTTCAAGTCTCGATGAATGAGTCCCTTCGAGTGCATGTAGTCGACGCCACTAACGAGCTGAGCGAAGAGCTTTTTGGCAACATTCTCTTTGAGGAACTTGTGTTTTAATATGAAGTCAAATAACTCGCCACCCGATGCATATTCTAGCACTATGCCAATGTATTTTCCACTTTTCAAAACCTCCACGAGGTTCACAATGTTAGGGTGGTTGAGAAGCCGCAAAGAATTGATTTCACGATAAATCTTGATTTCGGACTCCAGGTCTTTTACAATGGTGTCTCGCTTAATGAGTTTGATGGCAACCTGACTTGGGTGCTTGCCATCTTTGCGCCATCCGAGCTTGACTTTGCCGAACTCTCCTTCTCCGAGAGTGGACCCTAGCACGTATGCACCAAAGCGTACTTCTCGATGACTTCTCCTTTGTGATCCGTTTTTTGATTCCGAGATCAACGATGATCTCTTATTTGAGTTGTGGTCTTCAAATTCCGAAAAGGATGTATCTGTGTTTGGCTGGTCGAAGTAAGACTGGCTTGCGACGCTAGTAGTCACAGACATGCTTGCTGAATCCGAAGAAATTATTGTGAGCAGAAAAGTATATGATATGAGATACTATAATCTCCGTATTTGAGGTAAGGAAGGTGACGCTGTAAGGAATGGGCGAAGCGGCGGTACTGTGGTGAAGAGTTGATAATCAATAAATGACAACACGAGGCGATCAATCAAGGAAGATTTTGTCGCGATTTGAAGGCTTATAAAGAGCCAAAGTTGGGAATGTGAGACGGTTATGGGGGTAAAACTTGCTGAGTTGAACGGAAAAGACGATGTAGTCCCGGATGTTTCTTGAGGGTATTGTACAACAGGAAAGCGCCCCCAACAATCGGAAGAAGATCGAGATCTAAAGGATCTGTGTTTTTTTGCAGGTGCGAAGCAGACAGATTTGCCTGTTTGTTTGCTCTTGTGTAGTTGCCTAACAGAGGTTTGTGCTATTGTTCTATTTCTGTGTGTGGTAACTACAGTGCAGCCTGAAACAATCACTTCACGCCTCTGTTTGTTTTCGTTGTCGCTAAAATTGGAAAAAGCTCATAACCAATAAGTGAAGGTGCAGGATCATAAGTTGAGCGGGAACAGAATGCGGGTCAAAGGTACACAAAGCTTGTCCGCCATGTCTCGCTGCATTGCTTGTTTACGTGTCGCGACAACGCTCGAAGGCTTCTATCCCAAGTCCACTTTCAGCCGCGCAGGCTTGGAGAACTGATGTGACAATGTGACAGTGTCAGGAGTCTCTTGCCGGATGATGCTTTCACATGTACTCAAACTGGCTTACGAAAACTTATGAATATCATTATCAGACATTTCAGATTAAGTGTCTTTGTAGGGCGATTTGATTTGAATTCTGTTCATGAATAGTCTTACTGCAATCACTGTTTAGTTTCCAAAAGTCAACACCGAAAACTCATACCCTTGTTCGCAGCGTTTCATGATCTGCAAGATATGCGGGGCCGGATAGGAGAGGAATGGAGTGCCTGCCATGGTGAATTCCATCATGACTGATAGGCCTTGAGAAGTACGTTCCAAGTGATATCTACCGAAAGCACGATCAAGCTTTCTTGAAAGGGTTTCTGTCTCTACACTTATCAAACGCTTTGGGAGTTGAGCGCATTAATGGAGCAAATGCTGCAAAGTTCATCGCTGATAGAAATTTACACTGTGTCAACAACACATCTAATGCTTGAGGCCATACTCATTAGACTCTCATGAGGCCGTGTGATCGTTCGACACAACTACGTCTCTGTTGCGTCTGGAATCAAATCTTTCACTCATGATTTCTCTCGCTAGCACGAACTTTTCGTTAACAAGCCGCGAAGAAGATCAGGGAGATTATAGCCTAAAGAAGATGTGTATTTTGTCCGCGTAGACTTTGAATCAGTATGATTCAACTCAATCAGCCAACCATGCTCACATTAACATGAAGTGCATTAAATTGCATGGTCACATGTTGCATGAACATACAAGTCCGTTACTTTTGATGAGGTGATTGCCACTTCTCAACATCGCACACAATTTCAAGGGATGCATTCGTGTGAATATCGCGGTCCGGGGTTGCAAAAAAAATTCACTTCAAAAAAGGGGACATTTACAGCCACTTTCATAAGTGGTGAAATCTATAGCGCACGTCCCAATAGAATTTGAGCAAATCAAATATGCTGCCGGCTTTGAACAGCTACGCCTTAATAAAGAATTTCAAAAGCGAACAATCAAAATGACTTATTCATAGAGACAGATCGTTCATCGATGTGGCCGCATTCACAGATCCCACTGAACGTTTGTGCCGGATATATGCCAAACGCGTGCTGCGCAACGCGTCCATTGTCTAGCCTCTCCTAAACAACACCTTTTTTTTTATAAGATACGCACCTTCCTGGATCATGGTCCGCAGAGTCAAATCTAAATCTGCTCTTGACGCCGATATTGTCCCAACTCTCGGGGCGCCTATTTCCACAAAGGAGCTCATTGCGCGCTTGCTGAAGATCGCCGACGAGCTCTCCGCGGTCGATCAGGAACAAGCGGTCCTCGAGAATTATCGGAATGTTGCCAAAAACTTGGCCAATCCTAAATTGATCGATCACAAAAATGTCGGGGTCCAAGCCTTTGCTGCATGCGCTATCTCAGACATCATTCGATTGTACGCTCCGGATGCCCCTTTCACGCCGGAGGAACTCGCCAACATATTCAAGGCATTCTTTGCGCAGTTTTCATGTTTGTGGGACGAGGAAAACCCTTATTTTCTACAGCAGTCGTACATCTTGAAACGTCTCGTGGAAGTTAGATCAGTTGTTTTGATTAGTGATTTGCCGGAGTCGCAGAAACTAGTTTCCATCTTGTTCGAAACGATGTATACCTTGACAACCAAAGGATTTCCGCCGAAATTGGAACATCTCGCTTCTGAATTACTCGCGGAAACTGTTTCGGAGATTGATTACATTCCTCAGGACGTAGTTTCGTTGATCATTAAGCGTCTCACAATACCCACAGAGTCACTGCTCATGGGCGGCTCGTCTAACATCTCGAACCCTGCTTTTGTCTTCTCTATGGCGATTTGCGACGCCAATGCAGATAAAATGGCTCGCCTGGTAGCTCAACTATTCTCAGAAATGTTGGATGAAAGCGCAAAGCTTAACAACGAAATTGACCGTCGCGCTCCATTCAAAGCATTGGAGAAAATTCATGAGTCATCCATACAGATATGGGCACATGTGCCCGATCTTCTTGCTTCCGTTATGGGCCTCATCAGTGACGAGCTCAATTCCGATGACGAGAAAGTTCGCGAGCTCGCAACAAGAACTATCGGTAAGATGTTGTCATCGTCTTCTAAATCCAAAAGCGACAACTCCGCCGTAACATTTGTCAGCTATCACAGAGGTACATGGATGAATTGGTTGAGCAAGTCTTGCGATAATTCGTCTGCCGTGCGATCTTTATGGACGGAGCAACTTCCAGAAATTCTTTCTCTTGAAACCACGACGGAGATTAACATTGAGTTGTGTAAAGGTCTCTCTAAATGCCTCATGGATTCTAGCGAAAAAGTGAGATTCAGTGCGTGTGCCGCTCTTGAAATTTTGCCTCGTTTTTTGACTCTCAAAAAGGTCTGCAATGCCTCGATTTTAACGATACTCTTTTCACTCATCCGGGAAAGGCATACTGAAACGAGAAATACGGCTATAAGCGTGTTGGCAGACTTATACAACAACTGCATGTCTTCAAAAATAAAGGGTGAAATCGTTGATCTTGGAGCAAAGGATTCACAAGAATACGACATTGTCATTCGCATGATTCTCGAGAAGATTCCCAACAATCTCCTTCAGCTCAATTATATCAACGACAAGTCAATCACAACGGCCGTGGATATTGTTTTGTTTGAAAAAATGCTTCCTTTCGATGATTCTGCAGAGACTCGCGTCTCCCGCTTGTGTCAATTTTATCTGGTGCTCGAAGATCGTAGCAAGCTAGCATTTGTTGCGATTGTTAAGCGTCAAAAGAAAAACGTGGACGTTCTACTCAAGCTTTTGGATCTAGCTGAGGAGTTCGCCTCTGGGAGTACGCTAGAGCACAACGAGGAAAATGCAATTCTGCAATCCGAGTGCGAGAATCGCTTGTTTGCTCAAGTTCAAAAAATTGTGAACTGGCTTGGTTCCCAATTCCCAGATGGGCTTAACTCTCACGATTGCATTAATGCTTTTATCAGGATCAAGAATTTAAGGTTTATTACTTTGCTTAAAAATTGTGTGAACTCTCAGCTGGATTACAAAACCGTTAAACATTCAGCCAGAGAGCTACTCTCAAAATTGAGTGACCCCAAAAGTATCAGAGTGGCTAGTGAAAAGGCTCAAGTCACGACGGCGGACATGGTTTCAAACTTCAAAATTCTCCTCTACAGATCATCAACTATTCTTCACAACAAATCTAATATCGGCGAGCTAATACGTTTGTCACAGGTGGATGATTCAGACATCAATTCGGCCGCGAACGAGCTTATAAATATCATCACCACATATTCTCCGGGCGTCTTCAAAACTCATATTTCCGTTCTCTGCACTCGTTTGGAAAGCGAGGGAAAGAATGCACAAGTCTCACTTTTAAAGTCGCTTTATCATGTTTTGAAGAAATTTCCCGAATGCTTCCCCGTTGATGATGGATTTGTTTCGCTTATGGAATTGTTGGCGTTGCAAGGTAGTTTTTTGCAAGCAAAATACTCGGTGAAGATAATGGGTTGTTCTGCATCGAAAGAGCAGCTTATGGCAAAGGTGTTGAGTGAAATCTTACCATTGAATTCTGATGATTCTCATTTCGCAACACATCTCTCGGTGATAGCTGAAACTTATCTTATACATCCGCTTTCGTTGACCGCTCATTCCTTCGGTATCAATAACGTCATTATAGAAGAGGTGCTCACCAAGAACAGGTTGCCGTCTTCTGAATTTGAGTCCGAAAAAGATTTAAAGTGGGTCGAGGATGCACAATTGGAAAATCATCAGGTCCTCTTGGAAAAAATATTATCAATTCGAATCATTGCGAATAAGTTGAGGTTTGTCGCGTCGAGTCAAACACTTGATTCTGCGACTTTGGTGGCAGCCGAAAAGCCCATCGGCCTTCTCGGCAACATAATCTCGAACAATGGTGAGATTGTCAAGACTTCACGAGACAATGAGTCTACTGCTACCCCTCACTGCTACAGACTGAAGCTCAAATTAATTTCAGGTTTGATGCTTTTAAAGCTTGCAAAACTTCCACAGTTTTATCCGCTGATAAGTGCCCCAGTGATCAGAAAGATGTCACGACTAGTCATTGATGAGGTCTTACAAGTTCGAACTATATTTGTCAAGTCTTTGCAAGCAAAATTACAGGACAGCAAAATTTCTGAAAAACTCTTGCATCTTGTCTTTTTCATGGGTCATGAGCCAGACTCCAAGTTGAAAAAAGATGTCGAGACGTGGGTTTTGTCGCAGCATCATCGCTCAGAGTTGAAAGGTGACACATTGTTTGAACGAGCCTCGGTCAGGCTCATTCATGCCCTCGCGCATGACGAAAGATTTGGCAATTTGATTGCAGATCATCCAATAAAAGGGTTGAAACAAGAGTTGGAAGCTTACACGTATGCTCTGAAATACGTATCAATGTTTATTGATACCGTTGCGAAGGAGTCAAATATCAGCTTGCTCTACTATCTCGCAAGCCGTGTCAAGCAACATCGCGACAAGTCAGTAGACAGCTCGCTGTACAATTTGGAAGAACCAACAGCGGAAGTCCTCAATTTGTTTAGAATTGCAGAATTATTTCAGTTGATGTTAAAAGAGACGGCCGATTCAAGATCATGGAACTTGCAGACCTGGCCGGGAAAAATCAATTTACCAACGGACTTGTTTTCACCGATGGACGACTATCAACAGGCTCACGATTTTGTCTCACGTGTTTACATCCCGGATACGATTCAGATCGAATTGAGACAAAACCTTCTGAGAAAAAGCGTGAGCGGGGTCAAAAGAAAAACAGGTGGCCCGCGGCAAGTTTCGGAAACAAAACGGGCAAGGCCATCTAAGTCAACCACAAAAACGCGGAAAAAAGGGGTTAATGCACCGCCACGTAAATCAGTCAAGCGGAAAGATGTGGACGGCGTTGCGCCATCAGCTCCTGTCGCCCGAAAAAGTCGTCGAGTCATATCTAAAGTGTTTTATGGAGAGTCTGGCGACGAGTCGAATGATAGCGACTTGAGAGATCAGACAGAAAACGACCTGAGCTGAAGCTGTTAGTTAAGATCGTGTATGTGTCAATTTACCTATCCATTTCTTTCAAAGAATTGAAGTCTCTCCTGGTGAACAAGTCCTCTCCAAGAATCTGTAAACGGGTAGCAGCAGGATAGCCTTTTTCTTTTCCGTAGGGCACCCATTCGTGAATCACAAGACTGATCAATTTTTGCCCTTGTTTTCCGTATACCTGACAAAAGTTTTTCGCCGCAGCTTCCCACCAACTGCACACTGCAACAAAATGGACGTCGGCTATTAAGTCCATGTTAGTATTGAGCAATCTAGCCAAAAACCTCCACTCAGCTTTCATATCGAATAAGGCTAATTCATCAGTTGTGTTTGCCCAAGTTATCACAGCCCAGACGGACAAGATTCCGCCGATGCGCTCCTCATACTTCACCTCAGATTCCCATTTGCCATCACTTCTTCGCCAGCCCATCCTAATCCTGCCTTCTTCAGTGTCTATAGTCCCAGTATACCCAATTACCAAGCAGCATTTCTTAACGAATCGAGCCGACAAGTAGTATTCGAGGCCGTCAAGATTGCTAAGTAGATTGTAGGCTAAACGCCCGAGAGGGAGTGCGGCAGTGGGTTTCACAATGACTTCGGATTCTGCCTGCGCAACGATGGCTTTCAGCACAAAATTGAGGAGCCATTTGTAAGCGAGCGGTTGGGAGGTCAAGGGTTGTATCAAGTTTATTATCTCGTTTGTAACAATGTTTAATTGAGCAATGGAGCTTGAGAGCTGTCCTAACTTGACATTCACCTTCCGTTTGATGACGCCGACACTCTTCTTTAACTCCTTATCCTTGTCAAGCTCGTTGACAATATGTGTCTTAATATCCACAATATCCTGTCTGTACTTGAGAAGTGTCCGCTCTATTTCTTTAGAATTTGCGAACGCCGATGCTTTCTTGACCGCTGCATCCTTCTGCGCTTTCAATTTCATTTCCATTTCCTCTCTCTCCCGATCTTCTTTCTCCTTCTTGATTCTCTGCTCTTCCTCACGTTTTTTCTGCTCAGCGACCTTTTGCTCTTCCAACTTTCTCTTCTCTTCGAGTCGTTTTTTCTCCTCCTCCTGCGCACGTATCCTCCTCTCTAGCTCCTCCTTTTCTCGTCGTTGTCTTTCTTGCTCCAACGCAAATAAGCGCTGTTTCTCCTTTTCTCTTAGTTGAACTTGTTCTTCAATTATTTTTTGCACTTCTGCTTCCAGTTCGCGGATATTACGGTTGAACTCTTCTTCAATGTGGCTTATGTTGGCATTGACAGCCATGATGGATCTTGCGAGGTAACTTTTCCATTTTTCAGATTTGTGTTTGGTAGCACTATTGCTTTTCAGAATGTATAGAGAATCAAGTTGCTTTAGTGATTCTTCCAAAATTTGAGATGCTGATTGATGAGTGTATGAAGTCGGAGATTTCGAACTAGAGACTTGTGCTTCGGAACCTGGGCTAAAAAATGCCTGCTCAGGAAGAATAGCCATACCATGGCTGGTCGGAAGTCCAAACCTCATTGAATTGCAAGTGTTGACTCACCGGACGGAAACAGATCCATGAATGAATGATAGAGCTCTTGCATCAACATCCCCGGTGCACGGATGTTTCCACAATATGAAAGAAGTAGATACACATTGTATCCCCCAACAAAGGGCGCTGCTTCTTCACCGATGTAATTTCACAACATATATATGAGTGCTTCTCGTGGCGATCATTTACGCCCTAGTGAAATTCAATACATGCTCCTTCAGAGTAGCCTCAGCACCACGCATCTGTTTGGTCTTATCTGGATTGCCTACAGTCCTTTTAATTTACCCCCCTATCATAGATTTCCACAAACCAACATCATATTAGATGAGTTTCATTTTACATTACAATGCTATTTTCGTTTCTCTGATTGCAGTAAATGATGGTAGATTCTTTCCGCGCAGGCTACACTAAGTGGTTCTCTTGCCTGTTGCGCGCTCCCGAAGGCCTCAACTTTACACGCAGTTCATCAAAATTTTCCAGTTCAGATATTTCGATCCCCAAGCGCCATGAACAAACAATTCGTACGCCTCTTCTCCGGCACGGGGGCCAAGGCGAAGAAGTACTCGACCGTCGAGCCTGTTCACCACCTAGTTGAGGTGAAAAAAGCTGCGTTGTCACCAAGATACCAGCCATTGTTAATGCCTAGAGACGACATAGAGTCTGTCGGTTTCAAGCCAACGGAAATTGATCAAGATAGGCTTGGCGAGCATTACAAGAACACTTTACAAAGTGATTTGATGTTGCATTTCTATGACCACACAAACAAGACAATTCCGGGTGCCAAGAAAAGAGACTGGGGAACTGACTCTCCATACGCATTATACCGTTCATGGCAAAAACCAAGCGGGACTCCTCGTCCCACGAGAGATATCAAGCCCATAACACCGAAGAATATCCCAGAGTTAAGCGCAATCTCCATCAACTTATACTCAAGGGAAGCGTTGGAGCACTCATGGCTCAATATTTCCGCCAAATTACAGATCGCTCAGATCACGAATGTCAAGCCGAAGCAGGCATACAACAGGGCAAATGTATTGCAGTGGAAAGTCAGAGAGGGTAAGCCATGTGGCTGTAAAGTCGAGTTGACTGGCAGAGATATGCACCAGTTCCTTTCGACTCTTACCGAAATGGTCTTGCCGAGAATTAGATATTACAAAGGTATAAGCAATACCTCTGGCGACAAAGGTGGTAACATCACATTCGGTTTAGACCCAGAGCACGTGAAGTACTTCCCTGAGATTGAAAACTTCCAAGAGCTCTTTCCTAATCTCTTTGGCTTCCACATCACCTTTAAGACCACTGCGAGAACCGATGAAGCTGCACGTACTCTTTTGAGTGCCATGGGAATTCCCTTCTATACTCGCCCAAAAAACCTGTAAATAACAAGACATGACCATTCATTTCAAATCATCTAGATTGTGCTGAGCACTTCAAAATCAGTTGTCATTCATTATGTGAGCGTTATTTTGAATACTCGTTGTGCACTTTCAAATTTCACGTAGATCCTGCCGGTATTTCTCAGCAAATGAAAGGTTTGCAGGTCGCCATTTGCTAGATATTTCGAGATCCTAGAAATCACCTTCTAAGCTGTTTAGCAAAAGTCAATATGAACAATATGGCCTTTAGTTTCGGAGGTGAGAGAGCTGCGCATTGCATTATCACAGCGCGGCTTTTCCCCGGACTTTCCATTAGGCATCACAACAGATGTCTCTTCTCTCAATCGTCCACGAGTTTGCTGTTTTGTATTCATCTAGAGTATTGCAAAAGGATAAAAGATGGTCAGATGGTCGTTTACGATACTACGAGCTAAATAACAAATTGGAAGTTTTTAGCGATGATATGCTCTTAGTCAGTACCGATTTTTATCCACACCATGCACGGAAACCCCTCGAGACCGGAGTATTTGACGAAGGAGCTGTATACGTTCTACCGAGCGGCAAGCTTATTTTGGAATTCAACGAATATCTCGGCAGCTTTGAGCGGGATTTATCGACCATTTTTGCAAAAAGGGATCTGGCTGTAAAAAAGGAGACTGGGGTGGGCACCAACCCGGGTTGGCGGAATCCAGCACGAACCAAGACTGAGGACACGTCCAATAAATTGGAAACGTGTCATATGAATGACGAATTGAGTGAGTCGGGTCCGCCCGTTAGTCCCAGCTCCAAGCGGCTCAATCCAACACGAGGGCGACCCATAGGCTTGAGAAAAAGACCAAAAATTTCAGTAAAGGCACCCAAGTTTCTGCAATTACTCAAAGACGACGTCAGCATACGATTGGATGCTTCTTTCCATTCCGCTTTCAGATATGGCGAGAGGATACCACCTGGCTCAAACAGATTGAGCACAAGATTGAGACATGAATCTGGTTTGTTTCTGATTGCGGGCGGGGATACCGCGACCAAAGACTTTGAGGATGGCCTTTCGTCGGTCATTGACGGGCCGGCTGAACTTCACACAGATTAAGAGCTCTTTTTTTTTTTACATTCACTGATGCTGAAGCGTTACTTCAAGAACATCTGAACGTCGAAGGCGTCAACTTTTCGTACAAGCTTTTTGATACCGAAGCATTAGCGCATTCTCATTGGTATCGAAAAGTTATATTAGTCACTCGATCCTACAGTATCATCGAATTACGTGATGAGCCTAAAGTCGCTTTCCGACGTCATGGTAAAGTTAGGGTCCACTGCGTCAAAACATTTAACGAAAAATTGCGTATGCGTTAATGATTGTGAAAAAAGTGGCAATTCAGTGAATATCTTGCCACTCACACTTCTTGTTTGCACATTTTTGGAGTTTGAGTCTAATCTCGGGTCGTTTTCAGTATCAGAAGGGGATTGCTACGCGGAAGCAAAGTTGACCATGCAGATGAGGTACCCAATTCTCAATATGTATATCTTGAGAAACGTTGTTAATGTAAACTACATCTTTAAACGAGCGGTCGATTTTTCGACACTTGACGGTTGTCTCAGCTCAGAAGCACAATCGCCTATCTCATTGGAAGAAGACGTGCTAAATACGTTTCGTTATGCACAACTGCAAATGCGAGAACAAATTGGAGTTGAGCTCAGAGTTTTGTCAGACGCAAGCCCAACTTTCCATACCGTCAAATTTACCATTTGGAATTCGAGCCCGCAGAGTCCAAGCAATTCGCACAAACTCTCGAACTCCTGCGTGCCTTTGTTGTGATCGGCTTTTCGATAACCTCGAGAACTCTTTTTCGCCCCCCTTCGAGAAGGAATGAGGGTGATTTGAGCGGAAGTTTTTCCAAAAGTGCCAAGAGAATCGGTCGGCCGTCGCGGCAGACACTGATGGTCGTCGCTCCAATTGAGCTCAGAGTTCCAATGTATCGAAAGCCATATTCAGAGTGATATATACATATGTATCTGTATTTGCCTGAAACCGTGCCTTCACTTCGATGAAACTTAATTTCTTATCGTGCATTATCGTACGTCTCCGTGAAATAATGGAAGCTTCGCTAATTTCAATTAATTGAGAGATGCGTGCCAACGTGGGCCCTGTCAAGCGTGGCTCATGCACACGTGCGGCTTGTATGCACCTCATAATTTATAGTGCCATAATGAGCAATGTACCGGCAAAAGAATATAACCATACTAGAAGCCCGTTTGCGGCTTTTAGTCTTGTCTCATTTTCTTCTGGACTTCTCAAATATCTCGGAAAGTTTCTTTTGGAGTTTTTTTTTTTTCAAGCTGTGGTAACATAAAAGAGTGACGGGCTAAAAATTCACCACAGAGATCACTCACTTTGCCTCGCAGGGCCTTCCACTCGGCCTCGTCACCTGATCTCTCACGAATATTCCAGCTTCAATACATCCGAAAATAACTAAAAACAACTCTTCTAGGTCATCAGACGGCCCCATTATCTTTTCTAGACTTCGAGCAGAAAAAGACCCCAAACAACAGTGAATGGAGTTTTGTGCCCATCGCATTCTGAACCTTGACTGAAAGAGTGAACTGAAGACACAATTCTCCAGCATCTTGATGCAAGGTTCGTCATGAGCTTAATTATATCGCCACATACATGTCTGATGTCTTCGACATCACGGCAATCTAGCCCTGCGAACTCCGCTCATGTCTCTCCGAAGTTGAGACCGCCTTCAGAATGGAACCACACTCAGACCTCAGGTGAGACGGGTCAAGGAAGGCGAGGCCCTCCAAACCATGCTCTTGCCATTTCACAAGATCCCTTCGGAACTTTCAGTGATACGAGTGATCCTTTTATTGCCCAGTACATCAGACCCACCACTAGTCTCAAGCATGACTTCTACATCAAGTCACTCAACAGACAAACTCGTGCCAGCAGCTACGACTACTATCGGAAGTATTTGAAGCATGACAAAATATCATCCCCCAAAGCCATCAAACTCAGAAAAGACGAATCGTCTGAAAGAAAATCGTTTTCGCCTTTGCGCCAGGAAACCATTTATCCTGATAATCCCGAAACATCAAAAGAGAAAGACCCATTATATCAACAAGTTCCTCAAAGAAGACGCAACTTTGGTAACGATGCATCAAAGCAGCCTGAGCTTAAGAAGCTGCAGCCCCAAGTCAAAGTTCAAACTCTCTCGAAAAAGTTTGAAGAGTGTCACACCGCAGACTTGATCACTTTGATGGCTCGCATGATTCAATCTCTCATCAGTCTCAACGACCGCACTGTACCTGCGTCCGTTTCATGCCCTCCTTCCGCAAAGGTCTCGGGAATATCCTCCGAACAAAAGAACAAATTGTTGACCAGATACCACTCTCGGACTCCGCCAGCGATCTCCATTCACACATACATCAGTAGACTAGCGAGGTTCAACAATCTCACGCCAGCCACTTTGCTAACAACAATTTATTATATCGATCTTTTGTCACACAACTTCCAGCCATACTTCACCCTCAATTCATGGACGGTTCATCGGTTCTTGTTGGTAGCAACAATGCTTGCACAGAAGTCATTAGAGGATTTCTTTTACACAAATGACCATTATGCTCGGGTAGGTGGTGTGGCTTTGACAGAGTTGAACTTTTTAGAACTCGATTTTCTCAACCGTGTTGATTGGAAACTCGTACCAGCAAAACAAATCCTGCCGACTCAAACGTCGATTAGGCATCTGAAGGAAGTGCTAGATCTATATTATTGGCAATTGATCAACCTTATGGGTAAGAACACCACAGACAAGGACAAGGTGACATACTCACTTGTGGGCTAAGCCGTCTTTAGCGGCACGGATCACTTTACATCACATCTCTTCTCCCCGTGCCAGGTATTGTCCCACTCTGCCATGGAACTTGAATCACACTTTTTTTTGGGTATTTTAAAGTCGTTCAATAGTTTTGAACGCACAGGTCATCATACATCGCGCAAACGCTCGAGACATCAGAAATATTATATCATAAAACCGGAAATCAAAATAGCTAGTTATTTAACTATGTTTAAGGGAGAATTGTAGAAAGTCCTTTCAGCCCCACTACTCTAAGAGTTTTTCTAAGTCCACTTATGGCCCAAAAGTTGTACGTCTCATTTCTCACTGGGGTTTGATTAGCTCAAACGAGCAACACAAACTTCTGTCCACACTCATTATGGCCCCGTAATTGTTAAAATCGCCGCAATAATTCGGAGCCAGAAACACGGTTACCAATTTTCTCTTGTTAAAGAACTCATACCCATCTTCAACCACCATGTGTCCTCTTACGATCAAATCCATGTTAAACTTTCCCAAAAAGTGGTCGACGTGTTTTTTGCCGAAGCAGTAAGAAACACCGCGGTCATTTTTGGGCCAGTTGTTATGCGAGTACGTTCTCACCAGGGCATCGGGATCGGACCATAGCAAGTCGGCTAAAAGCCCCCTGTCTGGAATGTCAGTGGGCCTTTGGATCTGCTCGACTTGTTTCAAGCTACGAAGCTCCGGTGAAAGTCCTCCGTGAATACAAAAGATCTTGTCATTGATGGTAGCAGCAATAGGTAGAGTGTTGAACACATCGATGAAGCTTTTCCACAACTTGTGGCTACCCGATATAAGCGGCAACCGTCTCTTACATTCATCGTAAAAACCGTAAATCTTTGTGATGTTGGCAGATTCGTGATTACCTCTCAACATAAAGAAATTTTCAGGGTATTTGATTTTGTAGCACAACAAAAGAAGTATGACTTCCAAGGACTTGTGTCCTCGATCAACGTAGTCACCTAAAAATAGGTAATTCGAGTATGGAGGATAACCGCATGAGTCAAAAATTCTGATCAAGTCGAAAAATTGACCATGTATGTCGCCAACAATTTTGACTGGAGGTGACAACTTTAGTAATGTTGGTTGATCCATGAAAACAGAGCGTGATTTGGCCAAGACCGACTTTATTTCCAGAGTGGTCAACGGCAACTTATCCTTTTGCTTACGGGCCTTTTGTGTCTTGAAAGACTCTTTTGCGCGTCCAATAGCAAGTAATCGATCAATGATTCCATCTATGTCAAAGTCGGTCTTTTTGGCCACTGGAATGAGAGGCGGGGAGAGTGAAACGGGTGAGATAGACCCCTGGCTTGGAACAGAAGAGCGCAAGAACTTTGCCTTGGTTATGGGCTGCGGTGTAGTGTCGCAACTTCTGGGCTCGGGGGTTGATTCAATCGAGGTTTCGACAATCAGCTCCAAGGCAGATCCAGCGGGCATGACGATGGTGCCTTCGGCTTTCACCGCAGTAGGCAGAGTCGACGGTGAAAACAGCGACAGGAGCAGACTCGCGTCTCTGTCGCTCGCCGTAAACAAAGGCGAAACTGAGAGATCGTCGCTCTTTTGGCTGTCCACAGAAGATCCATACTCTGAGGCGTGGACATTAGTCTGGCGCGCTTGCGCGTGCTTCCATTTTGACGGCGACTGGTGAGACTGCAACAGACTATTAGCCAACAACATGGCCATCGATGCATCAATGTCCACCTCAAGTTCTAATTCGGGGGCCGATTTGCGCCTCAAAGATCCTTTTCCCGAAGGAATATTTTGAGGCGGGGATTGAGAATCTGAAACACGTGCGCCATTCAAGGAGTAATGAGAAAGACGTTCAGAAAGAACGTCACTACCGTTTCCGGTAGGCCGAGATAGCGCCAGCGATGATGTTTCCTCGGACTCTACGTCGCCCGCGATCATGTCCGAGGATGTGCCAACATTTTTGTTGGTGGAGATATTCGGTAGGGGGTCATTTTTGGACGGGTTATTTCCCATATTTGGACACGAGCAACAGAAAGGCGGTGAAAAGGTGTGGTTCCTGAGAGTGGCTTGTGTCGATGTAGACGAAGCTGGCTGATTGTGGTAAGGGGGATGCGTTTGCCCTTGCAAGAATTCGAATTAAGAACGGAAAAATCGCGGCGGCATGCGCAGTGCGAGCCGGAGGTCGTGCGTGCTACAAGTGCGACCTTGGCGCGCAAAAGCTGTGGTCTAGCCTTATGTAAAAAGTAGAGGGGGTGGGTGGAATGCGAGCGCTCGGGGTAAAACTGTCTGTCTTAACGGGTTTGAGAGTCGCGCGTTAGAGCGAAGATATCGTGACTGTTGTAGTGATACGTGAAATACTTAACCCATGGATCCCCCTGGGTGAATGGTTAAACCCCTTCTCTTTATTCTTTAGTCGCACTTTCCTCGGTAGAAGTGAGTCTAATACAGTACAGGCATTAAATACAACGTCATGCCCACGCTACTTGGGATTCGAGATATTTGAGTCATACCCGGTTCGGATTCCTGAAATTCGAAATTAGACTTTTTCCTTCGAGACGAAGACCTTTTCGCCTAAGGCATCGGCCGCATGACACGTGTTAGAAGGGTACCTACAACTTTGCTCGCATTTGGAAGGGTGTTTTGTGCACCTCATTCATCATAGCCAGCCACCATTTCCTTTTTGAGAATAGAAAGAAATTGGAGTCAGCAATGATCGAAGCCTCCAGGTCGGTTTTGCATTCATGAGTAGCTGAAACTGCCGGAGATTGAATTTTTTTTGATTTTGCAACCTGTTGAAGTATTGAACTTGGGTGTGCTTATGATTTTCCTTTGAAAAAATGAAGTTTTGTTTCGTAAGATGTAAAGCCGTCCTAGAAAGCTTCACTTGAGCAAAGGATCATCACGTGAACAGATGCGGTCTATGGTGCTTTACGCCGTGTGCGGTAGTGTTTGTGGTCGATGTGAGCGCACAACTTTTGCAGCCAAAGGTAAGCGCTTTCCAAATACCCGAAGGAGAAAAAAAAGCCTCCCCAGCAAATTGAAAGATACCTTGAGGCTTATATTTTGAAGAATTCTCAGACTCGCCATCAATTACTCATACTCGAATGGCTTTGAGCGCTACACACACTCTGTGGTTGAAGCAACTTCCTGATTTAGTTTGGGACTCGATTTTTGGTAATCTTCAGAAACGCGACTTGCTTAAAGTTTGTTACGTTTCAAAGGACCTACTGAGACTCGCCTCGGGTCGGTTGTTTAAAAATATCATTGTCACAGATGACCATTTGGCCGCCGCTTTCGCCTGTGATCAAATGCGAATGTCGACCTCAACGTATTACACTGTGATCAAGTCAGCACAAATCATCAATTTATTGCGTGTAATCTCGCGAAATGAAGAGCTAGCCGTCAAAATCAAAGTTATCCATATTTACAAGAGCAAAGACTTGAAGCATATCCCCGAACTTTTGGCCCATACAAAGTTGAAGTCATATTTCCTCACAAGTCCAATGAGCATCACACTGAAGGTTCTGCAAACTTTGCACTCAATGTGTTGCTATGTTGACTCCGCTTTCGTTACTGCGCCTAATTTGACTGACCTTAAAATTGTCTATTCGGAAAATGAGGTATCTAGACTTCGTTTCAAAGATCTTGCTAGACATGTAATCAGACAGAAGAGCTATCTCAATTTGAGGAGGTTACTGTTTGAGCACACCAAGGGAAATCCCGACCAACTCGGGCCCTTTTGTTCTGATAGCAACTATGCTGCTTTCCGAGCTGTATGGCTGGCGTTTTTCAAGACTCTCTCCGAAGAAAACGTCAGTCTAAATTTAACTTCTATAAGTCTCGATGGTAATCTCATGGATGAAGGCAAAGCAACGGCACAAATCATTAGACTGGTAATCAACACGGACGTATTACACACGCTTGAGTTGAAGCACTCCGAGATTTGCCATCCCGAACAAAACCATACTCCCCAGCAAACCTTTTTGAAGTGTCTTACGATGACCTTGCCTCTGCTTCAATATCTCTCCATGAACCCCACAGGTAACTGCCGCATGTGTCAAGTGAACGAGATTTTGTATGTCTTTCAAGAGAATGTACCCAATCAATTGAAGGAGCTTCGGATCATGTTTGCGCCCGCTTGCAATGCTGATGCGAACGCTATTCAATGCTCGATATTATCCCATCAGAGAATTTTAGAAAAGCTCGAGTACAACGACGCCTTGGCATCCTGGTACGACACAAAAGCAATGTTGAAGAGCTTAAACATTACTCAATTCACAAAGTGGTTTAAGTTTTCTTTCGATAGGTCAGGAGTATTTCCACCTCAAATACTATCTCGTAAAACTATTGAACCTTATATGTGTGAGAGTAAAGTCGATCTTATGAAACAATGCATGGGTACTTTCTCTGAATTTTTACACAGAGACCCCATTTTTCTCAAAGCTGCCAAAAGTTTACCCTTTTTGACGGAGTATTGCATCCTTGGTATTCATGTGAACGTGAAAAAGCGTGGGGTCCAGGTTAATGGTGAAATATTGCCTTTAGTGGTATGAACTAAACAAAATCTCACAGGTGGCTGGCTTGACTATAAGCTTCCCTCCAATTGCAGACAAAAAATGCAGACAAAATAATTCAAGTTTGTGAGGGCAATAGACGTCATCTGTGAGAGGGATGCCTGTCTGAAGGCCTATGAGTCGAGAGAATGGCTTATAATCGAGATATCCGAGCAAATTTGAGCTTGCTGAATCTGGGATATGGTCGGTCCTGAGACAAAGAGCAGAATTTCTGGAATGAATCTTGCTGCATCTGCGTTTGGAATCTATTTGGTGTGGGTATGTTGATGCCATCAAGAAAATTTACCTCGATGGCGGTGTCAAATACTGAGTGGGCTCATGTTGCACCCCCTTCTGTACCTAGAATCTAAACGGCAACATAGCAATATACCGCCTTTGAGACGATGACAAACCACTTGAATCTCTTACACTCCCAAGCCAGATAATCAACTTTAGTTCATGAAAGCGAACTTGTCATGGGTGCTTTATGGATAAGTAGTTACTTGGAGTTAGGTGATCAATTTTGACTCGCCGGTCCTCTCTATGAACAGGTTTTTTCAATTACGAGCAACCCGTCATTGGCGAAATCTTGTAAATTGGTTCGTTGCAAAATTTGGAAATGCTTTCAATCCCATACAAATGTCCATAATTTATGCAGTCCGACTCGTCGCAATAAAGACTCCATCTTATGACATAGTTGATTTCAGGTATATGGCAGTAAAGTGGCCCCTTTTGGGTCTTAGAATCACGACGAAAACTATTTTTTTCATCTCCAGCGGGCTCGAAGCGTCTTTCTTCGAGCTTGCCTCGCATCACGATGCTCTGGTTGGTCGATAGATCTTAAAAAAAGCACCACGATGCTTGGTGCGATGAAGTGAAGTTTCTAGATTTGGGACGCAGCAGAAATAGTTTGAATCCGCCATCGAAGGCATCACGTGAATATCTTTATGAGATTCGACACTGATTCTAGTGATTCTCGGAGAAGAAACTTAACGGGAATCCATAGGATCTACCGACCTGTCAGAGATGATAGACAAAGGCTCGTTGGAGTGAGATTTCAAATTATTCGGGGGCATAATTTTCAAGCTTCGTTGCCGGAATATTACCCAATCTGAAAGTCTCGACCCCTCGGAACGTTTTACTTTGCAGAATGTGATAGAAAAGACACTTGTCATCGTGGACGAAACACAACAAGGAACAGGCCAAGATCCTCACGAAGAATATTTTCTGTTATGATCGATCAAGAAACCCAAGATGATTCTGATATAACAAATGTGACATACTCATATACAAACCCATCTTCGAGCTCAAAGTGGCGTTAAAGTCGATAGATCGGGTCGTGTAATACCTAGGAAAACACAAGATAGATCGCACTGCGCAGACACCTAAGATCGGAGACACCTCAGATGCTGACTAAAACTCAAGAGTTTGAAACTTACAACATTACAACAGTAGAAGAGCGATCAGTAGAAATTGCAACAATGAACAAACGTATTTTGGGGTCATAACTGTAACGCGTAACTCTCGATTCGGAAGCTTGTTGCAAGGACTCTGGACGTGATTCCGAGCTCATTGTAGCGTATATAAGCCTTAAACGTGCATGCAGCGATGCGAGTTTTGCATCCTTCGAAAGTTGACCCCAGTCGACTTGCATAAAATTTTTGTAATACGACAATACGGCGAGGTAGTGAATTTGCGTGCATCTATAAGGAAACCAACAAAAACTTTCTTGGATGTGTTTTGATTGATCAGGTTCGTGACAAATTGCTACAACTTATTTTTTGAGAAGGTAAGACTGTATTCGTTGTGTGGCGCACTCGCTCGAGTTGGTTGCTTTTTCACAGGCTGGGCGCGAGATTTTTTTGCAACCAAGGTCCGTCGCAAAAATAAGAGAACACAATCCTCTTCAATTTCCATACATCAACATGATTACCACGGCAATCCAAGAGGCGTATGCCAAATTATCAAGTGTATGCGAAGAAATTTTTTCTTTCCGGCAGATCTTTACAGTCTTGAAGACTGGCCGTCTACCCACTCACATCGCCTTCATAATGGATGGTAACCGCAGATGGGCAAAAGAACGGGGTCTTACGACCAAAGATGGCCATGAAGCAGGCATTCATAATCTCGTCAAGGTATGTCACTCAGTGATAGGTTCAATCCCGATTTTCACCCATAGTTCATTATTCGAATGTTGGATCAGTTTCGCGGCGGTAACATGACAGAAAGACCGCTTTTACCTCCTCGCCTACTAACAAACTTTGTCTTTGAAAGTGTGCTACGATATCGGAATCAAGGAAGTAACAGTTTACGCTTTCTCCATTGAAAACTTTAAAAGGTCTCAACAAGAAGTGGAAGACTTTCACGTAATGTTTAGAGGAGCACTCAACGATATATTGAAGAGGATTTCGATCCCAAATCACGCTGTCAAAATTCGAATTCTTGGTAACAAATCATTTCTTGAGTCTGATGTACAAGCAGACTTTGAGCGGTTGGAGAGAACTTCCAGCCAATATACCGCGACAAAAATACTTAACGTTTGCTTTGCTTATACGGCTCGTGACGAAATACGCCACTCTGTTCGAACCATCGCCTCAATCCGCGAGGAAGGGGCCATCAGCAAAGGTGAAATAAGTGAACGCATGATCACACAGAACTTATACGTGAGCGGCTCTGGTCAGCCAGTGGACATACTCGTCAGAACTAGCGGGCATCAAAGGTTAAGTGATTTTTTGTTGTGGCAATGCAGTTCCGACTGCAAAGTCGTGTTTATCGATGTCTTATGGCCCAATTTCAAGACCACGAGGCTACTCATGATCATATTTAACTGGAGCTTTGAGCAGGCCACGGCGTTCCATAGATACCGACTTTTTGTCGATTCCAATTCGCGAATGCCAGTCAACGTGCATACCCTTCCGCCAAGTCCAGCCTTCGCCGTTGTTTCCAAAGCATCTACAAACAAATAAGCTGTTGGGTGCGTATAATAGCCCAGTATCGGCTATTTGATGGATGTGTTCGGCGTAGTGTTTCATGCATTTTTAATTGAGAAAGTTTTGTCTGATGATGATTTAAAAAAACCCATAATCTGAATTCTTTTCCTCGTTGGCTATTCAATTTGGTGCTGCTCGTCGTTCGATACATTGTAGACAAAATTATTTGCTGGACAATAACATCTTGATAACGCTTGCGTTGAGGCCTACACGACTGTGTGTCGGTTCTCAAGGAATTTGGATTATACACATAAGAAAGTGCTTTGCTGCAAAAGAGGGTTTTCAGAGACTTAACATCAGAGGTGCTAACACAGAAAATTATAATCATTTTGGCACCGTTACATTGTACAGATATTCGGTGATCTAACTTTTACTGATAAAATCCTGCTTGCTCAACCTTCACTCAGGAATAAGGTAAAACGCTGTTGCCACACTTGTTCGCGGCCGCAAGATCGGGAACCTAGTCCATGATTTCTCGTGTCATCAGCATGACACGCACAATACGCTCAGCTGGATGTCTTATAATTGGGGATGAAGTCCTCAATGGCAAAATTCTAGATACAAATCTGTTTGAGTTTGCTAAGTTTTGTTTCAATGAACTCGAGGTCCCCTTAAAGAAGACTATTGTATGCGGCGACGATAAGCAAGACATCATTTCCTCCCTTGAAATCTTGCGCCAGAGCAACTGTGAATTAATAGTCACGAGTGGCGGAATTGGATCTACTCACGATGACATCACGTATGATGCTATATCGCAGGCCTTCAACTTGCTGTGTCAGCTCGACTTAGAAACTGTTAGCAAAATGCAAGTTCTCCGAGGAAAGTACTTGCTGCTGCTATCGAAGGCTCAACTTGAAGCTTTTTACAAAATGGCCACTTTGCCTCAGTCGTCAGGAAATGTCGCCGTACTGAAGCTTTTTACAGATGAAAGCCTTTGGGTGCCCATCGTCGGAGTGGATGAGCAGGTTTATATACTTCCTGGGGTGCCTCAGTTGTTCAAAAAGCTATTGGCTGGGTTGGGTAAGTCGATAAAAGGCCGTGTGGTGTCCGAAAAGCTTACCCGTTATTTTGTCAAGACTACCACTAGTGAAAGCAATTTGGCACCATATTTGTCTGGCTTACAAGATCGTTGTAACGTGAAGTATGGCGTGGGCAAAATAAAATTGGGGTCTTATCCTCATTTCAGCTGGAGAATCAATACTATCAGCATCATTGGAGATTCATCCGTGTCAAACAAAGACTTGCGGCTTGTTGTAGATGACTTGTTGCAAAACATCGGATACGACGCAAAAGAAATATCCGCTGAAGAGGAGGATCACATGTCAACCAATGAGCCTGAGGTGTTAAATAATTCATGAATACATATTATATGTTGGTGTATTTATTAAAATAGAGCATGATCACAATTTCTCAGCAAATAGCTTGGTCAATTGGTCCACAGCTTGTGGTATTCCCTCCGGTTTATCACCCATACCCTGCACGACATTGCCCTTTCCACCTGCTTTGCCACCGATATGCGTGCTGACAGCACCGGCCAATTCATTGGCGTTGACACCCTTGCTGATGGCGTCATCTGAGATGTAACAGCCATGTGCTACCTTACCTTGAGAACCAGTAATCAAGTAAAGACATTTGTTTTTGTCCTGTTTCTTGATGAGATTGATGGCCTCGGTGATCGCCTTGGCATTTGCCTCAATTGGCACGTGCGCAACAAAGAAATGAGCTTTTGACTTCTCTTCGTCGCTCAACCACTTTTGAACAACGTCGAGAGTTTTCTTCGACTCTTCCTTCTGCTTGGCTTTCAAGTTATCCTTGATAGACTTGTCGATTTTGCTGAATTTCTCGTTCAACTTGCTCTTTTCTAAAACAGAGATTGAAAGCTGTTTCAAGCCAGTACCCAATTCTTTCGTTCTCTTTTCCTTCTCTGGTCCAAAAGGAAGTTTCTCTGCTGCGTTCAATGACTTCTCATACTCTTTGGCGATTCTCTGTACTTCGTGAGCCTCTTGCCCAGTCACAGCGACAACTCTTCTGATGCCTTTGGCAATACCGGACTCCTCAATGATGATCAAATCCTTGATCTCACCGGTCTTTGCCACATGCGTGCCTCCGCAGAACTCGATGGAGAGGCCGTGCCATTCTTCGTTTTTGGGGTTGGCCAACAAATCTTCAACGGATACACCAATAGAGACAACCCTGACTGGGTCTGGGTACGTCTCTCCAAAAACGGCTCTTAAGCCATTGATTTCTTTTGCTGCAGACAATGATACATCTTTAAAAAACACTTGCTTGTTCGAAGCAATGTTTTCGTTAGAAATCTTCTCCACTTGCTCAAGCTCTTTAGGCGTTAAAGCTTGTTTGTGTGAAAAGTCGAATCTCAACTTCTCCGGAGCAACCAAAGAGCCCTTTTGATCGACTCCATCGCCCAAAACTTCCCTCAAAGCCAAGTTCAAGACGTGTGTACCAGTGTGATTGTTCCTGATAGGCCATCTCCTCAATTCATCATAGGTGGCAATAATTTCGTCGCTGACCTTTAGGGTCCCCTCCACCAAAAACCCGGTGTGAAGTACGTAGCCAGCGTAGAGCTGTACGTTGCGAACATTGAACTCAGAGCTTCCATCAATGACCAAAGATCCAGTGTCGTATTCTTGACCGCCTTGCTCTGCATAAAACGGAGTTTTGTCCAAAAGAATGCCGTATTGCTGTCCGGCTTCGGAAATACTGTCGACAAATTTGGTGCCATCGTATAAGGCAACGATCTTTGATTTCGTGTTGTCCAATCCGTATTTGTAGGAATCGTCTGTCTTTGGCACGGAATCGTTGTTGTCCAACTCGGACAAAGCATGCACATCCAATTTAATCAAATTGGAACCAGCTTTAGAGTTCAAACCCTTAGATGCTTCCCTCGAGGCCTCCTTAGCCTGCTCAAAGCCCTCCTCATCAATCTTCAAGCCCGTTTCCTCAGCCATCAATCTGGTCAAGTCAACAGGGAAGCCATACGTGTCATACAATCTCCAGACAATGTTACCGGGCAAAGTCTGCTCTGGTGTCTTCGAACAGATGATAGCATATTTCTCGAAAAGCTTTTCACCCCTTTCCAAAGTCTTGGCAAAAGAAACCTCTTCCTCAACCAAAATCTCTTTCAACTCCGTTGAGTTCTTGGCGATTTCAGGGAAAATTGCCGAGTTTTGCTCAATCACCACATCCACCAACTGCTGGAAGAATGAGCCAATAGGGTAGTTCATGTATTTGCGGACGTAACGAGAGCCTCTTCTCAATATTCTTCTCAAAACGTAGCCTCTGCCTTCATTGTTGGGAACACCTCCGTCGGAGATGGCAAATGTTAATGTTCTCACATGATCAGCGATGACTCTATAGGCAGTGTCTATACCGTCGATATCCTCATCACCGAACCTGCCAGCATATGGTCTCACTCCAGTGATTTCTCTAATCTTGTCAAAGATTGGGGTGAACACATCAGTGTCGTAATTGGAAGATTTGTCCTGCAAAATGGACACCAATCTCTCGAATCCCATACCAGTGTCGATGTGCTTGCTTGGCAAAGGCTTTAAAGACGCGTCTGGCTCTCTGTTGTACTGGATGAACACGATATTCCAAATCTCTAACACATTAGGGTCATCTTGATTAACTAAGGCAGCGGCATTTCTGCCGCCAATCCTGTCGTAGTGAATCTCAGAGCAAGGGCCACAAGGGCCTTGGTCGCCCATTTCCCAAAAGTTATCAGCAGCGTTGCCAGGCAAAATGTGATCCGCGGCTACACCGACATCAAGCCAAAATTGCCTAGCCTCCAAGTCTGGCTGCAAACCATTCTTCTCGTCGCCTTCAAAGTACGTCACGTACATTCTGTCGGCGTCCAAACCGTAGACTTTGGTCAATAATTCCCAGGAGTATTGGATTGCCTCTTTCTTGAAGTAGTCGCCAAACGACCAGTTACCCAACATCTCGAAGAAAGTGTGATGGTAAGAATCTTTGCCCACATCGTCCAAATCGTTGTGCTTACCGCCAGCTCTAATACATTTCTGCGAGTTTGCCGCCGCCTTTAAGGAGGCAAAGTCAGAGCCTGGATCGACCGTACCCAAGAAAATTGGCTTGTACTGGTTCATACCTGCATTGGCGAAGAGTAATGTAGGGTCATTGTGTGGCACGACCGAGGAAGAAGGCACATACGTGTGAGACCTTTCCTTGAAATAGTCCAAAAAGGTGGATCTGACCTTGACGGCGGACCAAGTGTTTGAGGACATAATGTGCTTGCGAGCTAGGGTCTTTAGCATGGAAGCCGGCCAAGCAGCACGCGAGAGTTTTTTCTTCATCTTACAACGTCATGTACACACATCCGTGCACCATCCTCGGTTTAAGGTTGTGTGTAATTGCAATTGCACATTCTTATACAGCGATTTGGCGCGAACAGTACAATGTTACATGTGTGAGTCATCTCGTAATAGTCGGTTGACTAGTGGGCACTTATGGAACTCGGCTAAATGAGACTTATTTTTTTTGGGCTGAAACACCAAGTGTGACATATTGTAAAGATCGGCGTAATTCTAACAGTGGTGAGGTGGCACAAAATGTCACCTTGCAAATTCATCTTGAAAGTAAAAAGACTGAAACTTCATTAATTGGACATCTAAAAAATACATCGAATAAATCCATTCACGAAGTAAGGTGAGAAAGAATCCAGCAATTGTTTGTACTAGTAACTTTTACCCGAAACACAGATCAATTATTCCAAAGCTGATAAATAATTTGGTTGTAGTTGCCGAAAGTCTTCCCCGATATTGATGTTCGGCCTTCCTAGGCCGCTTCGCGCTATGCCGATCCAAGATCGCATCTAGGAACAGCCAAACCTCAAGACCCGTGCACCTTGCTTCTAATGCCGCTAATTAATTTGCTCACACTATGGGTACTTCTGCAGTGCCTTAAAAATGCCATCAATGCCTTCTTGC
Source organism: Metschnikowia pulcherrima (assembly GCA_009746055.1). Classification (NCBI taxonomy): domain Eukaryota; kingdom Fungi; phylum Ascomycota; class Pichiomycetes; order Serinales; family Metschnikowiaceae; genus Metschnikowia; species Metschnikowia pulcherrima. The sequence goes on from VFXK01000010.1 coordinate 255,833, forward strand.
AGTCGTATGCCCCTAGCTTAACGAGTTTTTTTCCGCATGATTCTCATAGATAACGTCAAGTTTTCCTGCCTGGAATGTATTCGAGGCCATCGCTCCACCCTGTGTCGCCATCACATGCGACCATTACTTCAGGTTCGTGCAAAGGGAAGGCCGAATCCACTCTTCCCCTACGGGAATAAAAACTATCGCATCGCCGTGTTTGCACAAGAAATCGACGAAGAAAGTCAATCCGAAGAATCTCAATGCAAGACTACGCCTGTGGTGATCTTGAAGGCATCAGATAAGCAAGTGATTGACCTTACGAGTGGACAAATCATGGGTCCATATGACGAGGTGAACAGAAAGAAGCAGACCACCCCTGTTATCGGGCCGGAAGATTTTGTAAATACAAGTGGTTGTTGCTCCCCAGGTGTGTCCAAAGTGACGAAGAACTGCAAATGCAACCAAAAAAAGGTCCTGAGACAGAAGATTTTGCGATCTTTCATCAATAAGCGAATGACCAATCCCATGGTTTCGCGTCAAGCCACAGCATCTTCCATTTCCGACACTCCCAGCAAAGATTTGGTTTCGTCCCAGGATTTGAAGCTGCCGTCCAGATTGCTGCCAAAAGAAAAGTCATTAGGCACGTCTGTTTCAGAGGACTTGATTTCAATGTGTGGCTCCCAGGTGGGCCAAAAGGTCATGTCTTCAAATTCAATGGCCCCAAGTAGCAAGCTGTGCTGCTCGAACAAGCCGGCAGCACCTACTCCTCATGTACCGCGAACCGAGCTGAACTACGATATGCTCCAATTTGCGCAAAGCCCACAACCAACCACAGAAGTTCTCCCGAGAATTGCAGACAACAAGCATCCGGGTTCCTCCGTGTTCTCGAACCAGAATGAATCCCAAATAAGTTCAAGGAGTGGTTCCGGCAATGATCAAGGCATCTTTCAGGTCATCAGCGTACCATCTTGCTCCATTCCTGGGACTTGTAGCTGCTCCTCAGATTGCAGCTGTGCATCGTGCATTGTTCACAATAATTCATCAGTGAAGCCTGAAGATTCTTTCAGTTTTCTAAATAACGACTCGCAGTATGAGTCAAACCTCATACTCAAGCTGGAGTCTCATCGTTATCAAACCGAGAGGCTTGCACGCGAGCTACCGCGGGATTTTGGGCAATACTCCTCATATCTCGCACATTTTGCTGGATATGATACAAACCCACCTCTATTTCTTTCCGAGCTACAACTGGAGCTACAAACTGCTCAGCACGAAAGTACCGAGCAACAACTCGCGAATGAGTTTCAACCAGACCTTAGCCCTTGCGCATGCGCTGATGATGATTGTTTCTGCACTAATTGTGAAACACATGGTATCATTGATGGGTACAAACTAGACGAGATTTTCAACACCCAACCCATAATCACGAATGCTTTCTTTCAAGGCTAATACAGTTTGTGGATATAACCTTTGGCGCGTTGCAGCATCTTTTAATCTGAATGTAGTGCGACATATTTTACGTCTAAAACAGATGTAACTGTCGAAAAGTTCGCGAGTATCTGTCACAGTAGAATATTCTAGAAGATAAATGCCACAATGTCAACGGTTTACTTACGATCCAACACTGTTCAAGGCGAAAAACAATTTGGCTGTAATTGTGATTTTGGTGATAGAATTTGTGTGGTGCACGCCAAATATTTAAATCAAAAAAAAAAAAAAAAAAGACGTTTCATTTATGCAAACCGGAAGACGTCGGATCGAACATTTCGGTTTGCGTTGTCTCACTCAATTCAGGGATATTATCACAAAGTCAAAATAATTTGGGAATTATCAGCAAGAAACTTTTGTTTGGAGTTTGAACTAGGTGGACGATCATCACGTAAAAAAAGTACAAAAATTTGACCCGTCGGTGTCACCTTTATCGGCTTGCTCGCTCTTCTCAGCTCACCGCGATATACAGAACTCAAGGCTTCATTACCCGAAAATATCCTCACAATCAACCCAATCTTCAAATTCATTTCTTTTAATTGTCAAAATTAAATTTTAGCCATGTCGTACATGAAACCAGTTGCTGACAACGACAACGACATACACGTGATCTCGAGAGACACTAATGAATTCTCACACCCGGAGCAATTGGATACCCCGAGCTTCATTCAATCGCTAGACTTTCCCACACCCACAGGAACACACGGACTGCTTTTTGACAGTTACAACCCAGACTTGGAGAGTCAATTACACAACGATCAACTTGGCCTTCCCTCAGGCTCTCACACATATCCGGACTCTCCCTCGCTCGGCCCTTTGTCGGAATTTGTTAATCATGAGGAAACTAATGTGAGGAACCTACAGAGTGACAATAAACCAAATTACGACGGCGCATTGACCAAACTCGGAGCCACCATGCCTCCTCTCCCGCAACTCTCGGAGCCTGTGATCCCTCCGAATCTCCAGCTTCAGAACCATCCCGCTCTTGCCGATCACCTCCAAGGATCCGCGGGCTTAATCAATAGGCCCCAGCCTCTACTTCTAGCTGGCAAGAGGAAAAAGGAACCACAGGTGCCGAAAGCACGTCCGGCGTTTGTGATGAAAATATGGTCGATGGTCAACGACCCAAAGAACCATGATCACATACGTTGGAATGAGGACGGAGAAACGTTTCAAGTGGTGCATCGGGAAGAATTCATGAAGAACATTCTCCCCAAGTACTTCAAACATAACAACTTTGCATCTTTTGTGCGCCAGCTCAATATGTACGGCTGGCATAAGATTCAAGACATAAACAGTGGCTCGATGAAAGACGATAGGAATCAAGAAGAGGTACTCAAATTCAAAAACCCCTATTTCATCAGAGGCAGAGAAGATCTCCTTGACAATATCGTGCGTAACAAAACTGGAACTAGCGAGGATGCACTGGATGCGAACTTGCTCAATCTTCAGTATGTCATGAACGAACTTGATCTGATCAAAATGAATCAACTTGCTATCATGGAGGACATGAGAAGAATGCGGAAGGATAACCAGGTTTTGTGGACCGAGAGCTTTACTGCCCGTGATCGTCATCAGAAGCAAACTCAGACATTGGAGAAAATAATGAAGTTCTTGGCTGCTGTCTACGGTAATTCCGCCGGTAAGATTTTCGAGGTTGAAGATAACAACTTCGATAACCACCAGGTCTCTGCTTATAACAGTGCTAATGCGAACGGAAATTTCACTCAGCAGGTACAAACGCCTGCCCCTGTTTCGAAGCCTCGACTAATGTTGATGGATCAGGCCTACCGAAAGCCAAGTGCATCATCCACGAATTCACCCTCCATGGCCTCGATTGGCAAAGACTCGGTGGAGGAGATCACACGAAACTCACCCGAATTCCGGAACACACCCGAAGGCTCTGCAAACGCCAACAGAATATATCAGCAAATAATGAACCCGGAAACTGCTGGCGTCTCGTCTCCCAGCCAATTTTTCCCCGAGTTGAGCAACTCTTATTTCACAAATAATCAGCGGAATGGAGAGCCACCGCGTGTGGTCCACCAGCAGCAAGAAGAACAACTTCTGGGACTCGAGGAAAACATCGTAAAGCAAGGTCAGGCATTGCTGCAAGTCCAGGACTGGATCCAGGCTTTAGCCAGCAGGCAGCAGCAACAACAAGAACAGATACACCACCAGCAGCAGCAAACGCAAAAAAGTCAAGAAAACCTGCCCGCTGACGCGCAGATTGATGACTTTGACGTGGATGAGTTTCTAGACAACAACACTTTACCAGCTTCTTATAACATTCCGTCGGCGCCAGAACACTCAAAGGGCTCACAACTTCTGCAAGAGGCTGGGAAGCGCGTCAAAGAGGAGGTCTCTGACGGTGGCAGACAGAGAGCAAAGAGAAGAAGAGCTTAGTCCATATTATGAATTAGATCGATACGCTGAATTAGATACTTATACTCTTGTTTTCATATTCTACAGGGATCAACAAGGCACGTAGTGTTTATGGCGTTCATCAAAGCCCTATTCATTTGCGCTCTACAAATTTCTTGAGAATCTGAATCTCACCTCGTCGTCGCCGTCGTCGTCGTCGTCGTTTTCGTCATCCAGGATTTGGTCCTTCCGCAAATTATGAGTGAGCGCACTAGTCGACGAACTGCTCCGCGTCGCCAGGGGTTGATTTCTATTATTTGACAGAAACTGAAAACTTTCCTCTTTGTTCTCCGCATCGCTATCGGAAGCCTCGTTCACAAAAAGTTGGGAAGGATCTGGCTGAAACCCACGAACGTCTTCCATTTCCGTAGCAAAATCATCTACAAGTTTTTCGCTTTTGTTCAAGGAGGTGGTCAGACCTTGGAAACGAACATCATTTCCATTATCCACAAGTTCGATGAAAGTTCTTGTGATGCTATCCTGCTTTGAGCCATTCTTCTTAAATCGCTTAAAGTTCTTGCGGCCTCGTAGCGCGCTTGAGCTGGGGCTAGGATGATCTGATTTGTTGACCTTGAGATCAATTTCCTCGATCATCAATTTATTTTTCAACTGGCTCCCAATACAATCGTCGATTGTGAGATCCTGTCTGAGAGAATCATCAGCTTGCCGCTTCGTATTCATGATGGCATCAGCTAAGGAGACTTCAGGCACAATCCAACTTTTCGATTTATGCTTTTTTTTGGATGGCATGATTTCAGTTGATTCCAAGCTCAGAGATCGGCTTCTGACCGGCTTTGTAGTCCGTGCAGACCTTTTACTATTTTCGTCGTCCATGCGAGCTTGAAGCAGTACTCCATCTGACTCGCCCTCGGCTTTGATGCAAATCTCTTTTTGGACATCGTCTGATATTAGTTCTTCGAAAGGACTGTTTCCGGGATCATGCTCTTGCGGCTGCTGCTGCTGTGATTCAGCCAGCTGGAAATCGAGACTGGCCTCTACTCTTTCCTGATCGGCGATACCTTCCGATGGCCCAGAACCGTATTGCTGGTTGTGCGACAGTAGTGGCGTAAACAGAAAGAAATTCGTGTCATCAACCTTTTCAATCTTCTTTCTCTTCCGCCTTTGACTAACAGACGTAGAATCTTCACCATCACCATGCTCCCTTTTACTTCTATCGTGATACGCGAGAACATTTGATTGCTGATCTTTTAGCTTTCTGATGTCCACAGCCAATATGGCAGTCCACAAGTCGTTCTCGTTGTTAAAGGCCTCACTCGAAATCTTGCTCGAAGTTCCGTTCCGCACGAAGAAAGTGTAATCGACCTTGGTATCGGAAGTCTCAGACAAATAGTCATTGGGGGTTCTCAACAATACCTCGTCAGGCGAAAGGCAATAAAGCCAGTTTTTGAGCTTGGTGACTTGTTTTGAGTGTACATCCTCGCCGAGAATACAGACTCGCTTATTGCGAAGGAATTCTGGCCTTCTCGTGTCAGGTTTGATTATACCGCCTCTCGTGCACTGGAACTGCAAGTCAGATCGGACTGAAAATAGCCAGCTGTTCACGTCGTCGAGTGAGTTTGAAAGAAAATTACACCATTCACTAGAAACAACTGGACGGGCACGCAGAACCATGATCTGAAGATTGTAATCAGGCAGATCGGTGACTGTTACATAATGAGTAGCTTGCAAAGGGTCATCGGTCACACGTAAGTCAATTCCTGAGGCAATCATCGCGTCGAGTGTATTCGACAATGGGCTTTGCTGAACCACACCCTCAAACAGCATTTTCTTCAGGAACGGCAATACCACGACAGGGACCCATTTGAGATTGATTTTGATCTTATCCGACTTGTTGGCATTGACTTTGAACAAAAGGTCTTCTTCATCGAACTCATGGACAAATGGCTGTGCATCTTTCTTGGGAAGCTTGTATATCCTCCCATTGATTTCCGTGGTACAGATTGACTCGAACCGAACAGAGATTGGAGTTCGAGTATTGGCCGGATCGCCTTGAATTCCCACGTTTACCGTTATGTAAGTTTTAGGTACTTTCAAATCCGCAATATAAATGCAAGTCGGGTCGGATTTATAGTCGTGGTTTCTGCCCACTCTAGTTGAAGAGTTCAATCGTAGCGCACGATACGACGCTATCTGTTAGTACAAGAAGTAAAAATTTGGAGCAATAGTCTCGAATTATCAGATAGAACATACTAGTGTCATTGTAGTATAGGCTCAATATCCACATCGATCTTCATTGATGCCGCTGAGGAGCAACTAATATGAATGCCACAGTGGAGATACGCTTCAGTCATCCGCGAGCGAGTGCGATCGCGTCAGGCTGACAACCTCAAGCACGATCAAAACTCAACGACTTAAGAACTTGTGTTAGTTGGTGAAGTGCCAAAACTCAGATTTTGCTTACATTTCTCTCTCAATGACTTTTGCATCTTATTTGTCCACAAATTCTAACTTATACTACGCTTTAGAAACCTTTCCCTCAGACTTTGCGTTCTTAGCCTTAGGGTGCTTTTTCTTGTGTGCATTCATCTTCTTGCCCAAAACTTGCTTCACTGTGTTTTCATCGGCCAACTCCAACAAGGCCTTCGTGTAGACGTCCTCTGAATCAGACTCCTCAGCCGCATCCTTATCGACAACATTCTCGAGAACATCTGAATCTTCGTAAATTTTATCGGCATAGTAAAGGGGCAAAACTGGCGAGTCAGCGGCCTGTAAACCAACAGTCACCAACTGCTTTTGATCAAAGTGCTTCAAAACCGCCTCGAGGTTGGAGAGCAACTCATCTGAGGAAAAGTCCGGTCCAAGAATTCCGATGGCCAAAGAAATGTCATTGCCCACAGGTGGCAAGAAGGCGGTGGAAGCCAACACTTTGTTGATCTGATTTGTAAGAGTCTGGTGGGACAATTCCTTGGGGCTTTTAGTCGATGCGACTCTCACGTGGACTGGGAACTTGCGAGTTTGGTAGAACGTCTTTCCCAAAGTAGACGGCATAGATGACAAGATTGCATCGTCGACAACGAACATGTCATACTCGTTCAAAAGCTCACGACGTTTTTCGAACGGCTTGTAAATGGTCTTTAATTGAGTTAAAGTGAGAATCTTTGCCAAGGTAGGGATCTGGGCGGCCTCGATCTTCTCCACCTCTTCTTCGCTTGTAATGAATTGATCTCTTAAGAACAAACATGTTCTGATGTTTCCATGGATGTTTTTGTAAGGCTTGGCTAATGAGATGAGTTTAGGCTTAAATTCTGATTTTTTTGTGTAAAACTTCTTTAATTGAAACTTCAAAACCAAATCGGAGTTTTCCTCGCTCTGATCCTCATCCTCGAACAAGTCAGCCTTAGTTGACTTTTCTTTGGCTTCCTCCTTGGAACGAGAAATATATTTCTTCAACTCGTCAATGGCTTGTGTCGCTTGCAGCTTAGAGACATAACCATACTCCTTTTGCTTGAGACTTTTTGCTTCAGCTTTCAGTGCTTTTTTGGTCTTAGCAGCGGCTGGGGATTTGACTGGTGTGCTGTCAGCAGAAACTGACTTGGAAGTCTTAGAAGGCGTTTTGGGGCTCGCCGAAGCTCTTGTTTTTCTCGCCATTTTGGTGTTAATGTTTAATGTCTTGAGGTTGACGGAATACTGATTTAGGTCTCGAATGCTCATCGCAGAAAAATTCGGGTCTGCACTGCAGACAATCTGGGGATGCATCGGGCGCGAGGAAGTCACAACACTTTGGTCTAAAATGGCACTGAGCAGATATTTCCTATACTAGCTTCTCGAAAGTATTTTACAAGGGTTTTGGGCAGCACAAGTGTGCCTTCTTATGATCCAGTCTGTATGACATGTCAATATGGAGCAAGGCCACCAGTCTTTGCGATTGCTAAATTGCCGTTTCGAGCGCACGCGCGTTCTAGAGAGGCGGAGGAATCGCGGTTTTGGGAAGTACCCCAGGCGTTCTATTCTGATTGCTGACCCGATCGATAACTATGGCAGGTGCCCCATTTTCAATATCTTCGAATAAGATTTCCGGCTCTTTGGAGATATTGAAAACAGGCGATTTGATCTCTGAGTATAAAACAGTCTCAGTTTCTTTGTCACTCTCATTGTCAGTGGTGTCTTCTCGATACTTGCGAACGTGCGAGCTGTCGAACCCACCTAATCGATCCCACAAAAGGTGAGAAAGCTCGCCGGGCGAATAAACTGCTTTTTTGTTAGGACCTTCTTCGACTTTGTCGAAATCATTCCACTCAGTCTGAGGCGATAGTGGCGGCAGAATAAGAAATCGCCTGCTTCCGTCTTCCAGTGGCAACTCTAAATAGTCTATATCTGTGCCGTTGAGGACCCACAGATTGTCGTCGAGCAATCGCAGGCTATTATCACGCATGCTGAAGGATACATGAGCCCTGGATCCCAAAGTTTCGATTAAATAGTCTCGTAGAGAAACAGCGATCACAGGGGATGTACACACAACGATGATCCTGCCAAAACGAGGCAATGAAACGAGTTCCACATTGTAGTTGCGGCGCGAGAGAAGTTGCGCAACTTCCTCAGGCTTCAACTCCAAAGCCTGATCTAATTGTGTGAGAATCAAAGAGTTTGTCGGAGGCCGCGGCATAAGATTTTGTGATGTTGCTGTGTTATTGAGGTACGAATATCTGGGAGGGGAAGCTCTTAGGAGAGGTATACGCGGAGTCGCACACCAAAGAGGCTGTGTGTTTTGGACCATTTCATACTTCACGGATAGCATACCTCAATGCAATGAGTATTTCATTATTATATCTAACATTTGCAATAGTTATACCATACATTGTTTGACGCAATCGAGCCTCGAAAAAGTCGCTAGAGCTTGATTGCCCACCATTGATAATAATGTGGACTTAAATATGAAATCCACATAATCCCATACGCCGGAAGTAAGTATTATGGTTGCGAAAGAAATCATCCTGAGGCGAGAATGGCGTAGCAAAGTCCCCGGCTATGCATTCAGGGTTATTACCGGAAAAGCAGTCCACAACTTGGTTTGGCTGGGGCACCACCGCCTCAGCTGAAGTATTGATGTATACCTGATTCTCGAAGTTGTGATACTTCTCAAATAATCTTCCATTACGAGGAACAGTGGCCACAACATCACCTCTGTGAATCACTCTAATAAACTGACGAGGAGAGCGACCCAGCGGAGCAGAATTGGAACTGCCCAAAATTTTGTCAGCCCAAGTCGCAAATGCGTTATTCCCTACAAGAGGCTGCCCCATAGTAACCAAAGTCATTTTCGAATACCCCAAGTCGAGAAAATGAAGCGCGAGAAGTAATGCCACAGACCCACCAAGTGAGTGACCCACGAAAATGAGCTCGTAGTTCGGCTTGGAGACCTCGATTTCTGCTTTAAGGCGGCTTTCGATTATTTCGAGTGTACTCTTGAAATAGCCCCAAAAACCAGAATGGACTCTGCACTCTGTTCCGCAAATTGGTATGTTGAGACCCTGATTCTTATAATCGATCATACTCACCTGAATGTCTGCGACGGTATCGTGAAGTGAACGTGTGCCCCGAAGGGAGACAACGATTTTTTTCAATTTGTTGGAATGGTCCAGATATTCATTCTCAAAGAGATTCGAGTAGGTTTTCGAGATATAACCGCACACGGCGTCATCGAAATACCACTGGCAAATCAAGGACATGTTGTTTGAAACAGGGCTACATAGCTCACATTTGAATGGAGATTCAATCTGATGATATGAATCAATACAGTAGGAAATATCTATGAGGCGGGCGTAGGTATGAAGATCATTATAAGTCTCAGTGGCAACGGGTTGTGGCGTTTTGTGATATATTAGATTGTCATTCTGTGAGAGCAATTCCTTGAGCAAGGAACCAGTGGTAAGTTTTGCGCTGAGATAGACATACAAGCCAATGGGGATCACTGTAATGGCAATCAAGATCCTTAAAAGCCGTGCGATGATTTGATAATTCATGTCATTGCTAATGCTAGATTGTGATAAGGAAGAAAGCCGCAACCCTCAGTCGCGCGACGAGATTTAAAATTGATGCCCCACAATTTGGGCGGGCGAGTTAGCATCAATGTTGGTCGTAAAATTACGGTACAGCTTATCAATGAAAAATTGAACCTGCAATAAAAGCTGTGATTGCGCCAAGAAGTATAGCGCCCAAAAATGCACCTTGCTCTTGTTTGAGCTTCATGAACGTTTGAAGACCGACAAGCCCAAGAAATAGACTTATTGCGAATTTGCTATTCGAAATAAATGGATTAAGTATTGAGCCCACGTTTATTTGTTTCAATTCCAGGATTTTATCTTGTAAGGTTTTGAGATTAGAATCTAACCCCAGAGACACGGCATTCATGTTGAACACGTTTTGTCCCACCTTGTCACCCAAGAACTTCAAGTGCGAAAAAGAACTTTTGAAGTTCGTATGAAACATAACGAATACCGACAAAGCTTCTTCTCTTAATTCGCGAGAGACGTTTGCAATGATTGCGAGGGACTCATTTTCGACGTTGTTGAAAATGTGCTGCATTTGAAAATGAGATGCTTGAAGTAAATTGTTAATTTTCACACTTTGGTGCAAGTTTCCCTCGAGTGCGTTTTGCAAAACAAAGTGTCCATCTCTTGAATTTTGCCAAAGACTAGCCAAGTCTTTAGAGATATTCAGCGAGGCCTCAGAATGTGCTGCCGCCAAATTTTCGTTTGCGCTCAGGATTCTCGCCAATTGTGTGTCTATGTATTCAAAGACTGACTGGAGTTTGTCATGTGTTTTGGCAAGGTCGCCGTCAACTTTGGCTGAGTTCACAGTGATTTCCAGTGAGACATGGTCCCAGGCATTCTCGACAAACTGCGATCTTTCAAACATATTTTGGTGAAATTCATTGAATGCCTGCTCTTGGGCATCTCTCTCCATTTGATTTCTTATATATGACTGATTCATCATATCAACCATTGATTGAAGTTTGGCCAAGAGTTCGCACTGCAAGTCGTATGCTTGGCTCGAAGTGTCCATTGTTGACAGATGAAAGTCAGTGTAAACTTTTGTTACATTGTAAAAGAGGTCAAGGAGGTTGCGTCTAAAGAATGGCACTGCTTCTTCGTGACACAACGATCTCAATTTTCGATAGTGTCCAGAATAGGTGGTCCAAAGCTGTGCACTTCTCCGAAATTCATGCACGCAAATTCGAAAATCATCATCAACAGTCATATCTGCGCAAACGTCCGGATATGCGACATTTGCTTCTTGAAACTCACAAATGGAAAGCCTGACTGCCAGTTGAAGACGAAGCAGGGGGGCGACGTTGTCGGCGCCCTTGGCCAGGCATTCATTAATAAAATCTTCAATTGCATTCTGAGAGCAAAGAAACTGATCAGTATTCCGAAGCTCTCCGAACCGAAATTCCAAGTCTTTTGATAGAAGAGAGAGCTCACTGCAAAAGATGAGCGCCGAAAGCTGCAAAACTATCAAAGCTTTCATGAGTAAAGGGCCAAGCAGCGTTCGTTTCCTGAAGTCGTAAGTTATGATTATGTCTTAATCGCCGAGAGGCAACTGTATCTACAAAAAACCGAGAGAAGCTGCAAGACATTTCGAGGAAACTCATGTTGTTTTGATTTTTTCACAAGTTTCAGGACCCAGAATTTGGAAACACGCCCGCGACGTGAGACTTTTGCACCCAAGACCTGCCTCGGCCCGCTCGAAAATTGCGGAATCTTCATCATGCCAAACGAAATTAATTGAAAAAAGAACAAGTAAGATTCGTGCGCTATACCTATCTCGCTCGTGAGATGGGCATTCATGGAGCGTGTTTATATATAAAGTTGTGTATCTTCCTTATGTGCCCGCTTACTACATCACTCGCGCTCCAGCCATCTTTTCGAAATTGGATCAAACGCAGGCGCGAAGGCCAGGGAACTTTGTCAGCTGAAATACATAATTCATACAATACACATGTTGAATTGTGGCCGGCTTCCGAAGCCAGCACGAAAACGCCTCACCCGTGGTTTCGGCTATTCATTAACATTGTGGAGGTCGAGCCAAACAGTCTCATTCTTCCCAACATCTTCGTACTTTGACCATCAGACACACGAACAAAGATTGAGAGAACAAGAAGCGGCTGTGCCCACTCGGCCCTCTATAGATTCTTCCTTGAGGCTATACAAAGATATGGTGAAACCAGAGGATGTTTGTGATTTGCTTTGGAGACCTTCATTCGAAGACTGCTTGGTCGCAGGCTTAGCGAAGGAATGCCCAGTAAAGGGCGATGCACTGTACCAAGTTATATCGAGAAGCTCCGTCAGCGCATCAAAGTTAATGTTTGCAAATATAGCTCTATCATGGCTACATGCTATTGATACTCAAGTGCCAGAGTTGCTGGATGTGACCGCTCTCGAAGACGACTTGACATACGGTAAACTGGATACAATACCATCTAGCGACATTGACGATGAAATCTTCAGAGACGCCAAAAATCTACATGAATTCATCGATGACTTCACTAGAAAAGGTTACAGCATCGAGTCCATCGCTCAGCTGTTAATCTTTCGTCAAAGCCTGGCGCAACAATATGGACTGATTCTTACTTTTTTGAGCCAGAATATCCACATGTTGAACCCAGTTTCCATCAAGGACTTCGCGGGACATCTTATAAACCATCTCGCCAATCTGCAGCTATCCAGTGTATCAGAATATGCGATTCTTTTGACCTCATTCATTTCAACCGATCTTATGTCGATATATCCATCTGTCTTAGCCGAGGTCGGACCGGGCACGCTAGACAAGCTAGCGATGTTGGCGGCGACTTCAGGTGATTTTTCTTTGGCTCGAAGTGCTTTCGTGGTCTTGGTACAGCAAAAAAGAATAGCGCCTTCATTAAAGACATGGAACGAGTTTCTCAGCAGATACATTGAACATGCAGAGAACCAGAACCTTTCAAGATCTCAGGTCTTGAGAGATCTTTCGGTCATCAAACCTGTTCTATTTCATCACGAGCTTACGCCCAGTGTCGTCAGGTTTTTGCTCGCAAGAGTCACTGAAAGCGCACATGACCTCTCAGACCTAATGAAGTTAGTATCGTCCTCATCCGCACAAGTGCTAGCTGGTTGTGGATCAGATTTCATGATCAGATTGCAAGAGATCCAGACCACCAGCAGGCAAAGCAAAACCGTTCATGCGGTCCAAGCTGCTCAGCTTATGAAGAGCCTCAAGACAGCGGGGTATACAGCAAATTAAAGAGACTATTCAGTATCACAATTTCAGCCGTCAAAGCTAATAAATAAACTGTTATTTAGAACTTATATCGTGAATCGTAAAGAAGAAAAGATGCTATGAATACAAAAAACAAACAGTGCGCGGGTATCTCTTGATTAATGGTCTGACAAGATTGAGATCAGATTAGAGTCAATTTGTGGTGGAGACCTCTGCAGATCGAAATGCAAGTGGCTGTCGTTCGAAGCACGCTCGCTTACAAAAGACTGCAACTCCAATTCGGAGTAAGAACGTTCATTAGAGATGCTGCTTCTGATCAGCGCCGAGATGTCTTGCTCCTCGTTTTTGCCTTCGTTTGTAAACCCGTTCGAGTAAATGAACACGTCACCTTCGGAGAGCAGATCGTCATCCCACTCCACAAACACTGCATTCTTTGCCCTCATATCGTCCGCAAGGTAGGTCGAGTCATGAAGGTGCTTCCTTGATTGGATCGACCTTTTCAAGAAACACGATAATGAGGCGATAATGGCCATGATCAGCACGGGTAACATTTGGATCCAGCCCAAAGGTCCGAGTTTCGGCACGAACAAGAGAAAGTCTGCAAGAAATGCGAGCAAGCTCAGAAGAAATGAAAGGGTGGCAAATATGAACATGAGTGTTAGTTGCCGATAGTCGTGTTTCCTCGCTTCCCTCTTCGTGTCGATGATAGCATCGTTGAGTTTTGAGTCACTTTGTTTAGAACCACGTACTCGGCGCCGTAGGCCTTGCAAAGCATTTGAGAGTCGTGAAAGATGAGAGCCCTTTTTATGAAGAGTGTCCGCTAATAACAAAGACCAGGATTGCAAGAGAAGAAGGCAGGTGAAACCGAAAGCGACCACATGCAAGACCAAGAGCTTTGATATGAGATGAGTCACATTGGACGGGAGCTGGACCTGCGTTAAAGAGGCCAGAGACCCAGATTCCAGAAACGCAGTCGGGTAGACGATCGAAGCATCATCGCTGTAGCCTATCCGAGGGGAGGTGCAAGTGTCACGCACGTAATCGCACACCCCAAAAACTCCAAAAGATACGTTGTTGTATTGTGATAGGCTTAGATTGTAGTTGGTTTTTTTGCCCGTGATTGGCACTGATATCACCGGAAGGAGCTGTATGCCCCAGCATATCAACGAGAGGATGCCTATGAAGAAGATCCCTGAGTGCATGGGGAATGATGGTGGTGGTGCCTTGCGACATGTATATGGGGACATGGCATGCATAGAGGGCAGAGGGCAATGTGGCGTGACTATTGGAGGCTCTTGACGAGCTGGCGTTAGCTTGATGATAAAATGAACGGAAAATTTTCTTCAGAAAAAAAGGTTAAATCCGAGTTGGATGCCTAAGTATGAAAAGAGAAGAGGCCATGGCCTTGGGGAATCTGACGTATCCGTTATGAAATGCCAAGACTTTCTGACGCTGCGATGCAATGCATGAGTAACGTCGGATATGAAAAATGCAGTAGTCGTCGGCGAGGCCAGAAGGTCAACAAGAGAAAGTTCTGCCCTTCAACAGAAGGGCAGAAGGACGTGGCTTTTTTTATTTTCAAACTTACAATAAGTATCAAAATTATGAGCCAATAAACCTTTTCTTTAATTCCAATATTACTGGCGAATGGTGCACTGTTCACAGTAGAGAGAGATCGAGCCTCATCAAATACTACTTATATATTAGGGCTTCGGAAAAAGCCGAAGAGGGATAGTGGGCGCGAAAAAAACATAATCTTTCCTAGAGTTTAAAACGTTTGATTGTTTGAAAAGTATAAAAAAAAGGGTTTTTCTGTATTTGTCTACCAATGCAAACCACGCGTATTAGATCCGCAATTCAATTATCACTTTGGTGAGGTTGCGATCTCGAACCCCACTTGTCTCACGTGCTCGCACGAACTCTAGCCGAATGCAACCTTTGCGACAATATTTGACCTTTGGCATTATCGTGTTGTTGACCTCAATCTCTTTAAAATATTTTTCGCTTAATATACGTCCTTCTCGAATTTTCAAAGAGATGACACATCCATATTTCAAAGAATTGGAGGTGGCCACGTTGGCTGTGAAGAGAGCCTCGATCTTGACCAAGAGACTCAGTGACTCTATTGCAGCGACGCTGAAATCGGGAACACAGATTAAAGATGATAAATCGCCCGTCACCATTGGTGACTATGCGGCCCAAGCAATCATCAATCACGCAATCAAGTTGAATTTCCCGCTGGACAACATTGTGGGTGAGGAGGAAGCCGATTCGTTGCGCGAGAACACCGAGGAAGCCAAGTCCTTGAGCTCGAAAATACTTGACATCATCGAAGATGCACAAAAGGCGTCGAGCTCTGCAGACAACACTTTAGGTTCACTTTCTGAATTGTCTGAGATCTATGATAGTATCGACTTGGGTAATTACGAGGGCGGGAGCAAGGGCAGGTTTTGGGCCTTGGACCCGATCGATGGCACTAAGGGCTTTTTGAGAGGCGACCAATTTGCCGTTTGCCTCGCATTGATTGAGGATGGTGAGGTTGTATTGGGTGTCATTGGATGCCCCAATCTTGCGGAGAACATTGTTTCCAACGAGGAGCAGACTGGCATTAAGGGCGGCTTATTCTCGGCTGTTAAAGGCGTGGGATCGTTTTACACTCTGCTCTTTGAATCCGACAAGTTTTTGCCTGTCTCGGAACAAGAGAAAATCAGTATGACTCAAGGCACATCTCCCGCTGAGTTAAAGGTTCTAGAGGGTGTTGAGAAAGGCCATTCTTCTCACTCAACTCAAAGTCAAATTAAGACTGTTTTGGGGTTCAATGAAGACACCGTTGCCAAACAGACTATCAATCTCGATTCGCAAGTAAAGTACTGCGTCTTGGCAAAGGGCCAGGCGGACATTTACTTACGCTTGCCCATCAATGATACTTACAGGGAGAAAATCTGGGATCACGCTGCCGGAAACATTTTGTTGTACGAGAGTGGCGGTCAAGTTGGGGATATCACCGGTCAAAAGCTTGACTTCGGAAAAGGCAGATACTTGCAATCCAAAGGTGTAATTGCCGCAAACAGTAAGGTCTTCCCCAAAGTTATCGAAGCAGTGCAAAAAGTCCTTAACAAATTGTAAGTTGCCTTTCTATGTACATTAAAATTCATACGATCTAATCTAAGATTTCAGCCAAAAAGTACTTTTGCTTGCCAGCTCTGACAAGAAGCAATTTGCCGTCAATCAAGTGGTTATCTCCATCAAATAGCACCACATCCTCCGGGTCGTCGAACTGGTCTCTCTCTATGCCTAAATAGATGCCTCCTGCTTTGATCAAATTTTTTGTTTCGTTCCTCGATTTTCCCATAATTTTTGCCAAAAGCGCACTCATTTTGACCTCACTAGGCTGCTTGAACAATGAAAGATTGATCTTCAGCAAAATTCCTGACTTTCTGAACTTGTGAAGTAGTTTATCCGCCGAGATTTCATCATCGAAGGGCTGGTCGGGCGTCGGAAATAGGAAACTAGTAATGTACGCCATTTCATCTCCCACTCCAGGACCATGGATCAAATCCACCACCTCTCTTGCAAGAACCCTTTGTGCAATTCTGAGTCCGGGGTCTTCCAAATGCTTAGTCATGACGATACTCTCGATAGAATCTAATGGCAAAAGGGTAAACATTCTCAAAAGCTTGTCAACCATCTCGTCCTGGCAATTGATAAAAAACTGATATAACTGAAAGGGAGATGACATTGACTCACTGATAAAGATCGCATTGCCGGCAGATTTGCCAAATTTTTGACCGTTAGGAGTCAACAAAAGAGGAACAGTCATTCCGTAGGAAGGCATGTCTGAAGCCTTGCCTTCGCCGAATTGTTTTTGAACGCGTGAAATCAAATCGGTGCCTGCGGTGATATTTCCCCATTGATCATTCCCACCAACTTGCACGTTGACGCCGCTCGTTTTGAAAAGATGCCAGAAGTCATATGCCTGCAAAATCTGATAGGTGAACTCGTTGAAGCCAAGGCCGTGCTGCGAGTTGAGTCTGGACAGTATGGAGTCTCTAGCAAGCATTTGACTGATGCGGATATGCTTTCCGTATGTGGCCAAAAAGTCTAGCAAGTTCACTGACGACCACCAGTCTGCGTTATTAACGGAGGTGAAGGCTCCTAAGTCCTGAGTGGAAGTCGAGCTTGGCAATTGCCGCGATTGCGCATATTTGAGGCCATTGGCGAAAAAGGACGCCATTTGGTCCTGTATCACTTTTACGTTGTCAATTCTCTCCTCGACTTCCATTTCAGATCTTTCTGAAGTGCGCCCACTAGGGTCCCCGACGGCACCGGTGGCGCCTCCGACGAGTCCAAAGATATCGTGGCCCCTTAGTCTGAAATGTAGTAGGACCATGAGGGGTAGTAAGTTACCCAAATGGAGCGATTTGGCCGTCGGATCGGCGCCACAGTAAAGCTTCAATTTTTTCGAATTAGGCTCGGTCAATTTGTACAAATCGTCACTCGTTATGGACTCCACCAAGTTTCTACTTTGCAAATGGCTAACAAGCGATTGCTTATAATCTTTTTCATAGTGCTCTGTCTTTGTTAAGATGTGCACCGGGGGGACTATGGCAATAGTATCCAGGGGTCCCTCCGCTGATGGCACCTGGCCAGTTGACTGCCATCTGACCCATCTAGGGTTTACCCTTAGAGGCGCTCGTATACTGCGAAGCATGCTTGGAAGTTGATGTCGATATAATCAGCCGTGTGGTATAAGAAGGGCTAAGTTGGTTGAGAATGCTCAGTCCAGGATATGCGACGGAAATTGAATCGAGCGCGAGCAGGTGACTTTCCGGCAAGCCAAGCTGGGTTGGCTCGTGCGAAAGTAAATTGAATGATTTCAAGCCCATTCAAATGATCATACAACTTCGATATAAAATTTTTTCAAGGTGAAAAGTTTTCTTTTTGAGGCCAGCTCGTGTTTTAAGCCCATGTCACAAACTCCGACTGTAGCCATAACCCAATGAAATCTGTAATTGGAACTTTGTCTCGTATCATTACATGATGAGTTCGCATCCCAGACGCGGATCTGAATTCTGATGCCTCATCGCAGACAGTCTTTTCAAGTCATTCACAGTCATGTCCAACAATCCAGAAAATCATGCCGCTGACGGCTCCGCGGCAAAAAAGAGAAAGAGGAAAAGATCTAAAAAGGTTCAACAGGAAAAACTAGAGCCCATTTTCGTGGAGGATGTTCGTGTAAACAGAACGAACAAAAAGACGAAGTTCGACCAAGATGAGCAGGACGAGGCAAAGGAATTCACTTCTCTGGAGCAGAATAATGACGCTTTGACCATTAAAGAAAAGGGCACTTTCAGATTTGTAGGGGAAAACAGAGATTCTGAATCTAACGAAGCAAACACACAAGAGCGTCTTGAAGTGGAAGAACCGTTAACAGAAGACAAACACCATTTACCTTCGAAGATTGATCGCTTGAAACCCAAGAAAGCGGGCAGTGTTAAGAAAAAGACCATTTTTTTTGATGGCGAGGATGAGGATGGCGAGGATGAAGATGATGAAGAGGGGAGGGCCTTCCGAATCTCACAAGGCATTTCACGTGGTTCCTTGGCGAAAAAGTCTGAGGAATTGCTAGAAATAAGAAAGCGCTTACCTATTTATCAGCATAAGGATAAAATTCTAGACTATGTCCTGCGGAATCAAGTCACGGTTATTATCGGTGAGACGGGTTCCGGTAAATCCACGCAGATCCCACAATTTCTCATGCCAATGAACAAGAAGAAAATTGCAGTGACTCAGCCACGTAGGGTCGCAGCTGCCTCGTTGGCTTCAAGAGTGAGTGAAGAATACGGATGTGTGATAGGCCAAGAGGTCGGTTATCAAGTCCGATTCTCCAACCTTACGTCTAACCGTACTAAGTTAAATTATTTAACTGATGGTATGCTCATCCGAGAATTGATGCTTGACTCCTCTTTATCAAAATACTCAACTATTGTCATAGACGAAGCCCACGAAAGGACTGTGCTCACGGACTTGATTCTTGGATTCTTAAAACAACTCATACTCAATAAGAAGCGCAAAGACTTGAAAATCATTGTGATGTCTGCGACTTTGAACGCCGACCTTTTCAGTCAATTCTTCGATAATGCCCCAATTTTGTACATAGAGGGAAAGATGTACCCCGTCTCGCGGCACTATTTGAGCGAGTCTTCCGAGGATATTGTCGATACCATGATCAAGACTGTGGTTCAACTTAACATGTCTGAACAGGAGGGCGATGTCTTGTGCTTTTTACCTGGCCAAGAAGAGATTGACAATTGTGTTTCCATACTCAACACTTTGGCTCCTGAGCTCCCAAAAGAAGCTCCTCTCATTGTTGCATTGCCTCTTTATGCCGCTTTGTCTCCAGGCCAGCAGCTGAAGATTTTCGAGAAGCTCAATGGAAGAAAGAGAAAGGTTATCTTAGCTACAAACATTGCTGAAACCTCCATCACAGTCAGTGGTGTCAAATATGTGATCGATTCCGGGCTTCGGAAGGTCAAGGTATGGAAGCATCAGCTTGGTCTTTCCTCTTTGCTCACCACACCTATCTCGCAGGCCTCGGCCAAACAAAGAGCCGGTAGAGCTGGAAGAGAAAGTGCAGGAAAAGTCTTTAGGCTTTATTCTGAAAAATTGTTTTTGAACAAGCTTCCGAAGCAACAAGAATCTGAGATTTTGCGTAACGATATCATTTTACCCGTGCTCACTTTGAAAAAGATGGGTGTGGACGACCTCCTCAATTGGTCATGGCTCGAGCACCCTGGGAGAGAAAGCATCTTGAGCGCTCTCAATACTCTTTACGCTCTAGGGGCTCTCGATAATGCTGGAGCTGTGACGCCTCTTGGAATAAAGATGGCAGTCTTGCCCTTGCCTCCTGCCCTTTCAGCCGTTTTAATCAGTGCACTCGAAATGGGCGTTTTGCAAGACGTCATCGACATTGTTTCATGTCTTTCGGTGGAAAATGTTATACTCAATGTTGGAGGCAACGGCGAATTGCGCGATGAGATTAATATGAGAAGAAGACAGTATTGCCCTTTGGGAATTCGTCTGGGAGACTTGATTGCATTGAAGGAATACTTTGATCACTTCAAAAAGCTTGATGAACAAAAGAGCAACGTCGAGCTTAAACTCTGGTGCAAAGATATGTTTTTCAGCTATAAGGGATTTAGAAATGTCATGAAGGTGAGAAAACAGTTGACCGAATACATGACCACGACGATAAAGCAAGACGATTCCATTACCCAGCATGCTCGGGAAACGCAACTCAAAAATCTTCAGATGCAACTTAAGAACGACGAAAATGATTCGGATGATGAGGATGTTTTCGACAAGCTTCTGCGTCTGATGAATATCGAGAAGATTCTTAAAGCTTTTTTGAAAGGATTTGCCTTGAACACTGCGATCGGTATGCCTGACCGGTCGTTTAGAACATGCGCAACTGGTCAACTCATAAGCATACACCCTTCGTCCAATCTCTTTGGGAAGTCGAATATGGACGCTGTGATGTTCATTGAGTATGTTTACACAGCTAAAGCATACGGAAGGAATTGCTCAAAAATTGAGTTGGGATGGTTGCAAGAAGTCGCTCCGCATTTGCTTGGAGGCTCAAAGATTAATATCAATGAATAAGCTAAAAAGCGTTTAAAATTCACAGAAGAAAATGGTCTACTGAAACTGAAAATTGTGGCTTGGCTCGTAGCTTCGTTCTGTTCGAAGCACCCACTCATACCTACAAATTCCAATGTAGTATTATCTCGGATATGTTAATGAAAAGTATAGAAAACGTTAAGTGTTTATAACCGAACCTACAGGAGCAAAAGAAAACTGCACATGTAAACAAAGCTATTTCTAGGGAAAATCACGAAAATTTTCGATCTCGAATCTAGCTCGCGTGTTGTCTTTAAGCGCGACGAGCTGAGAGTAAGACGGACTCCATCGACCCAAGACCCTCCTTTCAAACAACACAATGGAAATACAGGACCCTCTACCGCTTATTCAATGCTCTCAAGATTCTACACATGCCGAACATGAATACAGACTAGCAAATAACAAGCATCTAGCAAGCTACGGTTATCTTCTCATAGCACTCACCGGGGGATTGTTTCTTACAACTATAAACACATTATTTGAGTGCTGGCGATGGGTAATACACCCACTAAAGATTCATGAAGATACAATCGACTTATATAATTTCCTAGAGCTTTGGTTTGAGCGGCTTGACTATGTAATTGTGAGTCTCTGGTGCATCTACGTGGTAGCGTGGTGGTGGGCCTTGTTTTCGTGGGTCGGCATTAAGCTTTTCCGTCATTCGAAAGGCATACAAACATAAGATTATAGACTATCCATTCTCGCCCCTTGCTGATGTCCACAGCGCGTCGCCTGTTTGGCGGCCTTGAGGCAAATTCAGAGATGTAGTTGGTTTCCGCTGAAAGTTGACTCGCTCTCTGGCTTGTGGTAAGAGAACATCATTGTATAACATCAAGTACTTCTCATTTTCAGTTACCTCAAGTGGCTGGAGCTTTTCCCACGTCTGCAAGAGTAAATGTGCGTTGTACTGTTCAATAAAGTTTGCGATCGTCTGCTCATTGGCAACTGTGCTCTTATCTAGTCTTTTGCTCACCTCGGGGACATACTTTTCGCTCAAGTCTACCACGTAATTTTCGCCAATACCCACGACCCAGCTCATCATCTTGCCCCAATTTTTAGAATACAACGATGGCTCATCAGAGACATTCTCACAAGGATCTAAATGTACCCACTTTCGTTGCTTGGAACTATAGTATTCACACCACACATGATCCTCGGCATTCCAGATATAGCGTGTCTGGACATCAGTGCCCAAAACTGCTCGAAGAATTAGCATGAAACAATTGACCCACTCGCCACATCTTCCCTTCCGAGTCTCAAGCAATTTTGCGGGGTTGTTGATTCTGGGAAATTCAACCCTTTCGCTACAATTGACACAATTGTACATTTCAATGATTGATATCTCATCTGGATTCAACAAAGGCGGCCTCGCGGAGCCAGCAGGTATCACATTTGCTCCATCCCCACCGCACTTCGGGCATTGAGGTTTTGTCACCCACGTAAAAAAGTCCTCTTTGAAGTACCTGAGTGTTTCGAGGACAACAAAGTCCTCGTATCCTAATTCGGTCGTCTGGCACTCGAGCTCGCGCTTATCTACCCCATCGTAGATTTTAGCCAAGTCCATCAGATCGAGCGCCTTTTCCAAACTAAAAGGGTCTGCGTAGCGCTGTATGTCTTGAGTTATTCTCTTTAGAGAGTTTATCACACGCGAATCTGCTTCGCTCGTCACAGCTATCTTTCTCGATCGCTTTTTCCTGGCCAACGATAAAAGCCCTCGGGTATAGCTTACGATCAAAGAGTTGGCTAGTTGCTTGTAATGCAGTTCGACGCTCATGACATCGGTTGAATAGAGAAAAAGGGGACAGTGAACTATTCGTTTATGTGTGTGCTTTGACAAAAAAGTACGACAACTGCAGGACTCGAACCTGCGCGGGCAAAGCCCAAAAGATTTCTAATCTTTCTCCTTAACCGCTCGGACAAGTTGCCTAATTTGGCTTTTTTTGAAAGCTGGATTGATCGAAAAACATACGTGAAATATTCGATTTAAACGTCGTGGTCACCCAAATGTTTATAGCGACTAGGTAGCTGTCATTTTCCGCAGACCAGGTATAATTCAGAGGAAAGCCAGTTTGCGTGCTTGAGGCCATTGATACAAGGACAAAATGCCGATCACGTGACGTCTCTTTTTCAACTCCAAATCTCGTTCTCATGTCGTCTCCAAGTGTGTGTCGGTTGAAAATTGATGGGGAAGCTGACAACGAAGAAGCAAAAATTTGCAGGCAGTTCGTGCCACTCTTCACAGAGAATGTCTTCTCATCTTGCCCAAGAGAAGCTCACTCCTTTTGACAATTCCCCGATTTTCGAGCTCTTCAAAGCCTTTGAAAAACCACACGATCAATGGGCAGCTAGGTACATCTTGGTGTTGAGTGTGATTCTTTTGAAGGCAGCAGTCGGACTCGGGCTGTTTTCGGGTCAAGGTGAAAAGCCGATAAATGGCGATTTTGAGGCACAGCGTCATTGGATGGAGCTAAGCATCCATCTTCCGGTAACGACTTGGTACTATTTTGACCTTCAATACTGGGGACTTGACTACCCCCCTCTCACTGCTTATCATCTGTGGGCCCTCGGGAAGATCGGGTCGTTGTTAAATCCCTCGTGGTTCGAGCTCGGCTCTTCCAGAGGCATTGAGAATCCACAGATTAAAACATTTATGAGAATTGCGTGCCTAGTCAGCGAGTTGACTCTATACATTCCTGCTGTCATGCAGCTTACATCCCAATTGATAGGGCGCAAGGAGAATAGGAGCAGGATTCACCAGATTGTTGTTCTTGCAATGATATTCTGCCAGCCTTGTTTGACCCTCATCGATGATGGCCATTTCCAGTTCAACTCGGTCATGCTAGGTCTTTTTGTCTGCTCCATGATTGAGCTCTTGAAAGACAACCTTATTTTGGCTTCCATATGGTTTATGTGCTCAATTATGTTTAAGCAAATGGCTCTATACTATAGTCCCTTCATCTTTGCGTTCATCCTCTCCAAATTGTTCACACCCCGAAAAACGTTAGTATCTACATTGGCTTCTCTACAAATAGGAAAACTAATCATTGTCGGGGTAACAGTGGTTCTTACCGTCGTTGGCATTGTGTCGCCATTCTTGATTTCCGCCGGGTCTGGACCCGAAGCACTTACTCATGTCAAGCAAATATTGATCCGAATGTTTCCTTTTGAGAGAGGGCTCTTTGAGGA
This sequence comes from Metschnikowia pulcherrima, assembly GCA_009746055.1. NCBI lineage: Eukaryota > Fungi > Ascomycota > Pichiomycetes > Serinales > Metschnikowiaceae > Metschnikowia > Metschnikowia pulcherrima. The sequence continues at coordinate 279,806 of VFXK01000010.1, forward strand.
CAAGGTCGCGAACTTCTGGTGCACTTCCAACGTCTTGATTAAGTACGCTACCAGATTTAATGCGAGTCAACTTAAAGTCATCTCTTTTGCCTTGACCTTACTCGGAGCATTGCCACCCTGTACGATTGCATTCTGGAAAAACATCACACGAAAAACTATACCTCCCGAGCTCGTCATTTATGGATTCAGCGCAACTGCTTGGGCCTTCTATCTATTCCTGTTTCAGGTTCACGAAAAAACAGTCTTGGTGCCGTTGATCCCGTCAACATTCCTGCTTCTCTCCACAGATTCTTCTGTTGTCTTCGTGATTCAGTGGATCAACAACATCTCTGCATTCAGTCTTTACCCCCTTTTAAAAAAGGACGGACTTGGCTTGCAATACATACTATGCACCTTTTTGATCAATTGGCTTCTCTGTGGCTTTAAAGGATCGAATTGGAAAGCGCTCCTACTTCCACGCCAGCAGACTTTGGTCCTCAAAACTATTATCAGCTGTTCATATTCAGCGGTTATTGTGGTGCATGCTTTGGACATATTCGTTCTGCCCCCGGTACGGTATCCGGACTTGTGGACGATCGCAAACACGTCGGTCAGTTTTGGGTGCTTTTCCTGCTTTTACTTATGGCTTGTGTATAAGATGAGTCAGCTCTAATATTGTCAAATATATCCTTGGGCCGAAGCTTCTTTTCGTTGTCAAATAGGCCCCATTCAGTCTCCCAACTATCGGACTTAGTATTATATCTTGCTTTCCAAGGTTCATTGAAAGCCTCAAAGAAGTACCAGTCATTCAAGCCACTTTCAAACTCTCCTAGTAGCCAAGAACTAACGAAAGTCTGGTATTCAGAAGGGGATGCATTTGCTAGTTTAAATCGGCCGCCATCGTGAGGCCAGCCAATTTCACTGATCAAAAAGGTTGTTTTGCCGTTGTGAAATTGATTCTTCGAAGCGATGAAATAGTTTATGGCCCATTGAGCCGCTCTTGAAGCAGGAATACCTGCCAAAAAGGGATGCAAGACGAGCCCAACGACATCGCATGAGTCGATCAACTTTTGGCTTACGCTAGCTGGCGTTTCTGAAATGCCTATCGAGATGTTTAGGCTGTTCTGGGAGGCGAAGCACTTCATGTTCGTAATGTAAGATATGAGTTGCTTCTCTGAGAGATCATTGCGCCCAATAACTTCATTTCCCATAAATATCGTATCAATGTGTGCAATCTTAGAAGAAAGTATTAAAGATTTTGCCCTCGCAACTTGGGCTTGATTTTGTGCCTCGTTCTTGCCGAGCCACACGCCTAGAGCCACCTTTGTGTCCACTCCGAGTAGCTCTATAGCCTGTAATATATATTCTGCTTGGTTGCACTGATTGCCATAGATTCTCAATCTCAGTGTAACTGTGGACAACAACGTTACGTCCCGCATTGCATCCTCCAACCCAAATCCACATAATGGCTCGTTTGAGCCGACAGGGGAGTATACAATACCAGAAAATGCCTTTGAACGATCCTTTGGTCTCAAGGTTGTCGCGGTCACTGTCTGAATTGGGTTCGTGCGCAAATCCTTCATCCTTAACTCATCAATGAGCTCATGTTTGCGCTCATCATCAAGCGAGTTGTAAAAATTGCGAAAAGAGATATGCGAACCAAACAATGCAAAATACGTCGATATCGAGAAGAGTAGACAAAGAACACAAATTAGAAGGCTAGTCAGGCACGCTGTGTTTTTCCGTGGTCGGAGTGCAGGTTCATCTTGCGAATTCGGGTCATCTGGTGGAAGCAAAGACGAGACCTGGTCATTCGCGTGACAGCCTTCGAGCGCCTTTGGGTTTGTATACTCTCGGTTTCCAAATAAGCATGCTTCAGCTTTGAAGTCCCTGCTGTCGGTATATGAGAAGTCCTCCATGTTGGCTTTTAATCGGTCCTCGCTCCACAGCTCCTGGCTCCGAAACGGTGCTAGGGCCTGGAGAGGGATTTGCTCTATTTGGTGCTGGCCGCACGAGGTTTCCCGCAACAGAGTTGAAGATCCCTGTGACCAATTGACTCCACACGGTTGAATTTGCGCCCGCGGTGGAATTGCCTCATTCACTCGTGATTGTGGCTGCGGATCAGGTTCATGTACGTCAGCTGTCAGTGCCGACTCTTTGCAACTTGCGAAATCAGCGGTTCGGGGCGAATCGGTTGGCCGAGATGTCGCCGGTCCATCAAGAACGGGGCTTTGCTGCAGTGCACTATTCAAGTGAAACAATTGCGAAAAGATTTCCCGCTTGGTAAAAGGCAAGTAATCTGATGATTGAGAGGTGCTGGTTTCATGGTCTTTCATTTGTTCTGCGAAATTTGCTAAAATGAATTCTCAGACGTGGGTGCAAATTATCGGGGTACAAGCCAAGCATGGTGCTGCGCGATCAATAGAGCGGCCGGCGCCCCACCCTACAAGGGCGTCTCAAGACCAAAGATGTTGATGAAAAACGAAAATAATTTTGAGCCTTAAAATCTAAATCGGGATATAAGCAATTCTCATCCATTAGTAAATAGGATCGAGGTATTGGGAAAATGAAATTTTTGTCACTTACGAGCACCGTACATCTCAAAAGTCCTTCCTTTAGTGTACAATTCGCCTCTAGTACCCAGTAATAAAAGCCGAAGGTTGTGAATCACATTTATGTCAACAAGAGCTGTATAAGCATAGTATAGGTGAGTCGCTTCACTTTTTAACACTTGAGGCAACCGACACAGAGACCTCCGAAGAACGCTGCTGTGCTGCTCAAGCAGCCCTCCCCAGTCAGTGGGCAGCAGGCATCGCATGCTCCAAAACAGGTGAATAAGTCGAGGCAAAACTCTGTGCACTCATTTGTTTCTCTTTGGTATCCACTGGCATCATCTGCATATGTTTCTATTGTCTCCCTGTCCCCTTCAGATGCCCGCAGCATATCCATTGTTGCTGGTTTGGGTTCCTGGGTGATGGGCTCATTAGCATTAGTAGCCACAATCTGCTTTGGGCCTGACTCAGACGAGGTTTTGGACATGGCGTACTGTATTTGATGGGCCCACTTTTATGTCAGCTTGGTCAGCCGTTCTGCGTAAACACTAGATCTAGAAATTTGGGTGGCACCCGTACGACTTTTTGTGTGTTTCGCCAATGCAAAATGCACGCATCATTACTGAGTAAAAAATAAGATTTGTTTTCTCGGCAGCGCCTGTGTGCATGCTACGTGCCGTCCTGATGCACTGAAAGCCTTCCTTGCAGAAAAGCATTGTTCAAGCCTGCTGCACTGCCGCGCTCCCGGCGACGCGGTTTCTTCCAAGTCGCAGCCGCAAGAGAAATGATTTCAGGAAAAGCATATCTAGCCGCTTTTACTCATGGATCCTCTCTTCGAAGACAAGCTTCTGCTCCTCCAGCTCTATTATCCGGTAATACTGCGGGATGTGCTCCAAGATCTTCTCATTAGTTGTGACGGGGACCTTGACGCAACGCGTTCTTTGATTGATGGCAAACCGCGGCCTAAGAAAAGATCGGCCCCCGCCCAAGCTGCTCTCACCTCGTTCACACCTGGAAACTCTCAATCGAATAAAAGAGTCAGGGCTATGGAAAGGACCTCTCACTCAGAACCAGGCAACGCACTTGGATCCGATGCAATAGGCGGGAAAAAACCTCGAAATGTGCTGAAAGTCATCACCCTCAACACGCCTCTGGATGTGAAAGAGCACTTATACCCTTATGCGTCACTTCACCTAAATTTTCTTCCAGACCCTCTCATTAAAAGTGTTCAGGAATCGTTGTTGAGCATGAAAGAGCACTTTTCGAAAAACAAATTTTATCTTTTTGGAAACTTGTGTGAGCTGAATAGCTCCATGGGTTTATTCTCGCGACCTTCTGCAACTTACACCAAATTAGTCTACAATGGGCTTAAACGGCCAAAACCTTTCGAGTATTCCAAGGGTATGGAAGATTTGGCATGCTATGTTGAACGGTATCTAAACGAAAAAATCATCCCGAACGCTGATAGGCTCAAGTGGCAACTGAGAGACGATTGGACTAATGATTTCTGTGTGGTTAATTGTTATGAAAAGCTTCAGAACAATATGGACTGGCACTCTGATCGTCTTTCCCATATAGGCCCACATAACTATGTGGCCTCGATCTCTATAGGCACCACAAGAATGTTTCGTCTAAGGAGCACTTACAAAGAGCTGGCCCCAATATATCAGGTACCACTCCCGCATAACAGCCTATTCATAATGAGGCCTGGATGCCAGGAGGAGTTTAAGCATTGTCTCTCCCCTATGCTGAAACCAATTGACGTACATCCCGTTTTGGGTACTTTGCGCTTTGGCATAACTGCAAGATGTTACCCAACTTTCTTCATTGAAAATCTGCCGAAGTGCAAATGTGGCACCGGAATGATTCTAAGGCGTTCACACAAGTCGTTAGCGACAAGAGGAAAGTATTTTTGGCTGTGTGAGAATGTATATCAGAATAAAGGGTGCACGTCTTTTCACTGGTGTGACTTCACTAATGTTGAAGGGCATTACATTGCAAAAGACGAAGAGAGCGTGTCTGTTTGGATCGCGCCAGAGGACATCGAAAAAATCAAATACGATAAATCTAACAACTAAACGGCAAACACGGCCGAAAAACTTGAACACTTCTTAATGCAAAAAAAAAAAAGAATCGACAACTGCAGGACTCGAACCTGCGCGGGCAAAGCCCAAAAGATTTCTAATCTTTCTCCTTAACCGCTCGGACAAGTTGCCAGATATTTTGCGTTTATTTGTTCCTGGCCCATCTATACGCACAGGTTGAGCGTTGATGATAATTTCAGCTTTTTGTGTCCCCTTTGGTGGATCAGGCAAGATGAACATATATTGTGCCTGCAAATCCACGGCTTGGGTTGCGGTCACAGTAGAATCGGGAGAATAAGGACGAAAAACTATGAGCCGGAATGGTAATGGGTTCTCACTACTCAACATCCCTTCCAAGGGGAGATTTTAGGCTTTTCATAGTCCTATAGATAAGTATCCCCTCTAATACTGAGATATTTCAGAAAAGTATAATGAGTGAACGCTAGTTTCAACGCGTGCTTAATACCTCTTATCTTGATCTAGACGGTTCGAGTCCATTCCGCAGAAACTTTACGCACCAGGTGAGGCATTACTCAAGGGCTACAGAAGACGTGTGTTAAACGATCATAGCTTATATTGTATTTTTTTAGAAAAAAAATTGTAAGTTCTATAGTTTTTGCGATTGTTGGGGTGTGTGTGCCACACTGATGAGAGCGTCCTACGGTGTGATAGATATTCTGGGGGGGGGAGAGAAAATTGGAAACCTCCCTTGGAAGCGTCACAAGGAGTTTCTAGAAAAACTAGGGACTGAAGCTACTGCTAGGCTTTTGGGAAGTCATGGAAACTCGGATGACGGTGGGTCCCTATCGAGGCTAAAATCTCAGCCCAGAAGAGAGCGATTCGTGAGATTATGCAGTCGCATGAAGGTGGGGGTGTACTGTATCGCGTCAGTGTTTCTATATGATGACAATGAGTGATCAGCTGACAAAACCCCCGCTAGATGCTATGCCTTTCGATTGTCAGCAATGTGGATGTCTGATCACCTTGGACGCATCTTTTGAAAGTGTTTCACGTGCTGAAGCAAAGCTCCTAGTCTCAAAGGTTCCCAAGCTTCAATTTCGAGGGCCATCCCTGCCTACTCACTTCATTCCAAAAAGTAGGCTTGCACTATATCAAAATGTTTCAGAGAACAACCAAATCAAAGCTGCTATAACTCAGGACCACACGAAATTAGAAGGTTCAGCCTCGGAAAATTTGAGTCAGTCTTTTGTGTATATATCTGAATCTAAGGAAACGGATGTCGATCAAGCTCAGGGGCGAGACGACAACAAGGAAGCTAATGCCTGGAATACCCAACTTCCAGATTTTTCCAAAATCAAAACTTTGAATCAAGTATTTGAGATCCTTTCAACGAACCAAGACGTTGCCCACCCCATGTGCTGCGAGTGTTCCGATCTTCTTACTGATAATTACAAGCTCAAGTTTGACCTGAGTCAGCGGGAAAAAGAATATTACATGACTTTTTTGAGAAAGCTCAAGAATCAGGATGTTGATAATTCTTCCGAAAATCAGATTTTGGGTGAAGCGTTGAGTCAGGCAACGGAAGACGTGAAGAAATTGGAGATATTAGAGCACGAGAGATTAAATCAGCTTGAGCTTTCGGAGCGTAAGAATCGAGAGCTCAAATCACAGCTTGAATCACTCGAAGAGCTGCTTAATGAGTCGCAAAGCAATCAACTAAATCGGATTCACCAGATGAAAAACACGCTTTCATTGAATCTTCAGGGGAAGCAAAGAAAACTAGATCAAGCAAAGGCTCTCTACCAAAATCAAATCGACCATTTGGATGAACTACGAAAGTTCAATGTTTTCCACAAACTATACGATATTCTGTTTGAAGATGACTATGGTCAAATAAATGGTTTTAGGCTTGGCTACAAAGTCCCTTGGGCAGAGTGCAATGTTGCTTTGGGGCAAATTGTTCTGCTACTTTTCTTCTTGCAAAAGCGACTAGAAATAGTCCTAGAAAATTACAAGCTTGTGCCTCTTGGCTCGAAATCGTACGTCGTGAAACAGCTGTTGTCACATCCAGAGCTAGGGCGAGGCTCGAGGAATGGCTCTGTGTTGCCCCTTCATTCAACAAATGAGTTCACTTTGGGTAAACTATTCAATTTCAATAAGCTTGATATCTCCATGATGGCTCTTTTGGAGATTCTTTCTCAATTCGAGGCACAGTTAGTGAGACATGACAGCGGACTCGCTTTTCCTTACAAGACGACCCCGAAGAACGGGACCCTCGGAGGAAAGAGCGTAAGAGTTACCTCGAATGGACAATGGACAGAGGCGTGTAGATACCTTTTGGTCAATATGAAGTGGATACTTGGCTACGCCAGTGCTCAACAGAGTGACTAAACGATTCCGTATTTCAAAGTTCTTGAAGATTATTTACTTGTGAAACACTGCTAATAAAAAGGAGAATGACGAGCAAAATTCTCGCCGATAGTCTTTCCTGCTATTGAATTAGTAAGCCTTGACTCTTGCTTGTCTGGTACGCGAAATTTGGACGCAATTTTTTTTCTTGTTTTTAGCTGCAAAAAAGTGCGTCCTTGAATGACGCTCCTAGTTCATCGTGATCTACTAAAATTGCATCTCTTCTGAAAACCCCCATATTCAGCATACTAATAGAAGTTTGTTTTATGTAAAATGAAAAGAAAGCTTCACGACGTCCCATTGAGTGATTTTGACGTTTCCATTGATGATACTTTTCTAACATCAGAGCCCGAACCAAATGCTGCAAACAGCATCGAGCAGATAGCTAAGATTGCCAAAGTCATAGGAGCAAAGCTTGGTTCTGAAAATACTACTACATACAAGAAGGAAAAACAAGGCGATTTGCTGATTGTTGCGTCGAACTCGTTATTGAGTTGGCGCCCATATGTGTCCCTCGAGGACACAATACAAGAGATGTTTGGGCCACTTACATACTCTGCAAATCAAGGCGCGGCTACATTTGTAGGCCAGAAATCCCCAAGTTCAAAAGGGAAAAAAAAGGGAAAGCTCAAACAAGCTGGGATGTTGGATGTTGGCTACAATCTGGAACGAGCACAATGCAGAAAGCCGGCTCAGAGGTCTAAACACGGCTGTTGGACGTGCCGCCTTCGACATAAAGCGTGCCCCGAAGATGGCCATCCGTGTGGAGCGTGCTCCCGTTTAGGCTTGGAATGTGATGTGTCGCGCCAACGGCCCAGTTATATGGTGGACGCGCGGCAGGCGATGGAGCGGTTGAAAGAGATAAGAGCCGTGACCAATCAACTCAGGAAGCTGCAAAAAGTGGTCGACAAGAATCTTCAGATGGCCTTCAAGTGCTAGGCGCGATGAGAAATAATCTGGTTGCTTAGCATTCTTAGATTCCGTGTATAGTTTTCCCGCACTCAGTTTTCTCGAGCCGCAGCCCCCAATACCCAAGAGTTTGCTGATCCTGTACAATCCTCTCGGGTTTTCTTGATGCGCGACGCGGGCTCACTCATAATCATACTCGGTCTTTTTTGCTCTTGTTATTCATTCTGGCCAAAATGAAGTCTCCTGCGTGGGCTTTTATCGTGAGCCTTTTCATATGGGCTGCTTCTATATCGGCGTTTTACTTGCCTGGAGTTGCTCCTACCAACTATGCGAAGGGCGACTCCATCAAGCTATTCGTCAACCACTTGACTCCTTCCTCAAACAACATGGCAAGTTTCAAGTCGAAGGGTAAGAACAAGGTGACCATCTATTCATATGACTACTACTATCCTAAGTTCAAATTCTGCAAACCAAAAGATGGACCAAAAAAGCAACTGGAATCCTTGGGTGCCATCATTTTTGGTGACCGGATTTTCGACTCTCCATTTGAGATCAAAATGTTGGAGGATACCAACTGTCGTTCTCTTTGCCTGTCAACGTACAACAAAGTTGAGGCAGTTTTTGTTAACCGCAATATTCGTGCTGGCTACACTCACAATTGGATTATTGACGGGTTGCCTGCGGCTAGACACGTCACCGAAGGAAGAACCAACACGGACTTCTATAGCCCGGGCTTCCCTATTGGAAACGTGGACGACTCCGAGAACCCTCATTTGCACAACCACTACACTATCAATATCGAGTACCATAAGAGAGACGAGAAGAATTACAGGGTTGTTGGGGTTGTTGTGGAGGCTTCTTCCCTTGACAGAAGTGGCATTGATGAGACAAAAGCAAGCCCCGAGGAGTTGTGCAAGGCTAATTTGGCACCGGTTACATTGGCAAACGATAAGGACACTGGGGTTCTATTCACCTATTCCGTTAAATTTGATGAGTCCGAGACGGCTTGGGCTACCAGATGGGATAAGTACTTGCACGTCTACGATCCAAAGATTCAATGGGTCTCTTTGATCAACTTCTCTTTAGTCGTCATAATCTTGGCCATTATTATGGCTCATATCTTGGTGTCCACCTTGAAAAATGACATCATAAAGTATAACGAGGTCAATTTGGACGACGATGTCGCTTACGAGAGTGGCTGGAAGTTGGTCTATGGCGATGTTTTCAGATCTCCATCAAATCGCATGCTTTTGTCTGTATTAGTCGGCAGTGGTGCTCAGATTTTCTGCATGATTTTTGTCACGATTATTTTTGCTTTGTTTGGTCTCTTGTCCCCTTCCAATAGAGGCGCATTGTCAACCTTTATGTTTATTTTGTTCATTTTCTTTGGAATCATCTCATCTTATGTCAGCGGTTATATCTATCGCTTCTTTGGTGGTGAGAATTGGAAGCTCAACTTGATTTTGACGCCAACCGTTGTTCCAGGTATCTTGTTTGGTGTGTTCGTTTTTTTGAACCTTTTCTTGATTCGCGTCAACTCTTCTGGTGCAATCCCTATCGGCACAATGATCGCAATAATTGTGATTTGGTTTGCAATCTCACTTCCTTTATCGGTAGCGGGATCTATTTGGCAATCTAAACGGTCTAGTTTATCGGTTCCCGTAAGGACAAACCAAATCCCGAGACAAATCCCGCCACAACACTGGTACTTGAGAACAATTCCAGCCATGGTAATGTGCGGCCTTTTTCCATTTGGATCGATCGCTGTCGAGTTGTACTTCATTTATTCGTCGATTTGGTTTAACCGAATCTACTATATGTTTGGATTCTTGTTCTTCTGCTTCATTTTGATGATTTTGACTACCGGATTAATATCCGTCTTGTCAATATACTACACGCTTTGTGGAGAAAATTATAAGTGGCAATGGAAGTCCATCTTTGTCGGTGGAGGGTGTGCTCTTTATGTCTTCATCCACTCAATGTTTTTCATTAGTGATGAAACATTTGCGGGCTTCACGTCTTTGGTTTTGTTCGTTGGATATTCTGGGGTGATCTCATTTTTGGTTTTCTTGGTCTGCGGGTCTGTTGGATTCTTGAGCAATCTATTCTTCATCAGAAAGATATACTCACAAATCAAGATTGATTAAAATGGGATGCTTCACAAAAAGCATACAGAAGCTTTTTCTTTATTTGTATACACATCATATCTGTTAGTCATGATCATTCGTCTGGCCTTCATATATATATCGACCTAATTCAGCAATGAAGTACCGGCCCACATTGTAAGAGAAAAGGGTCAGCGCTTGGAGAAAATGGATGAATAGTGGGGCTAAAGCCACCCTTCCTGATCTTCGCTAAATATGCTGAATTCTGCAGCACCCATAAATTCGTCTCTCCAAAGCTTAGAGCTTTTCGACTCGTCGCTGTTCAATTGCAAATTGACGCTACCACCAAAATTCAAGTGAAAAATCTCGAGCTTGCGAGATACAACCTGTAACGCTGTGGTACCAAGCCCATGTGATGCAAAACATCCTGATGTAGCATTCGAATTCGTTGGAGAAACTCTACCCTGCAGCGAGAGATGTAAGGCATCTATCTGAGACCTCGTTTGGTTGATCACCCCTATCAATAAATTGGTCGCAATGGAGAGTTCGTTGATGATTTTCATAGATCTTCCGATGATCTCATTGTCGCCACTATGTTTAATGAGAGAGTCCAAGAGATCCTTACTAACTTTTATCAATCGCAAGGACTGACCGAAGCAAAGATTAAAAAACGGGTTGATGGTTTTTGACTCTTTTTCTAGATGTGACTGGACCATGCCGAGGCCGGAAGTTGCAAAATAATTTGCCATGTTGAGAACGGACTGCGATAGTTTCTTTATCAACCGGCTAGTCTTGAGTTGGTAATCATGAATATGGTCCCTGGTGTACTCGTCCCCGAAATCGATTTCAGAATGGCTTGCAAAGTACTTCAGTACTTCGACTGCAAAATCATAAAGGTCATACTTGTCTTTGAGCAAACTAGTGATCCGCAGACACAAGTTAGATTCATACTCACCGTCAAGTTTCCACGAGAGAGAGCCCACACTTCTCTTACCCCGAGAGTCTTTTGTGAAAAGCTCCTCAGATCTTGTTTTTTCCAACTGGCGAAAATGATTGGCAAGTTCCACATTCAACAAAAACTCTGAATCAAAGTTGTCGCGGGTTAACAAGGGCGCCAAATCTACCAGTGATATTTCCGAGTAAAACAGAAGTTGCGAAGGGGTGCCCCAGGATAGAGCCTGACAAATGTCAATTATTTGCAAACACAAGCGTAACCGAGGCAAGTACAATTGAATGTGGTCGCGATTCAAATGCTGGAGAGTTTCACGAGAAGCATTCCTGAAAGTTTGTGTGACTTTCAAATCGGTGAACGCTCCGTTCGCAAGAGCCATAGCGGTAGAGCACGTGTCACCCCTTAATAAGAGGGTGTAATTGATCAAAAGCAATCCTCCAAATATCAAAAAGAGTGCCTCATTTGTGTATGGTGAACTATAATTATTCAGAGGGTAGATGTCGGTGAAGTGCGAGAGCAGACTTCTCACTGAGTCGAACGATATCCGCTGGTAGTTCACAAGATTGTTGAGAGCAACTGCAAAGAATGGTATGATACTCGATTGAGGCAGGGGCGGGCTTTGCAATTCTATAATCATGCTGGGAATGGAACTCCCATCAAAGGGAAGTAAGGGAAACTCAGGTTGAAAGTTCCTGTAATACTGCCTGAGATTGAGGTCTAAAGAATCTATCGCTTTGCGGTCAACCGAAGAACAAAATGAAGGCGGGAAAGAGACTCCGTTGTTGGGAAACCCAGAAAGCTGTTGGGATATACTTTGCGGTGGTTGTTGTGGGTGCGGAATAAAAGGACTGTGTTGCTGCAAAGAAAAGAGAGGAGCTTGCATGGGCGGCAGCAACTTGTCAGGTAGTTGTTGTGAAGATTTGGGAACCTGATCAGAGAGGCTCAACTGATTGGCCACTTTGTTGTTGAGCAGCAGGAAAGATCCAATAGAATTCCGAGGAGAGTTTTTCTCTGAGTACCTCGAGTCCATGTCCTCCAGATCGGAGTGATACGCAGCCGGCTGCGAGCTCACGGAACCATGGGAGGGCAAAGGTGGAAGATGGGAGACGGACCCAGCCGTCAGAATCGAGCTAACAGAGTCAATAGATGACCTTCTGCTATCAAAGCTTGTGTTATTACTTGCACTGTTGGAGATTCCCGGAGACGACATGCCAGAGCGAGGTGTGTTTGACGTGGGCATTTCGTAAGGTACTTTCCACAATGGACCTTGGATTCGGCCATCGGTAAAGTCACCATTTGCCCCCAAAGCTATTCCATGCACGCTCGGATAATTAGCATCACCGGTGTGAGGGCTAACTGAAGCCGAGTACCTTGGAATCGGCAATGTCATTTTCACTGGCTGGGTCAGCGGTTGAGTGCCAACAAGCGGCGGCAAAATAATCGGCTTCGCAATGTGAGATGCGGAAGAAAATTTGGGCCGGTGGTGGATATGAGGCTTGCTCACACTATTCGACAATGGCGAGGGCAGAGAATTCTGGTACTGCTCAGGGACATGACCAGATTGAGAAGAGAGGCTGATACCCGCCGCATCCACCAGCTTCAGTCTAGGCCTAGGATTCTGCAAGTCCAGGCCATCGTGGAAAAAATGACCGTTTTTCAGTTCCAGCATTGAGCCCGCCAAATCACGTATGTAGCCCTTGGTTGGGCCTCTTTTCAACGGCACACGAGAAAACAAACAGTTTTCACCAGTTTTAGTGCAGTTCGTGCACATTTTAGTGACTAGCAGAAGCGATGCCAGGAACTCAGCGTTGCATCTAATTTTTTTCCGACGACAAGCATCGCAAGCCCGAGAGACCTTGGAGCGCTTTCTGGGCGTGTCTTTTTTCGAAAATGCTGCCTCTTCTGCACATCCGTTGGTGTATATCTCGAGTGATTCAACTGACATCTCGCGGGGAACCCTAGTCACAATGGCGGCTGTTTCCAAATGTCTTAGAAACTAGTGTGTTTTATTCCTGAGTGAGCCCGGGGGAAGCCGGAATGATCAAACTTTGTCGTGTGAACAGATAAACGCGAGGAAAGGATTGCCAAGACGTGTCACAAGATAAAAAACGTTTGCCTCTAACAATGCACAAAATGCGCAAAGATTGGTTCGATTCCACTCTTGATATTCCGATGGTCAATGTTGTTCGCTTGGGTGGTGCGTGTGAGGCGAGTTTCAGCGAACAAAGAAGTACTTTGGCGGTGGCAGGAGGAAAGTATAAGAAAACTATGTCGCTAATTTTGAAGGTGCAACTATTCAAATTGCCTTATTTTCTCACGCCTATGTCGTTTGACCTAAAGGAACGAAATAAAAAATGCTCTAGTCAAATGGTCTGTGCGGAGAATAGATGAAAAAAAAATTATGTGGAGAAGGCGAGTCGAGCGAGAATCCCGGAAATACATTTTCTCCGTGCACACACTGTAAATGCAGTTGCATGAGGCAATGGTTAGAAACCTATGGGGAGGGTGGGGTATAAATGACCGGGGCGAGGGTGATTGTGAGCCAATCCCGTGGGGTGAATGCAGCATGGGCGCACCCTCCACATAACGCGCAAGAAAAGATCGAGATTCGTACTGGTTCAAACAAACAGCCCAGCAATAAAAAAAAATTCTCAGCTATACCGTCTAGCTACAATATAAGGTCACCACTAAAAACTTCGCAGTTTGATGTATTGAAGATGTTATCCATCATGTTCAAATTGTGTTTGAGTGGGGGGGGGCACCCGGGGAAGCGGATAAATTGCGGGTAGAAACACCAGAGCTACGAACCACACGCCTCGCAGAAACCAAGAAAAAAAAAATCATGGGAAAAAAAAAAATGGCGCATGTATCTATGGGTTGCATACTCCTGGCAAGCAACATTCAAACCTGTATTACAATACAAACAGTGTAAACTTTGTATTTGCTTTTTTGGTATGAGACTGGTCTAGCTCAACCTGTTACTTAAGCAAGTGAGAACGCACAAAGAGCTGTTTTTGCTCTCTAGTCTCGAAATTATATCTCCAGCCAAGACCTCACCAAAAGAACCAGAACAGCATGGGGCAAAGCCTCGCCGAGAAAAGCGTTCGCAGACCGGAAAGGTTGGTGTTAACTGAATAAAGTAAACGTCTTCCGAGTAAGCCCGGAAAAACCACCTCGGGAATGCATGTAAAATACTCGCGATATACGCTTTTTGCGATTCGGTCCTGTGCCCTGCACTCGATGTGGTAACATTTCCTGCCTGGGACATTCCATCACATGACGGATAAAAGCAATGCAGTCTGAATCGCACGATTGGCACAGTTCATACGATTTAACGGCCGAAATTTATCCTCTATTATGAGAAGGGGATCCTAAGCTCTGTTTTCGCACTGCTTTTTTGCATCCTCTCATGGTCCAAGTTCTAAACTTGTAAATGCACGTCGTAGACGCAGCCTCAACACAGATAAAACCCTCTAGACACTTGTTTTTAATACAGGCGAGTGATTTGTGGAGCTCGTGGTCACATGAAACAGAGCTTGATTCTCAGCATAAATCTCATGTCCTGGAGAACTTTGCAATAATCCGTATGCGATGGCATTACTATGACCTGGGAAACGTGACAAATACGAAGGATATACGCGGTTAATTGCTTGCCTCTGCACCCTATCATTGTGAGGCAAATTGTAAATCACGTTATGATAATTTCCCTATCACAGTCTTTACTCTGTGGGCACCTGGAATATTTCGTGGGGATCTCTAAGTTTACACGCGTGTAGCAAGTACAATTAGTGAGCCTCGCGGAAACTAGCGTATGATTTCACCTGAGAGGACAAGAACTACAACTGTATGAGTGCGTCACTCATCAGCATTCGGTGCCTTTGGTTTGCGCACTTTTCCCCGTGAAAAGCTCGTATTAGTGGCTGGAATTGTAGATAATTTTGGACTGGAGTCAAGCAATCCAAGGATCATTCTCTATTTTCGAAATATTGCTATTTTTGTAACTGATTCCCAATAAACATTTCGGCTCTGACCAGGCGTTCGCTCCCGCTCGCGAAGCGAGCTTTTTGAAAGATATGAGTGATTCAATAGAAAATATATTGGCGATCCGATGAAAAAGTATAGCATGAACAAGCGACTGAAGCGGTCACTAGGAAAATTTTCGGGGCAAATACAACTTTTAGCTTTTGATGGACAGGTTGGCTTCTTCATGTCACGTCCCTGTTTACCCCAGTTTTTCGCGCCGCGAAACACGATTTTGTCTGTCGAAGTATTTATCGCTCAGTGTCTCGAATATACCTTGAATGAAGCTGGCGATCTTGCTTCGAAAAAGCAAACGCGCTGTGATATTGGTTGTGCTAGGCGTTTTGGCCTATATCGACTACGCATCCTGTTATGTCATCGCATGGAAAGAGGTGTATCATCGACACCTGACTGCCGCCGCCATTGTCTTCTGGGTCCTACTAGCTATGTTCCAATTCCTACAGTTTTTCTATTGGGCTATGATCTACATCCGTGGACCGGGCACAATACCTCGCTTTAAGCACTTTGATTTGTATGAGACAAAGTCAGAGGGGACCGCCCCTGTACCCGACATTTTCGTTTGCGACGAACAGGGATTCCCATTTTGGTGCTCCAAGTGCCAAAACCTAAAGCCAGATAGGCTGTTCCATCTGAGTGACTTGGACATGTGTGTCCCTAGGTTTGATCACTTTTGCCTCTGGATAGGCACAGCTATCGGCAGGGACAACTTTATCTCATTCATCAAGTTCTTGCAATTTCTAAACGCCTACGCTATACTCGTTTTAAGCTTTGTTGCCGCTTTCACTCGGTCTATCCTCCGCAATCGCCCATCATGGCTACCTCACTTTGTCATTTTATTCATATTGGGAGGTTTCATTTTCATCGTCACTCTCTTTCTACTCATCGACATAGTCAAGAACACATTTTCCAATTCTACCTCGTTTGATGAGATCACTACAAGACAAGCTTTGTCGTATAAAAGGTGGCTAGAGAAGCACAAAAAAACAAACCCACGTTTTGCGTGGTGCATAGGTAAGATGCCGCGTGTTGAGCTGGGCATAAGGTATGTCAATATTGCCCACGACGATACGAGAAAAGTCGTCAGCTTTGATGTTAAAGATGCTCCGTACTCGAACGGATTCAAAGCCAATTTGTTCAACATGTGCTTCAAAGGAAACTACAACATAAATTCGACAAGGGACTCTGTAGGAGTTATTGCTGTACTCAAGTCAGCGTATGTTGTTCTTGTGCCTTTCGCCGAGTTCTTTGTTGGAGTGAAGTGCAAAGATAACAATACGCAAACTTTTCAGTCACATTCTGATGAGTTTAGCCCTGATTTCGTTAGGGTGATTGTCACCAAAATTCAAAAACAACAATTCGAATACGCTCTGTATCTTTCACACCCGGACAATTCGGATTCACGCAAGCCACAAATGCAAGACACATCAGCCTAAACTCAAGACTATCTCCCACTCCCGTATCATGTCCATGAAACTGTTGTTTTCTCCGTCTTGCTCCCTTCTATACCAGACTTCAAATAATATCTGCTTTGAGCGCCAGTAATTAAACCTTTGGAAGCAATCTGCTTTCCAAAACCTCTGACACTGCACTTTCAAATGGCCGTGTGATGACAAGTCTATGTCACACCCGCTCACAAGTAAGGGCCAGAAAAGAGGATTAAATTGAAGGTCTTTCCTTTTGGCTTTCAAAACACTGTTTAAAGTGATAAGCTTCTCCATGTGGAAAAAGCATTTTTCGATGAAAGATTGAGAGTCTTGAATCGGGGTTTCGGGTATGAGCCTTTTGAAGTAAACGATCAAAGCATTGTGAAAACAGATGACGTTGTGGTACAAGCCCTCGTGGTATTCAGAGATAAAAGTCTTTGTAGCAACATTGGTGATTGGGTTGTACTCGTTGTCATAAAGCTTCCAATAATTCTCAACGTTGAAGTTCAAAATTTTGTCCTCGGTCTCCGCGCATATCCGAGGAAAGTTACGGGGCGCTAGCACACGAGATTTGAAAACATTTTTGTGATTTGTGAGGTGAACGACCTCTTGCACCAAACGCAAGAGGGCCCTAGGAAGGCCGAAGCTCAGGAATACCGAGCCATCATCTAAACTAGGAATAACGGGGTTTGAGAATCGAGGTTTTTCGGGCAAGCCGGCTTGAAAGCTCTTGAAACCCAAGTTCTTGGTTTGCATCGGATCAGTGTGAGCCACTTTCTGTTTCGTGTCGCCCTTGAAGTTGACTGTAAACGAAAGACTCTCTGACTTCAGAGCTACGGCTTTCACTTTCACGTCAATTTCTTCATCATCATCAGTCCCAATACCTTCATCAGATTCATCTGTTGAGAGACACGTTTCTCGGATTGTGCCCTCTTTAGTGAGGTCGTAGTTCTCACTTAAATCCAGGTACTTCAGCTTTTGGTCTTTATCGGGTATTGAATAGTTGAAAAGGTTGATAGACTGGGTAGATTCATAGAAGATATTCAAGATGTTGAATGTATGACGCAATTGCCGTTCCAAAGATGACATATGCTGGTGCGGGGCTTTCGGCTTCTTGAGGATGAAGTCACCAATCGCGTACATAAGCTCGTAATTTTCGAACACGCCAAATAGATTGTCCAAGTGAATTTGTAGAATCAACGCTAGAAGAAAGTAAGAGTCATAATCGTCCTGGGGTTGATAGTCAGAATTGGCGTCATATTCGTCCAAATGATAGTTAAGTATGTTGATACCGATCTTGCGCAATTCTATGCTTACTTTGAGCTCGTCATTGACGAAAAACGTGTCGATCGAGTTCCTGACCTTAAGGCCCGAAAGCGAGCGTTCATGCCAACCTATTGATAGACACATGCAAAAGATAGCGAATTTCATATTTCTGAGTAGCAATTCTCTCGAGACGTGAGCACACCCTTTGCCTATTATGTGGCTTTTCCAACTTTTAGCCTTGGGGTACTCTTCGCATACGATCTCGAAAAACAATTGCTTGATAAAAGGCATGACAAGTTTTTCCCAAGGATTTTTATTGTGAGCGACTTTCATGGAGGACCTGAAGCTTTCTGTGAGATGCCGCATGCTGGTACTCATCGAAGGGCCGAGAATGATGTTACTCTTGTCGTCTTGCCAGAAGAATGTAGATAACACCGTATCGTTTGGTCTCCAATTATCAGATTCAACATTGGGAAAAAACTTGGGATAAAGTATGTGAAACATGCCTTGCTCGTCGAATTTATGCCGCGGGCCTTTTATTGCCAAAATTGTTAGTTTGGCAAATTCAAGAAGGTCATAATGAACATATGCGTTGTTTGTCTTGGAGAAGATTGATGACTCAAAATCACTCTCGAGCACCTCACTGACAGAAACGGCTGACGCAAAGCCGTTGTTTTCGACGTGATGCTTTGCTGGTATCACGCCGCTTTCTCCAGTAGAATAATCTGAGTTTTTGGGGGACGGTCGCAATGCCTTCCGAGATTCGCCGGGAGCATCAAGTGGGAAGACGCTGAAGGGGCCAACAATCAAGGAATTATGGACAGCTTCCGAATCTTCAAATCGAGCCACTATCCGGTTGAGATTGTCGTAAGTTTCGTAGAGCATCAGTTTCGGGAAGTTGACTAACGCCACGCTTCGTCGCAGTGATCCATTTTCTTTTTTCGCATCCGACAGTTTCTCCAGCGTCAAAGAGATGAGTCTGCGGTCGCCATCTAGCGTGCTGACGTCTGCCCAAGTAAGCACCAAGTCGTATCCTTTGCACTCCAAGTTGGCTTTCTGACATCGGAGGCACTTCGGTCGCACGGCATCGCACTTGATCTTTCTCATGCGACACGTCCAGCACCCATTGAAGTTTCGGGACCGGGGAGGCATGAGACTGTATGAATATCGACGAATATGTTCGTAATCAATTTACTAACCGATTTTGTAAACGTTGGTAAAGTTTCGGACTCCGTTTGCGAAAAGCTTGATTTGAAGTCTGATAATCTTTGGGCCTAGCGATAACGAAATGCGCACGTACTGTGCTGTGCGGTCTCGCAATCGGTCCCTCATTATCGCAGCCCCGAGGTGGATCCTGTGTAAGCGCAGCTGCATCTGTCAAGTGACACAAAAGACTGACAATGAGCCTATTTACAAGCAAAAACTCGATCACTGCAAGTGTCTTTTTAGTTTTATGATATAATTTTTCAAACAACATTAGGACGAGAAGACTCGAAAAAGGCACACGCCGTTTATTTCATTCTTCAGCCATATGTTCTTCTCTTTGCTGCGAGACCTACCCTGTCTATGAAATGGCACGCAATTGGTGACGAAAGACAAAAACTTTTGAGCCACGCTCGTCTGCAATTCAACACTGTACAAATTTTCGAACGCAAACTTTGTTTTTTAATGTGGCACTTACTTCAATATCCTGTGTATTGTCTGCCGAATCTCAAGCCTCAAGCAGTCGTGCTCACAACCTCCGCGTCCTAACAACAAAGTGCGCGCGGCCTTGTTGCCGTATACGCTCGAATCTCATGCATGCATCAACACATCAAGCTTCACACACAGCGAATTTTAATCTGGTTTAGACTCAGAGATTAATTCAGAAATAGAAGCAAAATTTATAGACATGTCGATGGAATTTTCTGAGCAGGTGGACCCCAAGATCCCTGAGTTTTTGCCACATGATATGGTTTACTCGATACAGGTGGGGTATAAGCTCTTCCAGATCTCTGGCGCTTCTCTACTGTCTGATGCCCCGTCCTACTTCACCACATTCTTTGACCAGCCCGAGAACTCGGGAAAGACCCTTTTCATTGACAGAAGCCCGGTCGTTTTCGAAAAGGTCTACATGCATCTACAAGGATACCACATCAGTGTCGATACTGATTACGACTTCGTTTACCTTTGGCATGATGCCTACTACTTCTGCTTACCGCGGCTTCAGAGGCTCTTGAATGACGAGGCTTTGCCGGCAACTGTGGGCAACAAGTTGTTTCGAATCCCGCGCTCCTTCCTTTACGGCCCCGGAAACCACCCCAACTATTTCCTGATCGGTATGGAGGGGCTTTCGACAAAATCGACAGTGCTCAACTCCAAAGTCGCTTTAATTCGTCCACCTCCTCAAAGACCTACCCTCACAGTGAATCGGTCACCGCAACTTTTTGCTGATTTATTGGAGCTCTTTTGGGGAAATCATGAGGTGGTGCGTGATGATGAGCACCGGGACAACTTGATCAAGGAGTGTAGGTATTACCGATTTCTACAACTAGAGCAAAAGATCATCAAGCATAGAATCATACGCAACCCGTTCACACAGACCGAGGAAATCATCATCAACCTCAATAACCTCAGCAGCACTGGCGTGATCAATCTGTCAACTGGTTTAACTGATGAGCAGCCTATAACCTATGTCCGCCCATACTTGCGCAGGGAACCCAAAAGAATCTTGATTTTCCAGATTGATTCCAATGCTGACTTTGATGCAAAACTCATCATTCCAAAAACCGGTGACTTCTCATTTCTTGTGCTCACGAACAAGCTCGCGGCGAAAATGTCACTGGTGTTTGAGCAACTAGCTAAAGACTTTTCCAGCAGCGGTGATAAGAAAAAAATCATAATTCCGTGCATCCTTGCCGATGCTGCTGTTTCCGTGAATGGCATTGAGCTCAAAAAAAACTGGCTCCGTGAATTCTTCGGACCCGCGGAGGAGGCGGCCGAGGATGAGCAACAGAGTAAGCGGCATAAGAGTGACCCTAACATTGAGGGCGAAGTTGTTGACTTCAAGTTGACACAATCACTATGGAGAATCACGAATAGAGCCGACAAATCGATTCTTCGTGCAGTCTCGATCAAAGCCGTGAGCGATCAGTTTAATTTTAACAAAACCGTCGAATTTCTTTGAGGTTTGCAATACGGTCGGCTCATGGGTTAACAAATTTGGGTAAAACTTTGACTCAAAACTCATGATGGGAACTCCATACAATGCTTATACGTTTACGCCATTCTAACTCACATACTACCTCCGTAATTGTGACGATTCTATGACAAAGAGCCTATTAAGACCTTGAGCCGCACAGCTACGAGTGCTTTTCTTCGACATCGTTCGTTTCAAATTAATTGAAAGATATGCTTACCCCGCTGGTTTGACTTTGTGCATTATGAGGTTTTAATTGGTGAGTCCGAATATGACAATACCTATTCACAAACTTCAACAAAGTACGGACGCATTGATTATGCATTTTTCTTATAGATCCTTTACCAACTGCACATATTGGTTGTCGGTCTTGACTTCATTGTGTCGAAGCTTGTCATGATTTCCCTTCCAATTTGTCAACCTATGTCAATTTGGAAGTTGAGTACGATGAGAAAATAACGTTCCAGCGTTAACGATCAAAGTGTTGGGCGACCAAGTTGGGCATAGCAAAGCATTTGTATCCCAAAGTCTGCGCCATGTAACAGAGCCCCTCGGTCTC
Organism: Metschnikowia pulcherrima; assembly: GCA_009746055.1. Taxonomy (NCBI): domain Eukaryota; kingdom Fungi; phylum Ascomycota; class Pichiomycetes; order Serinales; family Metschnikowiaceae; genus Metschnikowia; species Metschnikowia pulcherrima. The sequence continues at coordinate 301,225 of VFXK01000010.1, forward strand.
GATTCCATCATAGCCCTCTTTCCTCAGCCATGCGGTTCCCACAATATTCATTGTCGGAAAAACAATGCCCTGCTTGTAAATAATGGATTTCGAGAAAAGAACTGCGCCCCCAACCGAGTCCAATTCGACGGAGTAACTCATGTCACGCCTTTCGTCTGACATCGGCAAGTCCTTTACTTCCTCTGCTTGATATCCGAGGTGGTACATTTCGGCTTCAACGTCATGTGGAACAAACGCAGCTTCATCCCATTTGTCCTCATCCATAAGCTGGAGCTGCCGGTCAGAAGGAATTACCCTTTGACCACGCCACGAGTTTCTATCATAGTCTAGACTACCGCCACGCTCGATTCTAGGTACAACAATGTCTTTTCCAGAACGCACGAATCGTGTCAACATATCAGTGTGATCGAAACGGATAATGTCAGCGTCTAAGAATAAGGTATACTGTTCCGACTCAAGGGAGTTCAAGAGTACAAAGTTTCTGCCCTTTGCAATACTTCTTCGACGGAGTCTTTGGACTTTGGGGTTGTGTTCTGACGACTTGAAAACGCTTTGAAGAAATGGAGCATAGAGAACGGTCACCTGATTGTAGGGACAGCTTGCATCGCTCGTGACAGCCTCGAAGTAGTCTTTCACCATTCGGAGTAAAGCAGGCGAGCCACAGTACATTGCAAGATTCAAGGAATTTTTGTGGTAATCTAATGACTCAATGACATCGAGAAAGTCCTTAAAAGTGCGTCCTTTGCCGAATGAGTTTTCGTTCGCTATTGATGATGCTATCAATACAGAGTTTTTGGAAGCACCACCGTAGCCTGACCTCGTGTAAACATATTTCAGGTACCCCAAATGCTTGAATTCTGCTGAAGTCTTGACAAAGCCATCGGAGGAAGGCCTGGCGCTTTTTGTGTTGGTGTCGGCCCTACCAAAGCTCAGAAGGACTGGCGTGAAAGAAATCTCCTGATGCCATACAATTAAAATCAATAAGGCTGCCAAAGTTGACAACACTGCCAAAGGAATGACTTTCGTGTTTCTCATAATATGACGACTTTGTTTCCGAAAATTTTTGTATGTGGATAAGCTAGAACTAATTGGCGAGTTATTCCGTACAAGTCATATGGGCAACTTAAAAATACGTCAAGTCGACTTCCGCGCAGCAGACAAAAAAAAACACACGTCTCCTTCGGGGTTGCCCGGAATGCGAAAAGGGTAATATCGGTCGCTTCCTGAAATACGAATTTCCTTTTCCATATCAATGATCTTTGTGCCTTTTCAGACGTGAGTTTGCTTGAATCTTGCCAATGTATGCGATGGCAGCAAAGACATAATCTTGACATGATATGGGGGCTTATATCATTATCATTATTACACGCGCTCGGCATCCGCTCTGTGCGAACGGCTATATTTCTAATCTCGTTAGAGCGATTTTCTAGCTACGCGAGCGAGCCTCCGTACCCGATTAACGTTTCGCGGTAATGAGATGACAAAGCACGGCAAATTCTCCTCAGAGAGAGCTTGCTCGATAAAATTGAAGCCGCTTTGATTCAAAGCAAAGATCATCGAACTTTGCAAAATTGACGTCATTACAGCGAAAGTTGATTAATTTGGTCGACGCCTCACTTGAGATTGAAGCCGCACGAGATAGGAAAAAAACTTCGCACTGGTCCGGCGCTTAACTGCGGCGAATTACTCTGGATGCGCGAATTCACCCCTTGCCGCCAAATTTGCTCATGATCTGGCAAACGATTGGACGACGATGTTTCGCCCATATTGAGCGTGTGTGAGCAAAAACCAACTGGCATAATTTGCGTGATAATTGGCTTCCACTTTCATAATAAAAAAGTCCTTCGAGGTGAAGGGCAAAAAAGACGTGTACAGCGTGTGAATTTTTCAAGCGATTATTTCCATACGTACACTGTTGGCAAACGCGAAGGTAATGAACAACTATGTAGGAAGATGCTCTACCAAACTGATAGGCCGAAAGGACAATATTTATACACGCGTGCTTTGCTATGATAACACGTGGCCGTGACTGTCATATCTCTATACGCGTTATCGCTCCATATGACTGAGCCCCACTTCACTCGTAAGGCTTGAGAAGTCCGTCAGTTTTTCCCTCTTTTGGCCCACTCACTTACTCTATTATCTCAACTTGTGATTTAGTCTGTATCCCATTCAATACTATTCAGGCTTACTCCTGACAGAAGTCATAATGCTAGATACACACTCATCAAAGTACTTTGAGCTCTCGAGACTTTGGCCATGAAATTAAACTGACCTTCAAGAGCTCGCACGCACTGTTGACTGAATCTCGAAACACCGCCGTCCCAGATTGTGATTGGACTCCTTAATTTGATTGTCTGGCACAAAAAAGTTGGAGATGGTAGCCTCGGCCACACCGCTCATCTTTTGCTGTAGATCGAAAGCTGCTCTGTCATAGATCTTGTCGAATAATCGTGATTTCAACATGTCTCGCAGGCCCGCAGGTGATATTTCTCCTCTCGTGAATGTGCTAGCTGTTTCAAACAAGAAGGCTGCCCAAACCGAATTTCTAAGCCAAAATCAACGATGTTGGATCTCCTTTCAAATTACGTTCTTTCGAATCACATGCCCCAGACTCATCACATTTTTTTCTTCAACATAGCCGATATCCAACCATGCGCATTTTTTCAAATGAAAGTGACCACTCTTTGAAGCTGCTTTCTCAAGTCTAGCTTTCGGTGAATATGCCGCGATCTAGGCAGGCTTGGTTCATGTTTATCAGGCAACCTTATCTACATAAATGTCCAGTAAGACACGATCTCGTGTACAAACACCCGTACACCAAGGCACGCTCATACGTCGGATATCTTTACAGGTTTAGCGTACCCACTAGCTTATCGTTCAGCAGCATGGCAATCACACAATCACTTGTTGTCGCCACCTTATTGACGGTTGGAGGCTACTTGCTTTTTCAAGGAGAGGGAGAAGCATTCAATGTTGGCGAATTTCTAGAAACTACCTCGCCATACATGTGGGCAAACTTGGGCATTGCCAGTTGTATTGGGTTCTCCGTGGTCGGTGCCGCGTGGGGTATCTTCATTACGGGCTCATCCATTCTTGGTGCTGGTGTTAAGGCCCCCAGGATCACGACGAAGAACTTGATCTCCATTATTTTCTGTGAGGTTGTGGCCATTTATGGGTTGATCATGGCCATTGTTTTCTCGGCCAAAGTCTCCAGTGTGCCCGAGACGTCACTTTACACAAAAGAAAACTTGTATACGGGATATGCTTTGTTCTGGGCAGGTATCACCGTAGGTGTGTCAAATTTGTTGTGTGGTATTGCAGTGGGTATCACGGGAGCTACTGCTGCCATAAGTGACGCAGCGGACTCATCATTGTTCGTCAAGATATTGGTGATTGAGATTTTTGGCTCTGTTTTGGGCTTATTCGGTCTTATTGTCGGATTGATGATGGCGGGTAAGGCCCCCGAGTTCAAGTAAACTCTATAATACCACTAGAAACATTAAAGAGCCGCCTGTGGGGCCGCCAAGTCCCGCTTACAAACCTTTAGTTCTACAATCATCAATAAGTACATCAGAGAACTCTTTTTTCGTATACTTGATCTAAGTGGCAAGGCTCGCACATTTCAAGTGTCAACCTCCATGTAGTCTGGGGCCTTCTTCAATATGACGACACCCTCCAAACTATGCGACAAGCTGATCCACTCCTCGGTGTTCTCCAACTCTGCCCTCTCACCGTAGTTCAACAAGACTGGTGTAGCTTGTGTGACCCAGCCTGTGATCGTCTTTGGCTTACCGGCCTGTCCAACAACGTCCACTGCCTGACCGACTCTAACGTTTACCTTGATTGGGTTCAAGTCTTCATCCACGGTAATCAACATTTTAGGTTTCACCGCAGGGGTAAGGTAGTACAACAATTGGTGGGTGGTCTCTGTCGAACTGTCACTGAGAATAAATTCTTTGGGATCTAGCATTGCGACCGACACCGTCAAAAGTGAAGCCAATGAGACCTTATTGAGTATGCTTCTCTCGATGTTGAAAGGTGTCAAAGTGTGAGTGCCCTTACCCAAGTACAAAATGCCTTGGGCTATTCTCACCATGAACAAGCAGTCTGGAGACTTCAGGTAGTACTGCGCCAACTGTCTCAATAATTGGGCCAATCTAGCATTGTTCGTACCAGCGCCAACAAGACCCATTGCGTAGATGGCGTTTTGAGAAACCTCCAAGTCAGGATCATGCGAGTATCGGGAGAGCGTGTCGAATACTTTCATTTGAGGGTAAGAGGCAGATACAAGACCCATGGCCAACGGAACAGCCCTTCTGATGAGTGGGGAGCCATAATGCATCAAGTGAGAAAAGTGGCGCAAAACCATATCCTGGCCGATGCTTTCACCCATGGCAATACATGCGAGGCCCAAGACAGCGAAACCCTGGTACAACTCTTCATCTTCCTCCAAGTCCTCGGTTTCATCGTCGGTTTCATCTGCGTCTTCGTTAGCCGCATCTGGTTTCTCCTCGGCTTTGAGCTCGGTGGCCTCTTCTGGGGCATCCATGTCGACATCCCCCTCGATTTTTGATTCAGCTTCCTCAACAGCGCTGGCTTGAGAGCCTTCTTCGTCTTCGTCCAACCTCGCATTTTCATCTTTGGGCTTTGCGGAGCACATTTGCAACAAAGATTGAATCTGTAATACATTACCAGTACCTGCATAAGCGCAAATATTAATAAGCACTTTCAACGTTTTGCTGATAGGGTGCAGGATTGCATCGATGATGTCCACAGCATCATCGATCGATTCAGTCTTACCCATATACAACAATCCAAGCCCCAAAGCCATGAACCTCATGAATTTGGAGTCCAACTGTGCAGCATCCCTCTCCATGACAGTCTGCAAAATTGCAGACGTGATGTCGCCGTGACAAGTTCCCACAAAGACATGACCAAGCGCCAAGGCTGCGAAACATGAATTTTCCAAAGAAATGTCTGTGTCGGAGACCAAGGGCAATAACAAATCCAAAACTTCCTCGTTGGCAGAACCTGCAAATGCTATACCGAGTCCCTCGATCGCAGAGGACTGCAACAATTTCTTGGAATCTGTAACATGTTCTTGTAACAAAGCGAGAGAAGCTTCTGCCTCGTCGTGTATGTTGGCAGAGACAATTCCGGTTCCCAAAAGTGCACCGGCTTTGATCTCATCCTCATTAGAGTAGGTGTACCTATCCAAAGCTTGCAAGCCGTCTTCAATGTTCCACTGGTGGATCGAGCCGATGGATGCGGTCGATGACACCATTCCCGCACCCTTGGTTTTATAGATCCAAGATTTCGACTCATCCTCTCCCGACTGCACCAATTTGTCGTTGCCATATCCCATGTTAGTGAAGGCATTGACAAAAGAAGCGGCCAGGTTTTGTTTGGCAGAGTCAATAGACCCAGACCCGTAGGAAAACCTTGAATCCTCCAAGTGGGACTTGTAAATGTCCTCGGGAACTCTGGGCTCCAACAAGTTCAATTCCTTGGCCAAGTAGGAGAAGTATTCAGGCAACTTCACGTTAGAGATGATCTCCTGAACTTCCTCGTTCTCGCCAGGGTATGTAAATCTGTTATATTGCTGTGCCAAAACAAAGCCCAACTGCTTGTGTACTAAGGTCTCTTCGGTACTTTCGAAAACCTGCTTGATCAACTTCTCGTCGTCCAACTTGATGGCCAAGGTCAATGCCTGGGTCAATTGGCCATGTGCCAAGTAAATCGAATAAGCTGTGTGCAAAAAGGACAAGTCATCAGGTGGTGCCAAGAGCGGAACGCAGCTGACCATGTAGAGACAAACTCTGGCGTAGGTGGTGTCATCCAAGAATGGGGGCAACTTTTCGATGCTCTCGACCTCCAACAACAAGTCAACAGCGTCGGCCTCGGCATTGTGGTGAAGGAAGAATGGCACAATCTTCAATGACAATTCTACGAGGCGCGCGACATAATCGTCCTCCACGCCCGATTTCTCTTGGAAGGCCTCGCCAATTTCAAGAGCCAAGTGGCGCATATATTCGTGTCCCCAGTCAGCCACGGTCTCCTCGCCTGCGATCAAGCGAAATTTGAGCAGGTCTTGTTTACCCGTGTCAGAGTTGGTCATGGCCAAAACAGAAAGCACATCAGCGAGCAGAAGCACAAGTTTCTGCGACACATTCGTGGACGCCCACTTTTCGTAGATCTCGTGCATCAAGGGAAAATGCGGTCTCAAGAATTTCAAGGGCTTGGGTACGGCCGTCATTGAAGTCGTCGAGTCGCGTATGTGATCCTTCATTGTGTTCAACAACCCGATGTACACGGACTCCAGTTGGCTCGGCTCACTCAAGCGCTCAACTAACTGCTCCAAATCATCTTTCAATCTCTGATCCTCTTCCGAAAGTTCCTCCTCTAGCGAGGTAGGCTTCTTCGATTTTGTAGGATCAGACTCTGTGGAGGGGCCTTGGTCTTTAGTGGGGGGCATTTTCGATGTGATTGGGTCAGTTTAATAAGTCGACGACGCCACTACGGTGGGAGTTAAGCTTTTCGGTTGGGTGTGGCAAACTGCGTGCGTCACGTGACTGGGTTTTTAAGATTTGCCGCGAGTGGTCCTACTACGTGTTGAGGTGGACCGAAACAGTGTAAATTGGCCATTACGGGCGCTATTTCCTTTGATTTGATTTCATAATTGCAGATGATATAAAAGATTCAATTGGAGTATGTAAGCAGCTTGTAAGTATGATTTTTTAGCAAAATCAGATTTTTAACCGCAGTGGTTGTTTTGTGTGCTGATAGATTTATTGCAACCAAAAATCTTCTTAGTCTCACAAAACTTTGAGATCAACTTGTGGTGTTTAAACTTGCAAAATACACAATAGGAGATTCCAATTACTATTCTGGATTGAGCTATAATTACCTGAGTTTATAACTCCCAAGCGAAAACAAACGACACCAGATGCATCATACGAAAGAAAAAAAAAAACCTTTAGTTGGCACTTAGTAGCTCATACAGTATTGGTTGGTAGACTCAGAGTCAAATTGAAGGGAATTCATCATAGCACCACATCCCATTGCGATATATGATAAACGTTCTAGTGATATCTTTTCCGATTTGAGTCCTTATATAGATTCAGTTCAAAACAGTCGTTCAGGTCTCGTTTTCCAGGAGCAACAGCACCATACTAATTTATATTGACCAAGCTTCCGCCCACCGCGTATTTTTCGTGTTTTCGTGCGTGGGTGTATTTAACTCACGTCGCGTTCGCGTTGATTCACTTTCGGCTCCAAGACTGATTCCGAGAAGGAAAGCCGTGAAATTCACGACAGCAGTACGACTTGACTCAAATATTTGTCTCTGCTCTTGAAATAAAGACTTTCATCTGCTAAACTCTCAAATATACATATCAAAACGGCCCCGACGTGACGAGTATCGGCCCTCAATATGGAGAGAATCTTTTACAAGACGGATCTTACAGATGCATATTCAGGCTACCCCATTTACATTTTCGATACGTCTTACCTACCAGCGCCAGAGGCTGTCGACTATGACCTTTTCATTCCCACGCTCATGCAGTGGCTACCAAAGAGGCCATACGTGGTCATATTGTTTAGCTGTGGCTTGAATAAGATCAACTGGGTATGGGGCATTACCTTCTTGAAAGCGTTCCTTTCCCAAAGTGCTTTTGGTGCCTCGAATGCCGAGAACGTTCACAGAGTAATAGCAGTTCACGAGAGTTGGTTTGTCAAATCAGTTAGCCAGATTTTCACCAACTTTCTTGTATCGAAGAAAAGTCTTGCGAATCTCAAAACTCTACTATCACCTTTGACGCTGTCCAATAAGCTTCTTATCAGCTGCGATACGCTATCTGATTTGTCTGCATATGTGGATATCACACAACTCAAAATTTCATTGAATGTGTATCGCCACGACTATCAAACGACGTTGTCTCCGAGGCTCACGCTTCAATGTCCTTTCCAACCGATTATTACTGATACTACAACTTACTCATCAAAAGTCAGCCCAGTCTTTTACCACCACTTTTATCAAATTTTCAGCATAATCGATACTTACGCAGACCAGGTTGAGCTTTTGTTTCACAGACCGGGAAAAAAAGTCAACACTGAGATTTTGTTCAATTGTTTGATGCGTAATCAATTCATATGGATAAATGACTGGGACTTGAACTGCCTTGCTTCCTGCTTCAAAAGAATTCTCACGGAGGTGTCTCCTCCGCTCATAAACATAAAGGATATTGTTCTACCGATGAAGGACGACTTGGAATACACGCTGAGGATGTTTGATGTCATGATGATAAAACCCTTTTCAAATGCAGTATTGTTTCAAATTGTTTCTCTTTGCTACAAGATTGTCGATGGAAACCCGAAAACCAAGCATACTAGTATCACAATTCTGAGAAGTTTGTCACATGCGCTTACACACGAGTCCCTGTCGAACTCAAGTAAAGACAGCATTTCGATCACGGTGCGGTTTTTGAAAAATGTCCTACATCATTGGGAGAAGATAGCTCCTAGATACCAAGGTCACTTTAAAACAGTCCAGCAAATAGTTGATGGCGAGGACTTGGTAGATGCGACCATCGATGAACTGTACAACATGTCGTACGACATCACCACACATACGAGCTCATCATCCGAGGACGAGAATGGTCACATGGTGGATACAGAAAAGATGCTTGCTCCAGCACCATCTTCCATGCAAAGTGTCGATAAATTAGCCTCTTTGATCCCCCATGGCACCAAATTCGGGTGCGCGATCGAGGAGCCTAAGACGGACACCCACCGCCAGGTCGACCAGATCTTGCCAGTACCTGCGGCCGTCACTCAGGCTTCCATCTCTACTATTCCGTCAGAAGAATGCTCGACTTCGCTTGTCAGTGAACTTGACACTAGCAAAATCAGTCGGGATAAAGCGCCTTTAGTGCAAATTCAATACCCTCCTCAAAAGTATAAGTTTGAAAGAAGCGAGACTGAAAATAAAAAAAATTCAGTCCGGCCAGCGATTGAGTCCTCGAATGAATTGACCGTGGTGAAAAAGCCCGTGATTCGCGGTAGAAAGGTGAGCGAGCTCACAAGAATTTTCGAAGAAAGGTCTCAGGCAATGAAAATTTTGGACACAATGTAGGAGGCGAAAGTAACTGTCCTGATGATCCAATGTGGCATAGGGCACAGCGCTCAAAAGGTTTTGTGAATATGTGACAAAATTAGACCCAAGCGATCAAAAGTGTTCGTTCATTAAGGCTATCAGAAATCGTTCGTAAACCAATAGTATACAGTATAATACAAATCATTCTCCAACCAACCTGCTGTCAATGTTGTCAATCGATAAAGGGCCGCTGTCGTTACCATGTGCGGCATTTGCGACGGCAGCGATCGCCGCGGCAGCCGTGCTATCACTATGTTCCGAGTCGTGAAGTCCGTGCGCCTGCAATTGGTGCTGGTAGTGCTGGAGCTGCTGTTCGTCTAGATGAGAATGATGCGAGAGAGTGTGAGGGAGTGTCATGCCGTGAGGATGTGCCTCTGCTGCTTGTAGCTCCCGCTGCAAATCTGCCTCCTGTCTATGGCGCTCCAACTCATACGTCAATACCTCATCGTGCTCGTCGTCATCATCGCCCTCCATCACCTCGTGATATGACGCGGCATCTCTCCGCCTCTTGACGTTGCCAATGCTCGATCCTTCTGGGTAAGGATGGTTGTGCCTCTTTACCTTGCGCTTGTAACCCCTAATCTCGTTGTAAATGTCTTCGCGTTTAATGAGCACGTCAGGAAATTGGTGTCTAATTTTCGCCTCGATGTGAGATGGCTTAGTGCCGACCTTGTATAAGTCTAGAATCAACATATTCAATTCTTCGGACCGCTTGCGCAACATGGGGTGGTTCGAAAGTGGGTCCAACTGCGGATGGTTGTGCTCGTTACATGTGGTACGTAAGCACCAGATCAGACTCAGCTTACGAAACAGTGCCGTCATTGAAAATGGACAGCGCAACTTCTTGGTGCGCGAGTAGTGATCGAGGGGGTATGCTGAACCTGCTTCGTTGAGCTTGCTCCGTGCTGCCTCCTCCTCCTGTTGGTGGGGAGTCCTCCCTTTTTTTTGACGATACCGACCACCGAGCTCGCATGTGTAATAGATTGCCTTCCGGTTGGAATGCGCAATGACAATTCCAAATCCGTTGTCGCGAGCAAATTCGCTGATGAACTCATTGAGCTCTTCTCTTCCGTGAAACAATTGCTCAGGAAATGGCCGTGTAATCAAATTACCCTCGTTCGTGATGGTGTTTTCGTTGACAGGGTAGATTTTGCCGCGAGCATCGATAATTGGATCTGGAATCTGGATGTTATACTCAGATTCGCCAACGTCATGCATATGCTGCTGGTGATGATAGAGTGCCTGTGCCTGTGCCTGTGCCTCTTGAGCGGCTTGTGCAGCCTGCGCCGCTTCGGCGGCTTCGGCAACTTGCGCAGCCTGTGCGGCCTGTTCGGCCCGTGCAGCCTCTGCAGCTCTTTGTTCCCGCAGCTTGTGACCGTGCCTATGTTTATGACGGTGCTTGTGCTTCCGCTCGCGGCGAGGTTCATGGCCGAGCACGTGCCCACGATCTTCTATTTTTGGTTTCCCATTTTGAGAGAGTTCGTGCTCATTCACCTGATTTTTTACCGCTGTGAGCAACTGCTCATCAATGTTTGTTGCGTAATCTTCTTCGTGGCTCATGTGCGGAGGGTCGTGGCTGCAATCAAAAAAACACGCTCTTTCAAAAGGTCGTGTTGTGGTAGTAGTGTGAAAGTAAAAATTTTCTCGCAAAATTCAGGGATGGCACAGGGTACTACATCACGTGACGTCGCGTGTGGCGATCGGCGGCGCATCGCTGAGGCGTGGGGATCGCTCTAGTTCGCGGTCTCACTGAGTGGGGACTTAGATTACCCTTGATGCAAATTATTCTATATATTTTTGTTCATGCTAAAGCGAAGTTGCGAGATCAGGAGTAATTTCAGTTTGTCACATTCCGCATCTCAGCTCCCTGGTTAGCTTTCAACGCATGGCCATATAAGTGAGATTGTTCTCACCTGGCAAGTGACAATCTTCCTGTAAAATTACGCACAGTTTTATGAGCCCTTTATCTTCTGCTAAGTGCTTTTTCTGCCCATGTAGGAAGTACGAAAGATGCCTCATGGACTCTAGCATTGTAATACTTGAACAAGTCCGACTCATTTTCAAGGACTCGCAACGGCTTTTGCAACTGCTTTGATCTGTCCTGTGTGGCCACGATGAGACCCAATTGGCCACTTGTATAAGATGGCATGTAGCACTGACAATATCCTATGTTCGCAAACACCTTTGAGGCCTTTTCGAGAAGCTCAGACAAGTATGGAAGGTTTAACCAGATATTTTCGCTGCTCTGCATCACGATAACTCCATCTTTCCGAAGTGCGTTGTTGAGAAGGCTATAGTAGTTCACCTGGAAAAAGTCTTCTGCAGGGCCCTCGGGGTCAGAAGAATCTGTGATGATGACGTCAAATTTCTCGGCCTCATCGACATCCTTCAAGTCAGACAAATACTTGAACCCGTCCTGGAGCAATATGTTCACTTTTGGATGGTTGTGGAATTTAGCCATTTCAGGCAAATACTTGATGCTCAACTCAATAACCTGTTTATCAATTTCAACCATGGTCACCTCTTCGACGCCATTGTCTATGTGCTTCACCAACTCTCTGACCACGCCACAGTCGCCTCCACCTATCACCAACACTCTTGAAGGCTTTGGGTGGCTCATTATAGGTACATGCGTGATGAGTTCCTGGTATGCAAACTCATCTCTCTCCGTACATTGAATTATACCATTCAACACTAACACATTACCAAATGTCGCTGACTTGAACACGAGAATGTCTTGATAAGGGGAAGTAGAGTGGTTCAAGATCTCCACGACTTCCAAGCCAAAGGATTGACCGGGAAACGCATCATCACTGGTTTCATGAAACCAATATTTTTCGTTGATTTTGCTGATGGAAGGATGGGAGAACTCGTCAAGGTTTGGCATTTTGAATATGGTGTCAAGGGCTTTCGCGATGCCACTTTCCCTCGAAATGACGGTCCGTGCGGGAAAGCGCACGAAGAGAAAAGCTAATGGAATATGGCAAAAACAGCTGCAAATTTTTTCACGAGATTTCGATTATTGTCGATTCGGAAATAGTGCTTCTCTGACTTTTCTAGCGCCATTCAGAACTGATCTAATACAAGGTTTTTCCTCTCGAAGCAAATTTACTCGCTAAGCGCAGTTCGAACCCAATTGGTGACGAATCAAGCTTTCAACACCGAAAACCACGCTTTTGGTTCACCAACTCCAACCATCGTAGTTGCAAATTTTTTGGCGCGCCCTTTTCAAAGTGCATCTTCAGTCAAGACCAGCAACTTTGGTTCATTTTGTTCCAAAGCCATAATCAAGGAAATTTTGATTCAAGACATGGCTTTCGGGTGCATTCCAAAATGACAAAAAGTCAGTTCTTTGTCGAAATATACCTTTTTTTCATTGAGTGAATCAATTTGATTATTTGTTTTGAGTGATACCTTTTTTTTGAAGGGGACATCATACTAGCTAAAAGCCTCTCAGAAGACCGTCTACCGATGAGTGAACGAACGTAAAATTACAAAGGGTATTGATCGCGGTCTCTCGATCTCATGAAGCCCGCAACAACTGTAGAGTCAAGTCTAAATTTGCTTCGAGGATAATCACATGCGACATTCTCATATCAACATATCTATTAAGAAACAGAACGTCGAGACTTTTGGCGCCGTAAGTATCATGGTACTGATGGTTTCGATCAATCATCACTTGACCAAATCAAACAGTTAAGCGATCCCCTCGCTGACGGTCGAAAAAAGGTGACAAATCAATCAATCTCTGTTTAGAGTGCGCATCGTTGATTTCGTAGTGATATGTGAATTTGATTGAATGCAGAAATCTATCAGTGCTTATTAATCACTGGACAGACAAGAACCCCGAAGCATGGAATAGCTGGTCTGAATTGAAACGTGGTAGGCATGATGAAATCATCAAAATCCTGAAAAACAATGAAACGAAAACCACGTCCGGTAGAATTAAACGATCCCAACATGGAGAAACGCTCTCGGCTACCTTCTTGAATCTATCACATGCCTCATGCCACTCCATTGTTTTGTTTTAAGGTGCATTGCTCAAAATTGTTACACATTCGGGACTACGTGCTCATAACAGCATTGTTCTAAAGTCTCGCTTAGACCAAAATAAGGCCAAAGCGCGCTTTCCCCACAAGAAGATAAAATTACCTGTGGCTTTTTTTTTTCTTTTTTTCGCGCGCAGGCTCTCCGTTATCTAGATACAGATGTCGAACCTGCTGCACGGAGATCAACCCAAAACGGATTCACTGTAAGATCTAAATGTTTGTCTTCCCGGCATTCAATGATAGCTACAAGATAAGAAAGCGGACTTTCAGGTGCTGCAAAAACTGCCGAGTGAAAAGGGTGCGATGCATTATTCTGGATCCCAGCTATGAGATAGACGGGTGTGACAACTGCAAGAGTCAAAATACGAAATGCGATTTGGTGAAGACTACAAACGAGCAAACCCCTGAAAACTCCACAGAAAAGAAATCAACAAATCGCACCTCGAAGCATGCCAAAAGGAGAGCGACGAAAGAGAATTCGAATACAGTATATCACCAATATGACCTGATACCTCTTCAATCTCAGATCACACCGAGCGCCTCGGGCATTGATCCTTTTGTGGAGAGCCCGAAGCTGTTTTTGCCAGTATCGGTGAGAGCTGATCAGAAGAAACAACTACCAGGGGCTCAAACAGGCAGCGCGCCAACACAAAGTGGCTATCTGTCTTTTCATAGCGAGGCTGGCTTCGATTTGCCGCGCCCTTTTGGGAATCAAAGTAATTCCTACAATAATCAAGGCCCGCAGGGTCCTGGCCCTTTTTTTAACGGTCAACTTCAAAATGCAACAAAGCCATATTCCTTCAGTGATGTCCGCTCTATGCCAATTCTACCTGCGGTAAATCTAAGGTCGTCATCAACCCAATACGCTTGCAATCATATAGATGCCCTGCGGCCAGATCCCCAAAATGCGAATGAGTCACACAGCACGAAACCCATCTCACTAGCAAACACATCAGGAGTGACTAGTCCTACTAATCAACCCATTAAGTCATCTAGCGCAAGTGTCGATCACTCGTGCAAATCAGAAAGAAAAAGTATGACTGGGCACTCCTCTGGTGCGTCTTTGTTTGGCATGCATAGAGACTCACTTCGAAAGACCGCCGAGGCATATCATCTACTAGCTGTGTCACTTGAAGACTTCATCGACAAGATTGATTACAAGTATTTGAAAAACACATTTGACTTCAATAGCACCTTTCGGGAGTCAGGATATTATTTTGCCAAGTTGTTCAGCAGAAAACTTGGTACGAAGGGAGAACCGGAAGCCACACCGGCTGGCTTAGCACGAAAAATGTCCGCAAAAAGCAAGTTTTTAGACAAGTCGAATTTACTTCAGTGCAGGATAGTGTTGAGTCTTCATGCATTCACACTTGATACTCCCGGGTTCTATCATATACAAGAAGATGATTTGGTCAAACTATATGAAATTTACTTTTACAAAGTGAACTCCGTATATCCTATCGTCTTTGAGCCAGAATTTTGGGAGTTGCACAAGAGGGGAAGAATTCCCAACATCATTAAATACGCGGTGGTTTTGGTAGCGGCCAGGGACGAGTTATCCGAAGCCATTTTGGCGAGGTCCTTTGTGAATGAGGACTCTTTCGATGCCAACCACAGTCGCTTTTCAAGAGAGCTCGAAATGAAGACCAGGCAGTTGTTGGACTTTTTACCGGAACTAGGTGATACTGAAAAGCTTGCGAGGCTCATCACTCTGCTTCTTTTGTCGCTTAATTATAGAGCCAACAAGATTGGAAACGAACAAAGTAGTAATGATGTGGGTAACTCTATCAGTTACGCTTATTCTCTACTCATACACCATGAGTTTTTTCACGAGCAAATAATGAAAGTTGGTGCTTTGAAAAAGTCAATATACTTGAGACACCTATGGTGGGTGATCTTCATCTTTGATAGGTTCAATGCGATGCTCAACGGAAAAGCAATGTTCATCAAGAGGCTCGATTTCAACATTCAAAGACCATTGGACCTGCCCCTCTTGAATCGCTTGGTTCTTTTGGCTTATGCCTTGGAAGACACTCTTGTTGCTGGTTTCAGACCACAGAGGAAAGCTAGCAAAAGCGGCCCAAAATTCACAGGTGAGTTTACAGAGGGGGACCCGCGTTTTGATCCTAGCAGATTTATCAACGAAGAGGTGGCCCTTCTCGAAAACACTGATGAAATTGAAAAGGCACTTTCTTTAAGCAGCATCCCAAGAAGAGAGTCCAAAAGAAGTCATCTACCTAACATTCCTGTTGATGTATATCGCAATCGATTTGTGTTCTTTTTAGAAAGACTTGTCCACCATCAGTTGATCTTAATTTTGAGGACAGGTCAGCTAAAAGACGTTCGCGAGACATCACAATTGGACCATTTCAATCTTCGGCTTTCTCAATCTTTGCTCGAGATGTTCCAGTTGCTTAAAAGCGATCAAAACCACAAATTGATAATGGAGACAGCTTTGATCCCACTGGCAATGCTTGTTGCTTTCTCTATTCCTACATTTGCGCGTTTTAGCTTGATGCAAACGAAACCCGAAAACTCAAACAATATTCACCAAACACCGGACCAGGTAAGGCAACTCAGCGAAGGTTACCTACACGAACTCAGGCGGTACAGTAAAAAATGGTGGTTTGTGCGCGAGGTTGTCGAGTCGCTTCTGAAGACTCGCTCAAGAGAGAGCACAAGTGATGAACCACGCACAAATTCGAAAAGTCATACGTTCAGGGATCAAAAGATATCCATACAGTCTCTCGTAAGTGATGTTGCTGACGCGGAAAGCGTGCTTCCATCTCTGCTTTCTATTACATCGCCTGGATTCTACGATGATGTGTTTGAAAAGAGTGGTTCTGAGGACGATCACGCAGTGCAGAAGTTACCGTCCCATGAAAGTGGCCAAAGTCATGAGGCAAACACAAGAATTACTCAAACAGAATTTTTAGCGTCGACGACATCAAATGACGACTTCAATACTTCCGCACTGTCAAAGACTCCACAGGTATATTTCGAGTCAAAGAAGGATGTATCATCTGGTAGCACCACAGATGATACATCAATCGCAGATGATATAAATTTTGATGTCGCACAGTTGGCAGAGATGGTGAGCTCGGATGCCAATTTCATTCCCAACGTGATCGACTATTTCCCGGATTCACAACTCGACTTTTTCTTCTGAGGTAAGTTCAGGGAAGACATAATGTCGAAGAAGGAAGCGGATGTTAACCGTGATATCAGACAACAGAGCTCAGATTCTGCAAGATAAATCGGATTGAGACTGGAGGCATACTTCTTGTTTCGGTGTTTTCTACTTTCTACTCGTGAGTAGTAGCAATTCTGAGAATCAAGCGAACGCATTCACTACAATTGATAACAGTGCGATCAGAGAGTCCATGGTATATCCCCAAAGGCGATTCATAGTTGGATTAGCATAACGTTCAGAGAGATGTATAAATATGTCTCATAGTAAGGCAATTTTGAGTGTATGGTAGGTTGGTTGCTTGCTTGCATAAAGCCGGCTCGGGCATCCGTCTCTTTCCCATCTCTCCGGAGCTAAATTAACTTTGTTCGTGTATCTACCAAGCACCAACTGGGCCTGCGGTCACACCACGACGTGCGCGAACCAGGTCTCACTGGGGCAGCGCTACATCCGGAAGACATGACTTTGAGCAAGGGGAAGTGAGGGAAAAAAAGGAAAAGGGCAAAAAAAAAACATTCTGAGTAACTCCACAACGGCAAATAAAGCACCCCACAAACCGTGAATACTTGCTCTATAACTAACTTCAAAATCGAATCACTTCGTCAATTTATCGCAAAAGCCCGAACTTTAGTCTAATCGCCTGGTTCGACCGCGTTCTCATACAGCCCCTCTAAACGAGCTAGCAACACCGCAAAGGCCTCTCATTTCATACATAAGAGAAGTTCTCGAGACACTGGATTTTTTCAGCACATTTTCTTTCTGGAATTCGCAAAGAGAAGAAACGGCAGCGAAATATCATAAATTACTGCTCATACACTTAAGAGGTACACCCGAAAGCCGGTTTAGTAAGCAATGACCATGTCGCTTATCTCCGCTCTCGAAGTTGTGGAAACAACTTTTTGTCACATCTCGGATGCCTTCACTCGTTTTCCCAAGATTGGGGCTCTTGTTTGGTTTGCAATCATCTTAACGATTGTATTTCCTGTCGCACTTGTCAAAAGGAGAACTCATGCAAGCAACCGGATTCATACGCAAAAGCAGCAAGATTTGTTTCCATCTATTGAAAAAGCCGCTGCAAATGAAAAAGCTCCCGAAGAGCCACTTGTTGAGGCTTTTCCTCAGCCATGTTCCACCGGCTTAACTACCCGCCTTTTGCCCTTCAAGAACGCCAAAGGCGAAATTGAATGGGTATTCACCGATGACGTACAGCCCGGCCAAGAGCTCGAAGCTTTCAAAGCGAGCCCAGGGACGTTCAAGGCCACGCCTCCGCCCTCTAAAAACACGAGGGTCGAGAAACCAGTTGAGATCCTATCCCCTGTCACCTCCAACTCTTCGAACAATGAGTCTTTATCGGGGAAGAAGTCCGAGTCCTCCGTATCTCCGCAAATCAATACCCCATCATCATCCTCGAGTGAAGATCACAAGGATGATGACCTCGAGGACCGTGATGGCGATATATCAGGCGAAGGCGAGAACGGCAATCAGGTACATGAATGCCCTCACTGCGATGCTAAGTTCAGAATGCGTGGTTATTTGACGCGTCATTTGAAAAAGCATATGCCCCAGAAGGCTTATCGGTGCCCCTTCCGCGAGATTTCCATCTACATAGACGAGAATGACAATACTCATCAGTGTCATCCTAGTGGTGGGTTTTCTAGGAGAGATACTTATAAGACACATCTCAAAACCCGTCACTTCAAATTTCCGGCCGGAACACCCATAAAAGGGCGCAATCAATCTCCTGGGAATTGCTCTATGTGTGGGGAATGGTTTCAAAACGCTGAAATCTGGAGTGAAATTCACGTCGAAGGAGGAGAATGCAAATTTTTGCCTGCTGGCTTCCAAGGCAAATCCAGAATCAAGAACAAATTGAAGAAACAAATGGCACGCCTACTCAAAGAAGAGAAAAAGTATAAGTCTCGATCAAAAAAATTGGCAAGTTTAGAGTACTTGTCTCCCGGGACGGGCTCGTCTAACATCGCCAACACGCCTCTGATGAGCATGCATTCGCAGTATGAATA
Source organism: Metschnikowia pulcherrima (assembly GCA_009746055.1). Taxonomy (NCBI): domain Eukaryota; kingdom Fungi; phylum Ascomycota; class Pichiomycetes; order Serinales; family Metschnikowiaceae; genus Metschnikowia; species Metschnikowia pulcherrima. The sequence goes on from VFXK01000010.1 coordinate 319,642, forward strand.
TGACGACTCACCAACTCAGTCTTCTTGCTCATCAGTAGGGCCACTTCGACTGGTGCCTTTGCAAGATCAATTTAGTCGTGACATGCACCATCGTTCTACTTTCACAAACTCTCCAATGTCGGACCACAACTTAATGATGTCTCCAAATACCCAACTCGATGACTACGATGATGAGTTCTGTCTTGACACCGATCAGATGAGTATTCCTGTTCAGAATCTCGCACTTAGCCCGCCTATGCTTCTGAGCAGTAGCTATTCTCCAACTCCCGATTATCTGATACCGCTTCCACGGGACCATATGGTTTACACTGGGTTTTCTCGTTGAAAAAGGTCAGCAAAATTTGGGAGGTTGCGTTTGTTGTGAATAATGGGAACGGCACATTGAAATGAATAATGAAAATAAGGGATTGGGATCTTGGGGCTTGGTCGGCAATGGCTCACGTATGGCACGGAAGGGTTTTTTAAGGGATTTTTAATTGTATATACTAATCGATAAAGTCCAACTACCCAAAGATATCGTCAATAGCAGTCTTCTTTCTCTTATCCTTCGGCTTCTTTTCTTTCTTTCTCTTCTTCGGCTTGGCGTCGAGAGCACTGATGATCTCATCTGGCTTTCTTTTCGATGACAGCCTGGGCAAATCCAGAGGCACTGTTGCGTCAGATTCGACCGACCTAATGGTGGTTTCCTCAGAGAAAACAACTTCCTCACCTATGTCATCATCTAGAATCGAGGAAGGAATGTCAGATTTAGACACTACATCTTTGTTTCCCAGGGTCTTAATCGTCTGTGACACGCTACGCAGCGTGATACCGTCCATACTCACAATGATGGAGTGAATGGCACTGAGGCTGGCTATGAGTGTCAATCCCAACCCCACAAACTGGCCCAAGGCAACAATTCCACTGAATGAATAGTGACACCTAGTGAACAAACGTTTTTTGATCATTGCTCGTGCGATCCCAAGGGCCTCCTGTTTCAACTTATGCTTGAGCTTATGCTTCGGTTCATTATCAAACTCGTATGTCAATCGTAGGATTTTTCTCACGTTTCTGTGTAGCTGATTGAAATGCTTCCACCAGGTTGCAACGTGGTGCTGGTTGTGATCTCTATGGTATATAAGGTGAAGAATGCCAAACTCTGTTTCTAGTCTTTGCACAAGATTTTGCGAGAGAATCTGCGGTGGTGCCAGCGTCATTTTTCATGAAGTAAGCCAGAACTACTTATTTTTCGAAGAATAAACGCCAGGGGGCTCAGAGCCGAGGTTGAGTTCAGAGCCGAGGTTGAGTCTTTTGGCACTTGAAAATGTTTTCAAAATTAGCTCTTTTGAAAGAAGCAACGTCTTCAATGATTTGGTGTGCGCGTCAGCCGGAGCCTGGGATATTAAAACCATACAATCCCGCCAGCACCGGAAACAGCTAAAAGCTTCAAACTCTATCTGTTTTTAGGGATTGATCAAGGATCAGCTCGAAAACTCTGACGGTCATGTCAACACTATGCAATCCATACAGACGTGGCAGCTTACGGGCATCCTGCGCATCGCTACAGATGCGCTCATCGCAAAAAAACGCAAGCCACTTCAAGTAGTTACAGCACCAACTAAACTTCTCCATGGACTCCATAATACAAAAAGCTAGGGCTTTTCTTCAAAGCTCACAAGAGGCAAAAGCATTAGAATTGCTCGCCCCAAAAGTCTCGCAGCATCCAGAAAATGTGCTGCTTTTACAAGTCTTTGGTGAGGCCTTGCTTGAGGCCAACGATGTTGAGACTGCGTATGCTGTGTTGAGCAAAGCCACCGAGTTAGACCCCGAAGCAAAGCTTGGAGTCGAGAAGTTTTTGTATTTAGGACAGATTATCGGAGGTAGTGACGGTTGCTCGTTGTTGAACATCGCTATTCAGAGATTGCAGGACCAATTGCAGAGCGTGCATGACAACACTGGTGGAAACGACCCTGTGTTGCAAGAATTGTCCAGGTCATACCCGACCTCAGAAGTGTTGGCATTGTACCTAATAAAGAAGTTGAATCAGGCGATTTTTGCCGAAATCGAAATCTGGATGACGGATCTTTGCATGGAGCCCGAGGCAGAGGCTGAGTGTGACAAGTTGATTTCTCACTCATTGGCGTTGGATGATACTAACCCAGAGGCATACTCTCTCTTAGCACTGATCAGGATCTCTCAGCAGAGACAGGCTGATGCTGAGGAAGCTCTAAATAAAGCGTGGGAATTGTTTGCTCAAAGAAAACAGGATTTGGAAGTCCAGCAAAATCAAGAGGGCGAAGAATCTACATTCGAGTACATCGAGTTGGTGCAGCCTTTGCTCGGGCTTGCACGTTTTGCAATCGAGTTGGGCATGTTTGAGGTAGTGCCTCAGATCTCTGCTGCCGTGGCGGAGGTAAATGACAATGCCTTGGATTGCTTTTACTACGAAGCTTTGGCACACAGCTTGAAGGCAAAGCAGGTATATGCGCAAGCTCACGGTATCACCGACGATTACAGGGAGATCGATGATGCGCTCATTGTAAAGGCCGATACGGAGGCAATTCAGTCTTGCGTTGCAGACGCCAGATCTGCTCTCACCCAAGGATACCGTGTCATCAACAGTGCTGACTTGGAAGCTTCGGACCCCGAAGTCATTGACCAAGTCAACGGCATGCTAGCTGTATTTGGTGGGCCGGTCATGGCAGATTTAATGCCCCCTCGCCGAAATGATGATGACGACGAAGACTGGGAAAAGGAGATTCTTGGCGGCGAATGATTTTAACTGTATATCATGTAGTCCATCATAGACAATGCGCTTAGTGCTTCACATGTGCACTTTATACAACGGGACAGCGTCCGAAACATAGACTCAGCCCTGAAATAAACACAAAAGTTGGGAGTTATTCAACAAACTTACCAGTATTTTTTCTTTCAACACAGGGTTAATACGCTTGTGAGCACGTTGCCTATAACTCCATTCTTAGCTCCGTGCGCGATATGGCATCGTGGGTGGAGGATTGATAACCAGAAAGAGGGAATGACGACAAACCACAGGCCAACGCTAGAGAGTAAACGCGGGCGTGACGTGGCCATCAAGGATACTATACAGCATGCTCGTGCATCTAGGGGTCAGACATCTCTAAAACTTCGACTGGACATATCTGGTGCTCAGATCGACCACAGGCAGGGCAAAAGGGCAATACAAGAGTTGGAATATGACAGCAAGCGGCTTAAAAGAATAGACTCGAGAGATAAAACCCCTGTTGGTACACCAGCTGGTCAGGATGATACGCCTAGCACTATTGATTCAGAGCCAAAATTGATCCCACTGGAAGTCAAAACAAGACTTCTCGCTCTGCAAGAATTTCGAAATATCGATGGGCCAGAACAGGTGGCAAAGATTCAAGAGGGTGAAGAATACGAAATACCAGAAGCGAGTTCCGATGAAAACTCAGAACGGTCCGGTGCGCTGGAAAGTGAAGATGACGATACGGAAGCGCTCATGAAAGAGTTGGAAAAAGTAAAGCAAGAACGAACAGAGAAAGAGAGAAAGGGCGCCATAATGTTAAGCAATCCCCTTGTTGCCAAAGACGCATCTGGAAAAAAAGAGAAGAAGAAGTCCTGGCGAGCGTCATCTTCGTTCTCGAGGTCAAAGGCTGGAAGCCAATCATTTACAACGGATACATTGAATTCGGACGTCCACAAACAGTTTCTATCGAAATACTTTCATTAGCTTTCGTTGATTATGTCAATAAAAATAAGTTACGTCAAGTCATCCGGATGGTTGAGACGAGCATCTAAGTGCGCTATGTCTTCCTTCAAGCTTGCTTCTTCAACGGTCTTGACCAACTCCTTGGTGCTCTTTGCAATGTCAAAAGAGATCCCAGCAAGCCTTTGCTTGAAGTGCCTGTCGGCAAATTCCAAATCGTCAGATTCTTTTTTCTGTTTGCAAAGCGCGGTCATGCGGTGGTTGCAGTCTTCCAAACTCTTTACGACCCAACTTCCGTGCTCTCTCAATTGGTAGTTTCTAGTCTGATTCATAGAAGTATTCGTGGCCTCCGTCATTTGCTTAATGACCTCGGAGATGGCACCGGAGTTTTCACGCAACACCCCTTTGGTTGCATCTGGCCTTTTAATGGCAGATAATAAGTCTTGAATGGTTGAGATGACCTGCACCGTTTGATGCTCTAAGTACAACAAGACCTGTGTCACCGTATTGTCAGGATCATCAATATCGAACAAATCGAAATTGAATGTGGCAGCTGCCATTGACTTTCTGTAATCTTGCCTCTGCCTTATTTCGTCCTCTTCTTCGTCGAAGGACTCATCATCCTCGTCCTCGAATCTATCGGAGGCGTTCTGTTCTTCCATGGCGTCTTCGTAACTCACTTTGCGTACCTTGAAAGATGGCGTTTTGATTTTGAGCCCAGACGGAATTTTCGCCGAATCGCCTTTTGTTTCAACAGCGGGCTTCGGGGCACTGACCTGGCCTTCGGTAATATCTGAGACTGCTCTTGAGTGATTCAGAATTGGCTCTTTTTGCTCGTCCTCATCAGTCAGATCTTCCGCTTGGTTCAAATTTTGTTTGTCAACGAAGTCTGGAGTACGCCTGATTTGACTGGGCCCAGTTTCGTGGTTTTGGATTGACAGAGTTTGATTGCTTCCATCTGACACGCTAATATCTTTTTTTGTGAGCACAGTGTGTATTTCGCGGTCTGAATTTGTCACATCAAGGACATTCACCCTTGGGATGTCCAGCTCGTCACTCTTTGGAGCAGACACCAGATTATTGATTGAGTCTTGAGGGTATTCCAGGGTCAAACGGGTAGGTTCGTCGGATGCCGGAACAGTCTTCTCTTCTTTGGCTCTAACTGATGAGTCTTCTTTATCGAGACCAGATCCATGCACTTCGCTCAATTCGGCTGGGAGCTTACCTGCCTCCGAGTTAGCCTCTTTGAGAGACTGTCCAATGGCTGCTGGCTGATGATTTGATGCTCCATGCGCCTGAGAGTCCATGGGTACGCCATTTCGATCGTCGCGTGATATCATTAAGTCGTCAGAGGCAGACTCATCGAACTTTTCCATGACAGAAGAAATGTTGTCTGACTTTTCGGGTAGCCTTGCGTTTTCAGGTAATGAGGCTTCCGTTTCAGCTCTCGTAGTCAAAGAAAAGTCATTCGCCTGGGCAGTGGTATCCCCGCTATTTATGGCTTCAACCACTTTTGCGGATTGCGGGGTGGCGCGATTGAATACAGTACCGGTTGCATAATTACTAGATCGTGTAGATGAGCTCGCCTCCGAAATCCCAAAGTCCAAACTTTCCAGGGGTGACGCGGCGTTGGCCTGCGAATCTCCAGTGGGGTTCACCTGCACCTCTCTCATTGCATTCAGGTTTTCACTGCATTTGTCGTGAGGAGTTGATTCAAGAGATTGCATCGTCTTCGTAGAGTCCGGTTGGTTCTTGAATTCATCATCGCCCTTAGCATTTTGGTCTTTCCCATCTCCACCCGCCACGTTTTCGCGGACTTCCACTACCAGCTTGGGGGCGGTGTTGTCATTGGTGAATCGTTCTCTCAAGCTTTGAAAAATACTCTTATTTCTCGCGGGAACACCCTCTGGCGGAACTGGAGCTGAATTGGGAGACTCACGGGTGACTGCATCCTTATCGGCTCTACCAATCAGGGTAGACCGGCTTGCCGAGATATTTCCGAAAGATCCTTTTTCATTTGAGACGGGAGAGGTCACGTGCAGACCAGTGTTTCCTTTCTCGAATCTTCTGACCTTGTCTAGAATGCTTGGTGTGTTTGATTTAGCATGAGATTTCAGATCGGTCTCTTCTGTGGCCTTGGTCTGAGGTGGTGCACTGACAGACTCAATTCCCGCTTTCTCCACTTTATCTCCTTTGTGTGGGGTCTCTACTAGATGATTGGCTTCTGTCGCATCTGTGAATATCCCTTCATTCAGCTGGAGAGGAGCGCTCTCTTCGACATGTGTCTCTTCCTTGAAACTTGTGATACTCTTAGAGGGCGAAGAATCGGAGGCCCTTGTCTTTCTTGATTCTTCACGAGGCCCTTCCGATGAATACTGAACATACCCTCGTTTCGGAGTCGGCAGAGACTGCCCTCCCAGCAGTTGAATAGGTGAAAACTGATTCGACCCCACTGACACGTCACTTAAGGCCGTTTCATGCTTATGTGATGAACTGGCGCCATTCGAAGAAGGCTCGAAGTTCGGGCTAGACGCAACTGGAGACCTCTTCTGAGGAATTTTTAATGGTTTGACATCAATACTATCGGCAATCGCGTTGTATGGTAGCGTGTTGTTGACTTTGTTTTGATGCGTAGTACATTCCTCGTCAGAGTTGTAGGCGAATTTCATGGCAGCAATCGAGTCACAAACAGCGAAAGCAATCTCGCTCACAGATTTTTCAACAATGACCTTAGGCATGAGAGTGGGATAAATCAAGTAGTACCTGGTGGCTGTCAAAGCGTGGCTAGCACACTCGCGGATTGCGTCCGAGTGTACATTGTCGCTAAAGCCACTTTTGGTTCCCTGACTGGCAATTGCGTTTGCAGTAACGGCGATGGAGCTTATTCTTTCAAAGAACAAATCAGCATCAGGGCTTGGGATCTCGAGTGCCACATAAAACAAATCAATGGAGGCAAACAATTCAACAACGGTGCTGTAAGATAACAAACCATCCGGGGAGCGGAATTTTGTTAAATCCATTGTCTTTATCGGATTTTTGGTCATGTCATTCAATTCCCCGGCTTTCAAGGCCTCGTATTTCTTTTGCCATTGAGTGATCTCACTTTTGAGCATGGCCTCTTTCTCTGAAGGCGAGCTTCGAGGTGCTTCGTTTTGCTCCAACCTATCGTGAAGGATTTGCAATTCGTCATTGACTTTTATGGAGCTTTTCTCACTGGGAAATGCTGGCATAGTATGTGGTTTAATCTCACGCGACAGCGACTCGAGCCCTCTCGACTTGGGACTTGTGGACTTCAAATTTTGGTTCTCTAAACGCAAGGCGGCATTGGACGCTCGCAATTCTTTCAATTCTTCATGCAAAGCATTAAGCTCTTCTGGAGAAGGCAATGCTGCCCTCTGAGAAACAAACTCGTCGTTTTCATGCTTGAGCTGCTGATAGAGCGCCTCCAAATCCTCGTGCCTCGTTAAAACCTCTTCGTGCTTTTCACTCAAATCTTTCAAGTCTTGCTGAGCTGCTTTGCAAGTAGCCTCTAATTCCTCCCCTTGAGATCTTGAATATGTCTGTAAATTCTTCAACTCACCCAACTGGATTTGGGCATCACTGTGGGCCTCAATCAACGATTCGTGTTCTTTACGCAAGTTTTCGTATGCCGTTTTTAAACTGTCATGCTCTTGATCGTTATCAGTTCCGCGGTCAAATGCTGCGGATTCTTCGCTTTTCTCCGCAACCGACAGGTTTACGATGGGGTGCGGTGCCGTAAACGCATCAGAAAGCGCAAGCTGCCGTGGTTCTTCTTGCACGCTTCTTCTTAATTCTTTCAACTCGTCAGCTGCATCTTCCTCGTCACTTGACCAAGTCATGCTGGCCTTAGTGGGCACGACTGTTGTGGGCTGAATACCGATTGGCTGCTCGGTCACTGGATTCCGCAAATCAGGCGTCGCAAGCTCGTCACGCAAAGCGTTGGTGTTCGCTTGATTCAATGGGCCGTGAAAAGTGTCGCCAGTGGAGTGCGAGAGAGTCGAGTGGCGTGGCTGGTCCTGGTTTACCTTCGTAAACGGCACAGCATGATCTCGAGAGGCCACAGACGCCCGTTTTGGTTCTTCCACCACCTCTCTTACATGATGATGATCAGTTGACTGGGACCGCGAATGACCGTGGGCTCTCTGTGGATGCGACTCTTGTACTTCGCGAGAGTTTGCTGGCGGGTTCACGGGAACAGAGCTCGCGATAGGGTTGTGCAAATTTCTGCGCTCAATCTCGAAACTGATGTCGGACACTAAGTCCTTGAAGCGAGACTGGGGTAATGACGACAACTTTTGGCGGGCCTGATTCCGCTTTGGGTGGAATGTCAGCTTGGGAAGCAAGAAGTCCGGCTCCGATCTGCTTTCATCGATTCGACGTCTCAATTCGTCGTACACGTCTGTGCTGAGTTCACGGAATTGTGCCTGAGACAAGCGGAGAAGCTTTTCCCGTGCTCTCGCGGCGCGTGAGGAGTTCAGTTTGGCTCGTGAATTTGCATCGTCAGAAATGTCAAGAAATTGTTTGAGCACCTTGAAGTGGTGCAGCAAATCTGTGTCTGCCATTTTCGTTTAGCTTAGATGTGCCCACTTGATAAACACAATATCGTCTATCTTGTGAGTCAAGACCTAATGAACTATCACTGGCACGAATATCTTGTGTGTGTTCTTAATGAAGTTGTTTTGAATTTGCAGGCGTGGGCAGCTTACACAAAGGGAGGTGCGACATGTTCAAACAATTGATCTGCACGTTTGGGCAGAGGAAAAAAATCACGAAAAACCTATCCGCGAACGCGTAGCTGCGGCCACCGGATCGACCGTCTCTACCGAATTAGGGTATAATTTTCTATTTAGTCTAGAGAAAGAGTACTGTTTCGCCCACGAAACCGGCCTTTTTCTCTTTTGCAAGATGTACACACCAGAAGTGGGCTCTTCAGAGAGTTGCCCAGTCGTGGAGCACGTTTTTCCTGACCTTAATGTCCGTCGCTGCGACCAATATTCGATATGGTAGCGAGCAGACCAAAAAAGTTTGACACCATGTCGGAAGTATGGTGTGCTACAGATAATTGCACTTTTTTTCATTCCATGCGTGTTTACTGAAATGAGATTTACCAATGTATCAGTTTACCCAAAATTTGGTTGGGGATTTATAGCCTACCGCATGTAGAAGAAGAGGCTGGTGTTGTCAGTGTGTAGTGCAACCTTCCTGAAAGGCGTGACTATACCTCTTCAGCGAATGCTTGGTTCGTGACTCTTTCCTCGCTTTCCGTAATTCCAATTATAATTGTATTCAATCTACAAGGCTTTGTAATGCAGACACTGAGGTACGTTCTTTTCAAGATGAAGTAGCCAGATATAGTTATAGCTTGCCCCGTGATACTCAAAGACAATGGAAAACCATTGATATTCACGGTGAAAATCATAGTCCTCTAGTCGGTCGCAATCAAGGGGGTCGACTCCTCAACAATCTCTACGCTCCCTTCTGACTGCATGTCCGTTGCGTCTATTTCTTTCGCCAGTTTGTTACGCGACTTAGTAGACGCGTAGCCCAAAGATTCGACAGTCTTGAGCATCTTCTCGCTCACCTCAGAAGCAAACTTCGTCACATCTTCGTTTGTTTCGAGGTCATTTGTGGACATTGGCTCTAACACCTCTATCACGATCTCTCCTTGGTTGAAAACTTTGTCGCCAGCATGGAAAATAGTACTGTAATTAGAGACTGCCACGGGGATTACGGGAATTTGGGCTTGCTTGGCTAAATGAAATGCGCCCTTTTTGAAGGGAAGCAACTCCAATTTCTTTGTGGCAGATCTTGTGCCCTCAGGAAACATGAAGATAGAGCGTTTTTGCTTCTTGAGTCCAGTGAGCGCGTTCTCCAAGACTCTTCTTGCCTTTTCGCCCTTGGATCTGTCCAAAAAGAATGTTTTGGATGCAAGCATGAACCATCCCAAGAAAGGTACGTATTTTAAGGCCTTTTTGGCAGTCACTGTGTATCCTGGCTGAAACAATCTACCCAAGATCAAGATATCTAACGCTGATTGATGGTTTGAGATGACGACCGATGGCTTGGTACGTAGAAGCTCCTCATTTTTGATTGTCACCTTCACACCCAAAACCTTTGACATGAGAAAGTGAAAACACCTTGCGACCGTGTATTGTGCATACTCGTCCTTGCCCACAATTCTCAAGACTATGCTTGCAACAACGCCATAAAGCGCACACGTGAGAAGCAAAGTGCCAAATACAAAAGACTTCACGTAGAATTTGACTGCTCTGAAAACCCCCATATTTGTATTATTGTAAAGTGATCGGAACGAAAGCCAATTTTATCACTTTTTGCAGCTATGAAACAAGCCGGATTGTTGGAACTCGCTCGAATTTTCTTGGGCCGCGGGCCGTGGACCACGAGCGCGCCTGGGGCGAAACGTTGGGACGAGGCCGAAAAATCTCGGAGAGGTCGCGTGAGGCCAGGCAGATTTTCGCGGCCTAATTTCATTTTACGTGAGTTTAGAAGAGTTCCAACACCCCTTTCCAAAGACAGAATTCAAAAGGATTAAGTGGCTCGCCATTCATTCAAGGTTCTTCAGACATCGTTGGCTTTCCATGCTCTTTAAAGATGTAGAAGGCCAAAAAAAGTGTAGTTCTCAATGCCATTAAGATTCTGGCTTTGCATAATTCGGCATGCCTGCAATCTCAGCGCAGCGCGCTCTTTTTTCGCTTCGATATCAAACTGACCCGTCACGCGCCTCTAATACATTTGGATCAAACATAATCTTGACTCACAACTATGGAAACTAGAAAAGGTTTGCTCACTAAACTCGCAGGCTTCTCGGCGGTTGCAATCGGCCTCACCGTCATGGGTAAGCAACACATAGCCGCCGCGAAAGACACGAGGCACAGAAAGGAGAGTGACGCTAGTATAGAGTCTGACTCAGAATTTCTCGACAATGCTAGAAGGCCAGGTTTTCCCAGCAACAACCCAAATCTCAATTACGAGAGCGTTCAGAGGGAATCAAAATATGTCGGGGCCGGTGTAGCATATCTGACGCGAACAAAAGGTGACCGCTTGAGCATGTGGAACGTGATCACGGCAAAAACTTCGAGTGAAGACGAATAATTGGGTAGGATTTCTGTAATTAGCGAATATGATATACATTCATCTAAGCTCACACCCCACGTCATCCGATAATAGTGCGGCTTTGGCATGAGATAAGATCCTCGAATGCAAGCTGATACAAAACATTGGACTCGAGGAAATGCTTTAAACACCAGCCGCATAGGAAATTGTCCTGAAGCTCTTGCAATATCATTATGATGTTAGACTTGACATGGTTGTCCTCATTGAACAAATTGACGAACAACAATTCAATACCTTTGTTTTTATCAAATATTGTCAAGCCGCCACCATGCAGCGACGAGCTTTGAAGACTTGTAGATGTGTTTGGTGGTATCAAATATGTCACCAACATAAACGTCTCCAATGACTTTCCGCTTATTAAGTACTTGAGGATGTTAAACCAGATCTCCCTCTCATTCATTTTGGTATTACCCGATGCAAGTGTCACATTGTTGAGTCTTTGCAACTGATGTTGCAAATCGATCATGAGATTAAGCTCGTTCGAAAGTTTCGGTAACTCGAGACTGTAGCCAAATTTTCCCGCAAAAAGAAGATTTTGAAATTTCGATGAGATGGACTGATAACAAGACACTTCGAGAAGCTTTGTGGTATCGCTGTGCCAGAAATAGCCCACCCCATCCATCAAGAGAGTACCTTGGTTCTGATCAGGCCGTGATGCACTATAATTTCGTGAAGAGAGTAGAACACGCACTATCTCATTGATGTGTCTTCGAATTATTAATTGCAATGTCGTAAGGTCGTCGTTATAGTTGCAAAGAGATAGTTGCAAATTTGAAAGAAATTTTGCATCCTCTCCAATTATTGAATGTCTTGAAACCTCGGGCTCGGCGATTTGTGAGGATATGTAGAACTCGTTCTTATCCAAATCGATAAATAGATCCCAAAGCCGATCGTTTGATTTGAAAAAAGGATTGATTGTTCCAGCCAAAAATGACTCACATTCCTCCAAAAGACTAATTTTCGAGACGTCTATCATGGGGAACACATTGTAATGCGTTAGTAGCCCAGTCAATATACCTCCTCCGGTCACCAACTTTAAAACCAACAAAATGTGGTCTATTATATAGCCTGCCGAGTTTTCGTAGCTCATGAAAATGATTTTCTTCCCTGTCAACATTGCATTGATAAGCACCACAATTGGTGGTGTGGCAAGTCCATACACAGTAAGCTCATTATTGTGATGGCTTGTGGCTATTGTGGCATCAAGAAGATTTAGAAGATTTGGCTTAAAGTTGAGATCTGTAGGGTTTAGGTAATCGCCTATGGTGTCCGGTAGCAAAACCACAGGGAGCTTGACTGGGATCTTCATATTGCGGAAAGTCACAATCGAATTGAAGCTCAAGTCTCTTCGTATGAATAAGTCTTCTTGGATGTGCTTAATTCCAAGCAATTTGTTTCTAAAACTTTCATCAAAGTACAACTTTTCGTTGAGGGGTAGGTCGAGGATTGAGGTGATGAGTAGCTTCTTCACCACCAGGTAATTCGCCAGGCTCACCTCAAAATTCTTGCAGTTGATGGAGTGAAAAAGCTCTTCAAGATCTCCTCTGCCACTGTCAGCAAAGCATCTGTCTAAACATATCACAAGCAAAGGCCTGAAGTGCTTGAAATACACCAATTTCGTTACTAGACTGAGGGCTTTGATCACGGAGCCTCTTCTCACGGTGCTGTCAGCGACATTGTTTACAATCGTGTAAACAAAGTAAGGGTCTTTTTCACTTTCAAGCGGACTGAATCTGTATTCAAAATCACCTGTCCTGGTATTTCTATGCAAGAGAAATAATGTGTAGTCCTCCTCTCTCTTGTGAATTTGATCAGGAATCATAAGCTCTGCAAAAAATGGAAGCCTTTGTAACCCAGGGAGTTCCGTAGGAAATTGATGTACTAAAGACGGCCCTTTATCCACATGAAACTCGCTTGATATTAGAAACTCAATGTTTGGCATGTTTCGGCCAATATAATTCGCCTGAAGGCAGATTCACGATGTGTTTATAGTGAGATCTTGAAAAGATGAGCGAGAACGCAGCAGTCGACAAGAAAGGACAAGGCGAATTTATGAGCTGGCCACAACAAATAATCAATAGATTCAGTCAAAGAATAGACTGAGTGTTCGAAAAGGTCGGAATATCGCCGTGTGCTCTGCAAAAGGCTGGGTAAGGTATATCATATGTGGAATAACATGCTCCACCCACGTCTAAGTCAATCGCTTGAGCGCGCATTTTCTGCAAACAGTCTAATCTTCAAAAACATCCAGCACAAGCCAAGATCAAAAAACTATAGTGTTTCTGATTGTTACAGTGGACTGTGAAATATCTAACGGCGAGCCAAAATAATGGTCTGTCACAATTTATTTATACACTAAAAACATTTAAATCGGTTAGTTGTTGAAGTAGTCTGCCATCTCTTGGTCCAACTGCTCAGCAGTCTTTTTTTCTGGCTTTGGTGGCTTGCCTGTCTTTTCTTGCTTGATGCCTTTAGCCGCTTTAACCGCCTTGGCCTTCACCAAATCCTTCTTCTTCTTTTGGAGAAGTCTCTTTTTCTCCTGAAGCTTACTCTTCCTGTCAACCTGCTCCTTGGCTGGAGCGGCGTTGGCAGTGATTCTCGCTGCCAAAGGTCTCTTGCTTGGGTCAATAACTAACTCCAACTTCAATTTGCTGGCACCGCCATCAATTGGAGCGTTGTTGTACTTCTCAACGGCTTTGACAGCGTTTTTGGATGATCTAAAAGAGATGGTGGCGATACCCTTGAAGATACCTTTCTCATTGTAGTTCATCATGACAGACTGAACGCCTCCAATCTGCGATTGGAAGAAATCCTAGATGGTTAGTTTTGATTCTCGGTTAGCAAGAAAAGAGACCGAGCCTGACTCCTTGAATGTTGATCGATCTGCCTTGCTTGTATGTTTAGAGACTCTCCGCCGCAAATGTCTTGTCAAATTAATCACTCCGTTCATCGCTATACTTTATCTTCGATGCGCCTCTGTTTTTGTGCCAGCGCAAAGTATTGTCGTGCACAGCGTACCCATCATCAGTTCACTGTCACACATACATGGACCTCTTGTAATCAAACATTCCTGACATACGGCCGAAACAGCTGTTCAGTTTGAATGAGCTCGTTCATCAGGAGTCAAAAGATTGTCGTGCTTTGTGTTAAGGCCTCTTCGAAGTTAGGGTACGGTTATGTAGGCTTTCTTGGACGACCAACTGATGACATTCTATGAAGCCCCGAGCTCATGGAATAGCACGCAACAAGAGCGAAGAAAGTTGATAGGACTTTGGGATATTGAGAAGCACAATTAACATCAAGCAAGACAGTTTGCGACAGACAGCTCAAATGTGTTGTCGCAGATTCGACCCTTTCAAAGATGCAGTCTCTCCTCTAGCTGCTGCAGAACTCGACCCGCGAGTAAAGCGAGCTTTTATCACTGTAAGATACAGAAAATGATTGAAATTGAAAACGTGTTGTTTCCACCACACGGAAACTAACATACCTTGATGTTCTCTTGTCTCAAGTCCTTGGGGAGGCCATGAGCAACAACCTTGGTAGCGTAGGTCAAGTCAACACCCGCCACAACAGCGGCAGACCTTGGAGCAGCAGGCTTTTGTGCCTTTTTGACAGCAACGGCTGGCTTTCTCTGAGCCTTACCAACACCTTTACCAACGGTCTTTTTTTTATTGTTGGCCACCTTTCTTGCCTTTCTCGACGAGGAAATGATGTCGTCCAATGATTTATCCAAAGCGGTAGACATTTCGGTGATGATTTCGGTGTGTGTTGAAGGGTGTGGTGTGAAGAAGCGTCAAACAAAATGCTGGCTTTTTTTGAGCAGGTGAGGGCACGACGTCGCGGATGATTAATTTACATTTTTCTGGTCGGCGGGCAAGGCCGCGGTGGCTGGCTGACCCCTCACGCACACCCGCTCTCAGCCATAAAAACAGCACGTGACCTCGAAACTCCATGTGAGCTTGAACACTGTCCACAAGCTCGATCATCAGCCCATGATGTCCAACCCACAAAACATGTCTGAGGAAGAAAGGCAGGCGAAAGTGCGTGCAACGCTCAAGCTCAAAAAAGATGTTTCGGCCTTGCTTACGAACGTCCGCGCTCAAGCGGCTATAGCTGAGCGTTACGCCAACGAGAATCAATACTTGAAAGAATACATCGGATCAAGTATGAAGAGTGGGGACTTGAAATAAGACCTTGATGTTGTGAAAACTCTGATCAATTTTTCTGTGCGAGTGTCTCTCGCCGACGTCTTCCGTGCACATTTTGCCTCTGGGAATCGCTCTCAGAAGCCCTCGCAGCAAAGGTGAATTCAAGAGTGGCGTGAACCCAAAATGAACGAACTTAACAGAGCGGTTGAGGTATGTGTCGACTTGAGTAGGAACTCGAACCCGTACTCGGCTTTACTTTGGCTCTATTATAAACGAGTACAGTGAGACAAGACCACATCTATCGAGCAGAGACACAAGTACCCAGATTTCTTCCTAAAGAGTGCATTTGTTTTTGCGAAATATAGCGAGGTTATCTCTTTAACCAAGATTCTCATACACAAGTCTTACTGTATCAGTTTTCCATGGATGTTGCGATGCTGACTGAGTGACTTGTCTGTGAGACGCAAATCTGTGCATGGGCTCACGCGAGAAAAAACGCCGCAAATCCGGTCCTAAAATAGATCAATAGATAAGAAGCATGTATTGCGTCTCCCAGCAATGCCCGCCCCAAATCGAGCTTGCTAGTAAACTGCACGTTCGGTCGGAAAGATAAGCATCTAAATTCGATGCTACAAGTGCCGTGCCGAAATCGTGGCTCTGCCAAAATGATTCGGCATTAAATATTCGGTGGTCAGACCGTAAAGAGCATGAGTAGGAATTGTCGTACTGCACTACAGGCTGCGCATGAAGGAAGCAGAAATATGTTATCTGCAGGTGAAGGCGGGCGACTAGCTCCGACTCATCATCACCCAAGTGCGATGATGAGCGATGACTACGCCGGTGTGTTCAGCATCTCATGGCTTATAGCACGTCTTCCGGTGAGAACGTGGAGTTAACGCCTATTTGTGGGTGCGTAATACGGCGATTTTGCAGGAATCATAGCTTCGCGGAGGTGGGCCGATTTCGCATGCATATCAATCTTCTCACTGTGCATTGTGCAGCTATGAGCACGGAACGACATTTTAATTTAATGCGGTGGATCAATCCCGAAATAGAAAACTATTTTAGTGTCACATTGTTGGCTATTGAAGGTAGAAAATGAGTAATGCCCAATTAGAATATGATGTAGGTGTCAACACCTTTTAATGAATTGAAAGAAGAAAGGCCCGAAAAATGGGATCAAGCGGCACATCTAGTCTTGCGTTTCCTGTTTGACCTCGACGCGAGAGTTCGTCACAAATCCCCGGCAAGTACCGTCTTCGATATGAAACTTGAACCAGTCAGCATTGCTTTCAAAGTATTGGAAACACCCCGCGCAGCGTCCGCCTTGAGTGCCGCGTTCGCTGGACTTGGTGCGAGGTGGGTAAATGAAATGTAAAGCCTTCAAATGGGTCTTGTAAGTGTCCTTGCGGGAGAAACCCCCCGTCGGATGACATTTAGTCCCTGCTTTACTAGTCCCACAATACTCTGAGTCCTGCTCCCGGTAAAATGGGCACACGAAGGCCTTTGCGTTGTTATGCTTTCTAGTGTGGCGTGTCAAATACGACTTCACTTTGAAGACAGCATCGCATTCTCCACATGCATACCTTCCTTTTTCGACCTCTTCATCCTCAACCTTGACGCGTTCTTTAAGAGTGTTGTTCCGTGAGATCTCAGAGATCCCCATTTCTTGAGAATTGTAGGGGCGCTCGAGACCCATTCTCCTGTCTTCTTGTGTAGCAGGTGGGAATTGGTCGATTTGGCCCACAAACTCCCTTTTCATTCTCTTTTGGCCCTCGTACGCCCCAGGCTCGATTTTGGATGAATGTGTGGGTGCAAATTCTAAGATTTCATTGAAATGAGACTTACGCTTCCTCGCGGCCGATGTCTCGATCGATTCATTGGAAAAAGCTGCCGATCTCGTGATGAACATTTCGTCTAATGGTGAGTCAAATGACTCGATCGAGGAACCGTAACCCATACCATTATTATAGGTACCGCTCTTGAAGTCCGTGAATTGGGTCTCTAACTGCACGCCACTAGACATAATGTCAAAGTGAGATTGATGGGAGCCCATAAATCCCATTCCAAAGTCGGGCACAGGCTCATTGTTGTGTTGAATCGGCTTGGAATGAGCTGGTCTGTTAAGATTGAACTGATCAAATGGAAATCTCAATGTCTGGGAATGGCCAGACGATAACAGCATTGGGGAGTATTCCTCTATACCAAAGTGTGAGGAGTGATAGGACAGCCCTAAATCCGGGCTAAAAGACTTGTCAAAGCTTGGAAAGGGTGCAGTATTCAACGAAGCCTTGATACCTCCATATTGCATTTGATCATGATAAGATTGAGGTGCGTTTGTGGGAACAAAATTATCAAATATTTCGATCTGACCGTTGTCTCCGTTGTACGAGAGCTCCAAATCGTCTGCGGCGCAAACTATGGCCATGCCTCTAATTGTGTTCGTGAAATTTGAAATTTGAGATGCTCTGATAGACGGAAAGAGTTTTTTCGACTCTGTCTGCTTCCCCCCAAGTCTAAAAGAGGTGAACATTTCTAGAAACTTTGGAAGTTTGAATTTGTACAAGAGAAGGCTTTTGCTCACAAGCCAGCCTTCGTCACGGGCCTCAAGCCCAATTCTGGTGATTGCCAATGACAGCATGTTGACATCCAATGATCGATGGTCACTTGTCAATCGAATAGTTTAAGCAGAAACAAAAATGTAAATAGCCGATGTTTGAAGGACTCGGGAAAACCAGAGAGAGAGATGGTTTTCCAAACCTAAAGGCTTTTTCCCCTTTATTCTAACGTTTCTGGAAAGTGTTCTTGAGTGCTTTATGCAAAAGATACTCACTCAAAGAAATAAAGACAAGATCGGCTGAGTTCTAGGATTGACGAAACCTAGAAAACCCCCAAACATAGGACGTCTAAAAGTTTTTATCGGAATCAGGGGGTGTTACGAGCAATGCATTCGAGACTGTATGTCGCAATTGCCCAATTGACAGTTGCGTCGGAGGAGGTTTGACAAAGCCACAATGATTTTTTTTTTTGTCGTTCTCTAAACGACTGAGCTTGACTAACTATTTCCTCTTCTTTCTATGGGTAGTTGTACAAAATGAAGCAAGTAGCGTCTTACGTTTGATTGATGTATAAAACATTATCCGAAAAGATTAATCAGCAAATTCACTGTAGAGATAAGCTGATTCGCTATCTCAAGCAGACGACTCGCGATGCAGGTCAGCGGCCTGCATACCTTTCGGAGCTTTCCGCCTGTTACACGACAAATTTTGGAGCCGTGCGAAGATAGCTTATTGAAAAATGCCGCATTGTTGCAGGAATCTCGGACCAAATAGGAAAGTCTGACCTGCGATTTCTTACTCAATATGCGCGTAAAAGAAGTGAGCCTTGACGAATAAACAAGCAGCTTCGGCATTTGACCACCGCCACAATTGAGCCCCAGTTGCAACTTTCCGATACAGTCGAGAAGTTTTCATGTCTGGATCAAGCTCACTGCTATTGCGTAATTTCGCCATGACGTGATTATTTGTTGCCTGATGTTTGAGCTTTGAATTAACGGTCATCCTCTTTGTCTGCGCTCAGAACTTGGAAGCGCGTGGCGAGCGACAACGCTTAAGTGAAGCGATTGTATTCACATGGTTGTAGACAATGTGTAAGCATCGGCATCCACAGTTGGTAAGCAAAATCTGTTTACACCTGCCGCGAGTAAGCAAATGTTGTGCATATGGTATCCTGCTTGTGGGTCTCAGGGCAGTTTCAAAAGATCGCCTCTACACTATCGCTCATTGACATTGCAACTTTAATTAATCGTGCCGGAGTAAGCATGGTCGCGTGGTATTTGTGATAATTGAGTGCGTAAAGGAAACCGAATTCGACCTATGAGAATTGATACACGCGGCGCGTCTCTGTTCCGAAGTCTTCTGGTTCAGTATGATGAAACTATTCTCTCTGTTTGCCTCGTGCAAGCCATAATAAGTGGCGGCGTCAGATTTAAACGTCCGACGTTTCAATCATAAAATTAATCATGAAGCCTATCTCCCTTATTCTGGGGTACTGCCTGGGTCATAGCCTATCTCTTGACTGAATGTTTAAAGCTTGTGTCACCCTTTGAAAGCCGCTAGGGATGGAGTAGGTTTTTTTTTTTTTTTTTGCCAGTTTCCTTTGCTTAGTACATCTGACAAAGAACAGGTCGCCATAATTGCACACTTAACGTTTTTTTCTGGCTCGTAACGAAAATTCCCTTGAGTATGCCTAGGTCTATGACTTTGATATATTTTCGAAAATTTAGAATTTGTTGGGCTTTTCTAATGACGACGGCAGAGGTGTGAACTTAAGTCTATGTGAGGTCAAATTCATGCATTATCAAAAAGTAATCCTCAACAAAGTTGGCTGCGCTCAACAAAAAGAGAAAAGAAAAATTCATTTTCTTCGAAAGAGCGGCAAACAAATAAAGGATATGGACTACATTGAAAGTGTCTTTGGGCCGAACTTCAACAAAGTTGCGATTTTCGAAGCTTGAGTTCTTCTGTCGCAGAAACCGAGTACAGCCATTGAGGTGATGAAATACTTCGATCTCAAACGCTGCCACGCCCAGATATCAACTCAAGGCATGGTAGCGAAGCTGGTTGAGGTTTTGTATGTATTGATATATAGTATTGTGGAGAGCTAGGTGAGTAATTCTGGCACCCAGTCCTTAATCATATGTATCAAGCAAAAAAAAAAAACCTTTAATGATGTATTAAATCCTGCAAAAACATCGCACGATCTGCTTCCCACGATCTATGTTCTCGCCTAGAATGACCACAAGGACGAGCAATTGTAGTTTTTGCATAACTTTAGAAGCTGAGCTTCACGATTTTGGATTTTCTTCATGACAGACCTCGATAAAAAATTTAAAAAAATGAAATGTGGTATGATGCTCTCGCAACTCGTGTGCTTCCTCTCTCGCCTTCCCTGCCGCACGTGACTTACCACATTAATCGTTAGCAGACAAAACCGATGAATAGTAAACACACTTCACTGTCATAAAATTCAAACACTGCAAGCCCTGGAAAGGCCCTGCCAAGATATAACATTTTTCGATTGCGTCATACAAACCAGCTTCCTGTTTTCCGGTTTCGTTATACGGCCTAGTGGTAATTCTTCTTGCGAAGAAAGACACCTCTGTTGAGTCCAGATCATTCTCCTCTGACACACGACATCATTTTGGGTACACGATAATCCAGTGTTTTGAAAAATAACATCCCGCAAATTCTACTTCACTGATTTGCAAGCGCCATGACCGAAAAGTATCAGCTGGACAACCCGAATGCCCACTACTTGGCAAACTTATCGAATTTGAACTTAACAAACAACAACATTCAGTTGGGCCGTTTGCCCACATTGGGTGAAATTTTACTGAACAAGACGAAGTCCCCCATCAGCTTGTACAACTTTTACTTGTACATGAAAAATGTTGAAAATAACGTCGATTACCTTGACTTCTGGTTTGACCTTATCAACCACTTGAACTTGTGCAAGCACTACGTGCAAGGCTTGAGAGAATCAATTGTCAGACAGTCCACACACAGCGCTGGTTTTGCCAGTAACAACCCGTTCAGCTCTGCGCCCGATGCTAACAGGGACTCCTTTCCTCTATCCGAAAAGAGTAAACATAAATCACTTTCACTGTCGGTACTCTTGGAACTTATCATAAATGATCATATTCTTGAGGATAACGACTCTAATCGGCTTTCCGAATTCTTGCGCGGAGACATTGATTTGGACACCGTGGACCCGAAACTCAAGGAGCTTATTGAAGCATATAGCGGGGAGGAGTCTGTCACACAACCTTCTCCCAATTTGGATAGAGGCTCGTTCTACACCACTTCCGAAAAGCGGGTCTCCTCCCAGTCCAGGCTTTTGGAGAGTTCCTCGGACTCCCCGCAAATGTCCTCGCTGCAACCCGGTGAGTTTCAACCCCGCGAGAGCACGTTACCGACACAAAGAACCCACAGGTCTAAGCGTCACTCCTCACTCAATCCATCATTATTAGAGAAACTTATCAAAGAAACGTCCGTTTCTAGTCTGTTCATCTCAAGACAAAACCTCAAAGAGTCCTCTCACAATCTCCTACTAAAGTATTTCGTGGAAGATTCAGAGAAGTCTTTAGACATCTCGCAGAAGCTCAACAATTACATCATCAACGCGATCGAAGTGGATGGCCGCGATGATCCCGGCGTTTTTGATGGTGTCAAGCGATATGTATTCAGTCGCCTTGAAAATGAGCACCTCCCCAATTTCTTGAATTTCATTGCTATCAAGAACATCAACAAATCGGTCAACACCAGAGTGATCTTTGGTTTCTTCATGATATTCATCTCTTTTTGGATTGCCTTCAGTCTTATATTTTTGGACCAAAAAAAGAGGTACAGATGTGTGGTAATCTTCACATTTTTCTGTGGCTTTTACGGACTCATGTCCTCGATTTATCGGATCGATCCATTCTTAGCCTTCAGTGGAAGGAGTGAATCATACATTCCGTCACATGCTTTCATCAGGATCGAAGACTCTTTCATTCACAGGCTTCTCATGAAAAGAGCAGCATGGGTATTGTTTCTTGTGGGCTTGCTCACGGCCATTTTTAGTGTTTTGTTTTGCCTAGTGCCGGGTAGACGGCTTTGAATTGATATAGCAATAACTAATATAGATTTTGTGTGATGCGAAAAGTGTTATTACGAGTACAGTTAGAATAGCGTCATACGATTTATTATTGGGGCCACCACAATGTAGTAAGTACAGAGTAAAAGCTATGTATCAGAAAAAAAGACTTAAGCGTCGTTCAAGAAAGCCTGTCTCTTCTCCTCAACTCTCTGCTGTCTTCTCTCTCTAGCAGCTCTGTTCTTGGATCTTCTAGCCTCAGCCTCCTCCTTCAAAGACTTCTCACGAGCAGCCTCGGCCTTGGCCTGGATGATGTGCTCGACCAAAGCTCTCTTGTGCTTGAAGGTGTTACCCTTGGCAGACAAGTACAAGCTGTGGTACAAGGTCTTGTCGATCTTGCCGGCATCTCTGTACTTAGCCAACAATCTTCTCAAGACTCTCAATCTTCTCATCCAGACAACCTGGGCAGGCATACGAGCGTCCTTGGTACCCTTTCTCTTACCGTAACCCATGTGTCTACCGTTTCTCTTGGACTCGGCGTGAGCTCTAGCTCTGGATCTAGAGTGGATGGTGTCTGGCTTCTTCACAATCGTACCATTCTTGTACAATTTTCTGATGGCCTCACGAGAGTTGGCGCTGGCCAACTCAGTGGTCTCATTGGGGTCCAACCAGATCTTTCTCTTACCGACACCGACGACGCTAGCGGCGAGTCTCTTCTGAGTTCTAAGATTAGCCCTGAACATTGTTAGTATTCTTACTCATCAGATTATAGAAATTTTCGTTGCGCGCGCGACAGGGCACTCATGAGATAGTGGCAATTCAAGGGGTGAGATAGCCCAGGCGGTACTTGAGGCATGACTAGAGACTCATGTGTATAAATGTCAGCTGAGGAAAGCTGATAATAGTTTTCCAGATCTGGTGATATAGGTAAGCGCTCTTGCGCTTCAACGACACTAGTCGAGTTCTTGCTTCAGCATGGATACATACATTTTGCTCTGATATGGAAGAAAGCGAGGGAAGGAAAATTTTCATCTCTTATGAGAAATGTGCGCGAGTGGCGGATTCTTCTATCTGCAGGAAGCACTCCCGAAAGTTAGAGTGCGGTGGAGACTGGTGGCAGCCGCGATGTACGGGTGTAAATAGGGTCCAGATTTTAAGAATTTGCCTGAGGGGACTAGCCCTTTCTGCGCGCACGTGATGAATGCTATCAATCTATCTACAGCTTGCCCACTGATTAATCCAGTCTTACGCAACAATGGAGTCACCTAACATACATGCCCATTGTTGCATAGAAACGTACCACTTTCATCTGAGGAAATTTGGATCACCACACACGTGTCAATAGTTGCTGGGAAAGTACCAGAAGCATCAAACTTGAGGGGTATCAGCTGTGACGTCCTGGTGTTTTGTGCTTCCTCCCATAGTAAGCCGTAATTTTAAACATTACTGTAATTTGAGCGGGTCAGAAAGGTCTCATTGGTAGGGCTTGTCGAAGCCTTGAGGTCACGCAAAACTCAATACAGTCCCACATGAGCAAATTCTTATCATAGGAATCAAGGGGATGGTCCAGATGTCACTGCGACTCCGACATTATTAATCGGGTCGTTTGAGCAAAACCACAATTCACAGTCGTCGATGGATATCAAGAGTCCAAAAATCTAATTTTGTAAGAGAACATAATACAAGACTTTAAATTTTGCTTTGCTGGCCACACATTTATTCTGCATTCGTCCAAATTAGGATTCTTGCAGCAAGTGAAACTGCTTAGTGCGGGGCGGTACAGGCATCGGCCCGATTCGCACGGGCGATGAGGTGAAGGAAAAAAGCCAATACCAACTATTTTACACCAAAGATGGCCAAATCCTTAAGATCCAAGCCTAAGTTGCGGGCCAAAAGCATTAAGAGACAAGGAGAGTTCAATCAATTTGTTGATGACAGAAACGCTCGTCTTGCCGAGAAAGCACGGTTGAACTTGCTAAAGCAAAACGAGGAGAAGATGGCTCAGGACACTCCCATCGAGGAGGCATCTGAAGAGGCCACCAAAAGTGCCCCCACTACTGGCAACATGAAAACTGCATTGAAGAGGAGAATCAAGGCCAAAAAGTCCAGGAGCAAAAAGCTCAAGTTTTAAGTGGCCACATCTTGGAGACTTTGCGTAAGCTTTACTCTCGCAATCACTTCTTTCGGCGAAGGTCAACGGCGAAAACAAATACGGCAAAGGCGATTTTTCTTTCACTTCAATTACTTTTCATCACTTATTTCAAGCATATCTTTTATAGAATACACGGCACGTTAAGGTAACACTTGGTCGGCAGACTATTTGATCATCACACAGTCTCGTTTACGAGGGCAGACTTACTGCAAATAAAATTGAAATAAAATCGTAATACACAGAAATCAGACGGAAGTCGTCATTTGGGCCGTCTCGTTTTCGGAAGATATCGTGGCATAGACCATGATGTCAATCCTGATACGTGCGCTGTGTGCAGAGACTGACTCTGTCCGCGATAATGATGACTGCAATATATTAAGTGCAATTTCTCCACTTTCTACGGTCACCTCGACATTATACAACTAAAGAGCAAAAATGGACGGCAAAACAATCGGTGTACTTGGAGGCGGTCAGCTAGGCCGTATGTTGGTCGAGGCGGCGCATAGACTCAACATCAAGACCATTATCTTGGACCAGCCAAACTCTCCCGCGAAGCAAATCAATGCCTTGGATGAGCACGTCGACGGTTCATTTACAGATCTCGACTCAATCACAAAGCTCGCCAAGAAATGCGATGTGTTGACTGTTGAAATTGAACATGTTGACGTAGACGCCTTGAAGACGGTTTCGTCGTCGTTGAACATCCCTATATACCCCCTCCCGGAGACTATCCGCCTCATCCAGGATAAATATTTGCAGAAGCTTCACTTGCAAGAGCACGATGTTGGAGTGGTGGAGTCTTTGGAGGTGAAGACAAACACCCCCGATGCATTGGAAGAAATCGGCTCTAGATTCACATTTCCGTTCATGTTGAAAGCCAGAACTTTGGCCTATGACGGTAGAGGCAACTTTGTCGTGAAATCAAAGGAGTCCATTCCGGAAGCGTTGTCCTTTTTGCAAGACAGACCATTGTATGCGGAGAAGTGGTGTCCATTCACAAAGGAGTTGGCTGTCATGGTGGTCAGGACGCTTGAAGGTGAGGTATTTGCGTACCCTACTGTCGAGACTATTCATCAAGACAACATTTGTCACTTAGTGTACGCCCCTGCGAGAATCTCTGACACCTTGCAGAGGAAGGCATCAATCTTGGCGCAAAACGCCGTCAAGTCTTTCCCTGGCTGCGGGATTTTTGGTGTGGAAATGTTCTTGTTGCCTAACCATGAGCTTTTAATCAACGAGATCGCCCCACGTCCTCACAATTCTGGCCATTACACAATTGATGCTTGTGTGACTAATCAGTTCGAAGCACACGTACGTGCAGTGGCCGGCTTGCCTATGCCCAAGAACTTTTCCAATCTCTCCACCACAAACACCAATGCTATCATGTTGAACGTATTGGGCGACAAATCTCAGAAAGACGCCGAGTTGTCTATCTGCCGCCGTGCTCTTGAGACCCCAAATGCATCGGTGTATTTGTACGGCAAAGAGAGCAAACCTAAAAGAAAAATGGGTCATATCAATGTCATCGGTTCTTCGATGGCGGAAGCCGAGGCCAAACTCAAGTACATTATCGGCGAGGAAACGAACCTTCCTTCTGAGGTTGAGGAATCCAAGGAAAAGCCCTTGGTATCGATCATCATGGGGTCGGACTCGGACTTGCCTGTTATGGCCGTCGGCGCTGATATCTTGAAGAAGTTTGGTGTCCCTTTTGAGTTGACTATTGTATCCGCTCACCGTACGCCCCACCGTATGTCCAAGTTCGCCATAGAGGCTGCTTCGAGAGGCATCAAGGCCGTCATTGCTGGCGCTGGCGGTGCGGCCCACTTACCCGGCATGGTGGCCGCGATGACTCCATTGCCTGTAATTGGTGTTCCAGTGAAGGGTTCTACACTCGATGGCGTGGACTCCTTGCATTCAATCGTGCAAATGCCACGCGGTATCCCTGTTGCTACCGTAGCCATCAACAACAGTACAAATGCCGCTCTCTTAGCCATCCGTATTTTGGGCGCTCACGACTACAAGTGGTTGGATGCGATGTCCCAATATATGAACAATATGGAGGAAGAAGTTTTGACAAAAGCCGAGAGGCTTGAAGGAGTTGGTTACGAGAATTACTGATGTATGCCTCCCACAATACGAGAATAAAACCTAGGGTAGTTTATTTAAATAAATGTTTGACGTATCTTCCTTTTACGTTTCCAATAAAAGTACTTCGAGGCGCTCAAAAGTAGCAAGTGGCGGATTCCACGTTTACAGTCCGCAATTTCCGGCGAGTACATCTAAAATCAGTTTTTATGTGACATGTCTGTCTGTCGAGTGTTTGATCCAAGCTACTCATGCGTTCCAATTGAATCAAGTTTTTCTATAACTTGGTATGTATTCGGTCCTAATGTAAATAATTGCCTAAGACGTGTTGTTCTTCTGCTGGAAAGAAAGTGTTTGACTCTCCCTCCACGGGGGTCATCAAAGAAACGCCAGGAAGAATAGAAGCCAGATATTGAGGAGTTGCTTGCTGCTCGTAGAAAGGCGAGGAAGCCGATAATCCAGGGAACGATAACTGAGAGACCCCTGTGCTGTTCGTGGGTCTCGAGATCTCGGGCAATTTATAGTTTTTGTTATTTGCGAGGTTTCTCAAGGAAGATGTGCTTGACGCAGGCGTGTACATAAACTGGGCATTTGATGGTTCTGTAGGCGGCTGTGATAGAGGGTAAGTCTGCTGTGGAGGCCTGATGGAGTAGTTTGAGTTGTTGGCTGTCATGGTAGCGTAGCCTAACGCAGGCGGAAGAAACAATCTTGAGGAAGACGACACAGCCTCGCTGAACTCATCGACCTTTGAAAACTCCCAAAGCAAAACCGCTTTGATCTTGCTTTTAGGAAGAATGCTAGTGATGGGCACCGTGTTGTCATATATAACCTGCTTGACCGTGACGCCTTTGAAAGCAGCATCAAGGGAGGTCGGCAAGTTAAGAAGCTGAAGGAAAAAACACTTCCAAAATTTCACAAGAAAAGGCTGATCAGTATTAGTCCTAAAATCGTCATCATTCACTTTCAACACCTCGTCACCAAAAGAATATACTGTCGTGAAGCAAGCGAGATTTTCACGAGCCCCCGGAATGTCAACTTTGAAATTCGTTTTCAATCCAACATCAATGGAATGAGTGGTAGCCAACTTCAATGGATTCATGATGTTCACCATGTTATGAATGAGTGGAACATTAGTGTTGGAAAACTCCTCTAGGCCAGGAAACCTAGTGGTGATGTTAGCGTTTTCCTTCACGCTCAAGAACTTCATGGGAGTTTCTGCCTGAGTTGTCAAGGTAACCGGGTATCCATTGTTATCCGGATTTTCGATAGTAAAGCTTATATCCCTCACATTCAAGCTCGACAGAGGCAGTTTCTTGCGCTTTGGTGGAAGCGTGAGTTGCTCGGACGAGCGGCGCCGAAGCAGACCGCCCGAGCCCAGAAGTTTTGCATCACCTGTTGAATTGAGGCCTAGTGACTTGTTGATATTGATTTTTGAAAATACTTCCTCAAAACGTTTCATGTTCTCTTCAGCCTCTTCTGGACTACTGTAGTCTGGTCCGTCGTTGATGAGATTGATGAGGTTTTCTTTCGACTTCATGTTTTTCACCACCTGAATATGGCTGGAAACCTGCTTCCGTGAACGAAACTTTCCTGTTTTTGCCAAAATAAAGTCGGCAATAAGCTCGTTCCGCCCACAGCATTTGCCCGCTATCTTTATTTTAGTGAGGCCGCACTTAGGTACTATCGCCAAGGCTTCTTCGAATGCAGCTTCGACGTCGCTGGACCAGATGTCTTCCAGCGATGGTGCACAATACCCAGTATTTCTTGAGACACTGCTTCTCCTCTCTGGCATCTCCAATGGCGTCAAAGTTCCAAGCTCAAATGTTTTCTGCTTGTCTGAACAAGGCAGCTGAGTGCTAGACACCGAGCCGGCTGGGCTATGCAACTCTTCTAGAGAGTCGAAAAAATGACGAGATGAGTCGCTGTAGTTCGACGAGAGCGGAGTTGCTTCCTGAAGCGCACTAGTTGTCTCGTGGACACGGTATAGTGTCTTTCCCTGTGGGTCGACTGCAACATCAACAATCATTGGGAGACTCTTCGCTCGACTGGAATTGGGTCTGGTAATTGACATGACGAATACTTCGGATTCGGATTTTAATTCGGGTCTATTAATGAGTGACTATCTTGTTCGTGAATGGCAACAAGGGGAACCCGTGATATGTGAAAGTTTTCAAATGAGCGGAAGGATGGAAAATGGGTGCAACTGTGGTAACAATGCGGAATGGGATTGTGAGATGTCTTTATTGACAAAAGTGAGTGACGTCGCGTGGGTAGCGTGCAGCTGTGTATGTTTTGTTCAGAAGCAAAGTAAGGTTTGTCGTCAAGCGTGAGCTGAAGCTGAAACAATTTACTTTAATAGACGGTTCTGGGCCTCAGGTATCGCGAGGCTAACGCCGGACGCTTGGTATGTGTGCAGGATGCTGCTAGGTTATGGGCAGGAAAAAAGGGGAAACCGAGGATGGCCAGACAATATGCGAGGTCAGAACAAAGAGCCCGCCACAGTGCGTCAACAAAAAAAGTGGGTTAAGCGTCAACAGTCGTCGTCTCTATTCGCGAGACTGAGCAAAGTTTGAGTTATCGGTGACAGAAGGTTAGGTTCGAAGAAAATGCTTGTGAAGCTGAAATACGAAAGGCGTTGAATCATTCCGGGAATATACGTCTTAAATGTACTTGGTACATAATCAGCAACACCGTGTACTTTGGCCAAATTGAAAAATGATATGCACTTCTCAAGTGCGATCCCTACAGTTTATGCAAGAATAGCCCGAAGTTTCAGCCCTTGTTGACTGTATCAAAGTGATGTGCCTCAACGGTACCTGCGCAATCCGCTATATAGTATATCCAGGACATGCAAGAAGCGCGCGTCATGCATATCGCACGCATCAAGATCGACAAAAATGGACAAGGATGGGATAGTTGAGAAGGGGGCAACGAGACATGTATAAACCTTTCAGCTTTGCCAATAGTACCTGAGCAAATATTTGTTTGCACCCAATCAAATTATGGGAGCTTTTTATTTGTCTGGATAGTCTATCGAATCGATATGAGTATAGCTTTTGCAACCAAGGGAGGGCAATTTATGTAAGCCTGTCTGGGGTCGCACAGCCTCAACGCCCACACCCCACTACCCCTATCAGCGCATATATCACGTCATGCGGAATCTGAATTTGGCACGTTGGAGATAGAAGCCATGAGGGCTAAATAAGAGTCCGGCACGGTTGTCTGGGCGCACCGTGTTGAGGGGCTGACAATGATAATCCCGGCGATGATCAAGTCGCACAATTTAGCAAAAAAACATTTTGCCCGGCCTCCTCTCGACGCAAAGCCTCTTGATAAAATTTTAAGATACAGGACGTACAGAATTATCTCCCGATCAGTGAGGCGCGCGTCGTTTTTGCTTGATTGACCCGGTTGGACTTGTCAATTCAATATGCGCGAATCGGACTAGTGATGTATATTTATGCGCGTAAGAGGAAATTTGCGCGCGAGGTGATGACGCTCACAAAATGCATAGCAACGAGGCCTGTGCCCGCTTTCCAAGGCCAGTCAGATGGCGGCGGTTTGAGAAGACCTTACGAAATCTTGGGTGAGGGGAAATTCAAAACTCTATCAATAAGCGAGACTACCTTTTTGCTATCATTTATTATTTGATTTCAAATTCTCTGGAGTGGCGCGGAGGCTGCGCTGAAGAATTAGTGTGCGCGAGTAATACCTGTCAGTCATGTATATAACGGAACCCCTGAACCCGCATCCAATCTCCGCCCCGATAAAGTTTCTTCCTAAGACATGAATTTCCGTAGAATCTCTCGATTATTCGAATGAGTAAACGGATCGTCTTCCACTTCACTAAGATCTTCTGAAAGAAGAACAGTCGATGGATCATGTGGTCTGAGAGAAAACTCGAGGCCATCTATCTCTGTAAAGGGAATGCGCTCAGAAGTACGTTTCTCCACAGCCATTAATTCCTGCAGCCCAGACTGATCCCAATACCGCAAAGCCTTAGCTGCAGTCCCAGGCGTGGAGATATAGTTCCGCTCTATAAACATTTGCTGTACTTTCTCATCCAACAGCAGCGTCGAGCAAATGCTGCCATTGACAACCTCTGACATGATGGATTCTATGGTCAACCCCCCTGATTTGAAAATCCTTGCATGCTCCTTGTTTCCCGAGAGTATTCTGCTGATTTTTCTCAAAATCTCATTAGCGTTCGTTGCGAATGCAAAGTACGCCGTATCGATCATTTTAAATGTTTCTGCTGCCTGCGAGACAGTTAACTTTTGTCTTTCGACTGCCAATGAATTCACTTGTATCAATTTCTCCAAATCCATGTTAAGGTCATGGCCGAATAAGACTTTGTCAGTCATCTGAGGAACATCATCTGCTTCTGGTTTATCCGGAACCGACTCTTTGCTACTAATTTCTGCTGCGTTCGTAGTAGGGCGAGTTGGCGGCTCAGGTGTGACAAACTCATAATCCAGTGCACGAATCCGTATTAAGGGTGCCCCTTTCTTTGCCTCTCTTTTCAAACACCAGTACCTACATATAGCAGAGCCAATTTTCCTAAGATCTGCTTCTTTGTTGATCTCCTTTGCGCTGGAAGCATCCGTCAAGCCGCGGAGCATCCGAGCCAGGCCCTCGTTCCTGACTTTCAAAGAGTTCATTATCGTCGCAACTTTCTCTACGAAAAGCTGAGGCGCGATCGGGGTCCCGTTCTCTGTTTTCCACTTGAACCGATTGACGCGATTCGCTTGACGACGCTCGGATGCCAAGCGATCGTTTTTCCGGCTTAACGAATGAGAGTCACGAAAAAACATACGGGTTTTGTAAATACCCTCAAGTGCAGTTTCCTTATCCATGTGACCTGGCGTGTGGCGATCACAATATGACTTGAGTGTGTCATTTGACGCCACTGCGCCCTGCACACCTTTTTCCATTGCCATATAGAGACCAGCCCTTTTGGCGCAAGTAACGTGGTACGCCTGGGTACATTTCCTGACAGCGCATTGTATGCAAGCCCCAGTCTTTTGTTTGCAGATATAACAGACCAACGTCCAGCGGCTTCTGGGGATCGAAGCCACGCCTTCAATTGGCTCCAAATACACTGGGTTGGCAAAGTATACTTCGCGAATCCATAAGGCGCACACCACGTGACTCCACATCCCGTTGTCTAGCTGCTTGAACGCGCCAGTTTTACTCGGGCAAAACGCACAAGACACAGCAGAGCCTCTGTTCACCATACAGCGGCGGCAAAACCACAGGCCCTCTGGAATGAACGCTACACCGTAGCATTCTTGGTGTACGGCGATATTGCAACCGTCGCAATACACTATAGAGTTGGTGTTGTCACACTCCAGATCGTTGCACACTGCACACCTCTGTTCGGAGAGAGAGTCTACTCCCCCAGTGCCATCATCACTACCGTACTTTTCGAAATTGGCATCCATCTTAAGGACGTCGCGGCCATCTTGCCCTGGACCTACCAGTGCTATCATCAGTAGTTCTAGTTTATGCCACTCGCTTTCGAGCATACTCATTATTATTTCGAAGACCTCAGGGGTGACACTGCAATTTTCGTGGTGTCGATTGAGCCAGTCTAAGTAGAGTGCGTCTTGCTCGTCCATGTCGTACCTCAGTAATGGATGCGAGGGTAGTAGCTGCTGAAATCTCGCGTAACATTGACTCGCTTTTGTTGTCGTTTTAGTGACCAGTCTGTATCCATAGGCAGAAAGGGTTTTGGTGATTTTTCCTGGTTTAGCAATTTGGCTTGCGCCTTTGTAGTCTTGTAGAGCAGCGTTAAATGCATACTGCTTAGGTGTACTGCCGAAGGATACAATGCTTTCACTCTGCGCAGCAAGGGGCGGGCCGGGATCGGCGGATTTCGTCACAAAAAATGCAAGGGGAGTCGACTCATCGAGCTTTTCGTAAAACTCGGAGTATTCACGTTCCTCCCTTGGTCGCGAGTCCATTAGTCTTTCGCTGTATATCTTGCAGACAGCTACATGCGGCGTCGCGAGGATGTGTTGTTGGGGACGTGTGTGCACCGACAAATCTGGGAAGTGTCCGCGTGAGCGTGAGCGTGTGTCTTCCAAGGAACGGGCATTTGTGGGGGCGGCGTGCATTTAGTCTCTACTCTTTTCGGCATGGCCTGCATGGTTTATGTTCACATTCTGAAGCCCATGTTTTTGAACTCGAACACTAGTAATTTAGCACCACTGCCACTCTGTTTATGAAATCGTGTTGTCTAAGCCAGGGACAAAAAGACACGACATTATCATAATACTAGGGCGCAAATCATTTTTGTCCATCATACCGGTGGATTTTCTCGCATTTGCCGGCTCCACATGTGGAAGGGTTGACGAAGCCTTATGTCTTATATCTATGAACTTCGTGCGACAAGGACTATCCTCAAAGATTCTTTTGAGTGGAGTGTTCGAACAGCTAGCTATGAAATTATGTAATTTATCAGTCTCTTCCAAATTACGAATTTCTTCGTATCTTCTTTGGTCGCCCGACTCAGCAAGAGTCCATGCGTCAGGAGCACTATATGCCGTACCGACATACGAGTGTTGTCCAGCAAGGAAACGCAAAGGAGCCTTTATTTTACGTTCTATTTGTAAAGAGATTCCATTTACCCGGTTTCCTCTTGATTCACTCTAATTTCCACCATGGGTAATAATGCCTCTTCAACTAGAAAGTCTGCTGCTGTCCACAGACACGCAGCCCCATTCCGCAAATCATACCAGTCGCAGAGCAATCACCATAACTTGGAGGAAGAATTTAGCGACTTGATCTTGCACGAGGTTAAACGTCAAAAGCAGGAAAAGGCTCTCGAAAGCAGTCAGTCTCCGGAAGACTCTAATGCGTTTCATTCCGATCACGAGCTCGACGCTCTGAGAAAAGACAGATTCACGGATGACCTTATTGACGACGAGTTCAATGAGTTGGGGCACGGCATTTTGGAAAATGAAGAGCTCTCGCGTAACATTTTGCCGGTTACAGGCTCAGATGACGAGAACGCGATGCAGATCGATGGCTATGACGCTGCGGGCAGTGTCTCCTCTACCGAGGTTGAGGATATTTCAAAGGTCGATTTCACGAAGATCTCACACCCCGCGGTAGCACGTCAGCCAATTAGCAATTCTGGCGTCCTCGCCAACAGTAACGGAATGACTAGTGGTTCTTTTGTGAATCAACCAAAAGACTCATCCCCGGTGTTGGTGCCTGTGAGAATCAAGTGGGTCAATCAGACGCGCGAGAATATCGCCAAGGTGTCTATCATTGGGTCGTTTTCTAACTGGCGCGATGTCATCAAGCTCAAAAGATCTCTGAATAACCCTAATGAGTATCATACAACAATCAAATTGCCTCTTGGAGTGCATAAACTACTCTATGTGGTCAACAATGAGTACAGAGTTCTGGACTGGTTACCCACAGCTACCGATCAAGAGGGTATATTTTTCAATTGGTTTGAAGTCTTGGATCCACAGCATCTATATAACGGCAATCACGATACGCTTGGCTCTGCCGACGAGGTCAACATTGTACAGACTGCTGGGGAACACAACGCATTCCAGATCCAAAAGAAATCAAACAGTTTTCTCACTAGAATATCTAAGAAGGAGAAAGAAGTGCAGCATGAGCATGTGGAGTATCTGGAAACCCCGAGGGTCGAAGATTACTCATACCCTTCTTCTCAGGAATCATCGCAGGCTCCTTCCCATGAGCCATCGTACCTGTCACTTCTCGACAACCCAGAGAATAGCAACGAAAGCGTTACATACTCTTCCGAGATCCCAGAGATGCTTGTGGACTACAATTTCTTCAAGAACAAGTCGCCAGACTATGAGCTTCCCGAACCTCCGCAACTCCCTGCGCATTTAAACAATGTCTTGTTGAACAAAATGTCAGCGCAACATCAGCCGCCTCCGCCACCTCAGTCACTTTCCATACCTCAAATGGGCAGCGATTCGACATTCGCCAAACGCCCTGCGTTGCGCCGTGCCGACAGCTCGTATTACGCCTCCAACAAAGAAGCATATCACCGCTCCATTCCAAATCACGTGATCCTCAACCACTTGATGACCACCTCCATAAGGAATGACGTCCTCACAGTTGCGTGCATCACAAGATACTCTGGAAAGTTTGTGACTCAGATAATGCATTCTCCTGCGGATACTTTATCCGGGAGCTAGAAAAACATCTTGCTGAGAAGGTGGGTGCAGTTTCAAATATGTGTTGAGAGTGTCTCACCTGTGTTTCGCGAATGGTCTGGTAACACGCAATACACATTCTGGGACACAATCACGGCGCAATTAAATTATATACAGTGAAATCTCGTTACTTGCATGACTTTTTTGCACGATTTTTGTGCATATAAGCGGGGTATGCAAGTAGACCGAAAATCAGAATCTCTTGCAACATAACACAACGAATAAGCAAAACAAAAAATGAAAAAAATGGGGATAAATTTCTGCGGATCTTGAAAATATATAATTTCAAATCTTGGGCAAAAAAAATTGATCGCATCAATTCTAAAAAGATACAAGTCTGCGAGGGATCGATTTCAATAAATGTTCAAGGAAAAAAGTTTTGAGGTTTTAAACGACTTTCTTTGAGCTACTGAAGTTCATTGACGGCAAGAAATTGGTTTCTAAGGCCGAGTCACTGACGAATTGCAAAGCGATAAACATTGCTGGAAGATGGGCATTTTCAGAGCTGTGTTTAATTTCGGGATATGGACCTAATAATACTCCTGTATAAGATTGTGTATTGCCGGTTGCAAAATACTCTTGTCTGGATCAGTTAGCCATGCTCAAATTTGCGACAGACCGTTGCCAAATTTGAGTGCTTGACACTCGCTTTGTTGCTCTTAAGCGTAATCACAGAGGCCATCACCTACATCTTTCTCTCTTCTCTGTCTTTCAAGGTCTAAACGAATCTCCTCATCTAGATGCTTGGTTGCCTCGAGCAAATATTCAGTAATATCGCGATCTGAGTAACCAGCTAACGCTGAAATTAGCCACTTAGCACGGTACGTTATAGAATAGTGAAAATCATACTGTGCTGGCCGTTTATTATTGATGTCAGCCTGCTCGTGTTATAGCAAGACGCGTACATAGAAAGCGCGTATCAGGAATGCTCCTCGTCACCTGATTGGTCAATAAAGGCCTCAAAGCCATAAATTTCGCTTTAAAGAAGCCAAAATAAATGGAAAAAGTATAAAAATTAGTGTTTTGAGTAGCTTGATAGTCACAATTCATGACTAGGCCATTGAAAATTTTTTAAAGTCTTTTGGCATTACGTGAGAGTTTTTTGCAGCGATTCTGTGCATATTAGGCGGGGTATGCATTTAACGAGGTATGCAAGTAACGAGATTTCACTGTAATACAAACGCAAATTACTCAAATAGCGCAGCATTCGTATATTGAAGTTAAAACTGACTAGATTGCATACGAAACTCCCAGAATGTCCTGGCTGGTCTTGAAAAATGCAATCTCCCGGGCTGGTGCTCTGGTGCTAAAGACAGGCCAAGGCGAAGAAACCACGGATCTCGACTTTGACTACGAAGAGAAACGCTACAGAGCAATGGAACTCGTTACTACGCGGCTCGAGTCCGAGCTTCGACATTATATTGACTCTTTGAAAAAGCTCACAACTGCTCAGGAGTCAATGACACTGGTCTTAGCTGGATTTTATGGTGAAGATGAGAATACCGTTGCACATGCGTATTACTCGGCCATGAGGGATTTGTCGGAATCCTGTCTAGAGGAGCTAGAGGAGCCGTTTTTGAAAACTGTCCTTAACCCGGTGGAAAGATTCAATTCCTACTACGTGAATGTCAATGAGGCGATAAAGAAAAGGGTCAGGAAAAAAGCTGCGTACGATTCTTTACGAGCCAAGGTAAAGAGACTAGACGCGAACCCAAGTGAGGATCCATCTTATGAACTCAAATTATCTGATTTGTCGAAGGAGTTAGAACAAGCGCATGCAAAGTATGTTAGCCACAATGACCTGCTCAAGAGCGAGCTCCCCACTCTTGTAGACATGCGCATCCCATACTTGAACCCGCTGTTTGAATCCTTCGTAAAGATTCAACTACGATTTTTCAATGAGAATTTCAGGCTCATAAACGAAGTGGAGCTGAAGATGGACGTTCAGACACGGCTGGACTATGTCAATGGAGCGCTCGAGGCTAAAATGGACGGAATCCTTGATAAGATTAAGGAGTTAAATGTGGCGATTTGAAGCTGATTTTTTGATCAGAGGTTTAGAAGGTGGTAGCTTTACGAATACTAGATAGAGAAGATATTGTGTAGAGCATGCTGGCAAATTGATAATAGATTCGGACGTATGATGGCCCAAAGGCAAGGCGCGAGTTCTGGGCGCTGCCATCGTTGATTACAATAGGTGTGAACTTTCGTCAGGTCGCTCACAAATTGATTCAGTACGGAAGTCGATTTTGATTAGTCCAGCTCGGCCCAACCTTGAGTGAAAAAATAAAACAAAATAACCACCTCTACGTTCTTTCTTCTTGCTTCCATTCTGTATTTGCAATAATGGGCATGCGAGCGGTCGCCCAAAGTGGCACCAGATTGCGCCCAGCGTGGTGCGACGCGGAATTCAGGACGGACGCGAAGGCCGACCAGAATTAACGATTCCAGTGTGATAAGATTTCCTCATCAAATCATCAATACATGCTTCGCAAGCGTATCACTCGATGGACGTCCAAGTCTGAGGGGGGCCAACAGCCATTTTGTGCATTCCCAGAGTCGTTCTGGCAATATTATATCGAGACTCTCGGAACGGACTCTTCGGCTGGGTTTAGCGATTTGACGGCGCCCAATCT
Organism: Metschnikowia pulcherrima; assembly: GCA_009746055.1. Classification (NCBI taxonomy): domain Eukaryota; kingdom Fungi; phylum Ascomycota; class Pichiomycetes; order Serinales; family Metschnikowiaceae; genus Metschnikowia; species Metschnikowia pulcherrima. The sequence goes on from VFXK01000010.1 coordinate 356,352, forward strand.
CACCAAGTATAACCAAAATTCGCCCGCAGTGGCCCAAGTGAAGGGGTTTTTTGGGCCCGAACAGCCGCAGCCATCGGTGAGCCAAATAATTGTGGCGCTAAAGTCGCCGTTTTCCCAGGGAGATGTGGTCAAGGCGTTCCACCTAATCAGGTTCTTTCAGCTCAGTGATTTAGGTCTTTTCATTACAAATGACGGCTTCGACCGAGCTGGCTCGCCGATAGAGCTTCGTGGAGCAGAAAATTGGGAACATGTCATGTGCTATTTGGATGCGTTGCTTTTCTCGATGTTTGCTAACCTCGAGAGCTTTGAACCCATTTTGTTCTTGCTGAATCAGCACCCTAACGCGTTGGTGACACAACTACTGTGTCTCCTTCGAGTTTACGTGAATCTCATGCGCCTGGGAAATCTCATTACCACCGATATCACACAAAAGATCTGTGAGTGTTTGCGAAAACTCGGCTTTTTAGAGGCCCTCAGTCATCGTCAGCAGGACTGCGCACCGCTCTTTGAATTTCTCACCGAGACATTGGCGATGCCGCTTCTAACGTTTCGCGTTGAGATCCAGCACTCGGGTAAGCAAGACAACGACGATACAAAGTACTCCAAGGAGCGGATTTTGTTCGTCTCCATTCCCGAGGAAGAGAATCGCCCGTCAGATGAACCCATCTTGTTGGAAGAATGTCTCGAGCATTACTTTAACAACTCCATCTCTGTCAAGCGCGAGCTTCAGCGCAGAGCCACGATCGAGGAGCAGAAATCGGCGACGCCAACAAACGGCTCTGCGATCCCCATGCTGGAACTGCACTCGAAGACAGAATCCATACGTGAAAGGGAGGTGCGGTCGAGCACCTCTCTCGCGTTTGCGGACGGTCACAGTAAGCCGGTTGCATCCTCTACGCTGAACAGAGTACAGGTACGTACACGTTCTTCCACGTTATCGATATGGTCTATCTCAAGTCTCGAGTCAAAGCCAGGCGAGGTCATGCTTCCAGCATGGATGCTTTTGCGACTCATGCCTTTCTATACAGACGACAATCAGCTCAATAACGCCAATGAAAGCGTCGCGCGGAACACTCATGAGTTCGCAAACCGCAGGCCGGTTTTGCCCATCTGCTTGAAACGCTACTCTTTTTCGACAACGGACAATTTTGCCAACAGATCACAGCGAAAGATTGTTATCCCACCAGTGATTGACTTGCCTCTGTTCCTCGCTGATGATGACAGTGATACTAAAGAGAACAGTTCAAGCTTCAAATTGATTTTGGAGAGTGCCGTTTGTCATCGAGGAACCACCATCCAATCAGGTCATTTCGTTTCTGCCGTGCGGAAAAATGCTCATGTAGAAAATGAGTCTCTCGAAGAATCTTTAAGCGCTTCGTGGTACTTGTATGACGATCTCAAGTCTAACCGTGTGGTCACGAAAACATTCTCGGAAATTTTCGAAAGTGAATGGCCATATATGCTCTTTTATCGCCTAGTTCCGAGTGACTCGAGCGCAGTCTCAAGCAGCTTGAATCTGGGCTCCGCAAGCAATATCAGCGCGAGTCCTGTCATTGCCCCGAAAGGTCATAAGACCAAGTTTTGGACAGAAGAGGCCCTCTCTCCTATACTTTCCTCCGCAGAAGATAGTCGCGAACACTCACAAGCTTCTTCCATGTTGACGATACCTGAAAAAATAAACATTACAAAAAAGTTGTCGAATGCCAAATCAAACGATTCATTCCTGAACTTCCCCAGTGCAAGCATACCGATTCCGGATTCCCTCCCCGGCTCAACGAACTTCGTCGACATAAGAAAACGTTACTTGTGGTATGTCACCGATAAAGAGAAAAACTACTACAAGGAGTCGGCGTCACTTTCAAAGTCGGGGAGCCGCAATTTGAGCATCAGCTTCACTCCGCAATATAGGCGTAACAGTCAATGGAGCGAAATCTCCAACATCAGCGGACTCTCTCTCGATGGCGACAATCTCATCGTCAAACAAAGATCGGACGCAGTAACCGGGCGTAAGAGTCTGGAAATGCAGAGCTCAGAGGACCGAAAGGAGAATGGTCAGCATAAGGACAAAGAGATTGATACCCAGCTAAAAATTGACACCACCGACAATAAGGCTAAAGATCACAAGAGTAAAGATCACAAGGTCAAGGAACACAAACATCATTTACGTCACATTTTCACACATGACGAGGAAAGCCCCCCTTCCCTTGCAAAAACACATGTTAGGAAAAAACATGCCGACTACAAAAAGGAGAAGTGTGCAATAACATGATAGGGGACATCTAAACTCATTTATAGACTCATTCACCCAAATCTTACCCATTCCATGATTTGGGATACACATGCATCATTTGCAAACGTAAATTTCACCTCTTTTGCCCGCTGCCGCGAGGACATTGGGTCTGTAAGGGTGCGTTGCTAAGCAGGTGACCACCCCATCGCTCACTTTTAGTTTTTGAACAATCTCGCGCCTTCTCCAGGACCAAACAAACACATGGCCGTTTGTGTCCCCACTCATAAGGTATGCACCGTCACTCGAAAAGCCTAGGTCGATTCCGTAGCCTGCTACTTTGTGTCCTTTGAATGTCTTGCTCTTGTTGAACCTATACTTCCCACTTCCTTGTACGACGTATATCGCATCATCAAATGATTGGAGAGCTAGATAGCTCTCTGAAGGGTGAGCGGCGGTACAGGGGATCGAGTTTTGTGTGGGGTCAGCAATGATTTTCGTCGGTATATTAATATGCCATTTCCAAAATCTCACTGTTCGGTCGTCCGACGTGGAAACAAACACAGACGGCAACGCGGTGAGGGAATTTATAGCTCCTAGGTGGTGATCATATACTTGTATGGGAGATTCGGGTGTCGTCAAGTCGTAATGTTCAATTCTCCTGTTCGCCAACCCCACAACAACTTCATTTTCGTTTAGCGGGTTGAAAATGGCACAGTTGGCAGTTGCCTCGAGAGAAAGGCGTTGTAAAATTTCCCCTGTTTCAGTCTTCCAAAGAATTATGGTGTTATCATACGAGCAACTCAAAAATTTGCAGCCATCTGCGGTGAAAATCACGTCTTTGACTGCTTGGGTGTGTCCAAAGTATCCCCTCACTTTCGAATGATTGTTATCCAGGACATTCCAAAGAAATATTTTGCTGTCGTTCCCGCAAGAGAGTAAGAGATGACCCAGTCGAGGTATGAAACGTAGACGCGTAACGCCTTTTGCGTGGCCACTCAATGTGAGGCCAATTCGCTTGGTGAGAGACGCCGTTGGATTGTCAGAAGTGGCTTGAATCGATGGGACCTCCATGAACGGGTAGTCCACATATGATTCTGTGAGTTCTGTTGATTTTGTGGTGACGTCAATCTGAGGAAGTTCCGATTCATGAGCTGTTGATTCGTCCCCGCTCGAGCAAGAATTCTCTGAAGTCTCGTCCGAGGTACTAGAGCCAGCCCACGGCCCATAATAATCTAGCTGCTCAGGATCGACTCTGTTTTGTTTTTTTGACGCCTCATCTCTCCTTTTCTTTCGCTTCGTACCTTTATTTGGCGTTGGGAATGCCCTTTGAAAGGTTCCGCCAAACGTGGTTTGTATGCCAGATGACACTACAAATGATGGAGCCAGTTGAGTAAGCGTGGCATTCGCAATTTCAGGCTTTTGAGTATTCGACCCATCCAGGCTGTTCTCTTCGGAGGTGTAGCCATCGAGATTCATTCCAGCGTGGTCTCTCATCCCAATACGTCATGGCTTCTCGTGGCTATCATTATGCATGCGCGATGGCCGCGCGATCTGCTAGGGCAAAAAAGATGACGGTTGCAAGATTTGGTTCCCACTGAGAAAATACAAGTTAATTTGATCATGAGCAAAAGAAGAGTTGATGAGGATTCAGATATTGATGTGAGTTCGACTGACGAGTCAGACGTTGAGGTTGGTGCCACTGAAGAAGACATGGAAGAGGTCATCAATGTCGACTTTGACTACTTCGACTTGAATCCGCAGGTGGACTTCCACGCAACGAAGACATTTCTTCGCCAGCTTTTCGGAGATGATGCTTTGAAGTTCGATATATCTGGATTGGCCGATTTGATCTTAACTGAAAATGCAGTGGGCACTACCATCAAGACCGACGGCCAGGAGGGAGACCCATTTGCTTTACTCAGTGTGATTGATCTCAATGCCCACTCCGCGAAGCCAAGCGTGAGAGTCGTACTTGACTATATACTTGAGAAAACGAAAGTGAATACTGAGTTCAACATGGTTTTGAAGAAGTTGTTGAATCCTGCCAAGACGACTAAGGATCTGAACAAGCAACTAAGAGTAGGTTTGATCATTAGCGAGAGAATGATCAACATGCCTGTTGAGGTTGTGCCACCTATGTATAAAATGCTTTTCGAAGAAATGGAAAAGGCTGAGGATGCTCATGAAAAGTATGAGTTCGACTATTTCCTCGTGATCTCAAAGATTTACAAATTGGTTCATGCCAACATTTCAACGGATGAGGACGAGCAAAAGTCGAAGAAGAAGAAAGTCTCAACGAAGGATGGGAAGGAAGAAGAATTCGATTACTTTCACTTTGAGGATGTGGTCTTGGAAAAAAATGCCAGGTATCACGGGCAATACGAGTACACTGAAAAGCATCAGGAAACAGACTCGCGGAGGGTTTTCACGGAGTACGGAATAGACCCCAGGTTAAGTGTTTTGCTTCTTACTAAGGATGGATTGAAAAAGTCCGTGCCTGAGATGGAAGAACAATTTCCTCCTTTCTAACCAGATCATCCCCGCGCCCAGATTCACTCGTGTATAGACTTAGTCGTCAAAAATTCGATTGAAATGCGTCACGTATTAAAAAACTCTTGTAAGTACTGCTTTTCAAATATTCATGCCAAGTTCAGTGCTCAAAGTGCTAAATAAAGAAAGTTTTCAGCTGTTTTGTATTTTATTCACTCAAAAGATGTGTTTTTAATTGCAGGATCGTAAAAGATTATTTTTGTAAATAGATCACTGCGACCACCTCTTTAGAACATTAGTGTAATTTTCTACAAAAATGGCAAATGCGGCATCGAACCTTTCAGATAAATTTAAATGGCTATTTTATCAGCAAAGTTAGCCGTCTTATACCTTAAACTTTGACTTTCATAAATATTACGTTGTTACAAGAATACACAAATTGTGTGCTGCTTTCTCGAATGGAGGCCATTTCCGACGCGCGGCCCTTTCTGTTCAACCCGTGAGTGTGCACACAGCAGACGAAAATTTTTTGTCAAGTGAAGCTTCACCAGCGAAACCATCTTTTCAACACACCTAAGCAAATATGCCACCACCACACAGAAACCAGGCGTTTCGCCCCGAGAACGTGTTGAAGCGTGCCGAGGATCTTATCGGCGTTGACGAGAAGGAAGCAGCGCTCGAGACATTATATGATCTCATCACGTCGAGAAGAATCCGCCACTTGGAGGTGGCGGACTTGGAGCCTATCGGCTTGTTGCTTATCGAGTTGGCCGTTGACTTGAGAAAGGGCAAGGTGGCTAAAGATGCATTGCACCAGTACAAGAAAAATGTGCAGGCGTCGGAAAACGGTTTGGAGTCTGTTCAAGTAGTTGTGCGCAGATTCATTCAGTTGGCCGAGAAGAAATTGGACGAGGCCCAGTCGAAGGCCGACACCAAGATTGACCAAGATGAGGAAGACGACTTTGAGGCGGACCAAACGCCCGAGAGTATTTTGCTTTCTACTGTGTCAAATACCGACGCTACGGACAGAACGGAGCGTGAGTTGGTCACTCCATGGTTGCGCTTCTTGTGGGAGGCGTTGCGCGCGGTGTTGGATATCTTGCGCAACAACTCGAAATTAGAGGTCACGTACTCGGCGATAGTCAACCAGGCGTTTCAATTCTGCTTGAAGTTCAGCCGTAAGGCCGAGTTCAGACGCTTGTGTGAGCTCTTGCGTGTGCACATGCAGTCCGTAACGACCCAGGTACAGACAAAGCCCGCCGTTCCCAACCTTCACGCGGTCGACTTGTCCGACGCAGAGACCGTGCAGCGGTACTTGGAACAGCGCTTCACCCAGTTGAACATCGCAGTCAAGTTGGAATTGTGGCAGGAGTCCTTCCGCTCCGTGGATGACGTGCACACGTTGATCACCGCGTCAAAGAAGGCGCCCAAGCCTGTGATGATGGCCAACTACTACGAAAACTTGGCGCGCATTTTCGCCGTGTCGGAGAACACGTTGTTCCATGCCGCTGCCTGGAACAAGTTCTTCACCTTGTTTTCGCAGTCTCCTAATGCCACCGATGACGAGTTGAGACACTACGCGTCTGTGCTTGTGTTGTCCACATTGGCCGTGCCAACAAAGTCCTTGAATGTCAATGAGACTGTGGTCGACGACCAGAAGGCCAAGAATTCCAAATTGAGCTCCTTGTTGAACTTGAACCAGGTCCCCACGAGAGAGTCTTTGGTGTCCTCCATTGTCACAAAGTCCATCTTGCAGTTTGTCCACCCGGCTGTCAAAAAGTTGTTTGAGACCATGAGCGACACCGAGTTTCACCCATTGACTGCCAAGGAGAGAGTCGCCGAGGTGTTTGACGAGATTAAGGACGACAATGCCTTTAACAAGTATATCCCTACTTTGACTGAGGTTGTGTTGATCAGATCGTTCCAGCAAGTCTCCCAGATTTACGAGGCCGTTAAATTGGATTTCTTGGTCTCTTTGGGCCAGATTGGCTCCTCCGAATTCACCTTGTCTCCTTTGGAGGTTGAGGATTTGATCGTGAATGCGGTCAAGAAGGGTCACTTGTCAATGACCATAGACCACGAGACCCAGGTCGTGACGTTCAAATCTAACCCGTTCGAGGACTCCTTCATCGACTCCTTGTCTTCTAAATTGCAAGCGTCGCCTGCTGAGATCGTCAGAACCCAATTGTCGAAGTTGGCATCCACTTTGTCGACCTCATACAAGGTTATTGACACCCAAGCGGAGACCCGTCAAAAGCAAAGACGTGACTTCGCCTTCCACAATGCACTTGAGGGCTTCTTAAACGAACAGAGAGAGCTCTCCGACCGTGTCAGAATTTTGGAGGAGCGTAAGAAAATTGCCGAAAAGCTTAAGCGTGAGCAAGAAGAGCAGGCGGCCAAGGAAAGACAGGAGAGATTAGCCGCTGAACAAAGAGCCGAGGCTGACAGATTGGTCAAGGAGCAAGAGAGAAAGGATTTGGAAAGATTGGAGAGAGAGAAGAGGGCCATCATCGAGAACGACAAGAGAAAGATTGCCGAGGAAATCAATGCTAAGGGAATCATCAAGATTGACTTGGACAACTTAGGCGATTTGGATACAGACAAGTTGCGTGCTATGCAGATTGAGCAATTGAGCAAGGACAGAAAGATATTGGACGAGAAGTTGAAGATTGTGTTCAAAAAGGCTGACCACATGGAGAGAGCTCAAAGGAAGTACGAGTTACCGCTTTTGGAGAAGGACGCCGAGGCTCAGAAGGAGAGAGATGCACAAGCTTACGAGGAGTTGAAGCAGGCCAAGATCGAGAAGGCCAAGAAGGAATTCAAAAATGCCACATCCCTTAAAGAGCGCTTGTCGCGTGTTCTCCCTGACTACGAGTCGTACAAGAAGACCATCGATGAGCAGAATGCCGCCAGAGTTGCTCAGTTGAAGGCTCGTGCAAAGGCAGAATTGGAGAAAGCCAAGGCTGCCCGTATTGAGCAGGTGAAGCAGCAGCGTATCGAGGAGTTGAGACACATCCGCGAGAGGGAAAGACTTGCCGCCGAGGAGGAGGCCCGTAAGAAGGCCAAAGAAGATGAAATGGCCAGATTCAAGGAGGAATTGAGACTTCAAAAGGAGAAGGATGCAGAGCTCGCTGAAAGAAGAGCCAAGATGCAAGCTGAGATGCAAGCTAGAGGGGCCAACGTTGGCAGATCGTCCCCTATCCCTTCAGTCAACCCAACGCCGTCTCCGTCCCAAAGCCCAGCCCCTCCAGCTGAGTCGTCTAAGCCATTGACATATGCCGAGAAGATGAGGTTGAAGAGAATGCAACAGCAACAACGCTAACAAGCACATACTTTTGTAAAGCTAGAGTATATATGGTCGAAAAGTGTACACATAGATCATTTTGAATGAAAAACGATTTATCTCGCACAAGCTCTTGTTGAAGATCTTTGAAAAGAAACGGTTGGAAGCATTCTGCATACAGGAAACTTCTTACGACGGTTAACGACCTTTCAATGTGTTTGGGCTAAAAGTTTTCTAGGTAGACATCAACATATATCCTGCAAGATCTACTCCAGTATAAAACAAAATTTGTAATACTTTTTCGAGCTTTGCGTGATCGTCCCGGATTATTCAAAAATTAACAAATATGCACACCCCGCATTTGAACGATCATTCAGATAACCAGACGGCAACAAGCCCAAGCAAATAAATTTTTCAATTCATCATCAGCTCGAAACCATTATGATCACCATCATCGGATCGCTCAACTATGACTTAGTGACTTTCACCGATAAGGTACCCGAGGGCGGCGAGACTTTCCAGGCCAATACGTTCGAAAATCATCTCGGGGGGAAAGGCTTGAATGAGGCCCTTGCTTGCGCAAGATTATCTCCAGGAGGTGGCTCTAACGTTCGAATGGTGGGAAACGTGGGTACCGATGCATTTGGACGTGAGCTTAAACAAGCGCTCGTCGACGCTGGTGTCGATACCAAATACGTGAGAACGATTGAAAACCAATCATCCGGTGTTGCGGTTATTTTGGTCGAATCATCTGGTGAGAATCGGATATTGATCACTGCCGGGGCTAACGGGGATCTCAAGCCGAATAATGACGATTTTGCGACATACTTCAAGAACTCGAGTGCCGAAGGAGACTTTGTGATCTTGCAAAACGAGTTCCCATACACGATCGAGTCAATTGAATGGATCAAGTCACACAGACCTGCCATAAACATTGCGTACAACCCCTCTCCATTCAACAAAGATTATATCACTGAGAGAACACTCATCAAGATCGACTTTCTCATCGTGAATGAAGGCGAGGCAATGGACGTCGCTCAGTGCATCTTAGACGAGAGAGAAATAATGGAATTCAGCGAAAAAATGAGGGAAAACAGGGTGCATGGCTTCGGGATTCTAGCCAGTAAACTTCAAACCAAACTAGATCAACAAAATATCAGCACAGTCGTAATCACGATGGGTAGTTTGGGAAGCGTCTTTGTTGCGAAGGGAGCTGAGCCAACGTTCATCGCATCTCGAAAAGTCGACAAAGTCATTGACACCACTGGAGCCGGCGACACTTTTTTCGGCGGTGTCATTCTGCAGCTTAGCACCAACAAAAGCATTGAGCATGCCATCAAATTTGCTACGGCTGCAAGTGGATTGGCCATACAAAGAAAAGGGGCAGCTGAGGGTATTCCACATTTTGACGACGTGCAAAAAACAATGGGAAATTAGGTGTTCATTAAATTCTATGTAATGTCCATCTGACCACGCAAGTGGGATGTTGGGTATAAATAATGAAACGATGATTTGCTCTAGTTTCTATGAATATGACTTAGATTCTCTTACGAAGGCCTTCAGGAGCAGGCGAGTCGGACTTGCCAGAGGCATGCACGTACGCGTTGACTTGAGCGGCGACACCCCCGTGAACAGACTTGACTTTCTGTGCTTTTCTGGTGGATTTCCTTCTGTAAACCTCAATGTAAAAGGCAATGAACAAGACAAGGTATGACGACAAAATGCCACACCCGGAGTAGGCAGCGAGCATGGTGCCGGCGCAGTCGCCGCACACAGGCAACACGTGGCTCATATGCGAGAAGTATGTGTAGACGATTTTCTGGTAAGTAGCGAAATAAACGAAGCCCAAGTCCAATACAAATTGAATGATCTGGAGACGCGTGACCCACTCTTTCCACCAGACTCTGATGCCTCTGGCAGCCAAGAAATAATACCAGTACATGACAACATGAACCAACAAGTTCAAAGTGATGGGCACCCACGAGATCGGCGTCAAGCCGATCAACTGCGTGTAGCACAATAAGGCCGTGGCGCCGTGGTGATAGGTGTGCAAGAATGTCAACTTCTTCTGCTTGACAACCAAGAAAACGGTATCGACGAATTCACAGAACTTCGTCAAGTAATTCAAGTAATACAAAGTCACCAATCTCTGAGTCCATGCGTCTGGGTGGCAGATTGCGTAGAAGAGGCCATGGTTGTAGATCATAGGAATAAGCTCCTCAGACATCAACACAAGCAACGTGAGCGACAAGGTAGTGAGGAACAAGTTGTGGATTTGGAACAAGCCATTCAACACAAAAGGTTTGATATTGAATTTTTTGAAAATGTAGTCACCGCCGAAAATCACGGTGTAGTAAACAGCAATAGCCCCAATGACCACCGGGAGGGACGAAAAAGTTGTTTGGTGAGGGACAAACTCGAACTGCGAGGGCACGAAGCGACCGCCAGAAACCTTTGTGACGGCGGCGTCGAAGAGCGGCCACAACTCAATCAAAAAGGGGGTCTCCACGGAGTACATTGTGGAGTATACGGGGGAAAAAGAAAAATAGTGGGTAGCTGGACATGTCCTTCAAGAAAAAAATAAAAAAACAAGCATGGTGCGCGTTCCGAACCTCCGTGCAGGTGGTGCAGCGTAAGCAGATTTAGGGGTTCTCCGAATCTCTGAATGCAAGAATTCACGCCTAATTTGATTTAGACTTGACCCCGCAAATCCAAAAAAACGCGAGACACGGAACGTTTCGAAACGGCTTCCGAAAAAACCAAATTTCAGCAAGGAACAACTGTCAGCCGAATTGAGGCCTTTTTTTCGACCTAGTCAAATGGGCCGAGGTCACATCGCGTTTCGGTGCATGGGCGCGTGCCGTTACGCACCCGAGGAATATTGCCCGACGCGACTACTGGATCAATATGAACCATATGTCAACTACAAATAGAACATCGTAAGGCCATATTTTCTCCACAGCTCCAAAAATCCAGTCTGTACTTCCTTGGTACAGTTTTGGGCAATTTACCCCTCTCTCTAAGATGATTTTTGGCTCTAAAACTGAACAGGCATACGCCAGTGCCATGAGCCTTGGTCCGCGGGGGCCGGCGTATTGTGATTTGGCGTGTGAAATCAAAATAGTATCCTAGCTGGTGCGATTTAGTAATGCGGCATTTGAGCCTTGATAGAGTACCGTCACACCGCTTGCATATCCGAAAAATGTCCCTACTACCCCTACCCAAAACACTTATACCATTTCTTGCCCCATATCTTCCAGTAAAAAGAGATGATCGCCCTTTCGTGACCTTGACATGGGCACAATCGCTTGATGCCCGCATTGCAAGCCGTCCAGGGGTGCAGACCAAAATATCACACCTAGAAACAAAGACAATGACACATTATCTTCGAGCATACCACGACGCGATCCTAGTCGGGGTAGGGACTGTGTTGGCGGATGATCCGAAATTGAATTGTCGCTACGGCAATTTTTCCAAAATTCGCCCGGTTGTAGTGGACCCAGATGCCAAGTGGGACTATAGTAAGTCTACTCTTTGTAGGCTAAAGAATGAGGGGACAGGGTTGGCGCCCTTCATCTTTGTCAATGATGATGCTACAACCTCGCCTGAAAATGAAGATATCTTGCGGTCTCAAGAAGGGGCGTACTGCCGGCTCCCCATGGATCTGTCAAACCGTGCGAACAACTGGCTACTCATCCTCAATGCTTTGCACAATGTGGGTGTAAACTCGGTGATGATTGAAGGTGGCGCAGTGGTAATCAACGAATTGCTCCAAAGCTCAGTTGTCGACTCTGTTGTCATTACAATAGGCCCGGTCTTTTTGGGGAAAGATGGCTTAGAGGTGAGTCCTGCCTCTGCGAGAATCTTGGGGAATGTCAATTGGTGGCGCGGCGAGACTGATAGCGTCATGGCGGGACACTTAATACCCGAAGGGCAGCCACATTGAAAGTTTTCTGTCTATCTACAATTCAGTAAGATTTCTTGTTTTCTTGCTTTCAGCTATATTACATAATGTTTGATTCTACAAACAAATTCTGTATGATGCATAACGACCCGAAGTCTCAGACCTTCTAATGATCTTCACCACATCTCCCCTCTTCAAACCAAAGTAGCGAGCCACAGGGTCCTCTTTTTGTATTCTGGGTAACTGTGACTCCTTCAATCTATATCTCTCCAATAATTCCTTCTTTTCTGGCTTGGATAATTTTATGTGTTTAGGTACCAACTCGTGATGCGTGATGTTAACAATCAAATCGCTCTCCTGGAACACCTCGATTGTCGCAGGGGACACAGTAGGAATCAATTTGTTAGCACTAGGGGTAATGGACAACTGATAGATGAATATACCCGTGCTGAAGTTTTTCTCACTGATGTGAATGCAAAAGTTTCTCATAGTTTTGATACCGACAGACGCTTCATCACAAAATTCCACCCACAAAGAGCCCATTTCAGGGAACTTTTCGGCAGATTCGGCCGTGGGCTGAGCCTGGAAGCACATCAACTTTCTTTGCGGCTCTCCCATTGAACAAACCTTAGCTTTGAACTCGTCCAATGACATGTTGATTTCCTCATCGGTAATGTAGTAGCCTTTATCCCTGACCATCTCTTTGACGGTTCTGAAGGATCTCCACAAACGGGAAATGGCTCTCTCTTGGTCCTCCATCGTGTTGTGTTTAAATTCACTTGATGCGTATCGTGCATTCAGTGATATTGAATGCGCTCATCCCAAAATTTTATTGTGCCTCGCACGCCGAGCCTTCACCAGGCCCAGCGCAGCGCTCGATCATAGAATCTTCGTGCAGCGGCCAACTCGACTCGAAATTCACCTCAATGCCTGTGTGCCTTATAAAATTTCTCACAAGTTTTCGAATAGTCTGTCTTCTGTATCTTATGACGTGATCTATACACTGAAGGGTACGTGTATTGCGTGGGCGGAGAAAAGTATCGAGTGTAGCCGAAAATCAAGCCACGCTAATCGAACTTGCGATGGAAATAAAGCTCAATGTCGGTGCTCGATTTCCAGATTAGTGTTTTTATTGTCTGTAGTGTCATCCTGCTGTCGAGTTCCTGCCCCTTACATTCCAACAGTAGCCATTCTGTGGCGGGTGTTTTCATTTTCATCTCTGTTGTCCGCGACTCGAACTTTTCGGTCAAGAATTGAAGGATTTTTCCAACACGAAGCATACAATGTGAAGACAATTTGATCGAGGTTTCCATAGGTGGAAGCTTCTTGATCTTTTTTTGCGTTTTACCTCCGATTGTTTTGTGAGGAGGGAGCAGGCCATAGTCCACTTCAAAAAGCTGGAATGATATCTTGGGTTGCTCCTTCACCGGGAACTTGTTATAAAGGATTGAAGCGCCTATCCATTTCGGTAGGTTGATCCGTAATTGGTCGACTAGTTGATTTTCGCCCATGACACTGTGTCGCCGAAGACGTTTGAGGTCGCTCACGTGGAAGGTGTAGAGATCTCTGAAGTTTCCCAAATCAGCGGATGTCTCATATATCATAAGAAGAAGATCCCCTGGAAAAAATTCCTCTGGGATAACCGGTCTATATTCATCATCGCTCCCTTCCTTTAGGGTGGTACCGTCAATATATAGCCTCAAGAGCGAGTCAACGGCTCTCTTGTGACCTTGAATGCTATACTTTTCTTTGTATAAATGCTCATTGGAAGTCAACATCTTTGCAATCGAGTCATCTGGTACTGACAGCGGTAGTCTGCTGAGTTCTCTAGATTCGCTTAAGTCAGTCAAAGTACTGCCATTAGATGCACACTGGCCCCCATTGTTTTTCACTCGGGGTACGGTAGAAGACCTCCTCGAGAATAGCTTCTTTTTTTTAGAAACGTCATCATTGTCTATTGAGGACGCCTCATCACCCGACAGGACACTTCTTTGATGCACCAAGTAATTCCTCATCATCTCTCTGACTCGCTTGTCAGATTCCCATTCGTAAAGACAGTAACTTTGAAAAACGGAAGCAAGAAAAATTCGAGCTAGCCAAAATCGGGTATCGTTTGAAACCATGCAACTTTTTTTCGGGCCTGAAATACTTTTTTGGCTAGCCTCCAAGTCTGCTCTCAAAGATGGGTAGTCCTTCACTAATTCGTCGTAGTATATCTCGACATTCCCGATGTTAGTTTCAGAAAGAAGCACCATGAGCTTTCCTGACCTTATGTAGACCTCACACCAATTAGCGAGCACCTCATTTGTTTGATAGTGCTGAAAAAGCAGGTCCATTTCTTTAGAGCGTATCCTCAATTTGTCTTCCGAGAGATGCTCTCTGTTGTTTTCATGAGGTATTAGTTTCACGATCTTACATACGAAGATGTCCCAGATCTTTATATCACCATTCACGTATAATGCAATCAATTGCCTCTTGTTGTTAAACAACTTCTTAGAAACAATCGATTTGGGCGTGATGGTGAAATTTTGGAAGGGGCACTTGTTGAAGGGTATCGTAATTATCTGACTTGGTGGAACGGGGTTTAGAAGCATTTCGATGGGTGTCTCATCCACAAAACAATTTGTATTCGTTAAGCGCGGGTCCTCAAGCAGATCGTCTTTATAGGCATTCACGAATTCACCTGAAGGTCCGCCATTGACACTCAAAAACATGGATGTGTACTGCCCAGACAAATCGAGAGAGTCTTTTCTACTCATTTGAGGTAGTAGAGCACGCGAAACACCAGAGCGAGACGACGCAAGATCGAAATTAGCCGAGTCTGTTGAAAGGTGACTGATGATATCGTAAAAGTCCGAGTTCAAATCAGATTGGTCTGTTGGTGAATCTATACCTTTGCTCAAGTCATCATCGAACCTCTTGTCAAGGCACTCTGCATGCTCCACACAAGCACGTAGATACTGATATTTCGCCAAATTTCTGGTCTTAGGTAAATGAAGCCGTTGTAGAGAATCATAACAGGACGCGAAAATGGAGCTGTTTCCTTCCACACATAGAGAAACGATCGCGGACGGCGCTTTTGCCACAAGGGTGCACAAGCCAATTTGCTCGTCAATATACGCTTGGTCCGAAGAGGTGAATGTCGAGTCAGAAAAGGGGTCTTCTTCGTCATAGGCGGAATGCGTGGAAAGATAGTTCAAATCTGTTTTGATAATATTACCCGCCTTATCCCCTGAGTAGAATTCCTTGAAATCAGCGACTGAAGACGAGCCGGGATCCGAAGACGCACCGGTGCAAAGGCTCCACACGGCATCGTCATGCGCATCAAATGTTTTGTACACATTGAAGTTCCGCAAATCCCAAAGCTTTATTGTGCTGTCTGAAGAGCCACTCAATATGAAATTCGAATTCATTAATAGGCACCGCACGTTGTCTTGGTGCCCAACCAATTTCCTGATAAGGTTTGTATTTGTATCTGGAGTGACTCGGCGATCATACAAATTAATTGTATTGTTGGGCCCGCCTGTGGAAATCAAATGGCCATCGTCATTAGAGAGGGCGTATATTGAGCTTGCGGAATTGAGCCCCGAAGAATTATTCTGAAAGCTCAGCACTGGAGCTAGTATATTCATGTCCCAGACAACAATTTTGCCATCCAAGCCACCACTCACGAGCGAATTTTGCAGTGGTATTGATGAGATTTTCTTTACGTAGTCTGTATGCACATTTTGAAATTTCTGCACATCTCGTTCGTCTCCGTCTAGGTCAATGAGCTTTAGCGATAGATCCGCACTTGCGGAAACCAAATGACGGTCTTTGTTGACGAGCTTCAAGTCATTGACCCAGTCAAAGTGGACATTGAAGCTTTTAGTGATACTAGGGTCATAGGTAGACGAGGGCATGCAATACTCAACGGGCGACGACGATAACGAGGTTTCGAGTTTAAGAATTGTCTCCGCGACGTCTGCTTGATTTTCGAAATAGTCTTTTCCAGGAAAAAAGTTGAACTCTGATGATGAAGCCTGTTCCGTGGCTCCCCATGCCTTGACTGCACCGTCCCGGCCGGCTGTATACAACTGCAGACGAGCCAGCGAAAATTGCATGGCGTTGATCGGGAGAATGTGATTTTCCTTTTCACTCGCATCTCCTAACACGTAGGAGAGCCCCTTTTTTGGTCGAGCCATGGCAAGTTTGTGTGATTTCTCTCGGATGTTATTAGCCTAGTATGTTGGGCTCGGCCCGGGCGAGTGCGGAGATAGTGCCGCAGCCCGCGTTAAATGGAGAGCGAAGATAGGACGGAATTTTGTGGGGTTGACGATAAAATACAAATTATGGGGGTTTCAGCGAACCCATGATTTTAGGAAATGAAATTTAGAGGTTCGAGCTACGGATGCATTTGCTCGTTCATTGTATGGGAAGCTCTAATAAATCGTGAAAGTTATCTGCGGACTGGGTGCACCCTCCCGGGCCTGGTTGATTTGTTGTGCGCCCGCGGGCCAGCTTGACCGCAGGGTGAATGAAATTTCAAGCGAAAACCATCCCAGTTTTTCCTTTTACTGTTTTCTTTTCTTTGTTTCTCTGGTCGGGGGTCACGCATATACCCATATACAATAGCATTGCTGAAAAAAAGTTATCCAGAAATCATTTGCCAAGCTTCAATTCATCGCTTTAGAAGCACTAGGCAAAAACTCTTCTCACCAACTCACCTTAATTGTTTGAGCCTTTGCTCGTATTCATGTAGCGCTTTGGTGAGTATTTCATTCTTACGTGTCACCATGTATACGTCTGAAGAATTGACGGTGGACCTCCCGGCATGTCCTGCGAAAAGCTCCAAGTCTTCCCCTAATAGCAAAAGCTGATTGTAAACAAGTTCCACGAGAGATGCAACAAAAGAGGGGCTGGCAGCAACCCCAAGCTCAGAGCACTGCTCTTCCACCATTTTAGCTACGTTTAAGTAAACAGAGCTTTTGAGCTGGGTGGAGATGTCTGACATTGTAAGATTCCGGTGTTATCGTGTGTCTTACCTGAATTTAGCAGGGATTTTGTAGAAACAATAGACAAACCACTATCGTATAAAGCACGAATGGAGTTCGGCTCCTATTCTCGATTGGTTTTGGCACGGAAGCTATTCTCCGTCTGATGCTAGCGAGGGCTAAGGACGCGACTCCAAAGTGTACACGCGACGCGGCGACACTCCTGCGAAGTATCGGGGCAACCAATAGAGACGCACCCAGTTTTTTTTTTTTTTGCTTGAAGTACATTCCAATAGCATACAATTATTTATCACCATTGATCATTTCCTACGATCGGTCCGTAAAGTGGAAACGTTCAAAATACTGCAAACGTGAAATCTCGATATAGGTAATCTTGTGACTTGTCGAAATCTCACAAAATTCATTGTGCGAGAAGAATCAGTCTTAGAGTTGCGAAAGCCCTTAAGCTTGCATATCACTTCTTGCAAAATACAATTTGAATCGAATATTGGTTGAAAAAAAGACTCGCCGTATGTTTTCTATTACTCAACTTTTTTTTCACTGAAATGAAGTTATGAGAACCTTTCGAAAGATTTTCAGCCAGCCAGCCATCCACGTCGCGACTAATCACTTTACCCTTCTCGGACTAAATTACACGCGTCGAAGGGACGCCTCGATGATCTGCGTGCGGCAGACGCGATTCGCTTATAACACACCCTGCCCGCGTCCCTAGTCTTTTTCCGAAATTTAACAAGAATTCCTTTCAATCTCTTCAAACCCTCCACACAAACCAATCTTCGAAGTCAATCTGCAAAATAATGTTGTCTCCCACAAAAAGAACACTTGACCATGACCTCCCTCTTCCAAAAAGAAAAGCCCTCAGGCCCAGAGAAAACACCTTGCTCACACCAGAGTCATCTCCGGTAAAAAGTGCAATTGTCGATATCTCTAGCAGGATCAAAGGTCATGCTAGAAGACTTAATTTTTCACAGGATTCTATCTATTCTAAGGCCAAATCGCTTTTCCAAAGAGGAGCCAGAAACCCTGATCTGACGAGCTTGGTAGGAAGGGAAAAGGAGGCTTCTATTCTCAACCAGTTTCTTGAGACATCCCTCAAGACCAAAGTTTGCAATAGCATATATATTTCTGGCCCTCCAGGAACGGGAAAAACCGCACAAACGAATTTACTGTTGGACTATTTATGCAACAATTCCGATGGGAAAATCCACGATATACATGGCACGAAGACGCAAGTTTTGCGCATCAATTGCATGACCATATCTAAACCAGAAGACATTTTTCATGAACTCCATACATCTCTTGCTGGCAAGTGCCCTGGAAGAAAAAGAACGTTCGACAACCTCTACGAGCTCTTGTCTTCCAAGTCTGAGAGAGAATCTTTAGTGGTAGTTCTTGACGAGATGGACTATCTCATCACCAAAGATCAACAGGTACTTTTCCAGCTATTCCACTGCGCTTCGCATTTGAAGAGTACTGTCTTACAAACAAAACTCATCATTGTGGGCATCTCAAACGCATTAGACTTAACAGACAAGTTCTTGCCTAGGCTACGCAGCAATGGTTTTAATCCAGAAGCGCTTCAGTTCATGCCATACACCGCCGACCAGATCAAGCAGGTGGTGACGTCTAAGTTGAGGTCCTTAGTTGATCAAGACAAGGAGAATCTGGGTACAGCGACACTTCTTATGCATCCGGTCGCAATTCAAATGTGTTGCAAAAAGTGCGCAACGGTCACCGGTGACTTGAGGAAGGCGTTTGACATATGCTACAAAAGCATTGAGCTTGTGGAACAGCAAGCAAAGCAGCGCGAAGATTTTCATGAGTTGACATTGTCGAGTGCGCCAAAAGTCTTGATCTCACATGTCGCTAAGGTTTGCACATCCACGTTTGGAGATTCATCACAGCAAAAAATCACGAATCTCAACCTCCTACAAAAGGCCGTGCTTTGCTGTCTTCACAACGCGGAAAGAATTTCCAACTCGACTTCGCCTTTATCAGTGAATGGACTCTATGACTATTACTGCACGCACACATTACCAGTAGTTGAAGACTTGCTCGGAAAAATAAAGAAAGGTGAGTTCTTGGATATAATCAGTGCTTTGGAGTCAGCCCTGACTATCACGCTTGCCACGCCGAGGGCATCTTCCGGTGTTATGGATTGCGGAAACAAAAGGATTCTGCCAAATGTATCCTACGCGGATATGCTCAAGTGTAGCGAGGAGGTTGGGATCTTGCGCAAGATTCTTCTTGCCTAAGAACATCTTCACCAGCAATGTAACAAGGCGCGTATAATTCAAATCAAATAACACAAAAAACACTAGTAGGTGCGATATGATCAATGAAGTCAAGAAACTTAAAAACGATAGTTAAAGCTTGCGAGATTTGGCGTCAACTTATTGGAACAGAGGCTGGCTCGAGTTTAGGTGAGCAGCTGGCTGTGTCACGTGATGCACTGAAGAGAAGATGATTATTCCTCGCGAACACAAATTCTCTAGCGCTCAGGATGTCATTCTACGAATCTACCTTTTGACTTCAAAGCTATCCTAGTTCGTTACACAATCGCACTCGCCGAGACAGGTGTCTCGTATTCATATTCAACAATATATTGCGTCGCATATCTCAACACAAGAAAGAACGGCTTTAATACCGAAGATTTATCAGGCGTTATCCCGTGGGAATATTGAATAATGTCCTCAAGTCCTCGAAGCACAGGCCCCACCAATCGGTATACAGGCGACAGCGATTATGGTAAACGAAGAAAAAGCTTTTACCCGGCTTCTACAAGGCGAGATTTTAAAAGCACATCAAACTCACCACTGACAGTGTCTGGTACATCTGCCTCTGTTCTGTCCTCTACCACCAAACCAGCGCTACGAGGGGACATCGCTTCAAACAGCAATAATGCAGGGAGGTCAAGGCCCAATAATATACTGCCCTCAGTAATCACAAATAGTGGAAGCTCACGCCAGAATAGTTATTCTAAGGACTCACGATATGCACCACATGGCTCAAAACACCCGTATACTACCAACTATCAGCACGATAGGCCCAAAGGAGCGTACGGGTCATTCAGCAGTGCTAAAAGATCCGAGAGTGAGTCGTTTGCTGCCCTATCCACATCGCGCGATGTCAGCTCTCGAGATATGGTTAATGGGTCACTGACACGGACGGTGCAACATGGGTACTCCAGGGACTCTTGGGGGCGCTTGGAGAGGCCAAAGCTGCAAGCTGCGATCGGTCCGTCTGGCTCTTCACGCTTCAATCCAAACAGCATACCTGTTTCCTCCCGCAGTGGTCTGAATAGCTTGTCCTCCTCCGTCTCTCACGATTACAAGAAAGAAAGGTACGAAGCATACGAAGACTCGAGTCTGGCATCTAACTCAATGACATGGAACTCTTTTTCGTCTCCCAAATCTTATAGAATTGAGCGCCTGGCTCCGACGGGACCGACGGCCAGGTTCAGCACTCCTAAGGAGCGAATCAGGAGTTCGGGTTTGACGAATAGTGTGGGACAGTCTAGGAGGAATGATCCATATTATCCTCATAAGACATATAATGCTGCGAGTCGATTTAACAGAGACACGAATGCCGCAGGGAGTAACGAGGCCAAGAGCCTAGCGATAGACTCGCTCAGTTCACGAGAGTACGGCACCAAATTGGGATCAAATTCAAGCGGAATAAGTGCGGGTGCAAACAGAGGTACTGGCTCAAGATTTCAATATAATCGAGACTATGGGGAGAGCCACGATGAAGGAGATGAAGATGATGAAGACCAAGACGAGCACGATGAGGAAGATGAAGACGACGATGGTGAAGGAGAAGACATCAAGGACAAAGTGAGCAACCAAGTGCTATCTCAGCTGAAAAGCAACTTACCTGAAGGAGCCAAGATTTCTGCGCGTACTGAAATCTGTGTCAGCCCTATTTCGTCGGTGCAAAAAAGTGACGCTGCCACTCAGACAAATTACAATGAGACAATGTCATCACTTAGCATGTGTGATGCTAGCGTCCCATCCTTGGACGAAGTGGCCGACTATCCAGAGGGATGTACTTTTCCACAGTCAAAACTTGAGAATGAATACCAACGGTTGCAACTTTGTTTTCGCGAGGATAAAATTTATCAACAGCAGACCTCTCGTTTTCAAAATTCAAAATGCAGTTTCGAGAACTCCGCACTGTTTACCTATAACTTGCTCAAATTTTCAATCAAGTTCGAGGACCAATTGAAAATGTTTAGGCAAACTAGGCGTGAGTCCAAGAAAAGAGAACTTTCGCTCTTTTTAAAGTATAAAGCTTTGTCCTTGGAGAGCGACAAACGAAGACTGTATATGGCAGAACAGCTAGACGTTCTCCATCCTACTGACGACGAGATGAGAAAAGAATTAGAGGCCATCGACATTCGTGTCAAACTGTCAGAGCCCGAGGTAGACACATCTCCGATTGAGCCTCCTCCCCCAATCGGGCGTCGCGGTCGGCGCCATGGTGACTCGGTCACCACAGAGGCAGAGTTTCAGGAGATTCTCAAGAGTTTAAAAAACGAACAGAATGAAGATCCCGTGGCGCGGGCTCGCCATGTTGCGGCCAACATTCCCGACCTCTGCCTTGATCCAATCGAAAAACAAGCATTCATTTTCATGGATTCTAATAACTTTGTGCACGACAAGTCAAATTGGGAAGAACGTATCAAAACTGACTTTGACTCAAACTTTACTGAGATGGAACACGAAGTGTTTTGTGAAGCATTCTGCCGTTCCCCCAAAAGGTTTGGGGAGATTTCGCGATACATGGGAGGCATTCGTACGTTCGAGGAATGTGTAATGCACTACTATATCACTAAAAAGGCGGTTAACTACAAGTTGTTGGTGGCGCAGTACAAGAAAAAGACAACCAACAAGAATTTGCGCAGAAAACAGAAGTTGAAGTTGAAGGGTCTATCAAGCGAAGAGCTTGAGGCTGCCCAAGCAAATGTCTATACGGACGAGAGCCATTCCGTTGAAGACATTCAGCAGCACGCTCAACGGAAAATCAAAGAAGTGGACGAAGAATCAAGTGAGGTATTTGAACAATCTAATAGTTCTTTCGAATCAGGACAACCAGCGAGAAAGAGAATACGCTTGGAAGTATCAGATGCATCAGAGAAACTCAGTGAAACATCAAAGACCTCAAAGCCAGCAGAGCTGTTACCGAATCCAATTGCTTCGGCCATATCATCAGAAAACTCACGCTTTGATAGTCAGCATGAAGCTTTGCATGCTAACCCCGTGTCCTCGTATAATATAGACGGGATTTCTGACGGAGATGAAAGGAAGCACCTGAAACATTCGACGAGTTACTGGAGCATAAATGAGGTGGAAGATTTTCCTCAGCTTTTGAACTTCTACGGCTCAAGCTGGTCAATAATTGCTGAAAAGCTTCTGACGAAGAGCACCACTATGGTGAAAAACTACTACCAGAGAAATGCTGAAAAATTTGGGTGGGATCAGATTGTCGCTGCCGCGGACATGAGGCTCGGTCACAGTAAATCTGCTACCACTTCCAGTGCCGCCGCTGTGGACTCAGCTCAGCAAGTGACTCGAGAAGCTCAAGACGGCGTTACAAATGCGGAAGTGCCAGGGCCGGACATTACAAAACCCTCTATCAGCAGCTTACTCAATGCTGAAATTCTGCCAAGGATAAAGGGAAAGGGGGCTGTTTTAGATTCTCAAAGAACTAATACTCTTTCATCTTTATTGAATGCTCCTTCATCGCCTGCGCCTTTACCTCCCGCAAGCAGTGGTCATAATATGAGCAAACGAAACAATAGTATTGAGTCGCTACTTGGGTAAATAGTTATATCCTATATCACGTACTCGTATATTTTTATTTGTCTCTGACTTCCCAAGCATTGCTTAATCCAATATTTAGTCATTGGCAAGGTCCTACGGTCTTATGTTTGTCGCTTTATACACGGATGACCTTACACAGACTTTAAGAAGTAATATTTCTGGCAGTTGAAGTACCCAATTTCAATGCTATCAAAGACAGTGATGGAATTATCTGCATTTTGCGCGAAGAATTATCTGGATATTTGAGATATTTTGAGATATTATCTCAAATATCCAGATAACTCAGATAAAAATAACATTAAAAATTATCTCAGATATTCGAGCAATATCTCAGATAATTTGAGATAATTCGAGATAGTTCGAGATAATTGTAACAAATTTCTGAGGACTTAGCACCGCCCTTGTCACCGGCAAACTCGACTAAATCTTTTGAAAGGCGAGTCTAGTGCGAGGAAAACAGCTCGCCCAACGCCCCTCCTTCACAAGCCACGCGCTCGACGACGCCAGGGAGTTATGAAGTGGGCTGAAATCCCCCCTGGCCTCTCAACTAATTATCTTTTCTCTAGTTAGCATAGGAGCAACATTCGAGTGGTGTGGGCGAGCTGCAGTCTAACGATATCGTCAACTTACAAGACGTGGAAGATTGTAGGAAAAGAAAGCTATCTGAGGCCCGAGTAGAGCAACGCTCACTGACTACGAGCGAAACGGAGTGTATTGTCAACAGTGTTTTGCAGAATCGAACAGGATTGGTGCATCTTTGTGCCAGTCATTCGCAGAGCCTGGAAGAAAGGAGCGAAGCAGAGGCTTTGGATACTACACATTTTACCAGATTCTAGCGATGCAAAGTTCAGCGGTGCAGGGACTTTGGTTTCCAGGCATCACCCAGAGTTGAGCGATGCGGAGCTGGACGATGCAGAGACCTTAAATGCAAGACATAGTCTAGAATTGATCGAGCTAGAATCTAATGATTCCAGGCTCAAGGAAGTTCCCAAATTAGACGGCGATCTGAGGAGCATTTCCGATGTGAGTGAAGACGAAGAGAACGACTAAAGTACAAGTTTCCGAATAAAATATGATTAATGTTTTGAATTTAATTGATAAAGGTCATACCTTTATAAGTTCGCCACGAAATAATAGCTGAACAGGTGTGTTTGGGCGGAGACGAGACGTAGTCGTGAGTATCTTTACTCTCTAGAAAGATGCAGTTAAGGTTGTGTGCCGGATTAACCAAATTATCTGGCAATTATCTCAAAATATCTCAAATATCTCAAATATCTGGATAATTATCTCATATCTGAGATATGGAAAAAAATTATCTCAGATATTCGAAAAAGTGAGATAATTTGAGATAATTTGAGATAACCATCACTGATCAAAGACAACCGTTCCGCGAATTTGAAACCATCAAATAGCAAATTATTGGGGGCTTCTGTTGGATTTTATGCAACACCGTGTTTAATGCGCTAGCACACAGGTAATTACAATTGATGGAGTGCCCAGGTTTTATAGTGGTTCAACCCAATATGACTTGGGTCTACGTCCACGTATCTATTTTATATAGTCTATCTGACGCTTGAAAGAGGAAGAAAAGGAGATCTTTTCTTCTGCCGCTGTGAAAATATTTTCTCGCAGTGGTCGCACTCTCGTAAAAAACCAACACTCCCTTGAAGCTGATATCCAAAGACCAGGAAATCTTTTGTTCTCAGCTTCAGGTTTTTGAGTCACTGATTGTCCTCGTATAACTTCGTTTTTGACACCAAACAAGTAAGGTCTTGCATGATAGAGCCCTTCCTGGAATCAGTTTGATATCCAGCTCAGGGGTAAATTGAACATCTAGGAAAGTTTCAACCGCAAACTCTCCCTGTTTGCCGATCCTTTTATCTCGGCTGTGGGTAAACTTTTGTCCAATGCTAAATCTACTTGAAATGAGTTTCAATAGTTCACCACGATATTATTCCCCCCAGATTCCCTCATACCCTCGGGCTCCCCGGAGGAGTCGTTCCCGATGTCCTGTGTCTAATCGACCTTCAATACAGGCAGGCTCTGATGCACTCGACAAGTCTGTCCCAACCCGGGCCAGTCCTATCTCTGGGGTCATCACTGACGGTGCTGTCGCAATGTGCACCACTTGCGTAGTTTACCGTTTCCCCAGGGATAAGATCGTCATCATTTGTACCACTTTCAGCTGAGACTCGTAAGTCGGAACGGATCAAGAGGTCCTCAAATACGTCCATAGCCAGAATAATGTTCCGACCGTGGTCATCATCCAGTTCAATCGAGCCGGGTGTGTCCTGGAGTGATGCCACATGGCTTGTATCTGCTACCATCTTGTGTACGGGAGATGACATCCGCTCTTGTTCGACATTCGTGGCGGATAAATCCGTTTCTGTAATGTCGGCTTCGGGAGTACTTACAACGACATCAGGGCAAGCATCGGAGCTGTCCAGGCCTGAATCACTATTCGCAGATGTCCTTGTTGCAGTACCCTCCCGCGCATGGGGAGCGAACTTGGTGGTGGGATACGATATACAGCCCCTGATATTAGAATTTGTACTAGCTTGAGTGGATTCTCGGCCTTCAAGGTTAGTCGCTGCTATACCAGTCAGAGTAATATCGTGATCCCGTTCGACTATGTCTTCCGAAGTCAGTCGAGGAACTCCGTCAGACACAATCTGATCTGCACACTTATCGGGAGGTAGTATGTAAGACGAGTGTCTCAAAGGTTCATCGTCGGGTACTTCTATGGCCGTCAAGATGTCTGGCTGTGTCTGTACCACGGCGTGTCCGTTTTGATACGAATCTTGCACTGCCTCCGTTAAAGGTTCAGTTTCTTTCGCTTCCTCTTCTTTGTTGGTATCGATAGGCCTGCTTTGCGGAAAAACCGGTACGAATATGTTAATCCTTGTAAATTGAATGAGCTGGTCGATCATGTCCATGTGTGGATGAACGTTCTCGAATTTCATATCTCTGTGAATAGGGTCATTTTGGTGTGCTCGAAGATTTTTGAAAAGAGAATCAAAAGATTCGCACCACTTGAAAGCGGAAACCGTGGACAAAGGTTCCAATGCCCCAAGCTTTCTCTTGATGTCTTCTCTTATTTTAGTTTCGAGCAGTGTGTGCTCTTTTTCGGTCATGAGCACAGGGGCTGCCAGCTTCTCAGTCATTTTTGGTAGTTTGTCTAGTAAGCCTGAGTATGTTATTCCAAAGTCTCCCTTTTTGTACATTCTTGGTGCAGAGTGCCTTGATCTAAAGAAACGTTGACTCATCACAGTCTGCTCCGATCATTCTTCTGCCGCAGGCGAGACCTTCCTCGGTAATTCGGCCACCTGACATCGTATGGCGAGGTTGTAGTGCTTTGACTTCTAATCTGTTGGATTTTATGCAACACCGTGTTTAATGCGCTAGCACACAGGTAATTACAATTGATGGAGTGCCCAGGTTTTATAGTGGTTCAACCCAATATGACTTGGGTCTACGTCCACGTATCTATTTTATATAGTCTATCTGACGCTTGAAAGAGGAAGAAAAGGAGATCTTTTCTTCTGCCGCTGTGAAAATATTTTCTCGCAGTGGTCGCACTCTCGTAAAAAACCAACAGCTTCACAACCACTTTTGCAAAACATCCGTACATTTCTCAAATTCACGCTATGAAAAATTTCTGACGGTCGAGCTTATCTATACTGGCGAGGCGCCGAAATCAAGCATATATGTTGCAAAGGAGAGCTTTATGGGGCTTGCGGGTTCACCAAAGACTATTTCTGCTGGGCTTGTTTAACAGGCAAGTGAACCCACCATCTTTAGACACACAAGACACACATGCTGAGAGCAGTAATAGACCCTCTGTTCCACAAGATGCATCAAGGTTCAGCAAATTCAGCGTCACAAATGAAATTCCTCGCTTGAAAGATTGGGAGCTCGAAAGAATGAGGGTTGTACCTACATCCAGCGCTTTCTATGGAGGCAACCCCGTGCATGACGACAACATGTACAAGCTAAATGCAATGATCAAGAAGTATAAAGATTTGCCAACTAGAGTGATTGATATCCACGAGGCAAACCTCGTCAAGTTCATCACTCTCGCCGAATACATCAAGCTTGCAAATTCTGGGGCTCGTGTGAAGGTGGGACACCATAAAGCCTTGGTAGGCGCGTTGAATCGCTTGAGAAGTATTCAGCCCGAATTGATGCCTACAGAAGTTAGCGATATGTTGAAACAATTCTCCTCCACAAGTGGTGACACCAGCAAAGAGCTACAGAAAAAAGTGAAGACATTAGATCTGTTTGGTAGAGCCAATACTGTCGGCAAGAGGAAAACTTCTGTCGCGGCCGTTTCTATGGTGAAAGGTGACGGACAGGTGATAGTCAATGGAAGATCCTTCATTGAATATTTCCCAAGAGACACCGATCGCTTGAAGATAGCTTTCCCGTTCAAAGTCGTGAGTCAAGAAGGCGAGTACAATATATTTGTCAAGACGAGCGGAGGAGGTGTCAGCGGCCAAGCTGAGGCCACCATGTATGGCATTGCCAAGGCGCTTGTCATTTTCAATCCTTTACTCAAGTCTAGATTGAGGTCCGCTGGATTGATGACAAGAGACCCCAGAATCGTTGAGAGAAAGAAGCCCGGCAAGGTGAAGGCAAGAAAGTCGCCTACCTGGGTTAAACGTTAAATCCATCCATGTACATATATACTCTTTCGTTCGAAGATGCTGTTCCCAAGAATCTGAAGTAGCATTTTATTGTAAATCTATTCACTGACTGTGAGCCATCAAAGTGTCAAGGATTCGAGGTAGCGCAAAACAGTCTCAACCTCTCCTTTCTCGTATTGAGTGATTTTGCCTTGGAAAGATGACCCTTTTCCGCCACCCTTCATGTTCTTGAGGTGTTTCTTGAGCTCTTGTTGAATCTCTTCAGCTAATGGACCAGTAATCTTGACCATGCCCCCAGTTCCGGCTCTGTGCTCGCCATTCAAGAAGACAATTGTCTGGTCTGTACTAACATTTACACCTGCATCCTTGTTTGCGTTGATGAGGGTCGTGAGCTCTTTCTGTACATTTGTGAGGTACTCAGGAGAACTGTCTGGACGGTAAACTGACGCGATCTTCACTCCCTTATCCTTGAAGTCCGAGAAGACCCTAGAAGCCTCGATGAACGCCAACTCTTTCAAAAGAGCGCTTTCTCTGGCCTGGCATTTCTTGTAGTTCTTGCTAAGATCGGCAACTTTCGAGGACACTTCCTCTATTTGACATGATAGCTGCATACCCAGGATATCCTTTAGTATCAGATGGTATGCGGTGAGCTGCCGCGAAACTCTAGAGCCGCAAATGAAATGAAGCCTGGAGTTTCCACCCCGAACATTTGTCTGGTGCAAAAATGCCACCGCTTGAATCTGACCGGTCGCGGTCAAATGTGTACCGCAGCAAGGGTTGGAGTCGATGTCTCCGATCTGTACTACCCTCACGATTCCCTTGGACAAATCATAGTCGTCAGGAATGTGAGAAGTGTCGATTTCTCTGCCCAATTTGTCGGGAGTGGTTACCTTGATCGGCAAGTCTTCAACAATCATATTATTGACCTTTTCACTCACTTCGTTGATTACGCTTTGCTCGACTTTGCGGGGAAGTTCTATGTAGTTGATCATGTCGCCCATCGACCAACTTAAGGTCTCCAAATCGTAGGTGTCAAATATAGCCGATATCAAGTGCTGACCTGTATGCTGTTGCATAATGTCTAGTCTTCTTTTCCAGTCAACCTCTAATGTAACTTCGGAGCCAACCTCCACCGGCTGAGGTGTTACATGAACGGCCGTGAGTTCTTGACGAAGCACCATATGCACGGGAATTTTCTCTGAGACTGTGGCCAAAACACCTTTATCCGACGGCTGGCCCCCTCCTTCGGGAAACAAGATCGTGTCCTGCAATTCTAGAGCATACAAAGCTTCCCGCGAGCCTTGCTCTGTATCTGAGCTCGTTTTATTCTTATTCTGTTTATCTCTTGAAGTTTTGATTGGCTCATACTCTTTGCACGAAACTACCTTTGTCTTGAGAGTTTTGAGAAATGAATTTCTTTGACATGCTAATGCCCCAACTATCGTTGAGGTAGCCATCGTTGTCATGGTTGCAACTGAGGACCAGAAGAGTGAATTCGGGAATGGAAAAAAAATTGGAACTTCGACGCTCTATCGTTATCAGTGCAGAACCAGGTCAGGACAGTACTGCCGGCTTCTTCGCGCTATATGTAAGTCTAGATTTTTGTATCACTCGTGATTGGCAGATAAGCATTGCAAAATGATATGAGTCATTGAGCACATTTCGTATGTGTTTCAAATTATAACAGGGTTTCGAGATTGTGTTAATCCGTGTCCGTGACAATGAGCGACTCTTTCTTGACAGCTTCTTTCGACTTCATCTGGACATCACGTGCAAGACTGTCTGGCACTTGGGTCGCGAGCAAACACGAGGCCAAAGATCCTACCTCCAGATGAACAGCCGGTGACTATCCCATGACGAAATTTCAGCTCACAGCCAGATTGAAGGGTATTATTACTGAGTCCGCATGGAGCTCTGAAAGAAAAACCAAGTTGCTCGAAAAAGACTGGATTGACCACGAGACTTTGATCCAGCTTTACCGCGAATGTCACCCTACAGCCTCCATGTTGGATCTTTTAAAGGCTACCAGAATCGTGCCTTTTGATAGTGACCAAGAACAGGTCATTAGGCCCAAGACTGAAGAGTTTCTCAAGTCTATGGAACACTTGCGATTGCGAGAAAAAGAGGAGGAATATCAAAAGCTTGTGAAACCGAACTCGGCAATGAACACATTGTACGCGCCTAAATTTGATGATGAGCAGATTGATACCGTCAGGCAACACAAAGAGACTAAAAATCATATCACGACAATGTTCAACATCTTTGTGAGTGTGGCCAGTGTAGTCTACGCGATTTGGTATTGGACAGACTCGTCATGGGGCATTAGAGACAGCTATAGAATATTGATCTGCCTATTTTTCGGCATTCTCATTCTCGTAGCAGAAGTCGTCGTTTACTTGGGATACCTTCGAAGAGTTGAAGAAGCAAAGGTGAAAGAACGGAGCAAAAAAGAGGTGAAAAAAGTGATCCGCTCCTTCACGATAAATTAGCCTGGGGTCGGCTTCGCCTGCTTGCTCACACTTGCAAACGGAGGGCAGGCAGGAAGCAGGCGAATGCTGACAACTTTTTGTGAGGCGGGAACACCCCATACAGCGTGCCTGCTGTGAACAATGGTCTGCTCAAAACTCCATCTCATAAGTACCGTGTAAAGCTCCCAGAACCTGAATGAGGGCCATAAAGTGTCGAGAAACACTATTTTGCAGTTCGAAGAACATTGCCATAACAAGAAATCACTGAGTCTGGTATGCCCGCTTGTCCTCACAAGTACGTCAAGGGGCATGCCCATTCCTCCAATATCAAGATTCTCCACAACGGCGCGCTCAGTGATCTGTGTTTTGCTCATGCACTGCGAGCCTCGCTTTGTGGCAATTTGTTGGATTGACCGGGCGATTTCGTCACGCGCAGTGTAAGCGAAGCAGACATTAAGGAATTTGGTGGTCTGGTCTGTTTTTGAGGTGTCTTCGATACGCTCCAAGTCAGCGAGAATCGAGGGTTCAATCAAATCTTTATTTCCAACAATACGAAAACGAACCTTGTGTTTCTGGATAATGGACTTTTCTGAAATCTTCTTAAGATTATCCTTGAGCAAGTTGAGAATATCGTCAACTTCCTCTTTGGGCCGATTGAAGTTCTCAATTGAAAACGCGTAAATTGATACCTCCTTTATACCAATCTCAAAGCACGATTCCAAAGCCTGGCAAAATTAGTACTTCCCGTGATATGATATGGGTCAATTCGACATGACAGAAAACGAGCGGCAGATCCGATGAATTAAAACCCGGAACGAAAAAAGAAAATAGAAAGAGAAAAAAACATACGTGAATGAGAGCTCTTGTGCCAGCTCTGTGGCCATCTCTAGTGGGGAGTCCCCTCTCCTTCGCAAACCTTCGATTGCCGTCCATGATGAACCCGATGTGCCGAGGAACACGCCCCGGTTTCAAGAGCTCAATGCATTGCCGCTTGAGGCATGTGTGCTCGAGAATATATTTTGGAATTGCCAGAATCCTATCAAGTACTTCAAGTATCATTGTGAAGGGGCTAGGGGTTTCAGGGGGGTTAAGGGTAGTAGAGATGAAAAGAAGCTGGGTGCAAATGGCCGCGAAATCAGATCCAGGCTGGGGTGCAAAAGCGACGCGGCAGGTGCAGAGATCAAGAATGCATACCCTTTGATTTTGTGTACAATAGCATGTAGCGCGAACTCAAGACATGGCCATAGTGTCTTTATTACCGTCTACGTAGAAATCAGCGAAAATAGAACAGAAAGCATGCGGAAAGCAGCTCCGTGATAACTTAAACGTGAGCATCTCACATTGACTGATAGCTTGGGGACACCAACGACAATTGTTGATGCAGAGAACGCTTGAATCCCTGTAGAACGGTTTTTCTTTTTTGATGAAAAAGAGCATTGTATCACTCCAATGTCGTAGTGCGATCGTGAACTTAATCTCTCTCATCGAAGTGACATGTAGTATTGGGCTCCAGTAATTGACTTCAAGATGCTCGTTTGTGCAGTCCAGATATTTACATGTGGGTGTCTCACTTTCCCTAATCCAGTGAAACACATACGGCCTGCACCCAGGCACTGCTCCACGAGATCATCAAAGACCGATGAATGAATGCGCCAACACAAGTCATTGGCGAGCCTCAACAATTACTTTCATATGTCTGCGTTCCGCAAAAATCCGGATCCAAGCCACAAGGACTCGCGTCAGCGCCAAACAAAGAAAGACGACGCAATCCGCCGCAAAATTGAGCATGAATTATCCAAGAAACGCAGTTTAGGCTCGCGCGTAACCCGTAAGGGGAAGGCACTCCCTGGGACGGTGATGTACTTGAAACCTTCGGAGCCTATTATCTGCAAGACATCCGCCACGGTCTATGAAGCCGCGCAATTGATGTCTGCACGCAGAGAAAACTGTATTTTGGTGGTCAATGACCTTGGCGAGCTTATTGGCATCTTCACGGCCAAAGACTTGGCGTTCCGCATTGTTGGGTCTGGCTTGAGCGCCACGACGGTCACCATCGACCAAATCATGACCCCATCGCCGTTGTGTGCAAATGCTAATAGCCCAGCCGCAGAGGCATTGACTCTTATGGTTGAGAAGGGTTTTCGTCATCTTCCTGTCTTGGACGACCAAAACCGCATCGTTGGCGTACTTGACATCACCAAGTCTTACGCGCAACAAATGGAGAAGTTAGAGCGCTTGAACTTTTCCTCGAAGAAATTGCATGAGGCTCTCGACAATGTCCACCTTGAGATCGGCATGGCCGCACATTCACCTTACGTGCTCGAATACTTTGCCAGCTTGAAGCTGAAGATGAGTGGGCCTACGCTACTGACGGTATTGGACCACACCACGAATCCCGTATATGCCACAATCAAGACCTCTGTCTATGAAGCCACTTTGCTCATGAGGGAGAACCGTACCACAGCCGTATTGGTGAAGGATACTGATGACGCCGTTTCGGGCATTTTCACCTCAAAAGATGTGGTCTTGCGCGTGATCGCTGCAGGACTAGATCCAAAGAAGTGCTCCCTCGTTCGTGTCATGACACCGCAGCCGGATGTGGCAGACCTCGAGTTCCCGATACAGTCGGCGTTGCGTCAGATGTTTGACGGTCATTTCCTAAACCTTCCCGTTGTTGATGCGAATAAAGATATTGTAGGAATTGTTGACGTGTTGAAACTCACGTATGCTACGTTGAATCAAATCAAGAAAATTGAGCTGAGCTCGTCGGACAACTCCGCCAACAGCTCCCCCGAGGAGGGTCCGGCCTGGAATAAGTTCTGGACTTCTCTCGACAACGAAGACTCCGAATCTTTACACTCTGACTCCATAACCAGTGCACCCGACGTTACTCCTTCTGAATTTCAGCTGTTCAATGTCGACATCGGTCCCTCGGACTCGATATCAGCTGTAGGTGAGAGCATGTCGTCAAGACCAGCAGAGTCGAGTATCCTGCCCGTGGAGGAGGCCTTTATCTTCAAGTTCAAATCACCTGCAGCGCACGGCCGTGTGCACAGGGTATCCGTCAAACATGACGAGACACTCGAAGATTTGCGCAGTTTCATAGATGCCAAGCTACACCACTCAGACTATGAGGCATTGAGCATACTTGATCGTCTGAAAGATACGTATGCCATCAGCTATATCGATGACGAGGGTGATGTGGTTTCTATCACTTCTGATAGCGACTTAAAGGATTGCATCAGGGTGAACCGTGAGCTCCAAAGTAAGAAGGCCGACTTGTACCTCCATAGCCCACATGAGGCGGCTCCCGTCGACCTAAACAAACTCCCCGGTCACAAGACGCACGTTCCAGTTAGCTATGACTTGATTCCAGGATTGCCCAACTATGCCCTTGCTTCGGGAGTATTGTGCGTGACGTCAATTCTTGCAGCGTTGATGATCGTGTCTAAGAGAAAATAAGCTTCAAAAGATGCGCCCTTTGGTTTGACTTGGTATCTACTTCCTTTATTTATTTTTCGTATATGTACATGTGGCTTTCATTGTATACTCAGTTCGCCAGAGCCTGCTTCTTCAAATCTTCAAAGATCTTCTCTTGTTCCTGCTCGCTATGCTCGGTGTTTACGTATACATTCGGTTGCTCCTCAAAATCCTCTGGTCTCAAAACGATAGCGTTGGGGTTTCTTTCACTTGACCATCTGTGTGTGATCTGCTTTTGCAAGGAGCTGTACAAGTACTCCACATCGTGCGATCTTGAGATAGTGTAGTCCTTGATATCAAATCCAAGCTTTTGCTGCACGAGTTTCGTAAACGCAAATCTCTTTTGTAAATCGCCAAGTGTTGTGGATGAGTATTGCTCAACTGAGATTGCGCTTCCATAACTTTCTTCGAAAGCTTTGTTGATGGCATCCGCAACCATTTCTTTAGTCACAGAGGCCTCAATGTCTTGAGGACGCACAACCTTCTCTTTCCATTGCGTGATCTGGAAGCCCGGGATATCCGTCTCAGGATCAAACGGTTTATGCGAGAGAGAGTTTTTCTCGTTTAAAACAAGAATTTTTGAGTTCGGGTCCACGGCATATTCGTCCTGTTTCTCAATGAGGTCTTTTGTCTTTGAATCTTTTGAACCGAAGATGTTTTGCAAGAAAAGCGAACGCGGCGTAGACACGAAAGCTCGCGTGCCTAGGGATTTTGAAAGAAGGCGTCTCGAGATCATATGGTACAAACTTTGGCTAATTACACTTCATGCCGACTCACTTTGAACTGTCATCTAGAAAAAAATGAAGACCATTGCTCATGTGCAGGATTTACTGTCTCAATTAAATTTCATACCAAACCTAAATCGTCTAATTGCGTTATACTTTCTGTTAAAAAGCCCTCGGTTGTTTTCGGCTCTTTCTCAGCTCCAATTTTACAGCCATCTTGCCTTTTAATTTCTTTCCAGCGTTGTAGCACAAAAGTGCAACCACCATGAGTAGTGCGACAGATCCCATATCCGGCCTTGCGGCAGTCGTTAGCCGTTTCGCACCCGTTAGCGTTAGAGTGCCTGTACCTGATTGCCCGGCAGAAAGTGCTGTGAACAATTCTCTCTTGGTCGGAGCATTGAAAACGGCTGCAGTTGTTTCACCTGAACTCGCTGTTGTGCTAGTGGGCGTGGAGGTGCTACCGGAATTAGATGATGTGGACACTGTGACCTCACCCTGCTCACACCAGCCGTTCACAGGGATACAGTTGATGTATTTACACCACGAACACGTCTCTTCATTATTCTCCTGCCTTTTCGATTTCAAATTCTTGGTGAGGAGTGCGAAGTAAACAATGGCGAGCGCTAGACTAGCGATTCTTGCCATAGACCACGCTGCAATCTTCCACGGCACCTTATCTTTATACTTACTCAACGGATTCCATCCGTCCACAAACAACTTCCATGTGGGGGTTTCGGGGTCATATGTGTAAATGCCATTCACAAATACAAAGGACGGGTCTGGTAGAAGGACTATCGAAGTCAAAATTCCCATGCCAAACCCACCTATGTGGGAAAAATTATCTAGACCCGGCAAAAGCCCAAGCACGAAAGACACGAGTATTTCCAAAATCATGATGATGATGAATGTTTTGTACCTTTTGGTCTCGTAGATATTGGTGTTTTTTGTGCCACAGTATATGAACAAAAGAAAGTTCGCTGCAATGATGCCAAACAACGACCCAGAGGCACCAGTCGAGGCAACCCCGTTCGGCGAAAAATTTGCACCAAGCAAAAAGCCTGAAACCCCACTAGCAATGTAAATGATACCGTATTTCAAACAGCCAATGGCCCGCTCAACAGCTATTCCCATGGTTAGTTGAAGAATTAGATTGAATAGGATATGCAAGAACCCAGCATGCAAAAATATAGGAAGAATAACACGGTAGTACTGGCTGGGAACGTACTCATCGTCAACGATTGGAATTCCGCTCAAACCGCACAACTCGTTCAAGTTACACACATTAGTGTCAATGGAAGTTGAGTTGGGGCAAGGAAACTGAATGGATGTATCCAGAGTGATTCCCAGGAGCTTATGCATGCAGGGCACGTACCTGGCGCCCATATTGATCAAAACGTATGTGGAAGGGCCAAGCATAGGATT
Organism: Metschnikowia pulcherrima; assembly: GCA_009746055.1. Taxonomy (NCBI): domain Eukaryota; kingdom Fungi; phylum Ascomycota; class Pichiomycetes; order Serinales; family Metschnikowiaceae; genus Metschnikowia; species Metschnikowia pulcherrima. The sequence continues at coordinate 391,819 of VFXK01000010.1, forward strand.
GAAGTAGGGCTTTGTTTGGAACGGAGATCCTGTCCAAACGCCCATTTTAACCAATTCCACTATGAAAACGATCACCTGAGCCGTGGTAACCAAAATAGAAAACCACGGTAGCTTTGTATAGTGAAAACGCGGGAATCTATTTTCAAGCTTTCGCCTATTACGCTCATTGCGAGCTATGTGCTTGTCTAGTAGATAATTATCATCCCGAGAAGCATTCATGTAATTATTTGGAACATCTGTTTGCGCTGGCACCACTGAGTAGCCTTGAATGTTTGAGGGGTAAGAGCTCTGAAAAGGATCGGGGGTCTGAAAGGAAGACTGGCTTTGTTCAAACGGATTTTTGCGGATATCGGAGAGTTCGTATAGATCCGCAGAAGCATTTGAGTCGTATCTCTGATTTGCATCCAAAAGATTAGGTTGTGAGTCGTCTCGCAGCCTCATCTGGGGGACTGCTTGATTTGAGTGGCCATTTTCTATAGGCGAATAGGGCGTCGTTCGGTCCATACCAGCATGACTTGGCGGCGCGTAGCCTAAGTTGTCTTGAGACGTGTTCAAGCTGCCCAGGCGCCAAACGCTCAGTGAATCTGCATTTCCCACAAATTTATCTCTGAAATGGGACATGAGCGGTTTTTCTCTTATGTGTCTTTTCTCTTTTCGTCAAAGGGTGCTTTTTATGAAGAAAGGTTAAATCCCGAGCCTCTTTGTATGTAAGATATTGATTGTTATAAAAATAGAGCCAGGTGAGCACCAAGGCTTAGACGTCGCATTTCGTAGCGGAACGCGCTTCAAGCAGACCCCACTTGCAAAGGTTGAAACTTGGGGTGCTCCTGTGGTGCACTGAGGCAGGTCTAGACATTGCAATAGCGTGGGCTCGCATCGTCTTCACCCGAGACAGTGAAGTGAATTTGGTTTTTAGGTTCACTCGGGCTTTTGGAGGCCGATGTTCATTGGCCATCGTCTTGGCTATTTTCCACATATAGTTATGCGTAAACGAACAGTCTCTTTGCTAGAAGCCGACGGTGCGACGGGCAATGGTCAATTTCACCCGTATGGATTCCCCCCCCCCCCCCCCCCCCCCCCCCCCCCCATCTTGTCACTCATAGCCGCTTCAATGCACTGCACCCTACTTTCATCGCAAATCAGATCATAACTATATTTTTTCGGGTTATGCAATCGTCAGAATTAAACTGTTTTTCTATACTACAAACTATACACTACTTGAACAAATTGGCGTTCGACAATGGGTCCACCTTCAAGACCTGGTCTCTCAACTTGACTTTTCTGTCGACGGCAGCGTTGGCACGAGCACGGGCCAGCTCGGCAGCTTGCTGTTTGACTTGCGCTCTGGCAAAGTTTGGCGACACGTACTGCTTGTTCTCGTAGATCTTAGGGCCAGAGAACGAGCCTTCCAAGATCGTGATCAAAGTCATGACGAAACGGGGGCCAATCTCGACCAACGACAAGGATTCGGCGTCCAAGTTTGAGGCCTCGGTCTCCTTGAGCTGCTCTGTTTCGGAAATCTGGTAGTTTCTGACCCAGATCTTGTTGTCGACAATCGAGAAGGTCATCACGTGGTCAACGAATGGCTTGGACTTTCTGGCGTTGGGTGGAACGCCGAAGGTGTGGGTAAACATTTCCCTAATGAGCTCGTGGTGAGCCGAATCGGTGAAACTCTTGTCGAAACTAAGAATGGGCCTAGATCCCTTTAAGCAATTGCCAGTGAAGTTGAGCTCGTCCAATGTGTGCATGTTTTGTACGTAGAATTTCAACGTGGGGCCATTAGGTGGCTTTGAGATCCAGAGATAAAGATCCTGGTGTTTTCTCGCCTCGAAAAAAAAGATGTTGTTACAGTTGTATAATTCAGCAACTTCATTGAGCTGCCACAAATTTTTTTTCGAGTCGAATTTAGGCTCTTTTCTGGCGTGAGGCATCAATTGCGTCAAGTCATTGATCAAGTGGCGATGCCTGTAAGTGACACCACGGGAGGAGATCACCAACACTCGCTGGCGGTTTATGTGCTTGGTTTTGTCAGAAGTGTCTTTAGACGACTTCGATTGCAAAGCTTTGTAGATAGCTGACATGTTATTTTATGTGTTGTGAATAACAGAAACGATGCAGTAATTTTTTCCTCTGGTTTTCGGTGTGAGTATCTCACGATGAGGTTTGGTATATAGGGGACCGAAGCGCAGGGCTTGGTCTCGGTTCCATACATAATGCAACAAAAAAATAAAGTCGATTAATTTGCAGTCTGAAGACGGAAAAGAAGCTCTTCATTTTTTTAGTTTTCAGCCAACTAGAGATGAGGTTTTTTTCATCTTGCTCTCACGAAATCGAGTCGTCCAAATCCTCCCCCAAGATATTCGGGCCGACTCTCACCCAATCTCAACCCGTTTGACGTAAAGTCTCAATGTCTTTGCAAGCAGTGGTCCATACGAACTTGAGGTTGTCACTTCAGTCTCTTGGGTAATTCTGGTCTGCTCAAAATTCCAAGTGTATACTGAAAAGACTATCGTCGTCGGGCCCTTATTACTCATATACTAAACTGGCTTGAGGAAGGCCAGGTGTAAACACTACAGAATGTCTCGAATAGTTATTCATTTATTCTATGTACTTTTTGATCTCCCATAAAAAAGAAGCTTAGTGTTTCTCAGCATGTTTGGCCAAGAAGTCCTGAACGAACTTCTCCTCTTCGGGGGAGGCAGCGTTGATAGGAGGGTGCACAGGCTTGGGTGGACCCCATGGCTTTGGAGCGACAACGAAGACAACAGACCCCAATGTGGCAAGGGCCAAGATGTTAGGTTGCACGGATCTACCGAGGATTGTGTAAGCAGCACCCATTGTTGATTTGTTGAATAAGTTTCTGGTTGGCAAATTTCTCGTCCATGAAGTTCACGGTGAACGCGGATCTCATTGGGCGTATTTATATGTAGGATTTTTGCAGCTGTCTGAATAGGTGGTGAAAGTTTGAACTACTATAGATCAACCTGATGGCGACTCGACCGATCAGTCCAGGAATCGGAAAGAGTGTAAAAGCACGACCGTTTTTTATTGAGGCGAAGTTTGTTGTCGAGTGACACAATGTACGCCCAGACTCTATGTGATCACCTAATTTGAGTATGTACAAATTACAGACCGTCATGAGCGGCTTGTGGGATTCCAAAAAAAGAAAAGGCACAACGTTGTAGTTCTTGTTGTTTTAAACCTGAATCCTTGTTATTAATACGGCTTCATTGCCGCAATGACACAGTGTGTGCCACAGTTCACATGACGTGAAACAAAGGCCGCAATCATCCCTACGCTTGGGCCGATTCTTGAAATCTTGAGGTACCACGAGATGCCTATTGCACAACTCGAAAGCATGTGGCAGTTGCGTGGGGACATACAAGTAATCATATAAACCGTCCAAAGTGAATGGGTCAAATTTGGCATTTTTCGGGCTGTGGCCCGGCGCGGCTCTCTCATCAGTCAGCCGAGCTTTTTTGACCCCCCAATTCGTCAAGCCCCAATGTGGGCGAGCAGATTACTATGGAATCGTACATAAAAAGCCCATGATGTAGATTTGACTAAGGATCATATTTATTTCCTTCAAATTTGGTTCTTGTTAGTGTTTGCCGTTTTTCTACGCCGCATTCCCTTTGCAATCGCCCCCACTCATCCGTCGCGCACACATTGGCACGGCGATTCACATCTCTACGTAACGAATCTATCCTCGCGCTGCATCGTCTGCCTGCTTTATTTCGTTCCCTTATACATCACACGCCTGTCTCGTTGGTTCAAAAGAAGAGTATCGTATTCAGGGCTCTAAAGTGACTCCCAAGCATCACGTTGTCTCTTTAACTGTCTCATCCCGCCGCGTTCTTTGCTTATATGCCCATTCTGGCACTCACTTCGACAAGACTCAACATTCCACTGGACTGCTTCATTAAAGTCCATACACTCTGCCGTATAAATTTCTGGCGTTTTCTGAAATACAACTTTCGCCCCGTCGCCTCGATTGTATCACAGGATGGAAAGTCAAGGTACAAGGTTCATACGTACACTCGCCAGCAGGCTCGAGTCGATTCTTCCGAATAGAACTGGGCATACATTGGCTGAAGTCGAGTTAAATTCACAGTTCATCATCACAACAAACCTCATTCTCAAGAATTGCAAGCCGAATGAGCTCAACGGTCATCAGGACTTCTTCTCTGAGCTCTTGAGTGCCTTGGTGGCGATCTTGGAGAAGCTCAACCTTGCTGCAGATTCTGGGAAACTCATAATGAGAAACGAAAACGTTTTGGCGTCTACAGTCATTCTCACGAGACTCTTGCGCATCATCGCTATCACAAATTGGGATCCAGAGCGCAACTATACCCATAGGGAAGGACTGTCCTTGGATTTCGGTATCAAGTTTGACATAGGTTCCAGCAATATTCGCGACAACTTCGAACTCTACGCTCACACGGAACCACCAGCCGTCCACGCGGATCTATGTCATGTGCTTGAGGTTCTTTTCACTCTCTTATCACCCGAAGTCAATGTTCAAGCACTTGCTGACATTCGCAAGTTCAAGCCTACATCTCGAGACATCGATTATTGCGTTTCGCCCCAAGTACAACTTCTGCCCGAAGAGCTCCGAGCGCAAATTCTTGAAATTGATTCAAACACTCTGGTTGTTTTGCGATATATTGCGGCTTCCAATCAAGCTGACTATGCGACTTTCTTGAAGCGTAAATTGTTTTCTTATGTGGAACGAGGCGAGCATGTGCCGCTCGCTGCCCTTCAAAGATATGCTAGTCTGTTGATGTACGTGTACTGTACGCCCAACAACACCAGCTTTTATCTCAAGCTGGTGTATAACTCGATTCCCTACGTGCGCTCGAATACGTGGAAGCAACTTCTTTTACACTACGAGTCCATGAACCTACGCACTCAATGTATAAACAAGCCCGGCTTCTACTCAAAGGTGATTTACGCAGGGAGTACTGCCGAGCAAGAGTGCAAGGTCATTTTCGACTACATTTTCGCGGCATTTGAACATGAGCCCAATGCGAATACTTCGCTCTTTCTGTGGTATGTTATATTGTGTCCATCTGATTTTGAAGAGCTTTTGCTGAAATCCAACAAGATTAAACAAGTGTTCAATAAAAGAGTGAAGTTTCTCAATTCTGTCTTGAAAGACTCGCAAGCTGGTGTGAATTTGGATTGTTTCGAGTCTTTGATCAGCATTTTTTTGTTGGGTTCGTTATTACCAGAGACTGAGTCTGGCGTTAGGCAGTTCAGTATCCGTTTCCTAGATGAAACCTACCATTTACTTGTCAAAATGCGCTCTAAATGTGTCACTGACTCACTTCTCGTTCGTTACCGAGTGCTATACCAAAAGCTATTTACTGCTGCCATTGTCATCAAGCCAGAAAAATACATCCCTCTATTTATTCGTGAATTTCAGCAGAAGCATGAAAGTCAAAGTGAGATCTTCTACGATTTGTCTAAGATACTTGATTCACATGATTTGTTGTCAGTGGTTATGGCTCTATCGTGTCTGCCGCGTTACCGCAATATGTTCGATGCCATCATGAAAAGGATAAATGGCCATCTATCGAACATCATGCATGCGTGCACCCAGATTCTTTTTCAGTTGGAAAGGCCGGTGGGGGCATCTCGACGGCTGTCTAATGATAGTCAGTCGAAAGCATTTAGCTATATGACTAAATCTCATAATGAGGCAAATTCAAACCCACACTATTGGCTAAAGCCTTGCAGGAGTCAAGTGTCAGAAAAGCATACAGAGTTGGTTGAGGATATTCTCAGAATAACACTTGACATATACACCGAAGGACCTTCTTACTTTTTGCAGTTTACTTTTGTCAAACCGGATGATACAGAGGATCGCAAGGTCGAGCAAATGCTTACATTTTCTAATCAGGTGTTTGCTCCTCTTAGCATGGCTATCTACTTCCGAGCGACAGGTACAAGAAGTTTGTTTGGATCGGCTTGCAAGTTGTCCATGAAATTGTTGCAGGTGGGGAATGCAAAGACTTCGTCCGATGAAACACACTGCATTTGCACTTTCATTTCGCATAATGTTATTCACAGCACCTGTGAAGTCATCAGTGAACTTTCATACCCAGCTTTCAAAGAATACTTCGTTTTCCTAAAGACGTTTATGCTGGAAAGAATCGACAACATCGCGAGGGCTCGAGAAAATGCTTACTATCAAAGCAAGTGGGTACACACTGGATGCGAACGTGTTTGCACCTCTTTGGACAAGCTTTTGATGCTCTGCTTGTGTACTCATGACATTCAATTTTTCAGCTTGCTCAAGCTTTCTATAAAAGCACATGCATTCGAAGCCCTCGCCACTGAAAATGGTATCCATTGCTATCATAATTCGCTAGCCGAGTCATTCAGTGATGTTATGGGCGATGATGTGGTTTTCACGGGGTTTGTCTCTCTTCACAAAAAATTCAAATCTATTCTAGCCGACTTCGAGCCCACAAAAGGTTTGTATGAGGCATGGGTGATTATTTACGGCAGATGGATGGAAATGATTGATAACATGACCGGTCTGGATGATGATACTTTCACTTTTAAGCACTACACCGAGTTTTTATCAACTACCTCTGGCTGTTTCTTGAGGGGCAAAATTTCAGAGACCCGAATTGGAGATCAGGAGGCCGCAAAAGATTTGATTTCTTCATTTTACGACAGAGCCGTGTCTCTTCTCGATTGTGAGGAGCTATTCATACGTGTGGTCATTCGAGAGGCTCTCTCTGCTGAGACCCACCCGGATGTTTATCGTTTGATTTACGATAAAATCATGGACGTCATCAGAAAGAACAGAGAACAAAAGTCGATATCAAGTCAATCTATTCTATTTACGGAAGAAGCTGTCTCTATTTTTTCGTCCATCCTCAGTATGAAGTCCGAGGGTGCTTTGGTCTTGGCGGCATTATTTCCGGATGTTGTGGAGATCTTTTTCGACTATGTCAGTATGGTTCCTCGCCTGCCTGATCAAATAAAGTTGAAACTCAGGCTATGCAAACTCACGTCTGTGATAGCTATTCAAAAAGAGCAGATAGGAGTCTCGGGTGCTTTCAAGCTTCGGAACTTGTTCGCGAAAACAGTGGCTGAGTGGCTTGAATCTGCTGTCTTCTACAACATTGACGAATCAACAAACTCTATCAATACGGCTTCCAGTTGGTGGACGAGCCTCGGACATCGAATACCTACAAATTGAGCTTGCAACGGAGTGTTCCAAATGCTTGGCACTTCAACTTCAGTCGTTAGTGTTGACAGTTCCCGACGGTACTAAGGAAAAAAACTTCGACCAAGCGAAAGATCTAGTCTTCTCAAATTTTTTCTCCTTGTTTTACAAACTCTTTCAAAAGTTCAACGGCAGTGATCCATCTCCATTGATGATGAAGTCGAAATACAAGATACAGAACATCACAGATCAGATTTTGAAGGGAATTTCCAACATGCTTCAATCTAATATTGGGATCGGGTTGCAATTTGCTTTACCATTGGGATACCACGAAAATCAAAAGATCAGACCTATATTCTTGGACATATTTGCGACTACTCTTTCCGCTGGAAAATTGAATTCAAAGCAGGAAGATATCTCGGATGAAAAGATTCATCGTCTCGCTGAGCTATATGAAATTTATGGCGCTGCTGCTGCGATTGCTTCGCCAGCAGAACACAACTTATTGGCGACTTCACTAAATGGGCTCTATGGGTACACTATGGGGCTTGACAAACTTTTTTTGACTCTTTTGAAGGTCGAAATGAAAAAAGTCAATCGCGCATCCGATATTTTTCGTGGTAACTCTACGTTGACTAGATTGATGTCCATTTTTGCCAAGGAATATGGAACACCTTATCTCTCAGTTGTTTTGAGGCCATTTGTGGAAGACATGGTCGAAAATAGCGTGGTTTTCGAAGTTGAGAGAGAAAGTGAAGCAGATGACATCAAACTCTTCATCAAATACCTCAAGAAGTTGGTCGACAGTGTCGTAAATTCGATGCCTTGGGTACCCGAGCCTTTTCGGTTCATTTGTGTGGAAATATTCAAATGCGTGGGTGAGAAATTTGAAGATGCATCGCTCATTGCCGTTGGCTCATTTTTATTCCTTCGCTTTTTCTGCCCGGCTATAGTCAGCCCCGAGTCTTTTTTCGATTTGACCTCAGTTGATCAGAAAGTGAAGAGATCTCTCATGCAAATTGTGAAAACTATCCAATACATGGCAAATGGCTCAATACTGAATTTGAGGTGGAAGTCATTGATGAATGAGTCCGAAGTGATGAACAAGCTAAGTGAGGACATTTTTCGTTTCTTGGGCAAGATTGCAACGGAGAGTAATGACTCGAGCTATGTGTTTCATCGGATTACTTTGAAACCTCTAACTTGCTTGAGGTACATTCATAAATTTTTCTTTACCTATTTTGTTGAGATCAGACACAACTTTCTTGTTGGTGGCTCGCTTTCGGACCATAAACTTTTACAGCAAAAGATCGCAACATGGAGGAAGCTTGATTCCATTATGGCCGAACTCGGGAATCCGAAGCCATCCATTTCCTTGCAGGGAACGAGGTCATACAAAGCGATTGACTCGCAATCCAATCTTGGAAATTCACAATTTGCCGAGTTTATGGCCAAAATGTCTGCAAAAAATATCGAAACCTCGATAGAAGCACCCATTGTGAGGAATGCTGTCTTTCACGACGGAATTCCTGCCGTGGTGATCACGTTCAGACATCTTCGTGAAATCTCTTTTGACGTGGGTACATTGGTATACTTGGTGCTAGAAAATGTGAGTCCAATTTGGGAAAATCCTTTCTACTGTGTTGTTGACTTAACACAATTTTACTACTTGGGGATAGTTGGGAAGAATTTTGCTTCTTTGTTAAACATCTATGCACCAAAGATCTTTTTTGCGAATTGCAAGCGGACATTCTACTACAATTTACCGAGAGCTTCTCACTTGTCCATCATCGAATCCTTGACAGATTTTAGACCGCAAAATAGAATTGAAAGCTCGATCAGCTTTTACTCTGAGCAGGATGATCGTGAAGTGATCGAGACTTTGTGTCTCAGCGAATCAACGATGGCCATCCCGCTGGAGGTTAAATTTGTTTGCAATTCGTGCATGCTTTACGAGGAAGACACGCACCTGTTCACAAACGTGACAGTGAAACTAGGGCGCCTGTGGCTTCTGTTATGGTTTGATAGATTTGACTTTCACCGAGAGTACACAGCGACAACATCTGTCGCACCGGTGGAAGTTCTTCGCTTGTCCGATTTGGCGAGGTGTGAAACTTCCAACAAGAGTGGGAGGGAAAATGAGTTTACACTTTACCTCAACAGGTACAACTACCAAGTAACGCTTATTTCTCCTCAGAGACAGGAGATTTTGAGATTCTTGTACCTCGCTATGCTTCGTTCATCGAAGAAGTCTAAAAGCCTCAGATCGGTAGCGGACGAATTAGAACTTGAAGAGTCACAACGGTTTAGTGCAATCGCTCATCTCCTGTTTCATGGCTTATTGCAGAATTCTGAAGAGATAAGGATTTCTGCATCAAACCTTTTGCGGTCCTTCTCGTCTTACTATGAAATCACGTTCGATGATTCCAGCAAGAATTTTACTAAAGCGTCCTTTCCCATCGATATGACTGATTTTGTGGTCTCTTACTCCTCCAACCTTGCGGACAATTTTCCACAGTATTCTTATGAGTTCCTCAAAGCGTTTTTTGCAAACTTTGATAGCTTCGCTCTGAACTCTAAGATTTCTGGGATCATGTACATCTCTCCCTGGGTCGTTAATCTTCATGAGCACATTTCCAAAGACCTTGATGGTATAGAGAAAATCTCATTTGTCGTGCGTCAATTGTGTAAGCTTACTACTCGCAACCCCGACATCTTGCCATTCACCAAAGAGCTTGTATGGAAAAGGATCTTCAGAGACATGAGAATGACGGCTATTCTAGTTGAGGAGTTGGTGGCCATAGCGATGGAGATCGCCTCGGAGAGTGATGATTGGAATGTCGTGATCTCCGTTTTTTATCCCAGTGTTGAGCTCTGTGGCGAGCTCGTGTCCAGACTTCATGATTGCATTTCCAAGACCAAAAATCTGGACTCTGAGATCGCAATCCAAAGCAAGATTCTGGAAATTTCGCTTTTAGTCAAAATTTGCGCGTCTGTATTCTTTGACTCTTATGTGTTTGGATCATTGTACTTGCTGGACGTATTTTTCTTTTGTACGCTTTTCATTGACCGATCTGATCTTGAGTTTGGTCATGATTTGCAAAGTCTTGTTTTGAACACAGTGCAATCTTTCGCCCGAAAACCACTGCTAGATGAGGAACAGATGAAGCTTATCGGCGAAACCGCGGCCTACTTCAGTGGTCAAAGAGCTAAAATGTTGTTTGGCTTAACCACCAAGGAGCGAGGGGCGCATGTTGATTTTTCACAAAATTACGAAAGATCAATATCTTTCGAGCATCTTTGTGATTATTTGAACAATTTCATTTCCAACATAGGTTCCTCAGATGACAAGAAGTATTGGGTTTCACGGTGGTCCTCGCTATCAAAGGACATAGCCTTCAGCGACTCTTTCTTCCAGATGCGAGCATACACGATCGTTTGCACGTTAGCTCGTTCGGGCGTGAGTGACTCGGTTGGCGGTAGAATCATGGAGGTGCTCACAAGTCAATTTTTTGACAACCCTGACTCATATTTTGAGGGTTCGGTTTGTTTTCTTCGATTGATGCGAGGTCTTGCTAATGACTCGGTTTATTTGCCGCTCCTTGTGTGGGTGGTGGTCGGAGCAATCCTTCTGGATTTTCCGCTCAACTATCAAGCCATAATATCGTCCTTGAGTGAATGCTTAAACAAAATGATTTCCGAGGAAGGTTTTGCAAAAAACGTGTTTGCATTCAGATCTAATTTGGACCCTCTTCTCGAAGATTTTGAACGAAGAGTGGGTGTCAGTATCAACGAAGACAACTACGAGTTTGTCATTTTGTTCTTGATAAGCAAAGGGTTGGCTGCTTCACAAACACGGCACACTTCTGTCATGACGATCAAGAGAGCGCTTGTGAAGAAAAGGGAAAGCATCGGTAACGATTTCTTGAATCAGACTAAGAGAGGTGATTTCACCCTCGCTTATCTCCTCGTGCTTTACCTCTCGCTCCTGGACTCTGCTTTCCAAGAGTTTATGAGGGAAATTCATTTGGAAGCGACGCCAATGACCCAAATTGGAAGAGATAAAATTCCTCAGGTGTTGCTTGAGGGTTTGTGTCAGCTGTCCCGTCAGTTGCAATTGGCGCTTATTATAGCAGCGCGTCTCTTTTCTGGTGATTGTGAACTGATCTTCAAGTATAAGTTCATTGCACTATATGCTAAAGTGTTCGAACTTCTGAAAGACTCGGGTTTGTTGGTTCTCCATCTAGTTCAAGAGAAACTAGAGGACTCATTTATTAGCGCTGCATCGAACTCTCACACGAACGACATTTCGGCACTCTTGATGGAGGTGGTGAGGGATACGCGTTACAATAGCAAATTATGGCAGGAGAAAGCTGACACAATTCTTCAGGAAGACCACATAACCAGCATTGACTTTGTCAATCCTCATGTGCAGCATCATGAAACAAACGAGTCAGTATACCGCATGACACTCGTGAGGCAAATCTTCTACCGAAACTTATGCAGTGCCATAGATGGCCTGAAGTTGGAGAGGTACTAGAGAGCATAAACTTGCGTACATTATATTAAATTTGTTCTGTATAGCCGAAATATCGAAGCCTCTCAGATAATAGATCATCGGGCGAAATGGCCCTCCATTGCTTTTTGATGAAGTCGGAAGATCGCCATGGTAGCTTGTGCGTCTTCCACTGAGGAGTGCTGGCCATTTTGGATCTCAATGCCTAATAGCACCAAGCATAATTTCTTTAGCGCTGGCGTCTTTCCCCCATTCAGCTTCTTGAAGTCCGGAAACCTTGAAGTATCTCTAATCCGGTGTTTTGGCACCGAGATGTTGAGACAACTCAAGTCATTATGCACCGCGTGACCTACCACAATTCTATCGCTTATGATCTCTCCCACCATTTTCCTCGCCTCGTTGAACGATATAGCACTATGCATGTGTTGTGGGGTCACTCCTGAAACCCAAGTCCGCCAATTCGTGACACGCCCTTCCGGCTTAACGTATGTATCTAGTAGCTCCACGCCAAAGTAATTTACTATGGAGACTCGTGCGAGCGCCGATTCGTCCCCGGGTCCAACACCTACAAACTCACAATCAATCGCCACGAATTTCCCGGGCGCACGTTTCTTCTTGTCTGAATAGTCTACCTGAATTTTGGCATTACCAGGTTCCACCTTGAATTTAGAATGTGAAGGAGATGTCCATAGTGCAAATTCTAGAGGCGTGAGGTGTCTGGTCGGAACCGGGGTAATTCCTCCATGTTCTTTTCTGATATCCGAGGCATTTTTGCTCTGATACTTACGCTTTCTTTGTAAATTTGCGGTTTTTGTCTTGAGCTCCGCCACTTTTCCGGGCTGGAGTTTGGAGCTGAGTGCTTTCCAATTCAGCGAAAGAGCCATAAGCGGAACATGGCTAGGAATATGTGCAGTGTGATGAGGAAGCTGGAGCAGGTGCAAGCCTGCGCGAAGACCCCATCCAGGCGATTTGGCTTCAAATTTTCATCAGTTTTAGGGTCGTGGTGAAAATGCGCATTGAGATGAATATAGAAATGTCTCTGTTATCTCGCTTCTGCAATTTGCTTTATAAACAATCGAGTCGACTTTTTGACTAGCTAGCAGCGATCTATACTCCGTACACACGATTCAACTCTCACGCATCAAAATCCCCGCTCGTATTACAAGTTGACACTAGATGCGTTGTACAATTGTAGCGCCCATCTGATCTTTTCGAAGATTTCATCACATTGTGCGACAGTCTCCGCTTCGAGGTCGTACTTCTTCTTTATCACTGTCTCCTTACCCCCTGACTCGCCCTCCTTTTTAATGACAATCTTAAAGTGGGTGGGGCTCTTGCTCTCCTTGTACAGCTTGAGCTTGACGATTTGCGATATGTGGAACGAACTTGTTTTGAGCATAGTGTCGTTGTAGTATTTGGAATAGTTGTAATGGTGCAAATAATGATGGTGGTGATGGTTCCCGCTCTGACTTGCGCCTGAAAAGGAGTTGTCATGAAACGTCGATTTCCAATTTGTATCATCTGTTGGTGCTAAGTGAATATAGTCACCATCAATAATGAGGGATTTTTCAATTCGATAAATAAGTGGAGCTTTCTTTCTGAAGACTCTCCATTTGCAATAAAATGTGCTCAAGCTGGTTGGGAGCTGATTACTTTTTCCGCTAATCAAGTTGTCAATAATCAAATTGGCATTCAAACCGTGCGACGCTTTCATAGCAGCGGAGGGTGTTTGCTTCATTGCTTGCGGGGTGTGAGTCTCATTCATCGCCTCTTCAATACGGGTGTTACTTGCAGATTGGTCATCGTTGGTTTCAACCTGAGTCACGGGCGGCGTGATTCCAGCCTGTATGAAAGCAGAGGAATTGGGAGTGATGCCTGCTTCTTTAAATGAGCCACGCCTGGACTTCACGTCCAACATTGATCTTACCGGGATTTTTATGATTGGGTCCAATTTGAAAAAGTCCACATGCGTGTCAGCAAGTTTATCCGTATTTTGCAAAGCCAACGTTCGTCCTTCTTCATGTCTTTTGCTGTCTGTCAACAACGATGCATTCAGGGTGTTCGTTCCGAGCAGCTCAAGAAAACCGGAAAGCCTGAATTTAGCGGGGTCGACTTGATATTGCCTGCAAATCAAGTCTAGCAAATCTCCGACAAGCATTTCTGAAGCCACGAAAAAGCTGATGACTTTACTCGTTGATGGAATATTTTTGACTTTCACCTCAATACTATTTCCCCCAGTGGCGGCGTGTTCCCAGTTTTCCGTGGCGAGCATACCTTTACGCTCAGTTTCTTTTCCGTGGCGAGCACGCTCTTCATGAAGGTCGAGATTTTGTTTGAATTCGAGGGGAAGCGGGGACTGCTTTTCGTTCGATGTGATTTCTTGCGTGTCATTGGCCTTACACAAAGCCAAATACTTTGGGCAATTATAGGATGCCATTAGACGCGTGCGATCTAAAATTCCAAAATTGGAATCATAAAGCTCTCCATCTTCGTCAGTGAGCTCTAATCTCCAGTGGTTTGGATTTTTGGAAAAGCCTGTATCACTTAATTGCCTTTCGCCATTTGTTTCACAAATTTTTAGTAGCACGTATCCAATGCAATCAAATACCGACATATTTCCTGTAATCAGAAGTTTTTCGAGCACTGGTGCCGTGCTTGGTGGCACGAAAATGCTGACCTCTGCTTTCCGAGATCCTTCGGCGCAGTTCGCCTCATTGTACGAGAAGTATGTTAAAGGATTAGCATTTGAGGAGGTGTGTCTCGTTTGTATGATTTGGCTCAAGTTCGAGGCAAGGCCGCCCTTCGTCTTTGGCAAACAGTCGAGTATTTTTGAGAAGGTAAATGACTCTCGCGGGCGCAAAGATGGTATGTGTTTCCCCGAAGTCTCAACGTCCAAGTCTCCCTTGCTCTTCTGGGAATTCCCATTCACACTGCTTGGTTTTTTGCTGTGTGCCAATTGCTCGTTCTTCAACTTTTGGCGCTGCTTCGTTTCGGCGTCACTACGTAAAACAGAAGTTTTCGGAACAGTGTAGTCATACATGAGGTTTGAACTACCCTCAATCATAGAGTCGGCCTCTATATCTGTGAAGGCCGAGATTAGTGAATCATCGTCGTCTGTTCCCATGTTACTGGTGTCATGGTGATCAAGAGTTTCAATATCGCTAATGTAGTTTTCATCAGTAAGAATCTCATTGACAGACGGCTCACTATCAGAAAAATCCTCGAATCTGTCAACAGTTTGCGCCGATATAGTAGAAGCCATGATCGACTCGGCTGGTATGCTCAATGACGATCGCAGAATTGTGCTTTCGGAGTCACTTCTCTGGATTTTCAGCTTATCGCTTTTAACAAAAAGCCTAGAAAGAGGATTGATCTTGCTGGTTTGTTTCTTGGTAGTCTTTGAAGACTCCAGTGACTCGGCAGAGACAGATGGTCTTCGGAAATCCAAAAGTTCTGCTTGATGTATGTTCTCGGCGGGCAGTTCCTTTATTTTTGACGTGGTGGACATCTTCAGTTTTCTCCGCGTGTGAACAGCCCGTGTATTAGCTCGTGAGCTTTGCCGCTTATTTTGAACCACGGGCGTTGTAAGTGTGCCTCTTGATGTAGTTTCCGGCAAATTAATAGGTATTGGTGGGCTCGAGGGTTGGTAGTCACAGAAATACTTCTCGTTGCAGCTCTCATAATAAAGGCCCAGGGTTAGCGGTTTTATGATTCGTCTTGTTGAGTCATGATCATTTTCGCAAGTCGCCAAGTAAAACGCCCGTTGCTGTGCTCTAAGTTGTGTTGGTTCTAAAGGAAAAGCCATTGCCCGAGGAGACTCCTGGAGAGTGCTAATATTTGTGAGGATGAGGCGCCTGCAACTGCAGATTTAAATGATCATCACACGAGCAATGATTTGGAGTAGTCAAAAGCCAAAAAATTGTGAAAGATATGCTTTACAATCTGTTGGACGGCTCGTAACTGTATTTAAAGCTTACGTTTACTTCCAGTATGCGGCGCGCTTGAACGATTACCCTGCTGGGACACGCGCCCTCCTCTTAGGCTCTCTCAGGGCCCAGGGGCCCTTTTGCAGCCGCCATGTCTTTTTGGTAAGTTTATGGAAAAAGCGCTTCGCTTTCTGCTACCTATCTACTCGTCCCTATCTACTCGTCTAAAGATGTCTCAAACGTATTATTTCTCTTATACTGCTCGCAGAAAGTGATGCCTATCGCATGTATTCAACTGGGGAAATTGAGACACAGCCCGTTGATTATCTGCCACGCCAAATACCAAAGGCGGACAGATTTGAAAGAAAGCCAAGACCGTGATAGAAGTTTTGATTGAATTTATAGCCAAGAACGCCGTCAATTTAAAGCTGGTTATTTCCATCCGATTGTCTACCGCCACTCGAAAAGCAGCTGTTTGTTGTTGAAAAATACTTCACATGTGAGGACTTTTAAACAATCAAAATACCAAAATATAGCCGAAAAAATATTGAAACCTGGAATTTTCGACATGCGGTGAATACATAAACTGTATGAATGCTTTCAAGTAATTAAGCATACAACACATAATTATGATTCACGTTACATCTACCGTTAAATTTCAAAGCGTCCGAAACTGGCTCCGCTCTTTGGAGTAAAGTGCACGAAGGGACTATGATAGCGGCGGTCGACATTGAGGCCCCGTGCGGAAGTGTGCGGCGGCGTGCATGCGTGCGCGTGTTTGGAACCGGCGTGGTCCGTCAGCGGAGGATAGCAAACCAATGGAGGAACAGACTTTTACGATATTTTTTTCGTGTTTGTCTGAAGTATGATCGTGGGTGGGGAAGATCTACAAGAAAAGCTTCGCCACCTTCGAATTACACAAAAACTATCTAAACGTCTTTAAACAGCCTCGTGTATCCACTGTATGCTACAAATCTTCCTCTCTCATTGTGCCTCCTTTTGTCCATGCAGCGCGGCCCACCAAAATAGAGTCTCGGCCTCCCTGTACTCCATATAGTGGGCACGCCAGCAACATTCGATCAGGACAGCTTACTGCTGAAGGCTGGGACTAAACACCATATTTGTTATCTGTCTCGCGAACGCATTCCAGACTTTCACTTGCATCAATTTAAATTCTTTGAAAAGCAAAAACGATCATCAAATTTGCACATCGTCTCATAGAGGCTGCTCTTACACATACGTTGCCATATTAGTGTGTTGAGCCTCTCCACAGCTTCAGATCTTGGAAAGAAACGGCTAGCTTCCTGGATATATATTCGGACTTGGACTTCTGCCCTTGAATACCACTAACTTAGGGCTTGGATGTCTTGCCACCCGAGATCATACCTGTTTTAGCATGTCTTCTCAGAACTCAAGACACTCGAGTCTTACCAGCTTGTCTCATGAAATCAGCGGCATTTACAGAAATTACGTTCGAAAACACAATGATTCAAACCTGACACACTCACTCGACTCTTCTACAAACGAGCCGACTGCGGCACTTCACCTCGAACGGCCTATCTTTGATCAGGGCTCCGGCACCCCCCAGTCTGCCTCGTCCTTCGACTTCACCGTTCACGACAGACACCACATTACCAACTCGTCATTGAATGTGCTTTTGGACATCCCAGGAGACTCTAAGGACCAGTTCTTGTCGGTTACATCGCTCAGCAAAAGCACCCAGAGCCTAGATCCGTCTGCGTTGAAAATTGGCCCCGCCATGGGCACCGATGAAAGTCTTGGCAGCAATTACGACGAGAAAATCAGTGATGGTGATTGGGCAGATCGAGGCGCTGCAGTAGCAACGAATGGTACATCCTCGGGCACTGCGGTGGTACGCAGAAGCGTGGATGATTTTGAGTTCGGGAAGGATTTGGGCGAGGGCTCATACTCGACTGTTGTCGCAGCTAAGGACAAAATCACAGGCGTGCAATACGCGGTGAAGATCCTCGATAAGCGGCACATAATCAAGGAGAAAAAGGTCAAGTACGTGAATATCGAGAAACATGCGCTCAACCGTCTCAGCC
Source organism: Metschnikowia pulcherrima (assembly GCA_009746055.1). Taxonomy (NCBI): domain Eukaryota; kingdom Fungi; phylum Ascomycota; class Pichiomycetes; order Serinales; family Metschnikowiaceae; genus Metschnikowia; species Metschnikowia pulcherrima. The sequence continues at coordinate 409,513 of VFXK01000010.1, forward strand.
AGACACAGGGCGTCATCTCATTATTCTTCACCTTCCAAGACAAAGACTCGCTTTATTACGTGCTTGAGTACGCTAAAAACGGCGAGTTATTGGGTCTCATCAAGAAGTATGGTACGTTAAATGAAGAGTGTACTCGCTACCTCGGAGCGCAGATTTTGGACGCAATCAAACACATGCATATAAATGGTGTCATACACAGAGACATCAAGCCTGAGAACATTCTTTTGGATGAAAAGTTCCACATACGCATCACCGATTTCGGCACGGCGAAATTATTAGAGCGGAAGAAGAATGGCGATACGGGCGTGGAGGAAGATTACCCTCTTGATGTGCGAGCAAAATCGTTTGTGGGAACTGCCGAATACGTCTCGCCAGAGCTTCTAGAAAATAAGTACTGTGGTAAACCGGGTGACTTATGGGCCTTCGGTTGTATCTTGTACCAGATGATTGCAGGGAAGCCGCCCTTCAAGGCGACAAACGAGTATCTCACTTTTCAGAAAATCACGAAGTTGCAGTATGCTTTCAGCGCGGGATTTCCCTTGATTCTTCGAGACTTGATCAAACAAATTCTAGTTTTACAACCATCAAGAAGGGCAACGGTAGACCAGATTCAAGATCACTATTTCTTCCAAGAGTGCGATTTCAGTGATCCCGACCTGATCTGGAATTCTGAAATTCCGCATCTAAGCCCTTACAAAATGAATGCCTCGTCCATGATGAAGATGCCTGTTTCACAACCTCCGAAGAAGAATGGCATAAAAAAACTTCTAAAGAAACCTCAGGTACAGAAATCGATCGAGTCTGATAAAAAGAAAGAGTTATCGGCGGCTAGTGTGGCAGCCTATGTTCTAGGAAAGGATGAGGAAGTTCCTGAAAGGAAAGGAAGACCACAAAAAGCGACACCTCAGCGTAAGTCCTCCGCGCCTCTGAATGCTACTCCTGAGTACATACCCGGTACAAATATCTTGAGACCTCAGATCAACAAGATGCCTAGTTACTCTGTTACCACCTCCACGGCATCTTCTAAGAGTGACAGAGATCTGATCAGAAGAAACTCATCGAAGGTGATGGAAGTGACGCCTCCAACAGCAGTCGAGGCTGCGTGGCAACAATATTTGAGTCCTTCAGAGAGGGTGATAAATGTTGGCTCTGCAATCGTGCGCAAATTGCCCACCGAAGTGTTCGAAAGGAAAAATAAGGGATACATTCACGATACCCCTCTTGGCTTCAACAACAAACTACAGTCCATTTCAAACCGAAACAATTCTCGATCGATGTTGTCACATGTTGTGCAAGGGAACAGGATGAAAGATGCGCATGAGTGTTCTTCCAGACCTCTGTCTCAAAACGAAGATGATGCCATTACATACTATCCTGACGAAACCACAATAGATTCAGAAAGCACACAAGAGGAAGAGGAAGAAAAGACATCAACTGCGGCTCCAAGCTCAGCCAAGTCTTTTTTCAAAAAGTTGTTGCCAACGCATGACAAAAAGCAAGACCTGGCAAATGCCACATCTGCTTCCGGCAGTTCAGATACAGCCGAAACCCGTCACAGTCCAATGGACAAAGTAAGAACATACACTGTTCTAGTGAGCACTTTCGGAAGAACTTTGCTCTTTTTGAGAGACGACCATAAAACTGATTACAACTTGGTATGCGAAATTGGACTAAACTTCCCCTTCATTCAATTCAAGGAGGTTGTGTCAAATTCGAGCAGCAAGTTCGGGAAAATGATACCATCCACAGGCATATTTGCTATTGTTGCTCCCAAGACCACTTTCGTATTTGAAACCGAAAAGTATGAGGTCAGTCAATGGACTGAGGCTTTGGCAAAAAGCAAATTGAATCAATTTGAAATAGAGATGGAGGTTGAGCGAAAGCAGAGCTTGCGTGAAACTCCAAACTCATCCCCAAATCTACTTGAGTCGCCTGCATTTTCTAGCCCGAGTCAAAGACAGCAAAAAAGAGATGTCTCTCCGATTGTTGTTGGCAACCAATCTCACGCCCCACAACAAAAGTATACAGGGACACCCTCACTGGAAACGAGAGATCATAGCATGTTCAAAAACAATATGAGAAGCAAGGAAACGGTGAAGTTGAAGCGAAAGGTTCCACCTCCGCTTCCATCGAGCCCCTCTCTAGGGGTCAGTGGCTTACCACACCTGGAGCAAGGTGGAAGTGAAACAATCCACGCCGCACAGCTTGCTGTCTTGAACAGTCCCGTCAAGACTAAAACGGAGTATCGCCGGTCAAGTTTTTCGCGAGAGAAAAACGGGCAAGCTACACCTCATGCAACACCGTCCCCAACCTCCGGAGGTGCCAAAATCACATCGATGAACTCGAAGTTCTTGGCGAGAAGTAGGGGCAGAAAATAGGCGTTACAATCAATTAAAGGGGGATATAGAATTCCTTATTTTTCTGCACAAAAGCTGGATTCTTTTGAAGATGGAAGTAGAGGAAATGAACGTAGAGATCTATGTGTGATATTTGCAACCGATAGGTCTTGTCCGCGATCAAATCACCTAAAAGTAGGGCCGACTCGCGGTCTCACGAGCTTACCTACCCAGTGTTGGCAGTGAAATGTCCAGATCTGCTTATGCAATAAAAAATGGTTTTCTAAAAAGGCACAAATTACGGATTTTACTTTCTGCAGCTTGCTTGCCTGTCAATTGTATATCATAACCCATATAAGTTGAGAGCAACAGTCACGCTGTATCACGTGCGCAAACAAGACAGGATTCTCACCGTTTATTCGTCCGCGCGGCGGTAGGGCCTCATAGTGCGTCGCTGCGGGCATCGACACCGCACATCTCCCATACGTTCGACACACAAGCCGCCTGCAGACAGGGGCCCGAAAATTTCGCTCTCTCAAAATTTTTCCTTGAACCGAAAACCTCGCAGGTCTAACATCTTCACACATACACAAGGTTAAAATGGCTAAATTCATCAAGTCCGGTAAAGTTGGTATGTAGCTTCAAGTTGAAACTCAAAAAGACGACACCCATGACGGACATATCCCCGATACACGACAGAAAGTCAGGATTTGCCATTGTTTTATTCAACATCTCGGACTGGCCACATCTCCGCTTTCGAAATGATACACAACAAGCGCAAGGATGAGCAAGCTTCCTCACCGGATTATTGAGAGCAAAGCGAAGAATCAAAAATTTTATCCAACAGTGCTCATATTGACGTAATGTCAAGCACGATTCTATTCTCTAGGTTGAACCATCATCCCGATCGACCATATATCTATCACGGGCAAAGGTCACCTTCTGTCAGCACATACCATCATGCATCTCATCATGAGCGTTCTGAAACATCTATGACCCAACAAGATACATATCATGGCCCACATTCATGCCGTTTCGTCGCATCGCAAACTCGCAAGTACTAACATCTTTTAGCTATTGTCACCCGTGGTCGTTTCGCTGGTAAGAAGGTCGTCGTTGTGAGACCACACGATGACGGTACCAAGTCTCACTCTTTTTCCCACGCCATTGTTGTTGGTGTCGAGAGAGCTCCATTGAAGGTCACCAAGGCTCACAGCGCTAAGCAGCTCGCCAAGAGAACCAAGGTGAAGCCTTTTGTCAAGTTGGTCAACTACAACCACATGATGCCAACCAGATACTCCTTGGACGTTGAGTCTTTCAAGAACGCTGTCACCCCAGAGACCTTGAAGGAGCCAACCCAGAAGGAGGAGGCCAAGAAGGTTGTCAGAAAGGCCTTGGAGGAGAAGCACCAGGCCGGTAAGAACAAGTGGTTCTTCTCTAAACTCCACTTCTAATCTCATTTTATAACATCATTTACCGTGTAATAAAACTTCTGCAACGATCATTGTTCGTAGTGCTAAGAAAGGAGAGCTGTACAAGGCTGCGAGCTCCACCAAGAGTTGCCAGAGTCAGACATCTTGTATAAATTGAAATTCACGCCGCTAACGAAGCTTTCTGACAAGATTGACCTATGGTGCAAGTGAAGAATTGTCGGGCTTTCTAAACGCGAGGCTCATCTCACGGTTCCAAAATGGGCATGTGCCATGGTGACGAACCCGATTATGAGGCTCGCTCCGTTGAGTATTTCGTTTTATATCCGTAAGGCTACGAAAAAGAATTCTAGGAGTATCCGCGAACATTTCAAGATCTGTTCGATTTTGAAGAGCTGAGCCCAATGTATGGTCTGTTTTGCAGGGCCCTATCGGCCCACGGCTTATTCGCGCGAAATTAGTCAGGATTTTCCCCAGTAGAGATACAACATTTCAACTCAAACGTGAAACAGACAATGACAGAACCCGTTGACATTCTGAAGCTCAATATTAAAAGTGAAGCTTTGCAGGAACAAAAAGTCACGCCATGGGAAGTCGCAGCTGCCGTGGACGAAAATGGACTCTCACAAGGTATCGACTACAATAAGCTTGTGGAAACGTTTGGCACGAGGTTGATCACCCCAGACACGTTGGCCCGGTTTGCCGAAGTCACGGGCCACGAGCCACACCCGTTTTTGAAAAGAGGCGTGTTTTTCTCCGAAAGAGACTTGGGCAAGATCTTGGACTTGTATGAGCACGGCGAGCCCTTTTTCTTATACACCGGCAGAGGCCCTTCCTCGGACTCCTTGCACTTGGGCCACATGATCCCCTTCATCTTTACGAAGTGGTTGCAGGATGTGTTTGACGTGCCGTTGGTCATTGAGTTGACTGATGACGAAAAATTTTTGTTTAAGCAAAAATTGACTATCGAAGATGTCAAGAGATTCGCTAAGGAGAACTGTAAAGACATCATCGCCGTGGGCTTTAAACCAGAGAACACTTTCATTTTTTCAGACTTGGAATACATGAACCCAGCCTTCTACGAGAACATCGTGAGAACATCGAGACAGATCACTACTTCTACGGCCAAGGCCGTTTTTGGCTTCCAGGACATGGACTGTATCGGCAAATTGCATTTCGCCAGTGTTCAAATTGCAACTGCGTTTCCCTCGTCTTTCCCTGAGGTTTTGGGCTTGCCACCAAAGACGCCCTGCTTGATTCCATGTGCCATTGATCAAGACCCATACTTCAGAGTGTGCAGAGATGTGGCGGACAAGTTGAAGTTTGCCAAGCCTTCCTTGATTCACGCCAAGTTCTTCCCTGCTTTGCAAGGTGCTTCCACTAAGATGTCTGCCAGTGATACGACGACATCTATTTTCATGGATGATACCCCTAAGCAGATCCAAAAGAAGATCAACAAATACGCGTTCTCTGGAGGAAGAGCAACGTTGGAGGAGCACAGAGAATTGGGTGGCAACATTGAAGTCGACGTAGCCTACCAGTACCTCTCATTTTTCAGTTACGATGACGAAAAGTTGGACCAATTGGCCACTGCTTACAAAAAGGGTGAGCTTTTATCTTCCGAGATGAAGAAGGAGTGCATTGAGGTGCTCCAGGAGTACGTTGCTGCATACCAGGAGAGAAGACTGAAGGTAGATCAAAACGTGCTCGAGTCCTTTATGAAGCCCCATAAGTTGACTAGCGGGTTAATCGAGAGAAAGGTTCCTGCTAAGGAGAGAGTGAAGAAGTCCAAGAAGTAGACGTCCACTCCTGGTCTTTTCCAACTTGAGATGCCTGTGTATCTAGACGACGCATTTATAGAATCAAACGCACATGAAAGATTGGAACTTACGCAAGCAAGCTCTTCATATGCTGTAGCACAAACACGAGCTTGTCAAAGTCACCATCGTTTGTTTCGTCTGGCTTTCCAAACCACCGTGACGCAATGCTCAAAATAACGTTTTTGGGTTCTTTCAGCTGCGCAGCGACCTTGCCGATCTGACTGGCAATCACTTGTAGCTTCAAGTTGTTGGGATCGCCCATAAGCACCACAGGTTCGGACCCAAGACTATCTTCTTGATCTAGGCTTCTGTTTATTGTTGACAGAGTGAGCAAGGGTATGTCAAACGAAGTGTCCATAGCACCGTTCACCATGACATTAAGAATGACTTTGTCGGTAAACGTGATTCTATGAAACTCGAAGTTATCGGCACCAAAGGTAGCGGTAATTGTTTGCGAGCTCTCAGTATCATTCGAGGTATTCATTGCCGTTAGAAGTTTAGGATTGATGGTGTCAAAGAATACTGGCACAGTCCTTTTTCGTGTATTATCTCGGATGAAAGTTGCCAAGGTCTCAATCGCGAGGACATGAGTTAGACCCGCCAAGAGCCGACAATCTCAGCGACAATCAGAATAAATAGTAAAGATTCCTCGAGTTTTTATTGTTTCTTCAGGTATGTTTGCGTTTCATAAAACCATTTCTCGTTTTGTCGAACACTCGCAAAATATCGGTGTTTCGAACAAGGGATTCATAAGCACATATTTCGCTCGTATTTTTGCTTACTCATGGTGACGTCTTTTTACTCATTCTTACTCAGTGCCTCGCGGTCGCGCCAACCCACGCTGTGCCGGCCGTTGCAAATGACATGCGTTTGACATTTAGCCACGATCTTTTTCGAAACCTCTCAATTGTTTGTTGCAAAACAAAATAAAAGCTCACACACATCGCCGAAAGTCAATACAATCACATTTTCCGCATTTGTGTCTCCGGTAATTCCACAACTTCACACAACATTTACTCATTGCCCGATCACGCCATGACGAAGTTTGCCTCAGTGCCAGACGCTATAGAAGCCTTCAAGAAAGGAGAATTTCTCGTGGTCATGGACGACGAGTCTCGTGAAAACGAGGGAGACTTGATAATTGCTGCCGAGAAAATCACCCAGGAGCAGATGGCGTTTCTCGTGCGCCATTCATCCGGCTACGTCTGCTGCCCACTTTCCACGGAAAGAGCGGACGAGCTTGATTTGCAGCCCATGTTGAAAGACAGAACTGATAGACATGGCACGGCATACACAGTCACTTGCGACTTTGCGAATGGCACAACCACGGGAATTTCCGCCCATGACAGGGCATTGACTGCCAGGCTGTTGGCGGCTTCCGCGAGTAAGCCCGATGATTTCATCCGGCCTGGTCATATTTTGCCCTTGCGTGCAGTTCCAGGCCTTCTTAGAGCAAGAAGAGGCCACACTGAGGCCAGTGTGCAAATGTGTGAGTTGGCTGGATTGGCGCCCGCTGCCGTCATTTGCGAGTTGGTTAGAGACGAGGACGGTTTGATGATGAGATTGGATGACTGTGAAAAGTTTGCTGAAAAATTCGGCATCAAGCTCGTCACAATTGAGCAGATCGTTAACCACCTTCCATAGACAATGGGTGTCAATCTAAAGACATCGCTCTGAACAAGAAAGCCACTCACATAGATATTAGGCTGCTCAAGGTCAATTATACATACCGCCAGTTTTCGTTGCTCTGGATAATATTCACGCCTATGTAGATACGACTATGCGAGAAGCAATTGAGCTTTTCTCTTACCACTGACCTCATCCTTGACTGACTTCACTTCCACCTGAAGCTTGTCAAACACACCAACGACTCTTTTCTTTCCCTTGTGATCGACGAACTTCAACTCGTATTTCTCTTCGTCAAACTCGGCAGAGCTGACATCACCCAACATCTCGAGCTTAATCAAACCTTCAACTCCAAATTTAGGCACAAGAACGACGAGACCGTTGTTGAAACACTTAATGACATAACCCTCTTGAGAGGACTCGTTGTTTCTCATCACCTGCCCAACATAATATTCGATACTGGATCTTCCGGCAAACTGCGCATTCCTGTGTCTCCTGTTGATGTTTTTGGTAATGAGTTCCATCTTATTCTTGTCTCTGTGACTCAAGTCCAACATCTCGTAACCTATCGCGCCCGCAAGCTGTCTGTGAGCCACAACATCACAGTATCTTCTGATAGGCGATGTGAAGTGTGTGTAGATATCCACTGCCAAACCATAATGTCTGTAATCCGGATATCCGTATACACCAGATGAGAAATATTCGGCCGCCATCATACACCTCGTCGACATGATTCTAATAAGCGTGTTGAAGTATGGATCCTTTTCATCCACACAGCGGTCGAGGGAGTCAGCAAGCGCACGCGAGGACTCCAACGAGATGGACATCCCGGGCTTTCTGACACGCAAGATCTCATTGAGGGCTTCGAAGTTGGTGGCTGGTGGAGCCGCGTGCCTTCTCAACATTGCTGTTTGTGGATATGCATCGTAAATTTTGCGGGCCACAGAAATGTTGGCAAGCAACATGACCTCTTCCACAAGCGAATTTGTTTCCAACAACTTCTTGATCTCCACCTCACCTGGATCAGACGTCTCACTATCCATGTGCACCTTGACTTCAGGAGACGAAAGGTTCAATGCACCTGCATCTAATCTCTTCTGCTTCAACTTCTTTGATAATTGTAGCAAGATTCTAATGGACTGAGTCAAATCGTCGTTTTGGTTTGGATCGTCGACACGCAACTGTGCTTGTTCGTAAGAGAATGCCTCTCTGGACTTGATGATCGATTTCATATAATTGACATTGACAATGTCCGCGTTCTCATCAAGCTCCCAGATAACAGAGAAAGCGAATCTGTCGACATATGGCTTCAAAGAACACAAATTGGTACCCAATAACATCGGCAACATATCGATTCTTTTGTCCACCAAATATACCGATGTACCTCTTGATGCACCTTCGTGGTCCAAAGCCGTGTTTGCCTTGACAAAATGCGTGACGTCGGCAATATGAACACCGACTTCAAAGTGACCATTCGGCAACTGCTTCGCATGTAACGCGTCATCAATATCTTGAGCTCCTACAGGGTCAATGGAACAGACGAGTTTGTCTCGCAAGTCGACTCTCTTCTTTAATTGCTCGTCACCATTGTCCAAATTTTCAGGAACGACCCAATTTTCGCCTTCCTTAGGCAAGCAATCCAACACAGCTTTCGAAAACGGTCTGTACTCAACATCATGCTCCAAAAGCAAAGCTTCTCTCTCGGCCTCAATACCTTCGATTGGACCTAGGCTTCGAACGAAATGGCCCTGAGGGTATTTAGAGTTCGAGGGCCACGAGTCAACTGTCACAACAATTCTTTGACCTAAAAGATCCTTCGCCTTTCTCGTTTTGATTCTGATTTTGGGCAACACTTTGTCCATCAAAATAACAAAACACGTCTTTGATGAATTACCTGCATCATCCTCAACGGAGACAGAAGAAGGTGCGACCTGGCCAACATAGTATCTCCAGGATCTCCTCACAATGCTGACCACTCTAGCCGTTGGCTGCAAGCGCTTTTCTTCCGAGGCAGAGCTGGCTTTCACGGCCTCAGCCGCCAACATGCGCCGCTCTTTGTCTGAGATGATATTCTCCTGATAGTCCTCGTCCGCATTGTCGTTTGCGCCGATTGCCTCCTCTTCAATGATGGTCGAAGAAGGCTCTCTCCACTTGTCGCGCGGAAGAAGTTCGACGATCACCGAGTCGCTGTTGAAAGCTCTGTTCAAGTTTTTGGTTCCAACAATCAAAAGGGGCTTCTTGAACGCAGGCGTCAGAACCGTCCCCTCCAAAAAGTTGTAGGTAGAGATGTTCAACATGCCTTGATACAATGTGCCGTTCTTGATGCCCGCCATCGTTCTGGAATTCGTGTAGTATTCAGGGAAGGAAATCTCTGCAACGTTCTTGTCAAAGGACTCATGCTCATTGGGAATCAAGTCTTTGAGCTGATCACCGTTTGTCAAACTCTCGACGTACTCCATCAAAGTTCGGGCGTCGGTGCCGTCCTTGCGTGCTTTGTCCCTGTTGTCTCGGTCATTACACACCAATATCACATTGATGGGTGTTTTCGAGTTGCTGTCGTTCAAATGTTGCCTGTACCAAGCGGCACACCTACGAATGGCCCTATCATTTCTATCGTTGATCGACTCATCTTTCTTCCTCTGCACAAACGATTCTTCATGGAACTCGTTATGAAACACAACAAACCGCTTATCGGCTGCTTTAACAAGCGAGCGCACTCTTTGATATATGGGGAAAGATCTGTTTCTCACCTCCTCAAGCACAACCTGTGGGATAATCACATCATAAAAACAGTCCACATGTTCCAACAAATCGATTGCGTGCAAGATCACATTGGTGTCAAGAATAACATAGTGCTTGCCGCCAGACTTGAGCTCGTGTGGCAGGTCCAGCAAAATGAACTCTGGAAGGTTGCCATGTGCATCTGGCTTCACCTCGCTGATACATTTGTTACAGAGTCTCGAATAGCATGGGATGTCCTTACGAAGATAATGCTCGCGAACAATTTTTGTACATCCACCGTTTCTCGACCGAACAAACACTTTCTGTGTCGCCGTGAGACCTGTGGAAAGTCTTTTCTTCTGCAACATGGCTGTATGGAATCGTTCACAAGATGTACCCAGTGCTCTTCATAGCGTCCTCATCGGCCTTGAAACCACACCCGTACATCCTAGCTGGCCACGGCAACGATTATTGGAGGGCGTCAGCCGGCCATTGCTAGTTCCACTTGAATTTAGCATAGCTTCTTACTACTAAGCCACTAAAAAGTAGAATTTAAATCCAATGGTAAGAAGGGAAGAAAGCAACCAGAGTTGTAAGTTTATTCTAGAGATCAATTTTTGCCGCCAATCTCATGTGCGCGGGTTGCAGAACGGTTGCAGACCGCACTCCGCCGCATGATTAGTCGCGTCAAGAAAAGTTCACTTAATCGAACCATAGCGTATTTACTCGAGCCCTCGGCTTGTTTCATTTCTTTAAACGTGTACAGTCTTTAGTGTAGTCTTTGATGTGGGTCCTTTTGAAAAATGTTTTGTTCATCCTGCTAGGTCTACCTTTCACTCAAGTAAACCTCCAGCAGGCAGACTGCTGATCTCTTTACGATTACATTCCTGTAGACTCTCATTCGGCAGATTGACTTTTTGCCATGCATATTGAAAAATCAAATGCCTGACACGTTTTCCTTGTCAATCTTTGAAATCAACATACAGATCTTTTTAATAAGCATAGGGGCATGTCTTAGGAGAGATTGATGCACATGCGCCAAACCCAGATTCTCCGGACTTGCCGTGTGCGGTCACCGGCGCATCAAATGCAATGCGTTTCGTGAAGGGAGACTGGAACACATGATGGCGCATTCGGCGCATAACCCAAAAAGGCTATCTTCGAAGCTGTGTTTCAAACCCGATGATCGAAAAAACTAATAAAAAAATGACCACAATATTGCTCCCCATCGGCAAGAGTGAAGATTGCTTTTCCTTGCGCTTACACCCAACGTCAGTACTGCACAGTTGAGTGGACTAATCTAAACCCATGTTTTGGAGAAGTCTTGCGATTCTTGTTAATCAATACCTTATTGAAACACCAGATTTTATTGAGCCTCGCAATGTATAGTTCTCAGAATCTAGATCTTTCACAAAGCTCCCGGGCATCGGGAAGTCTGCGAGACCCCGGCGAAAAGTTAAACGGGCTACCGGCAAATGAGCAATTCCAGTTCCCACCGCAGCGCCAGTCGACACACCAACATGCCCTCAACAGTGGCCCGATTTCGGCACCTGCCGTGGCCTACCACAGCGAAGACTATTTTAGCTGGAGTCTACATTCAAATGATTTGGTTCATCACGACAATGAGCAGGAACAGGGAGTTGCACATCACTCCCGGCATCATGTGCCGCCACAGAAAGCACACGCAGCACGCAGATACTCGAGCAACAAAATACGACATCGCTCAAACTTATCTCACACTTACACGGACGAGCCGAGTCCACCCGTACCTGACTCGTTGTTTGCAAGATCCGACCATGCATATGATTTAGAGCTGGATCTCCCGGGTACACCGAATAAGACGGGGACGATTGGCAATCAGTGCAAACCCAAGCCGAAAACAGGCAAGAAACCGGGCTTTTTTCTCAAACTAGATGATTTGACGCCTGCTCACTCGCCGCTACACAAAGTTCAGCATCAGCACAGAGCATTCTTAGGCCCTCTGTCCGATCCGAACCACGGATCTGCGTATGATAAAATCGAGTTTTTCGAGTCGGAGGGCTATCAGCAAAGCGGTGCTGGCGACATTGGCCAAGCGCATAATATAACGCCGCTCATGTTTCCTCCAAATTCAGAGGATTTGGGATATTTTGGCCAGTTTGACCAGGCTGAAAGCTCCTCTTTGAGAGAAAGTGATCCAATTCCAGGCGGGTACTTGAACGTTACTTCCAAAATTCATGATCCGCTCGGGCATTCAGGTACAAGCGGGAACAACAGTGACATCGACAGCTATTTGAACTTTCAGGTAGATGACTATACCGCGACGCAGAATTTCGACAAGAACCAGTATCATACCGATATTCGAGACTATACAGAGGAGATGGAGAATACCAAAGTTGAAGCCCATTTCACGCCAATTTCGGGATATCAAGACCATAATTTTCAGCAAGGCTTCGATGAACGTCATCTGCTGCATCACAATTCAGCACCGCATTATGAACATGAGCTGCATATTCCTCCCATCCATGAGCACACTGTCCAGAGATTTTCGAATGACGAACACAGCGGGCACGAATTTGGCCACCAATACGAATTTCATCACCCTGACTATCACACGCTGGGCCAGAATTTCGATCATGGCAAACACACACATGCTCATTACGCCAACTCGTATGGAACTTCCGAACATGGGCATCAGATTGAGTCAAAGGAAAATTTACTTCATAATGGAGCTTTGACGCGTCAATCAGCAGATGGCGGTGAGACATTTGATCATCCGCCTATCGGGAATTATCCTTATGAGGATTCGCAATCCTATAAAGATGCAAACACTAGCAATGCTCTTGAAGACGGTGATTCACCCTCGGACTCTCAAATGGCGGGACAACAGGTAGAGTCGTCTGATACTGATCAGCTAGGATCGGCAGAGAAAAAAGTCGCGGCGAAGAAAAGAAAGGGCGTGAAGGGCATTGTTTGCTCGGTGTGCGGCAAACTCATTGTTCGAGACTTCAGTCGTCATTTGCGTATACACGATGAGGCAGGAAGATTTCAATGCATTTTTCCACCTGGTTATTGCAAACACAAGTCTCGAAAATTCAACCGTCCCTATGATTACAAAAAGCATTTACTCAACGTCCATTTTAAATTTGATGAGTCTTCAGCAAAGCTTCTACCGAACTTGACCGAGAAACTCAATGTTCGCGGTCAATGCAATGCATGTGGTCAAAGGTTTGTGGCCAATGAGTGGTTGGAGGGCCATATTCTCACTTCAGATCGCACAATGAAGTGCTACGAATTACAGCGCATTGAAGATTTACACAAATCGGATCAGGAAGGAAAAGATTTCTGAGACCTCCACACAACTCGAGTAAGGAGACATGAAATCATTTCGACTCATGTTCATCGCAACAATTTGGTCACTAGCTTCATTGTCGCGCCGAGTCGGTGATTCCGAAACCGCGAGGCATGCGCACTACATAGCTTTCCTCGAGCGATTTACATGCTAGATGCAGGCACGAGCGTTTGTATCTACTTCTTTGGGAATGATAAATGCTCACATCCGTCACACTAATTCACAATGGCGATTTTTGCTCACAAGGTATAAAAATCGTCCAATTGCTGCTCTACAACATTTTTGTGAACCTTTGAACAATCACTCATATACGGACCAAGTAACTCAACAAAAATGAATATGGGATCTATGGACATGGCGTCCGCGACGACTCTGATGGACATGAGCAGCATGACCCACGCGATGGCCACAAGCACTATGGACATGTCGGAACATTCTATGGATATGATGTCGATGAATATGTACTTGACTTCGGTCTACAAGGACTATCCAGTTTTATTCAAAGGACTTTCGGCGTCGGGCCCTGGGCAAGCTTTTGGCATCTTTTTGTTATTCTTCTTTGCATCTTTCATAACCAAAGGATTCGAGTTCTTCAAAAACTACCTTGAACTGAAGGTTTGGAACAACCCAAATTACCAGATCCCAGAATCGACGACAATTGTCGAGGAATGTGCCTGTGATGACGACAACGACAAAGTTTCGGATGCTGCCGAGGGCACCACTCCAACGGGCACTCACCTACAATTATCGATATTCACGGTGCTCGGTAGAGACGCGATCAGAATCACGCTTTGCTTCTTGTCTGAGCTCTTCGGCTATGCTATGATGTTGGTAGCTATGACCTTTAGCTTGGTGTATTTTTTCGCAGTTGTTCTTGGCATGGCCTTTGGACGCTTTTTCTTCGAGAGGTTAAGTGACAAGATCAACGTTCGTCCAGGTGGCAACAATTTTCAAGGACATCATTAGCGATGCCAGGTGCTTATTTAATCATGCTAATACAGATAAGACTCACGATGTCAATGTCAAGATTTAGTAGAGCTATTTGAGCGCCTCGTTCACTTTTTTGACAAGCTCGCTGTACCTGGATTTGTTAAAGGAAGTAGCGCCAGCGCTTTTGAGTTTCTCGCTGTAGATCAACCTTAATAGGTTCAAAATCTCCGACTTGGAGTATGGAAGTGACTCCTGTGTGAGTTTCTGCAAGAGATTGTGCTCGCTCAAAGTGAACATTTCAAAAAATCGTGATGCGTCACTAAAGTCGACTTTTTCGTCTTTGTCCATAACGCTTCGAAGCATTTGCTGGGCTGTAAATATATTCAAGACGATACGCTTGATTCCATTTCGATTTATAATGGAAACATGCTCGCTCCCCTTCACAAATGCTCGGCTTACGTGTGATGGTAGGCCCATGTAAACAAATTTTTGCTCGGATGAATCTAACATCTCGCCCATCCGCGTTCCCGTAAAATAAATCTCCTTATTCAACAGACTTATGAAGGGATCCGAGTCAGCCGGCTCGGTACTCAAGGCGAGATTATCTTCGAATGACTGATTGATATGGTGCATCACCTTCAATCTCAAATCGTATCGCAATGCGATGAGAACATTACCTCGAATGCTTTCAAATGTTGCAATCATCTCATCAAAGACACGTATTGTAGTCAGACTGAGTGTCAAATAAACATGGTACGGTTTTTCCGCTCCAGATTTTGGTGCTCTTCCATTCTCCAACACCGTATAGCTATGCCTTAAGGAGTTTACATCAATGTCCACACTGTTACTGCTAGCATAATCCGATACCTTTCTCATTGATGGAAGCCACGTTAGTATCCACGAGACTGTTCTCAAAAGAACGCAAAGATGGTTGAAAGACTCGTCATCCATGAAGTCGTCTTTGGAAACCTCTAAAGCCCGTGGCCCAGTCCCAGTTTCGTAGAACATCACTTCACATTCTTTGTTCACAAGTAAGGTAGCTTCTTCGGGGGCATTTTGCTTGAGCATCAAGTTGTGAGACAAATTTGTTAAAACAGCTGCGTTCAACCATTTGTTGAGCTTCATATTTCGCTGTGTTCTTCCACCGTGTAGCCCTGGATTCATCTCTGTAATATCGTGCGACCCGCCTGTGGCAAGCAATTCTTCGTAGTAGTCGTTGTAAAGGGAAGCGAAGTTAGTAAGCATTTGAAGAATCAAGTCACTGATCTCTGGACGATACTTAAAAGATGTGTTTAAAGTGTAGCAAGCGCTGTTTAAAATTCTTTCAAATTGCACAGCATTCATGTATACCTGAGGTACCTTTGTGTTTTTCATTCTTTGTGATGATTGAGAAACAAGATCGTGCTCGCTCAACCTCACTGTGGTCTGGTTGAAAAGAATCAGGTTAGCACTCTTGCCTTTTTTCAATTCCATTCCAACATTGCTCGTCATGGAGCCATCAAAGCTGTGAGCTAGCTGCTCCTGTATTTTGACCAAAAAAGACTTTCGCATGACATTTTCATAAAACTGATACGGAGGAGTGGCCTGGCCTCGCGTCTTCTCGAAGTCAGCAAAGAGACTGTTCGCTCCAGCGACATAGATAAGAAAAAACTCCAGTATGATTCGCATGTTGAATAAATTTCTTGGAACTAACACGTCGATCATTGTGCTGAACTGCTCTGTCGCAATGTATGGTGAGTTTTTGATCTGTTCTTTGAGCGTTGTTCTTCGTGAATTGAGCAGAAAGCCAGGAAACATTTCATCGAGAATTGCCTTCAACTC
This sequence comes from Metschnikowia pulcherrima, assembly GCA_009746055.1. Classification (NCBI taxonomy): domain Eukaryota; kingdom Fungi; phylum Ascomycota; class Pichiomycetes; order Serinales; family Metschnikowiaceae; genus Metschnikowia; species Metschnikowia pulcherrima. The sequence goes on from VFXK01000010.1 coordinate 425,528, forward strand.
TTTTGAGGTAACGTCTGAACTGGAACCAGTTGCATCCTCCAACCTGAACAATTGCTTCTGACCCAATACTTGATGAATCTGTCCCGGGGTGGAATCAGCTCGCAATGTTGGTGCACTTGCTTTGTCTTCTTGAATGTAATTGAGAATCAAAGCACTGATTTCTTTGCTCATTACAGTCCAAACCGCATTGAAGTCATACAGCGGCATGGCTGCTTCCACAACCAGGCCTCTCTTTGCATAACCTGAGATTTCATCCGTGGAACGAATGCTTTTGACTATCTCACAAGTTATGTTGTGTTTCAGCAAGACTATCAAGCACCTGAGAAAAAATGATCCAAAATACTCCTGGAGAATATTCACAGACGAGTCATATAAGTTATGCCCGCCAATGGCATCTTGCAAGCTGCTGTGCTCCAAGGCCCGAGCCTTCTCCAATCTTGCAAGCTTGTGTATGTTCAGCAGTTTGCACTCCTCGGTAATCTGATTGATCATTGATTGCAATTCCAGCTGTAAAGAGTTCAATAGGATTTCAGTCACGGCTTGTAGTTTATTGAGCTTCGAAGCTGTGAAGATCAACATGTAGATGTAGAAGTAAGACGCAGTGGATGGATTCAGATTTGCTTCTAGGAGGAGAGAGTAGTTGGTTCCTGAACTACTTGACTTTGTGTAGTGCAGGTGCAACGAAGAAAGTTGTGTCTCCAAAAATCTCTTAGTGTTTTCGATCAATGAATTTGAGATTTCGTTGATGTCTAGATTCGCGGAATTGTAGATGAACAGCTCAAGTGTAGTCAGATTGTTTATGAGGGCCATAAAGGAAGTTATTTGAGGACTGTTGGAGTGAATCATATTACCCCACGATTCCTTGTTACTCAGTGTGCCCTTGAGGTAGATCTCGTTTTGGAGCTCGTCCACAATCATATCGTACAAATTGTTGGACTGGATCTCAAGGTAGTTCTGCGTGGCATTCATAGACGATAGAGACCACAAGTTGTACAAAGACGCAGTCTGATATCCTTTTGCTATCACGTCATACACCTCATGAATTTTCTTCTCCGAGATGAGCTGGTCAACTTGTTTTGGGATATCACGTAAGTGTTCCATGGCATCCAAAATCTCTATCATCTCCGAGTATTTCATCGAGCTTTGGTCCAAATCCTTCAAAAACGTGGATCTATCTCGCATGTCTCGTGTTGTATTTTCGATGAGGTCTTTGATTACTTGAGAATCTTCTTGTGAATCCTGTGCAATGGAAATGAGTTGGTGATACAGCCCTATGCTGTTGTTAAATGTTTCATGATTCTCGACCACGGCCGCTTTCAAACTTTCGCCCGTGGCCTCACATATCTGATCAAACTCGCTTTTGCGGTGCGCCAAACCGACGGACGTGTCATCCAAAAATGCAATTGCCAATTCAATAGGTGTTGTTTCGCCTTGTATGAGTTGCGGCCAATCGTAGCGAATATCCTTATAAATCCCCTTTAGATCGGACAATGACTTGATGCTCTTCTGCACGTCATCATCGGATACATTTCCTGGGAAAGCCATGCTAATGGCACGGTGACGATTGCCCACCATTATGGTCAATTGGCTATTGTAGATTAGATATGTTTCTACGATCTACTATCATACTGAGCCTCACACCAACAACTACCGGCGACTGGTGGGGAGGTACGGGTGTGAAGATGAAAGCTAATTATTCTTTTTCAAATTCTTTTCTCTTCAACATTAAATATTTATCCCAATATTTTGTGAAAAACATCATAGAGACAAGTCTTTTTTGGTATTGGTAGGCCATGATCGATATGTACAAGATCTTCCATGCACCGAACTGAAGCGTTGAAGACGCGACCGCGCCGCGTGCAGCACATCTAGACGTGTTTACCTCGAATACTACTCTGGAGAGGGGGAAATTCATAGTATTAGCAAAAAGATGGATATCATCAATATTTTGAGTGATGAGTCAGATTTGGAACATACACCTGCTTTTTCATCATTAAACCACCAAACAGAAGTGATCGAGTATGTGAACCCCACAATTGCCATGTTTGAGCTTCAGCATCAAATTCGAAGTGCTTAACTAACCGACAAAGGCTAAACAGCGACAGCGATGATCCATATGAACAAAGACGTTTTCATAAAAATCCCGAATACATAAAGCCCATCGCAAGAAACCGTGCTCCGGGTGTCCTCGCGGGTTCAACTAAAGAAGTTAATTTGTTGGACTTGGAGCATTGGATGAGCTCTGATGACGAATCGCTGGACACCGGACTACGGCTGACGCCGCAAAATCAGAGTACAAGTGGACACAATGCCTTTCTTAAGGACCCGTATTCTTGCATAAGCCAAGTTTTGCCGTCGTCACCCATCCAAAACAGGTCAGTGTGTAACTCGAGTCATGAGGTTTCTCGTGATCCACTTGCACCCATCGAAGAAACGTCTAATGTCAGCCCCAAGATCAGCTTTTCAAATATTTCAGTTGTTCAGCGTCCGGAAGTCCAGAAATCTCCGAGTGTTGTCTCGTCAGTGCCCGGAAATGGCAACATGAAGCGTGCGCTGTATTTACTTGACGAAATGTCAGATTCAATCGAATACAGTTCGCCAATGAAATCTCCTCCTTCGACCAAACCTAAGAAGAAAGCCAAAACGAAAGCTTCAGAAACGGATGCGCGGTCCAATAAGGCTTGGAAGGATGCCAATAAGGTCGTGAGGCGGAAACAAGATATCATGAGTGAAATGGTCATGGAAATCGCATTTTGTCTCGATAAAAAGTTAAGAACCGAATTCTTCACGAATATCTTTCTTTTACCTTCTGTCAGAAATTCTTATCTTGAGATACCATTGATCTCGTGGAAGCGAAGGGTTTCTGCACGGTATAACAAAGAAGAAGATTTTTTTGTGCCTTGTGACTTGACAGAGCAGACAGAAAAAGTATTGATTTTGTTCTATGAGCCTGACGAGTTGATTGAAAAGCTCAAGAATGGAGTTGTTGAAACTCATATAGATCACGCGAAGCGCAGAGCGAGATCTGAGGACCCGCTGAAAGAATACTTTGTGCTTATCATGGTGCCAAATTTCAGTACTTACTTGCGTAAGTTGGAAACCAACGAAAACAGGCAGTATCGGGCGAAAACGCTTCAGCGACTAAATCGAACTCTGCTGTCTTCGAGGCCAATCAACGAAATAACGATGACGGTCGCCCAAGCACTGAAGATATTAGTCGAAAGCGAGGTTCGATTGGGGGTGAACATTTTCACGACAAAAACCGTCGAGGAGAGCATAGAGTGGTTACACTCATTCACCTACACTATCGGTAGTTCGATCTACGATAAATATGAAAGAAACCCGGACTTCTCTGCAATAGGTACCATTAAACTGGGGGCAAATCCAAAAGGCACCTTTCTTGAAATGGTGAAGAAATTCAACTTGATGACAGAGCCAAAGGCTGAAAATTTGTACCAGTACTACGCTTCTCCATTGAGCTTATACAAAAGACTTGTCGGGACTGGTGAGCTCGGGGCTGTGAAGGGAAGAAATGTTGTTCCGCCTTCAGTAAACAAAATGATGAAAAGTGTTTTTACATCCAAGGATCCAAATGCTGTAATCACGGATTGAAGTCTACAAGTTATCACCAAGTATTCAATGCAGATTAATTCATTATAGGCGTAAAAACATCTAAGCAAGGATCTCACCCACCAGCTTTAAGTCTTCTTGCGAAAGCTGATCAGCAAGTGGCTGGATAGACCCTATACTTTGCTTCAATTTCGTAAGCTCGTCATCGGAGAATCCGTAATCGAGGGTCTTGAGCTGCAGTATGATATTGAGAGCTTTATCTATGCAAGCAGACAGACTGTCGGGATGCACAATTGTGATGAGATGGTCCATCAAATTGAGATGGCGAATCTGCTCAGATCTTTGTGCATTCGAGCCTGTCGATAAAACCGCCGAAATCAACGAAAGCTTTCTCACCAAAGCCTTCTTGTCATCGAGACTGTCTTTCAACTCGAGGCACGCCAATCCATCTGACGCAATGAACTTTGAGGCCGCGTCCTCATTGTTCCTAATCACGCTTGCCAACGCGAATGTTGACTTCAAGTGCACCTCTGCAGGGGTGTTTGTGTTAGATGCGAGTTCTATAAGTTTGCTGAGACCTCTGTCTTGCTTGACAAAAGCGTCTTGGCTGGAAGGGTTGTTTTGCGTGGCAATCGCAACGATCGAGGCTGATAATACTTGGAAAGTCTGGTTCGTGCTATACAATTGCTCGATGACCATAGGCCAGAGCTTCATGTTTTCGATATTGTTAGCATTATCGAGATTTTCGATGAGCATCTCAAAATTTTCTAATGCCACCTCTTTGTCCTCGTCAGTGGCCTCGGGGTTACTGACTACCATCATCGACTGTTTCATGAGCGTGGGCTCATCGGGCCCCCCAAAAAGTTGCAGCAACATCTTTGGGTCAGGCTGCCCTAATTTTTCCTGTGCATCCTTGTCGCCGGTTTGTTGTGCTATGGACCACTGTAATAATTTCTCCATTTTAGTGTGTGCTATTTCTTGAATACTGCTTCATCGTCACAATTAGTGACTTCAGAAAGCTATATGAACCCGAAATAAACATTATATACAGGCGGTTCTAGAATGTTCTGAGTGTTTCTGGTTTGGAGACTGGCTCAGAGATAAGCCAACCGGGTGGATAGAAATACAGTTTATTTGGGGAGGAAAGAGATCATCACGCATACAAAATGCATTTCGGAATAAACTTTTGTTGGAATGTCTTTATGCGTGATGTTGATGTGGGGACCTGTAAAGCAACTTGACCTGCAATTGCATTGCATGGGCCCGGTCCTGCTCATTTGTTGGTATGCGCTTATCCGGGCAACCACGTTGTTGAAAAGCGCGGATGGGCCGGAGTACTCGCAGCAAGGGCAATCGACCACCTTAATTCTTAGCGCCCATAGTTCAGGCGTCCGGAGTCATGAGCGGATGGTATCTGTTGGAAATAAAGTCTCCTAGAACTTTTAATGTAATTATTTGCGTTTTCGATTTTCGTAGAAAGTTTTGGAGTTCGTGGGACTGAACTCAGGCCAAATGCGTTTTCCGAATACGGAGAAACGCAGTCGATATGCGATTAGGGGTAAAAAAAGATTTCATGGTCACACAAAGATCAATTCGACAGTATTTTGCAGTGATTGCATTGGACGCCATGATATAATTGCAAATATTGTCTATTTGGGCCCATTGGTGAATTCTGTCTGTGTTGGAATCATTCAATACACAGCAATCAATTCGATTGCAGTCTCGCAGGTGGTGTGGTTGTGGTGCGACTTGAAAAACCCGGAGGATGGTAATCCGCCGAGAATGAACTCCGAGCGAAAACCCGTCAGACATATATAAACCCTCACAGTGCGCACTACTCGCCTGGAAAAACCAGAATTCGTCTTTATCAACTCATTTTCATTTGATATCAATTGATTCGCATACTAAAATCTATAATGTCTTTATCTAACAAATTGTCCGTGAAAGACTTGGACCTCGCTAACAAGAGAGTCTTCATCAGAGTCGACTTCAACGTCCCTCTTGACGGAACCACCATCACCAACAACCAGAGAATTGTTGCTGCTTTGCCAACCATCAAATACGTCTTGGAGCAGAAGCCAAAGGCCGTCATCTTGGCTTCCCACTTGGGCAGACCAAACGGTGAGAGAGTTGAGAAGTACTCGTTGGCTCCAGTTGCCAAGGAATTGCAGTCCTTGTTGTCTGACCAGAAGGTCACATTCTTGAACGACAGCGTTGGACCTGAGGTCGAGAAGGCTGTCAACAGCGCCTCTCAGGGCGAGGTCTTCTTGTTGGAAAACTTGCGTTACCACATTGAGGAAGAAGGCTCCAAGAAGGTCGACGGCAACAAGGTCAAGGCTTCCAAGGAGGATGTCGAGAAGTTCAGACAGGGATTGACCGCTTTGGCCGACGTCTACGTCAACGACGCTTTCGGTACCGCCCACAGAGCCCACTCTTCTATGGTTGGTCTTGAATTGCCTCAGAAGGCTGCCGGTTTCTTGATGGCCAAGGAGTTGGAGTACTTCGCCAAGGCCTTGGAGAACCCTACCAGACCATTCTTGGCCATCTTGGGTGGTGCCAAGGTCTCCGACAAGATTCAGTTGATTGACAACTTGTTGGACAAGGTCGACATCTTGATCGTTGGTGGTGGTATGGCTTTCACCTTCAAGAAGGTTTTGGACAACATGCCAATTGGTACTTCTCTTTTCGACGAGGCCGGCTCCAAGAACGTCGAGAACTTGATTGCCAAGGCTAAGAAGAACAACGTCGAGATCGTCTTGCCCGTTGACTTTGTCACTGCTGACGACTTCAACAAGGATGCCAACACTGGTGTTGCCACCCAGGAGGAGGGTATCCCAGACGGGTGGATGGGTCTTGATGCCGGTCCAAAGTCCAGAGAACTCTTCGCTGAGGCTGTTGCCAAGGCCAAGACCATTGTCTGGAACGGCCCACCAGGTGTTTTCGAGTTTGAGAAGTTCGCTCAGGGCACCAAGTCCTTGTTGGACGCTGCCGTCAAGTCTGCCGAGGCTGGCAACACCGTCATCATTGGCGGTGGTGACACTGCCACTGTTGCCAAGAAGTTTGGCGTCGTTGAGAAGTTGTCTCACGTCTCCACTGGTGGTGGTGCCTCCTTGGAGTTGTTGGAGGGTAAGGAGTTGCCAGGTGTCGTTGCCATTTCTGACAAGCAGTAAGTAGTTCGATAAGTTTGACACTTGCCGATTGAATACACATTTTAATCTATGACTTTCATGTTTATTATGTATATTGGGGCCCAAAGCGTGTAAAAGGGCGGATATATGTTCACAACTTAGCGGCTCCACTCATGATTTTGGTCCATGACTCTTCGGTCAATTCTTCATACCTGTTCTTGTTTAACCAGTAGATCAACTCTTTGCCGTCATCGCCCTTTGGTAACTTTTGATTCTTGAACTGATTTTTTGGTACCTTGTGATTGTGAGATGCTTGTATGTATTGCTCTCCAATCTTGACAAATTGTGGGATGGCGTATTTGGGCAAGCTGCGGCTCACGTGTTGATAAATCTTGTCTAAGACATCCCGATGACTCAAACCGTCTTTTGCCTCAATAACCGCAAAGCCTGCTCTTCCTTCGTGATTCGGAACTTGTACTCCAACAACAACGGACTGCTTTATGACGCCTGAGCCCATGAGCTCATTTTCAACTTCAGTTGCTGAAACATTCTCCGATTTCCAGCGGAAGGTATCTCCTAATCTGTCAACGAAGTACAATAAGCCATCTTCATCCATTCTTAGCAAGTCGCCGGACCTAAACCAAGCATCCCCTTTTTTGAACACATTCCTGATGATTTTCGAGTTTGTTGCCTTCAGGTTTCCGTAATAGCCCTGAAAAGAGGTTTCAACATTTTTCGGATTGACTATCTTCATTAATAACTCGCCTGGATCATTCGTACCAGCCCTCACACAAAATCCCGTTGAAGGGTCCCTCCATACCTCATTCTCGTCATCAGGATTCGTCTTTACGATGGCCTGTGCAAAGTTTAATACGGTATTGATCAAAGAGCCATACTTTCTGCAAGCTCCCACACCAAAGTCACCAAACTGTAAATTCGTGGTTGCAATAGGGGATTCCGTCGAGGCGTAGAACTCTCCAACACCCTCAACGTTGAATCTTCTTTTAAACTCCTTCCAAATATCACGACGCAATCCATTTCCGTACGCAATTTTCACGCTATGTCGGGTTTGATCTGGGTGATGACTTGCGTTGAGCAAATACCGACAAACCTCGCCAACGTACTGAACATGTGTGGCGTTCACCAATCTGGCTTGCGTCCAGAAAGTTGACGCCGAGAATTTTTGGCACACACTCACACAACCGCCAGAAGAAAGGGCTGGACAGACACCCAACATTGCGGCAGTGGAATGATACAATGGCATCGCAGTCATGACATTGGACTTCTTATCGATCTTCATCACAGTTCCGAAAAAGCCGCCTGCCATGAAAGCTTTTTTCCATGATACGATCGCAGGCTTCGGCAACCCTGTAGTGCCAGACGTGTAAATGAGAGCACAACAGGAGGAATCTGTGTCATGTGGCCTTCTTGTGGCGTCAGGCGCTCGGTACTGTGGTCTGGATTTGTCAGACAAGACAGAAAGCAAGTTAGCTTCATTGATGTAATGGAGCTTGGCGTTGGGAAGCCTTTCACGAATACTCTGCTCCGTCTCTTTCATTGGACCAGCACAGTCGGGGTCAACAAAGACTTGGCTAATACCAGCGGTTTCAATACAGTGAACTAAGGGCTTGCCCTTAGTGTTGTAGTTCAAAAATGCGGGTAAGGCTCCTATGTTCCAAAGGGCCAACCACATTATGATGAACAATGGCTTGTTCATACAGTCAATGCCAATTGTATGTTCCGACGTGATCCCGTAATCGTTTTTCAACATAAAGCTGAACCTCAACACCATATCATACAAATCTTTGTAAGTGTATGTTTCCACGATGAATTGATCATCGTAAACGGGAAATCCATCTGCATCCTTGATCATTGGAGCGGGGGCCTTAGGACGAGGAAATGAGACAGCATTGTTGTTCGGGTACTTGTGGGCAGACTTTTCGAAGGCATACCAGAAGCTGGCCCTGCCCCTGTATACATTATAGGCATATGCTATAAGCTTTCTTGCTATTTTTTGGATAAAAATGAGATCCTCAGAGACGTGGTATTTGGCATCAAGCAATTGGGAGGCCACAACAGCAGCGGCAGCTACTTCAAGGCCGGACATATGTCAAATGGTTTCTGGAAGCTGAGCGGATATTCAAATGAGGCTGTTTTGTGAACAATTGACTCGATGAAGCGGGCGTGACGATAGTTTATGTGATCAGCTAGAACTAAAGCGGAGTATTTATGTAGAGCGTGCTGGTGAGATTTTACTTCGTGCCGGAATTGACGAGATTGCATGTGCCGACGTGAGGTTCAGGTTGAATGCGCACGATAACAAATACCACCTTGCGCCACCTCAAGCAATCAATCAAGAAGCCACTCACAATGTTGCTCTCTCTGGCTTCAGCAATTCACCGGTTTCTACAACCGCTCTTCAATATACCTTTCAAATATACACGTGAAGGAAACGAGCCGGGATGAGACAACTCTCTTCTTATCGGCTATCGCGCCTGTTTGGCCCGATTCACATGTTGCGCAGACCTCGCGATCTTTTACCCGAGGCTTGCAGGAAGCTTCCATGTTCCTGTCCGCTTATTGCGTCAATTTTAGAACACTAAGCAGAGCTTCCTTATCTGGCAACCACTCAAAATATCAGATGCTACCATTCACTTGAACGTCAGCCACGATCCAGGCGCCCCTGCATGCCCAGCGCCATGCTCATCGCTCAAGTGCGTGAATTTCATCGATTTGTTCCATGATACAATCTCGTGGAATCGCTCGCTCAACACGCTCACAACATCGGCCGCCTTCTCTCTAACTGATTGAGGTTGGTCGGTCCAAAGACCCTGAAAAATTAGTTTTTGAATAACAGAGCCATTGGAAAACAAATCTTCGGGCTCAATGCAGCAAAACAAGTGCGGCTGCAACAATTTCAATAAAACCTCGTAGAAGAACACCTTGATACTGTCCCGTTCAGTTGAGCACAAGGCCTGGCCTAAAAGCCTCAGTAGCTCAACATGCAGATTGCACTTTGTCAGACTCGCGCAACAGTAGAATACCCCACTCAATTTGAAAACGCAACGATTTCGTATCGACTTGGACATCACAGGTGTACCTAAGTATAGATTGCAAAATAGCCTGAATACAGCCATCTCTGGTAAAATGACCGGTTCCGCGTGCTTTGTCAACTCATACTCTACCATCTCAGAGCTCTTTCCCGACTCGACATAATCATGTGCCACAGCTTCCTGAATAGTGACTGTACCAGCGGTAGCCCCGGCAGACACCACGGTATCCCGAGCCAACTTTGCAGTCATTGCTAAACGGAAACCTTGATCCCAATTCCAATGTTCCCACAAGAAGGTAAATGCCATTTCGAGAAGGGAAAGTTGAAGTGAGGGTATTAATGAGGAAGAACTGTAGATGTCCAATGTATCGATAATGGATTCCATTATGTCGCAAAATCCTCCATGAAAATGCTGAGCATTAGTATACGGCTCGCTGGAAGCTCCCGCACACACTAAGCGAAATAAACCCAAACATTTGCTGGACAGAAGTGGATCATTTAACAAAACTTGGACAAGCTCGATCTCTTGGTCCATTGAGTATTTGCTTATTATGTTGGAGCGCGGCAAATGTATACTTGTTATCAACAAAACTGAGAGCCTGATTTCATTGGGCTCGAATGGTACCTGTGAGATATCTGTGTTCAAATTCAATAATTGCTCAATTGAGTACTTGAGGCTCGGGCGTTGTGGAGGTGATGGGGGAAGCTCAATACTCAGAGTATCGTTTTGGCTATCATTTATCGTTATCGAAGAAGGCTCCTGCTCAACGGCAGGTGGAGGCGGCTCTTCAACGACTGTCACGGGGTCTTTGCGACTCATCCAGCGGGTTAACAAGCTCCGTGGTTCCACACTTTTGGAATTCGAGTCTGTGGTAAGCTTTCGTGAACTACGTGCTTTGGGGGATTCTGAAGGGGCTTGAGTTTTTGCTTTGGAGCCATTCACGAGCTCTGATTCTAGAATGTGCAACTTCACCTCTGGCAGCGGCTGAGATTCCCTCCCTCTATTCACAAACCCACGCGCAATCAAAACAATGGACGCTAGCAACACCGATGCAAAAACCAGAATCAAATAAATGTATATGGCATTGGCTATCAAAGCGGTACCATCTAGTAGCATTTTGAGCTCCTTTCAAGTTTATTTTTGTCCAGTCTGTTGTAATATTTCTATCTCAAGTAAGGTACGCTTGACGATGGCGCGCTCACTGGCGCTGAATTTGCACCCAAAGGTGGCTGATGCGAACTCCGACTTTGTGCCGCCCCACGGCACATCAGGTGACTTATGGGAGCGAGCTGATTTGCAGCATACATGTATCACGTGATACAGTGGCGCCATCACATAGTGGAAACTTGATACTTTAGCATCGAGCAATACAGGCTTTTAGAGGCACAAACATGTTTTGCCGGTCCAGGTTTTTTTTCACAAAAAACATGAGTGTGCTCAGCACCATGTCAAAAACAGCTGGCTCTCGCCTCAGTCTTGCAAAAACCAGAGTCTCTCCTTTGTCAACGATGTTTCGGAACCTTCGCATGACAAGACCATACTCATCCAGTACAATTACAGCTTCTGCGTCTCAGGCCCTCAAAGAGACTAGGATCAAAGCGGCAAAGAATGCTTACCCGGTTGTTTCCAGCAAAGCTGTTGGCTTCTGGCTCATATCCACATCGGGCTTGATCTTTGGTATTGTTGTTGTTGGTGGATTGACTCGATTAACTGAGTCTGGATTGTCCATCACTGAATGGAAACCAGTGACGGGGGCTATCCCACCACTTAACGATGCAGAGTGGCAAGAAGAATTCGAAAAATACAAGGAGTCGCCTGAGTTTAAGCAACTCAATTCCCACATCACCTTGGAGGAATTCAAATTCATTTTTAGCATGGAATGGGGTCACCGTTTCTTGGGCCGCTGTATTGGTGTATTCTTTCTTATACCTGCTCTCTATTTCTGGAAGACTGGAAGGCTCAGCATCACTGTCTCCAAAAAGGTTGTGGGATTGGCTGGTTTATTGGGTTTGCAAGGTGCTATCGGGTGGTGGATGGTGAAATCCGGCTTAGATGAAGAGCAACTTGCTGAAAGAAACTCTAAACCTACTGTCTCGCAATATAGACTTACGACTCATTTGAGTGCTGCTTTCCTCATGTACTTGGGCGTCTTGTGGACCGCATTCGAGATTCTCAACGAAAATCGTTGGGCGAAGAACATGAAGTCTGACCCCAAAAAAGTGACACAAGTTCTTGCTGCTTTGAACAGTCTGTCCCTCAACAAAACAAGATCTCTTGGCGCGGGTCTCCTCGCATTGACGTTTCTCACAGCCATGAGTGGTGGAATGGTTGCCGGCCTTGATGCTGGTTTGATATACAATACCTTTCCTCACATGGGCGACGATTTGATTCCTTCCAAAGGAGAACTCATGTCCCCTGTTTACGCTAGAAAAGACGATAAATCGGATTTGTGGTGGAGAAATATGCTCGAGAATCCCACCACCGTGCAATTGATACACAGAATTCTCGCCACCTCCACGTTTTTCGCCATTCTCGGTGCTCACATGTACGTGAATAAGAACAAGGCGATCATTCCAACTCGCGCTAAACGTTCATTCCATGGCGTCATGGGCTTAGTCACTTTGCAGGTAACCTTGGGGATCTCCACGCTTATTTATTTGGTACCAATTCCCCTCGCGGCTGCTCACCAGGCGGGTGCCTTGGCTCTTCTCACGGGGTGTTTAGCCTTCGCTGCAAACGTCAAGAGGCCAAGGCCACAGACTGTCAATTACATCAGCACCATGATGAAGAAACAACTACTCAAGAATCATTAACGGTGCAGGGCACTATTGTATATAGCCATTCATAAAACTTACGTAAATAGTAACGAACACTAGCAAATTCACCAAATTTTTTTACTCGACATTTCATACCTCTGGACCTTGTGAAGTGAATCGAAATTGACTTCGTCTTTGGCTGAGTTGGATCCCTTTTTCTTGAAAAACTGCGCGTTTCGCTTTTCTTCGAGGGTAGGCGGCACATTTTCGCCAAAATCATACAAGAACGATCGTGTCTTTGGGTTGATGGACGAGGATTCCGTGTTTGGGACACCCGGAAGGAACGAGTAGTCAATTTCCGACTCTGCCGGGGATGCAAGTTGACTCTCATTAGATAACTCCTCATTTTCCTGCAATGGTGGCAGGCCAATACGGGAATCCCTTAAATAAGGCGGACAGTGTGACAGCAAATCAGAATGAAGCTGTGCTGAGACATCTATATCACCCTTCGACACGAAAACATTTTCTTTGCATGTGGTGGGCTTCTTCCGTTGAGGCTCGGTAGATTGGGAGGATTTGGAAGACACGGTCGCCGATGTTCGAAGGCTATCTTGATAAGCTTCATGTGAATGTCTAATACATCTTGCCCATTTCAAAAGCCACAAGCTCAATAAGAGCCTTATGACCAGCAAAACGATAAACGCAAGTATGATCAAAATGAGACTGGAGACAATATCCAGCATGTGTACCGACGAAGGCAAAAAGAACAGCCTGAGGTCTTTGAGAGCCATTCTCAAAAAGCAGATTGTTAGCGATATGATCGGGAGACCAATTCGCTTCGTCAATATGATGTAATCGGAAGCACCATGCAGTTTAGGATCTTTTGAGTTTGCTGTGAAAACCTCCTTGAAGTCGGAGCTAAGAACAAACAAGAAGTTCTCATAGATACGCGGCCTGATGAGGTTGAACTTGTTTATGTAACAGTGCTTAACCCAGTCCACCATAATCTCACTTCCGAGAACGACGACTGTGGGGCCAAAAATAGCACCGAACCACTTGTTCCAGGACTTCCAACTATTTGGTATCAAACCTAGCTGAGTACTGCTGAGTTGAGACAAATTTCGCAACGCGATTACAGATAGCATGATTGATAACTGAAACCGCTCGGTAAGGTCAGACATGGTGATTTGGAACAAGCCTTCTCGCTCGAACTTCTTGAAGACGGCGCCCTTGAGCTCACTAAATTGATTAGAGAGCAACAAAGCAAGTAGCGCGTTTGAGTATGAATTTGCAGCCACGTGAAGAGCAACCGATTGATAAACGAGGGCGTAAGAGTGACACGCGAAAAAAATCAAGGCGGCAAGCGAATAAAACACAAGTTTACCAAATTGTGATGTGGTCATATTTGTCAAAGGAAGTCCCACAAGTACAGTAAAAACCTCCTGAGCGATGCTAGACAAGAGCTTGTCGGTAACCTCCAAGACGCCAAACATAACGTACAACTTTATGTGCGCTTGGCCTCTTATATCATGATACAATCTGGAGACTTCAAGAAGAGGAGTGGACAAAAGAGCCACAGAAGATATGATAAGAACTAGTGTGATCAAGTCACGCTTGACAAAATGTAGCTTTCGTAAAAGTTTAACGTGGTCTCGCTGTGGTGCTGATAGATATTCTTTGGCAGCCGTACAGCTGACGATCGCGATTCTAAGCGGGACCAAAGTGAAAAGGGTGAGAAACGCATTGGAGCAGACAAGAAGGCCAAAACATATGAATTTCTCCAAATAGAAAGGAACCTGAACCATGTTCGTCAATTGCTCGTAAGCTCGCCTAGCTTCGCTCTTATCCCCCGGTAAAGCCCTGCTTGTGGAAGTGTAATCGGGCAAATTTAGTTCGAGTACTAGAAGGCGATATAAAGAGACTAGTTTCTGTCTGGGCCTTCGGCTCGGCCTTTGGCTCGGCATTTCATGTGAGACATCCTCGATATAGTTAAGAAATACGCTCGTCGTTGAAGACCGCGAGCGGCCAGTGCTGTGGGTTGTAGCTTGGTCTTTGTTGGAGGGAGTTGGCAGCATGGCACTCAACACAGAAGACGAGCTCGCACGGCGTCTTAGTTTGTGCGGAAGAAATCCCTCAGCCCACTCCTGGCCAGGCATCTCCATTGATGACATGTGTTTAGATTCTATTTCAAATATGTATGCTTTTCGTGAATGAACCAAATTTTTCGGTCTGAATTTTGTGGCTAATATTCGCCTCACCCTGAAATGACAGATCGTGAGATGCAGCCAGAGTAGAACCGCTAATCCACAATTCTGCTCCACTCCACCACATCGATGTGCAGGTCCAGTCGAGCGATCAGTCATATCGATTAGGACCGATAGGTTGGCCCAAAACCCTTGAAATAACAGCAAGATTGAACCATCCCTAGGTTATATGGCATCGGCAAATCATTTCACGAAAGTAAAACATAATGGAGATTCTAACAGTTGAAAAGTTTGTTCCACATTTGAGACCCTTTTCGGGCAAGGAAATGCTCTCGCCTACAGAAGCGTCTCAGCTACAGCTTAAGATTGCAGAGCTCGTTTTGGACTATTCAGTCGATATTCCACTCCTCAAATTTTTGAGCAGGTTTTTGACTCCGCAGCTATACGACGAGTTATTGGAGGAGAAAAATATTGAACATCAATGTGGCTATCTTCTTTGCGGTCAATCGCCAAAACAGAGAGTACGCAGGGCGTCGAGCTTAGACGGGTCACTCGAAACAGCCACCATGTTTCGGATTTACAACAGGAAGCCATCAATGATTCTTCCTAATACGTACTTATCTCAATACTGCTGCAAAGACCACTACCAAGCGTCCCTTTTCTATCGCAACCAACTCTCTCTGGAATCGCTAATTTCGAGAAAGAGCATCATGGAAGTACCTCCATTTGCTGAAGTTGCTGGCGTGTGGTACGAGAAAAATATCACGTGCTTGGAGGAGGTCTTGGCCAAACACAGAGAATTAAGAGAGCACGGAAAGTCGTTGGGTGATGTAATAGCCATGATGAACGGCTTATCCGTCGCCGATGGCGCTAACGATACTGCTGAATTGGTCAAGCTTATTGAAGACTTTGAGATTATCGAGAACAAAGATCCAGAATTCAGCGAGCCTGGGCCCGGTTTTGAAGACGAAACTACCCAGTCAGCTGCCAAAGGCGTTGAAGGCTACATCACGAGCGACCGATGCTACGGCGGGTACGTCGTGTGAATGTAGTAATTTTCAAAAGGGACTCCGGGGTAAAGAATTGTATTCTTAGTAGACGATAATGACTTTTATGAAATATAATAATCGTGAGAATGACTTGCGGACTAAACTGCAAACTACAATATTCACTCCGAAATTTGGAAAGAGGTGTTTGAAGTTTTATGTTGATCAGGCTATGTTAAGTTTTTTTCTGAACTTGTATCCCATTTTGTAGCCATTTAGCCCCACCTCCTCGAGATAGTCGCTCAAAGATTTTCCAGTCCCGATTCTACCTCTCTCAGGCGTTTCACGAACAGAAGCAGAACCGACTGATGTGCTTGGGTGAAACAAATCCGAATGCGCATGCACATGATCCCTTTCCAAAAGCTTGATCAATTTGCCAAGTTTCTGGGATGTCCTTTCATACCGCTCATCCATGCGAGTTTGGAGAGCGTCTCTTCTCTCCCAAATAGGGCTTGTATCAGTGATTTTGTATTTCACAAAAAACAGCTCTACCTCGTCGTCAATAACCTTTGATGCAATATCCAAAGGCTCGAGCCATCCTTGCTTCATCTGATGACGGAGCTTATCCAATTGACTCGTGATTTTGTTGTCTTGTAATGCGTTGGGGCCATATTTAGCCTTCAATTCCTCAATTTTCATTGAGTATTCCCACTCAGATTCTTGCGAGACAAGATTTTCAAGGTACGCTCTTGTATGCATAACTTCATCCATTGAATAACCCCTCGAGCCTCTCACAGCATAACCCTCACCAATTTTGCGCTCGGTCAAATGCTCAGACTGGGATACACCAAGATTCCAAACAAACTGCTTACGTATCGCGCGGGTCAGTCTTTTCACATCAATCGCGAGCTCTTCTAGCCGTTTTTCGTCTTTCAACGGGGACCTTATGAAGTGTGCTTGCATAATTCCAGCCAGAGTTTTTCTTACCTGCACTTTCGTGGGTCCCTTAGAGTTGACTATTTCTTGATACTTGTCCAAGTAATGCCTTTTATTCAAGAGATATTCAATCTCAGGTTTGAGGATGCACTCGATATAAGTCATATCGTAGGCGGCTTCCATGACAGCAGCTTTGGTCGAGCCGGGTAAAACGTTGTGCAGTTTGGGAAGCTCTAAAGCCTTCTCATGCATATTTTCGGATACGTAAGGCAATTTGTAAGGATTTGGAATCTTGCCGCTCAATTGAAGTCTTTTCAAATAGTTTCTCACAACCCACTGTGCATTCTCCCCGCTTTTGTCCAAAGCTTTTCTATAATCTTTGTCGGTCTTGAACGAAGCCTTGTCAGGCTTTTTGGCCTGACGTGATAACAATTGCTTGGCCTGGAGGGGAGGCATCTCCCTCATGTGGCTTTCATCAATCTCTTTTTTGTGTGCCCTGTAATCGAGGGTCCACTTGTTCTTTTGCAATTGTGCTTGTCTCTCCTTAAGGACAATTTCAACAAGAGTTGACCACGCTCTAGATTGGGTGGGATGACTGTGAATCTCATTCAACGTTTGTGCAAGGTTGTGGCCATGCCATAGTCGGGTATGCCAAGCATGGTCCTTTATATTCTTGGGCTTAGAAGAGAATTTCTGAATTAGAGTGTGTCCTATTTCCGAGAGCAAATAGTCGCGATATTGGATGCGATCAATGGCAGCCTTCTCGACCTCTTTTTGAAACTCGGTAGAAGAGTTATCAGCCTTTTGTAGTATTGGCAGTTTGTTTCTAATTTTTCTCAACCCACGTGTTATCTCCCTGAACATAGATCGTAGAGCCACATTGTTCTTGCTTGCCGATAATTTATCCATTTTACGATGACGAGGCAAATAGGACTAAAGGTCCCTTTAACTTAATGCATGTGGTCCAAAGCACATTTCTTGGGATTTATGCACACGCGCACAGCGCGTTATAACTCATCTCGTCGCAGTTCTTGGGGCAGAGCCACGCATAACGGCATAGGAGCATCTTGATGTTATAATTTTATGTTCATTGATTAATTGCAACATACGAGTGCATGGAGTAACATTCTCACCTAATATTTCATTCTTATTAGAACACTTACTAAAGCCATTTGACTCTTACGTACGCTGTAGCCACAGAGATAAGCCTGTAGATCACCAAACACGCCACAAAAGCGCCAAACAGCGCCCGAAGATCTGCCTCGAGTCCGTACTGTTCAAGGACCGCCTTTCCTGTGGTCAATGAGCATAAGCCGTCTGCACACGAGAAATTTTGATCTTTGAAACCCATGTTAGTACAAATCTGCACAAGGTATTTTGTCGGGTTGATGTAATTCCAAGCCTTGAAAAATTTAGGCATCTGCAACGACATAGTTCCGGCCATGAAAATTCCAACTATGAACAAGTTTGTGAGGAGATTTGTCACCAAGCCCATGTGCTTGAAGAGACTGTTGAAAAATATACCTGCGGCTTCTCCACAATTGATCGAAAAGACTGAGCAGAAGAAGATGGCGAAGAACATTTCCGGCGTTCTCGGAAGACCAATGACAAAAACGACCATCGCCGAGAAAAATGCACTCGGAATGATCTCAAATGGTAACTCCACCAAGAAATAGGCGCACTGGAATATGGCGACTCCATAAGTATTGTCCTTGTATTCCTGATGAAACAAGTCTCTCTGTGATGGGTAGATTGAAAGATTGTTAACCAACCCACAAAAATAAAGGTTTGCAATACTTTGCGTGAGTCCGAGTCTATTGCTGACACCTTCCTGACTATTCTTCAAGGGTGCAAAAAACAAAGAGTAAATCAATGCTAACGCTACCACAGTCCACACACGAGCCATTAAGATGTCAATAGCACGAAACGAGACAACAAATTGTCTACTGCACACTGCTTTGAACAACACATACCAGGGAATTTCTGGCCTTTCAATGTTCTTGAAGTCGATTTCTGAACCTGCGATCGCGTCATCCTCGGGAAGTGCTCGGGCATTCCACTCTCGAATCAAGTAGTCGATCCTTGCTTGCAACTGCTCAGTAGTTTCATTCAACCCCAAAGAAAGTAGATCAAGAACATGATCAGCAATGTTGTTGTTTCGTGGGCATTCATGTCCGACGGACGTAAGATAAAATGGAAGACGGTGGGTAAGCCCATCATAAATGACGTGGCCACCCCTTGCAAGAAGAGTCAATGTGTCGAATTGCGCGAACATCTCTTTGCTTGGCTGGTGTAGTGTGGTCACAATCGTAGTTCCTGAGGTTGCCAATTGCTTTAAAAGAGCCAAAATGGAAGCCGAGGTGGCTGAGTCAAGACCTGAGGTAGGCTCATCCAAAAATAGAATGCGAGGCCTTCCAAGGAGTTGTATGGCAATGGAAACTCTCCTTTTCTCTCCACCTGATATTCCCTTTGTGGTCTCGGAACCAATTGGTGTATCCGCACAGTCTATAAGCCCAGTCAGTCTCATGATTTGGTTGAGATACATTGGTATGCTTTGGTGGCACGAAGCAGGCAACCGCAAACATGCCTGATAATATAGTGTCTCTCTCACCGTTAGTTGGGGAATCAACAAATTATCGACCTGTGTCACGTAGGCAGATAACTTAGACAACTTCGCGGGACTGACTTCTTGACAGTTGTTCAAAACAATCAGTCCTTTGCTGGAAAAAGAAGAGTTGCCAAGCCTGGAAGCTAAGAAGTTCAAGAATGTTGTCTTTCCGCCACCTGATGGACCCATAATCACATTCACTGAATTTGACCTGAAATCAGCTGTCACATCATGGAGAAGAATTCGTGAGGTCTTAGAAGCGAACACCTTCTGAGAGCTTTTCACCTTGACGCTTAAAGTGACATTCTTGGCCTGAATAGACGGGCCTTTTGCGTGATCAGGTTCTTTTTCATTGAACAGAGACAGCGACAGCATCAAGTTACGAAGTCCCGTTTCTTGGCTCTCCATGCCCCCACCGATACGATTCTTCTTTTTCTTCGCAATCTCAACTTCATAGCTTTTATAATGGAATGCAAGCATTGTCATCACATTGAACCCAATCATCCATGCGACCAAATACCCTATGGCAGGACCTGCCCAGTTTTTCGGAAAACCCAAGACATCGAGCTGGTAATTTCCTGTGTACTCGAGACACTCGTTGCTCCCTGCAGCATAAGGGCAATTGCCTGTCCAATTGGTGTATTGGTTTGAGGTCAAACCACCAAACGCATACCAAAAAAATGCAATGTACTTCACCCAGCGAACGTAAACGGGCATTGTTGAAGCGTTTACAAAATAGCCGCACCCCGAATTTTGGAGCTGGTAGACAACATTCACTATCATAAGACTGATGGCAAATGAAGATGCCAACGCAAAACATAACAAGGCCAAAGACAAACCACAGATAATGACAATGAGAGTTATAGCGAAGTAGATGCCAAAATACTTCCCATCACCAGCGTCGGAGTAACTATCTCCGAGCCTGAGGCCCCACATGAAATATGTGATTATCGAAAAGATCAAAGCTAGCGGCACATCTTCGACAAAGAGCTTGCTCAATCTTCTAGAGATAACAAAACCTTTGATCGACACACATCTTTCTTTGTACTCTCTCACAAATTGAATACCATCCGCGCCCCAAAGCCTCGATATTTCCATTGTCAAAGGAGCAAAGCCAATAATCTCCAAGAGCGAATAAAGACACGATGTGATCGAGCGGATTCCAGAGATGTTTGGATCAGGCTTGAAAAAAAGCCAGCCTACCACAATTGCCAACATTGTTCCACCTCCGTGGAGACTGAGAAGAGACACTCTGTCCCTGAGAGATATTAATGTGGATCTCTTGACAAGGACGACGAGCTCCTTGTAGAGAGGTAAAGGCTCACTTGGCTTGAACAATTTTAGATTTTCATGAAATCTTGCTTTTTGCTCCAGCGCCGTCAAATTGCAATCGGAGGGATTTTTTGCTCTCCAATGCTTTACTAAAGTATCCGTAAGTTTGGAAGACTCGAGCTCTTTCTCGACAGAAGTGGTGTCCTTGACCAGAACAGTCATGATTTGGTTGATGATAGCAAAAGAATCTTGGAGATTGCCCACATTTGAGACGGCGCCGGTCCCTTTTAGTCCGATGAAATAGTCCACAGATTCGGGCAAAGAGCCAAAATATACGAGTCTGCCGCCTCTAGTCAACACGCAGAGCTTATCGAAAAGTGAGATTACCTCTGCACGTGGCTGGTGAATCAGGAGAATGATTGTGATCCCTATCTCAGGTGATGCCAACTTCTTCAATACAGACACGAGCGTCAAAGCCGAAGAAGTGTCAAGACCTGTGGTGGGCTCATCCAAAAATAAAACCTGAGGCCGACTCAACAACTGAATGGCCAACGAAACTCTGCGTTGTTCACCGCCAGAAAGATTGATTTGACCCGTGAAAGATTTGACCATTTCGTGTCTTCTATGAGCTAATTCCAAAAGTTGCAATAATGTGTTGATGAGCTCAGCCCTTGCCTCCTTCGTCACGTTCCCAAGTCTTAATTCTGCTTGATATCTTAAAGTTTCTTCAAGCGTGAGCCCAGGCATGAAAAAGTCTTCTTGCACCATGTATGCTGTGGAGATGCGGCTTTTACCATGAGGGTCGGATATTGAGTAGGTGGCGGCGCCCGAGAAAGATAAGCCACTTGAGTTCACGTTTGTTCTTTGCGCCAAGACGTTGAGAAGTGTTGTTTTTCCCGAACCAGAACCCCCCATGATCGCCATAATGTTTGACTGCGGTAGATCGAACGACACAGAGTCCAATATTGGGATCGAGCCACTCTCTTCATCTTTTGCCTCGACGGAAACTCTCAAATCGTCCACCTTTACGCCAACCCTATCCGAGGGCGACACAAAAAGAGCATCTGATCCCGAAAAAATCATCTTGACTTATTATGACGATAACATAAATTAACCTAGATTGCGAAATGCATCTTTATATTGTCGGGTGCCGTCGCAGTCATAGGGCATCGCAACGGAACGGCAACGGAATTTCGCGACGGAATTTCGTGACGCGGGGTCTTGGTTTCGGTAAACGTGCGTGTGGCTTCGGCAGTCTGACGTATGGCGTTTTTCAGGGTTCCGCAAAAATAGGTGAAAAAATCGCGTTTCGACCAGATAAGGCGGTTAGGTGTATTACATTTGAATAGATTTATTCATGTAAAATGAACTATCGTGAAGGTGAGTAAGGGTTGCGCAAGCCTTACCTTCTATTTGGAGCAGACTTTGAAGAGCGGTCTAGCCGCATTCAAGCGCAATTTCAAGCCCGAACTTGGCGCATCGTGTGCTCTTTGGCGCCTCACTGACCGACAGCACAACACAACCAGAAAACGGTCAGATAGATCCTGTTAAAAAATTATATAAGTGCAAGTTTCGGAAACTGTCTTGTCAAGAAAAAAAATGTACCTATTCGTTTTCATAGAAGGCGAAAGCGTTGAGGCGGCATCAATATACTTCCGTGGCCGCTCACACGAACAATAAAAATAGACTTCTCGTGAGAGCAAGGATTAAACGAGCACCAAATTCCGGTAAGAGTCAGCGTCGCACTTATTGACCCACCGGCACTGACCTGCTCAGCTGATACTTTCACGCGGGGAAATTTCGATTGAGTAGAGTAAATATTATTTGTTCGAGAACTCTTTATGAAAAGAAGACTCTCTGTGCAATTGTAGAGGTCCCTTCCAATAAGGCTCATTTAGGTCTAAAATTCTTAGCGGGAGGCACGCTTGCTTGAAGGTGTGGCCTGATACATCATCAAGTGCTAAATTGAGACTTTCAGCATATTGGGTTACAAAAAATGCAAATTACGACTTACATGGTGATAGCAAGCCTGGGACACTTCAATTGGGGCCGTGGATGCTACATCTAAGAAAGGCTATGAGTGAGAATCTTGATCATGCTTATGTGCGCGTCCCACCTCCGCAGCGACGGTCCCAACTGATCAATCCACCGTCAAATACTAAAGTCCATGGTATGTATGACTGGATACACCAAAGTTTTGATACATACATGAAAATAGCATACTAACATTAAGCCGCCTAAACAGGAGATCACCATTGTGAAGTTCAAGCGTGCACGTTCAACCTATGTTGCTTCGCTCATACTCAACCAAAAGAAAAACCTCACCTTAAAGCATTTTGTGGATACGCTAGTTGAGGCTATCAACGCTTCCGGTGGACTCCGCGTCATAGAGCTGAGTGAGGGAGACGCTGAGGAGGGAATACAAGTAAGCTCCGAGGAAATTGAGCTTGCGTACCCAAAGGCGAGAGACACGCCATATGCCAACGAATGGATCCCCATCTCCGATGATCTGGCGATCGAGCTGACTGTCATGAACGATTATGACGTGATTGGTTTCAAGTATGCTGACGATGCAGACTTCAATATTGAGCAGCCAGTATACGAAGAAGAAGCATGAGACCGTGCTGATTTTAATAGTTATATGTGGGTACGTAATACAGTTGACGAAGAGAAATGAGCGATTGAGTTCAATCGAGAACCGCCGTACTTAGATTTTTTTTCCGCTCACTTTTCTGATCCCGCCGGAGTGAATTCTTTGGTTTTTACCCGGAAGTATGCCAGAGGATATTTTCGTGCTCGAACGCGACTTTGGGATTTTTGGCGTGGTTGGTGATGAGCTCAAAGTTGTGCTCACGGTCCTTGTCGTGGTGGTGGTGGTTGTCTTTGTCAATGACAAGGGCTGGCTTGTGCTGTTCGTCGAAAGAGACCTCAATACTTTCCAATCACTTACGTCTCGTTTTGGAGAGCTGTGGTTAATTCCGCCATCCGCCGTGTTGATCTCCTCTTCTACCATATCAAATGTGTTTTCCACGCCTTCCATTGGCTCGCCCTCTTCGTCAGAGTTATTCAACACATCATGCAAAACAGAGGAGTCTGCCTCTTTATACTTTCTTGGCTGTCCCGGCGATTCCATCGGTACAACACTCTGAATCTTAGAGGCCAAGGCGCCACTAATCTTTCTCCTTCTTGTGGGTGTGTTAAAAGACGAGTCGAGGTGGCTCGCATACGACGAATTCATCTGTTGCTGCTGAAGCCTTCTTTGTCTCGCCTCTTGTTTCATTCTCGCTTTGAAGTCGTCGTACGGAACCAACGAGAAAAGCCCACCAATGAATGGATCGGGCTTGTTGTCAAGGCACATTGTGTGACGCCAGTCTCTGAAATCGTTTTGGTGCAAGTACAACCAGTGCTGCTGAGGCCCGACCACCATGCCAGGACGAATCATTCTCATGTATGCTATACACTCACTAGCCGTGAAGCCGTGCGTGTAAATGAGATGTGCTCCAATAAGGCACCCTGTTCTGCCCAATCCGGCTTTGCAATGAACAGCAATTTTTCCTCCTTTGCTGATGACACATTCGGCAGCCCCAATAAACTTCTGGACGTAATTCAAGGTCGGACATGTGCCGTCTTCGAAAATCATGTCGATGTGCTGAATGTTTCTCTTCGTGAACTCCTCGGCGTTGTATAGATGCGAATTGAGACGCACCACAAGCTGTACGTCGTTACTCATGAAATAATTCAACACCTTTTTGAACGGCTCGTTGAGACTGCCCGGCCGTTTTGGGTTCTGCTGCGGAGACGCGAACGCAATGAAATCTTTCGACACGTTGTTGAAGTCGCCTTGGTCTACCCTCTCATACTGTTCATATTCCTCTAGATTGAAAGTGGTCAAGTCGATCATTCCGCGCTCCTTAGCCCTCCACATGGCGTAGACGATGTCTTGTATCGTGATTTCAAAATCGGCGGAAGAGTAGCCTGCATCCCTAAACGGTTGAAAAGGATATTCGACTTGAGCGAGCGGCTGCAACACTTGATGTGGCGCCCAAGATTGCACCAAGACCATGTAGCATCCTAGCAAACATGCCGCGTTTGCACGTTCCTTTGGTGATGTTGAGCTATAGAACACAACGCCTTTCCCCAGATTGCCCACCTCATTCAAGATGTTGTGAAGTACTACGGCAAACCGGTATAGCGTTCCTATATGTAATGGGCCAAAGTCCAAATGGAAAGAGTTGTATGGTAATGAGTCCTCCACGGTAAAGTGAACGAACTTGGCCGTGTCTTCGGGGACATAGTCGTATGCGCCGAGATAAATGCGGTCTGTAAAAGTCAGTATAAGATTCCAACGATGTGTGTTGCCTCATGGTGAAAGTACATACTCTTCAAGAACTCTATCATAGGTATACCCAGTGCCGTACGCGCCATTGTAGTTTGCTGATATGATTCTTTGGATAATTACAAAAGGCGGCTAGATATGAAGACAATGCCAGTTTCAAAAAAACGAGTGTGTGGTTTTGTAAAAAAGTGTGTGAAGGGAAAAGAGTGGAACGCCGTGGAATCTAAGATCGACTCCAGAGTTTTTCGTAATGAATAAGATTATAAGCTGAGTTTTGTTTGAATGATGCCAGTGCTTTTCTTTTCAATTTTGTTGTTGCTGGGCTCATGGTGCCTATGTGCGACAGAAACTGTTGAAAGAGTGTTTATCTTTTCGCCCGTTCTGGTGCGCTTATTAGGATATGCCCGCGAGCCAAGCTCGAAGCTAATATGGCGACTGCCAGCTGTGGGTCGTGTGACGTCGTCCATTGCCACACTTAAACGAATAGCTGGTCGATTTTATGATACCGTTATTCAAATTAACATTTTCCAGTCATTACTCCCTTGAATGCTGGCTTTTGGAAAAAATAAAAAGGATCACGAGGGTGCTGTAGAAGGGGTACTATCTTGAGATTGAAGTTCTGGTCGCGCACCTCAACGATCAGAGATATTTGAAAACTTAGTTTCTTCTTGTCGAAGCACCAATCAGTTTCAATGGTATGATATTGAGATCTCGTCTTTTTCATATTGTGTTTGACTAACTTCCAGGCCCCATCTTTATACACCTTCAGCTCGCTGACCCTATCTGCTCTTCAGAAGTTTCGCTTCGCCAGTGCGAGAGCAACTTCCTTGCAAGCGGTGATATGTACGTGCAATCGGTCTTTGGAAACCAAAGAAACTAGGTTTTGTCTGAATTTACTAACTTCTAGACGTTATCGATAAAGAGACATATCAGGTTGTTTCCGAATCGGAATCCCCGGTGACCTCCATAGAAGAGCTTGTGGAGGAGCTTCCTGATAACAGCCCAAGATACGTGGTGCTTTCGTACCCTATGAAGCTCCCAGATGGTCGCTTGAAAAGCCCCCTCGTTTTGCTCTATTGGAGACCGCCCACATGCGGCCTGGAAAGCAAAATGCTCTACGCCGGTGCGGTTGAGTTGATGAGAGAAAAAGCGGGTGTGTCTCAGTACGTATTATTTCGGTGGTCTTATCCTTCCGTGAGAATGAATAGGAAGCCGCACGACACCTGAGCGTCCGTGGGATTATATTCAAAGCTCCTCATGATGATTTTCGTCTCAAAATTACTAACCGCAGATTGATTGAAATTGAAGATGAAGAGGACTTCGAGGACATCGAAGACCGTTTCAACTAGAATGATCGGCTTGGCCAGCCTATAGTATTAGTGCAAGCCGACCTGCACGCCATCTTCCACTTAATGCCGGGTAAATCTTGTTGACAATACTGCATGTGGCATTGCGCATCTCACTTCGTGTGGTCGTGTGATTATCACGCGCACTGCGAAAATTTTTTCAGACATATATAGCCATCACTTTCCGCCAACTTTCTCAATTTCCCTCTACACCACCACCAAAAAAAATCAGCAACCATGGGTCGTATGCACTCTTCTGTATGTGACTTCCTTCTTGTTCGTGGAACAGCATGGTTTGGTTGAATAGTGTTCTGGGTTGATTCGGTGCACTGCTACGGATGTTGGGTCTTGCCAAGAGTAGAGAGAACCTTTCGAGGCGACTTTCACCCATGCTTTTGGTAATTGATACCACTCCAAGACAAGCTTTCTGCCTCAAGTTAGCGATGTCAAAAGCATGCTGCGTTTTGCTGGTCGATTCCACTATTTGTAGACCAATCGATTTTTGAATTCATCTTGTTGTGTGAGAGGTGATTCTCTGCACTGGCCTGGATTTGTCCTTCCTGGCACATCTTTAGGTACACCTAATGGTGTCAAGTTTTGCGCTCCAGCATTCAAATTATCGGATCAGTTCATCTGGATACCCTGTGATGACTCTACGTCCTGCGTCCGCAGACTTACTAACAACTCAGGGAAAAGGTATTTCTTCCTCCGCTCTCCCATACTCGAGAAACGCTCCAGCTTGGTTCAAGTTGACCTCTGGTGACGTTGTCGAGCACATTGTCAAGTACGCCAGAAAGGGTTTGACTCCTTCTCAGATTGGTGTTCTTTTGAGAGATGCCCACGGTGTCTCCCAGGCCAAGGTTGTTACCGGTAACAAGATCTTGAGAATCTTGAAATCCAACGGTTTGGCCCCAGAGATCCCAGAGGACTTGTACTTCTTGATCAAGAAGGCTGTCTCTGTCAGAAAGCACTTGGAGAGAAACAGAAAGGACAAGGACTCCAAGTTCAGATTGATTTTGATTGAGTCTAGAATCCACAGATTGGCTAGATACTACAGAACCGTTGCCGTCTTGCCTCCTAACTGGAAGTACGAGTCTGCCACGGCCTCTGCTTTGGTCAACTAAGCTTTTTTGCATCGCTCTTCTGCGTTTTATAGTCTAAACTGTAATATACTTATCTTTGCATTCACGACATGTTTTTCGTAGACTACAGCGCCAGTGAAAACTGTACTTTTTACAACTTTCACGTTGGGGGGATTTATTATGTATGGAGTGAATCCTCAAGAAACACATTTGTATAAATGCACTTATGACAGGCCTAGATATCGTCAATATCCAATTCATCATCATCGTCCTCGTCATCATCGTCGTCACCAAACTCGAAGTTCACCTCCTCATCGTCATCAGCGCCGAATGTATCAGTCTCGTTGATCTTGGCCGATTCTGGCAACTCGCCAATGGTCTTCAAGGTTCTAGCCTCGTCTGAGTTATACTTGTGCACAACGTCACATTGGTCGTCTTGAAAGTCTCTCAAACAAACCAAGATAATGTCACCTTGGCCCATCCAGACCTTCTTTCTCAACTTGCCTCTGATGTGACCCATTCTCTTGATGCCGTCAAAACAACTGACTTCAAGTCTGCCGTTACCCAACATCTTGGTGATTTGAGCATATTCTTGGCCTTCTTCCCTGTGAATCAACTCTCTTTTTTGACCGCCATTCACGTTCTTTCCCTTTCTTCTGTTTTTGCCTCCCTTTCCTTTCGAAGATTTACCCATCTTGAATGTTTGTTGAAGGAGAACCTACACGTTGCTTGCCAACCGAAAAAATTTTATGTCTCTGTGAGGATGCACGGATGCGATTGTGATTTTAATCATGTACTCAAGTATTGGCTACAACGTATCTCCAGATAATGCACCGACTTGACCCAAATAGATCTCGATTCTGATCTGGTTTCCGATACAGTGTTACATCGTTAAACCTAAAGGAGCCGCAAACAACGTTGCCGGTCAGCCCTCGTTCACATTATTGAAAGAAAGTCACGTGACGATAAGGCCTGAATGTAGCTCTGCTTCGATTAGGTTCAAAGACTCTAAAAAGCTTTTCCGGATGGTCTAGTCCTATACTTCGATGACTACTTGTCATTGTCAAAGCTTTAATTTACTATATCCATCACCAAGAAAAACTCGAGTCTCTAAGCTAGCGGCTCAAGATCTTGGGATGTACGGATGGGCCGTCGAAATAGAGCTGACTAGTAAAGCCAGTAGAAAGTTAAAAGACATATTTGATCATGGATTCTTTCGAGACGAGCTCGCAGTTCGTACAGATTCTCAAAGGGCTAGTCCCTCAAATTCAATCTCTTTTGAAAGCAGCTCATTTTGCTTTGAAACATTCCGAGAGTGAAGACTACTTATTCTATGCGATCATTGATATTCTTGACGACCCCAAAGTTGAGCTCAATACCAAGTCTACAATCTTTCAATTCATAGACATCCTAATTCACGAGTCTTTTCAGGCATCCCAACAAGCACAGACCAATTACAACTATCCCTATGTGCATAATTTAAAGAACTCGTTACCAAAAGTACTCATCAAAGTGCTCCCTCCCAACAGCAATGCCAATTTGTTCAGCATATACGATAATTTGAAAAATATCTCCGAGACTTTGAATGTCAATTACTCCGAATATGAGCTGAAGTTTGTTGCCGTTGAATCCTCGCTACTGAGTGAAGAGCTAGAAAATGTCGACATGAACATTCCGTTCCCGGAAATCAGCTTGGACGAGATGGAGATGGAGTCTCAAGACCCAGTTTTGCAGGCGTGGCAGATACTTTTGAGAAAGCGCCAACAAAGTCATTACGAAAGACTCAGGCTCTTGAAAAACGAGCCATTCAAAAATGGTGAGGTCACGGAAGACGACATGTTCTTGATACGTTCCTCGAGATCAGATCCCGCGAAAAAGACAAATGAGAACTTGCTTTCGAGAAAACAGATACTCGCAAGGATGGAAGATGACAGAGAAACGCATAAGAAGTCGAAGGAGTCCCTTTGGCTAGTCAGTAGGCCAAGCGGACCGGGCACAATTGGTGAAGACGAATTTTTGAACTACTACTGGAATAGATTGGAAAGAGTTTCTGATACTCAAGCTAAAGAATTTTTCGGGGCCTTTGATGAACTCAACAAGCTTGCCGCTGCAAGCTATAAAGATCCGCAGTTCTGAAGTGTTTTTCATTGTTCTCTGTCTGCAATGATGCTCAAAAGTTCGTTCTGACCCATCGCGACATACTTCGCCGACGTCCTAGTGTCTTTTATCCCGTCCCAGACTGCGATGGTGAGTCCAGGGCGCAACAACTGTTTCTTTTCGAGTGAAGTGATAAAGTCGTATATGTTTTCGTCGATTGGATTGAGCCCGCCAGCATAACAAATGTGATCAATCGTTTCGTCCACGTTTGGGAGCCGCGCCTCAGATGTGTGGGCGCTTTCGTCTGCCTCAAATATATCTGCCTGAGATTCAGCTCTTCTCAATTGAAACTTTTGTCTGACCTCGCCGACCGACATGGTTCCCGTGTAGTAAGAATAGAGAAATTTGAAAGCGTGTAACGACGTGTTTTTTTGTTGGACCACAACGCTGTCATTGACTATTGTGGCGTGTAGGCCTTCTGTCTCGCCGAATGAGTCGTTCACCAACTGAACACACTCTCCCATAACATCCAAGCTTCTTCTTGTATCTTGAGACATGGCTGTCTGTGCGGCAAGTCTCACGGTGCAATCATTTATGACCACTTTTGACCCCGATAGACCTTCGGATTTCGTATGGAAAATACGAGCAACCTGATTGAATCCCGTAACGGCCTTCTGTTTGTCGACCATTGAGATCCATTGTGTCGCATCAGGGAATTGAATGAAACCCCCAAACTCGGCGATGAGACCAACGTTTGGCACATTTTTGAAAATGAGGTCAAGTTCTGACCTTCTCATGATGCTCGCAAAGAAGACGTAGTTGTTTGTATCACTCAAAAGGTTGGCGAGGTTTGTGCCAATTCTCGACAACTCAATGCTGCTTTTGTGTTCACTACTACCGTTGATGCCCAAGCCTCCGAAGTCATCTATGTTGATGATTATCAAGTTTCTCTTTTGTGTGTCTTTCACAAACTTGTGGAAAACCTCTCTTGAAAATGGCTTATTACAAGCAAAGGTTTTGTCTTGATTTCTTTGCCATCCCTCACGAACGGTATTTAAGCATAATTTTACCCAATCAAGAGAATCGTGCTTAAGCACAACACCGTGACAGTTTTCCCACCGTTCTCTTTTCTCGTCATTCGAGATTTGTAGAGCTCTTCCGATTGTCTTGCCAAAACTTGCCACATCCCATGGATTGATGAGAAAAGCGCCTTTACCTTCGCAGTCAAGAAGATGTGAAGATCCTGTAAATTCGGACAAGACCAATGGTGCCTTCTTTCTTGAGGTTGCAATGATAAATTCGTGACAAGTGAGGTTCAACCCTTCCCTCATAGAGGAGACAATAAAGAGGTCAGCCTCGCATTGCAACGCCAAGTACTGATCAAAGTCAATATCGTGTTGAAGAATGACAACAGGCTGTGCCGCAGATAAATTGTCAGCCATGGAATTGATCCGAGATATGATCTGCAGAACCTCGGCTTCGTAGTCGTCGTCCTTCGCCTCTCCGATAAAGATCTGTACAAGGACAGTAGTCTCAAGACGCTTACGGTCGTTCTGAAGGTACTTTTCATAGGCAAGCAATTTTTGTTTGATGCCTCTGAGCTTGTCTGGTTTGTCACGAGAAACAATAAGTAATTGATTCTTCCACCGATCACGGATCAATTTGGTCCAACTGATGACTTCCTCCTTTTTGAGAACGTTTTTCAATTTATCTGCGTCGATACCGACCGGAATTGCCTGCACTCTTGTCACTTTGCCGCGATAGATTAGGCCGAATTCGTTCAGGTCTGTAAGAAGAAGCCGATTGCAAGTTTGCAAGAAATGCCTCACATACTCTTCGTTTTGAAAGCCGATGCAGTCAGCGCCTAAAAGCCCTTCCAAAAGAGGTTTTCTCTGTGCGAGGCACCTGAACACTTCGGAGGATGGGAAGGACACATGGAGAAAAAAGCCAATTTTTGCATCGGGGCACTTCTCTCTAATCATGGCGGGTACCAAGAGTAAATGGTAGTCGTGAATCCAGATAACATTATCTGGATGGTTGGGGTCCAAGTGGTTTTTCTCCTTCATATATGTCTCCACGATCTTGTCAGCAACTAACTGATTTGCTTGTTTGTAGTAGTGATAAGAATGTTCCTCAAACGCCTTAGACTTTGGGTCATCCGGGATCTGGTAGTGCAAGGTGGGCCACAAAATTTGCTTGCAGAAAGATTTGTAGTGGCCCTGGAATGTCATATCGTCGATGGAGACTGATTCACAGTTGTAATCTTCACTCAAATGATGCGCGATATCATCCATGACATTCTGGGGGATAAGGTCACTGGGCAGGGACATTGCGCCAATCCACTTGCAATCGTCCACCACTCCCTTTTCGACAGCAAGGCCCACGGCATTGAAAAGGGAGCCATTTCCTCTGTCTGAGCGGACTATTTTCCAGGGGGCACTTTTAAAGATATTTTCATTTCCCAAGACGACGTCCTCAAGGTCTTTTCTGGAAAAGCCACCATAAGGTGCTAATTTTCCGGTAATTTCGTCTTCATCATCGATGACGCTGGCTGTCTCCTCGAAGGGTTCGCGCGAGTTCGAAGTGGCTCGATTCTTGAGTGTTCTGGAGTATTCAAACTCGTCTCCCTCAATAATTGCTACCGAGCTATTGCTGCGGTTTTTATGATCAAAG
This sequence comes from Metschnikowia pulcherrima, assembly GCA_009746055.1. Taxonomy (NCBI): domain Eukaryota; kingdom Fungi; phylum Ascomycota; class Pichiomycetes; order Serinales; family Metschnikowiaceae; genus Metschnikowia; species Metschnikowia pulcherrima. The sequence continues at coordinate 457,575 of VFXK01000010.1, forward strand.
TCCAAAATTGGCCTTCCATCTAAATTAACACGTTTAGAACCTGCTTCAGCAAATAGAGAGTTAGAGCCGCTCCGACCAGACATCGAACCACTCCTTCCCGATGACGAGCCACTTCTGGTAAATTTCACACCTGGCATGCCGTCCACAGACTTACGCTTTTCAATCACGGAACTGCTCACCAATGGAGAGCTGAACCGCGAGCGAGGCTGTACCAATTGCGGCCGCTGAACATCATGAATTGCATCACCTGAGGAAGATGCCGAGGAATGATTCTTAAGTTTGGTGAATAACTCGGCCTGGAATTCGTGCTCGTGGTCCTTCTTGCCGACAAACGGTGAAGACCCATTGCTGGGGTGCGGTGAGGATGTCCCAGCACTCAAGGAAGGAAGTATTGAGTTGATTATTCCCAGAGAGTTCGAGTCCAGCGAATTTTGGAAGTTAAGCTCAGAATTGTTGTGTTCCAACTCAAGCTCGGGGTCTACTAGGTTTTCATCCGTGGAATTCACCTCAAACTTGACAGTGTAGGGTAAAAAGCTAGATGTTAGTTAAGATGTTTTTCTTTTTTCGAGGATAGTGTTATCACGCTTAAAGAACATACAGAGAGCCAACTATTACTGTCATATCGAAGATATAGGGCTAGGTGAAGAAAGTTAGTTGGGGGGATTAATCAGTTTTAACGATCTGCTGTGCGGTTGCACCGGGTCGGTAATTATGTAGGAAAAGCTCACACCACTATCTGTGAGACTGCCCCGCTTTGCTATTTTGGTAATTTGCTCAGCGAAGTCTCGCAACGCTTAAGGAGTAAAAATTAGACTTCGGGAATGGAATTTCAACCCTTTTAAAGTCTTGCTGCAGTGATCAAATGAAGTTATTGACGATGGCAACTTCCCAAAGACGAGAAATGGCCGAGTTTTGTATTGGCAAAGCAAGCTTGAGGCAATATAAGTATGTTGGGTGGTTTACATATCTCTTACTCTGTTTCCTCTTTCAAAGCACTTTTCGAAGCATTGTAAAACTGGCCTGATTGTATTGTTGCCAGGCGGATCTCCGTATTTCAAAGCAATATTTTACTAGCAACTATTGACAATTAGCTTTGTGGCTTAGAATGGTTGGTTATGTGAACTGGTATCGAGCCCGCGCACTGGCTTGCGAAATTCGACATCTCTTTGATAGCAAAGTGGTTTAGTATTAAGCCGAGTCACCATTGCACAGTTATCTCATTCGATCAAAAATGTACTTCATGGATTGCCATTGTCACATTGGCGTTGATGGTCACCTTCAGGACCCGCAACTATTGATGAACAGGCTAAGTCAGGAGCCAAGAGCCAGATCTCGTGGGTTTTTCAACGTCATGTCCACGTATCATCTAGATTTAGAATTTCTCGCAGCACTCATTGAACTAGACTCAAACAACATTTTGGTGCCCTATTTTGGCGTTCATCCATGGTATACTCACTTATTTTCTACTGATCGGCAATTGAGTAAGTCCGATCATTATAAGCTGGTGCTTACATCTGTTCTGGAAGATCTACTTCATATTCTCCCGAACCCAATATACATCGAGGATCACCTCGAGAAAGTCATGAGATTAATAAAGAAATGTGAAGCACTGCAAAAAGCTTATGCCATTGGGGAGATAGGTCTCGATAAACTTTTCCGGATCCCCTCAAATGGCTTTTATGGAAATCAAGAGCACAAATCCGGGGTATCACTCACTGCTGCGAAGGTGCAGATGGACCACCAAAAGACAATATTTCTCAGGCAACTTGAATTGGCTGATAAGCTCTCCAAGCCCGTATCACTACATTGCGTCAAAGCACATGGGCCATTTTTCGACATTTTACATTCATCGTTTCTCAATATTCCGGCTGTCACTCTTCATTCCTACACAGGCTCTTCGGATCAAGCCAAGAGATGGAATAAGTTGTTCCTGAAGCAGCAACGTACACTTTATTTCTCGTTCTCAAACTTCATCAACGGAGAAAAGGACAAAGCATTGCAATTGGCCGAACTTTTAATGGTGATCTCAAATGACCAAATTCTTTTCGAGACAGATTCCCCGATCGACCGTTATTTCCTTCACAATCGCGAGGACGAATACTTTGGGCATTTGCACCAAATTCAGGAAAAAGTGTGTGACTTAAAAGGCATGTTCGAGGCAGATTGCAACTCCCTGGTGCAACGCAATTCTCTCAGGTTACACGGATTCTGATTTAAGCGTGTATTCGTATATATTTTATGCTATCAACATCCTGCGATCTAGACTTACAATCTAGACTTGATGATGTCAATGAACTCTGGCTTCAAGGAGGCACCGCCAACCAAGAAACCGTCGACATCAGCCTTGTCCTTGAAGTCAACAGCGTTTTTGCCGTTGACGGAACCACCGTACAAGATTCTGACGGCCTCGGCCTGGTCAGCGCCAATGGTCTTGGACAAGTGGGCTCTGATCTCCTTGTGGATGTCCTGGGCGTCCTGGGCAGTGGCGGCCAAGCCGGTGCCAATGGCCCAGACGGGCTCGTAAGCAATGACGACGTTGGTCCAGTCGGAAACAATCTTGGACACAGCGTCCAATTGTCTGGCACACACCTCGAGCGTGATGCCAGCCTTCTTCTCCTCCAAGGTCTCACCGATACACAAGATGACGCTAACACCAGACTCCAAAGCAAACTTGGTCTTCTCGGCGATGAACTCGTCGGACTCCTTGATGATCGTTCTTCTCTCAGAGTGGCCGGTCAAGGTCCAGTTGGCGCCCAAGTCCTTCAATTGCTGAGGAGCAATCTCACCTGTGTAGGCACCGGAGGCCTTGCTGAACACGTTTTGAGCAGCGACCTCCACGGTCTTCTGCTTGTTGGCCTCGACGACGAGGGAAAGGTATGGGGCTGGGGGAGCAATCACCACCTCGACGTTCTCGGGCAAGTCGGCCTTGTTCAAGGTGTCGACAATGGCGGTGAGCGACTCCTTAGTGCCGTTCATTTTGAAGTTACCTCCGACGAAAAATTGACGAGCCATTTTTGATATTATTTGTTGTGGGTGGAAAAATAAGAGTTTTGATTTCTTACTGGTGTATAAGTTCGGAGTAGGAGTCCGCGGCCATTAAATAGCCTTTTTTTCTGGTTCCCCATGGCCTTTGCGTGGGCCATTCTTCCCCGAAAAATCCCCGGGAAAACGGGCCATTCTCGCGAAAAGCATGCCCCGAGTATGCAATTCCATGCACCACACTCATTTCCTCATAGCACTCAACAACCTACGAAAGAACGGGTCCTCCTCGATGTAGATTTACAGAGAATACTATTCAATCAGACGCTTTGATCTCTTGTTAGATCGACTTCAAAAAAATACTTGAAAAATGGACATACCTTTTCCTTGTTGTGTTATTGTTATGTGCGCTTACGTCCGCCTACTCGGTCAGGGCCACGAAGCGTTTGGCTGCACAGCGTTATGCGCTTAGGATGCCTCGCACGATTAAATCGACGTGCGTTCTCTCTTGACAGCACTGCTTTCGAACAGACATTCAAAAGAAAGTTGAAGTATTCATGTGATTGAACGAGACGTGCAGCGTACAAATTTTTCATTGCATTTTAAGAGTACTATAAGATTTGTTTGTAGATTCATGATTGGATCAGCGAGTGGTCACTGTTGCGCTCTACATACAATGGCACGTTTTCCCGGCTGTTGAAAACGCTATTATCGCCCAAAATCCTGTGACAATCCAGATATTTTCCCATCGACTGCTGGTAAAGCTGCTTGATCTCTTGATCCTTCTTCCTGTTTTCCTTGATAGCGTCTCTTTGTGCACGCAAAATGCTGCAGATATCGAGATCTTCTGGGTTGCTCATGTTCGATTTAGTGTTGAATGTCACCTCCTGAGTGAACTCCTTGGCCACCTCCTCGTCAACATCTGAATCAGGCAAGTCATCCCATTTTCTCAACGGGGTTTTCAACTGGTACGCCTTGTTGGCAACTTGCTTCATGACCAAAAATTGACAATGAGGAATGTTTCGTAGCGATTCAAACTCCTCGTAACTCCATCTAAACCATTTCATGAGAAACACCCTCGCCCAGATTCCGTGTGTGACCAACACAAGCACATTCGGGAACGAATCGTTTTCGAATTTTCGGTATAGCGATTCGTTGAAAGATGCTATTCTATCGTATACGTCTGCTGCGCTCTCGCCGTGCGGAATTCTGTAGAAGAAATGCCCATAATGAGCTCTTTGCTCCCATATCTGCTCAGTCTCCTCGGGCGTGCTCTGGAAATTTCCAAAATCCTGTTCTCTCATTCGCGTCTCTTCCCTCACACGGTAGTCGACGCCGGGTACATCCTTGATGCCCTCAATGATGTCCTCACACGTTTGTCGTGCTCTCAAATATGGAGACGTGTAGAACATGACACTTCTCGGGTTGAATTCGCCCTGTTCACTTTCATTGAGCTGGCTGAGAAACTCTTTGAGCACAGCTCCCGCCTGTGTGGCCTGCTCGTGGCCTTGCTCCGTTAGACATATCTTGTGGTTCGGGGTGTGGCGATTCACTAGCTTGTCGCAGTTTCCTTCTGACTCTCCATGTCTTACCAAAAGAATGTACTGTATGAGTTAGTCACGATTGTTTAAAATGTGTGTTTTGAGAAAGCGTACTTTAGGTTTACCCATTTGAATAAATATCAACTGAAAAGAGAGCGACGTTGATGTTGCAGATTATGTTAGAATAAGGGTATGATGACCAATCTGGCCACTTTGGAAGATGCAGGCGCAACGGTCCTATGCTGCGTGCGAAGCCACCGTTTCTTCCAAGCAAAATTGCTCTCAATTTAGATTAAACTTCGGAAATGCATAAAACTCATAGTTGAGTGTCTCTGTTTTGTAACTTTACTTCGTTCAAATCTAAAGTAAAATTATTTGAAGGACATTCTCCTTTTTGAAAAGCCCTATACGCTCGCCGCGGGCGGGCCCTGTGAATCAGCCTATCGTTAGTGCGACATTAGTGAGCCCCAATAGTCCTTAGCATGTATGCATAGCACATAGCGTAATGACATTTGAAACCAATACAGAAAAGTAGCACGTAATTATATATCAGCTTATTATAGAATACATATCCATCCCGTCTAGTTGTGCGCCGTGAGTTTTCTCTCGATGGCAAAGCTCTTGAGCAATTCCTCGTCACACTGCTTCAAGATGTCGTCAGCAAACTCATCGATCGACCTGGAGTGCAATGTGTTGTTGAGTCTTGATGGTCCGTTGGGGCCCTTGAAGATGGTCTGCCATTCTTCAGGGTCCAATTCGGGCTGGCCCATCTTGGCTCTCTCGTCGTTCTCCGCCTTTCTGTTTTGTTTCCACTGAAGAATTTTCGTGTGTTCTTTTTGCAACTGTCTCTGGTAGTAGTTGAAATTTGTCTGGTCGAAGTTGTACGAGTCCACCTGACTGCACAAGCTTTCCAACAACTGTGTGGTCATGTTCGAGTTCGAGTTAAAAGTTAAGTTTTCAGACTCTCCAACCGCAGGAGTGTCCGCGCTCAGGGCCAAGTACATGTTCACCAAGTGCTGGTTGTGGATGTTTATGGTGATCTCATCAAAGATGTTGAAGAAAGACAACTTGTTCTGCTCCAAGTCTCTGGTCTTCCACTTACCCTTGACGTAGGTAGCGAGGAAGTTTTCGGACAAACGCAACGCCTTCAATTCAACCTCCTTGCCTATGGAAGCCATGTTATGGATCAAGATGAATGCGTTTTTGTTCACCAATTGCTGTTGCGCCAAAGCCTCAACCAACTGCGACGTGACGAAGTTACCCGAGATCGTCGACTGGAACCAGCCCTGGAACTCTACGCCTTGGCCCAACGACGTCAACGCGTCCAAAATTTCTTGCTGGTACTTGTTACCACTTCTAGAGCGCAAGGAGCCTCCCTCGTACTGGTCAGGGTATGGGAAGGGGTATGCATGTGTAATGTCTACCGCGCCATTGTCGTCCTCAAAGCCCAAAAGGGACCCGGAGTAAAGAGAGGGGTAGTTTTCCGAAGTATGTCTGATAAGCGACAACACCACGCTGCCCTCTATGTCGATAGATGTTGCCGTGGGCGCCTCGTAGGCCTTGTCTGTTTGTGTAGATGCCATTTGTGCTTTGGGTTCAGGGCGTTTATTAAGGTAAAATTTTCACGAGAAAACTTCTCAAGCCAGGCCTGTACATCTCACACAGGAACGGAACCGTTGACTATTCCTACTTACGCCAGTCAACCTTAATAATACAATTTTAATTGAAGAAAAATTGTTGGTTTTTTTAGAAAGATGTTGACCTTAATCGCCCTGTATGGGTTCTTTCTGTCAGGAGCGTCCTTACTCTACATGGGCCTGATGGAACTGGGGGCTAAAAGCGAGAGTCTTGCAGTCGCGGTAGATTTCTCAAGCGAGTGAATTGACAGAATCTGAAACCTTCACTTAGATAATATAATTCTTCCAATTTTGAAGAAAGATTTTGTTCCGAAGAATATTCATTTACGGGATATCTTTAAATCTATTTCCTCTGAGTAATTATATACTTCAGCGGTAGAACTTGAAACTGAGTGGATTGAACTCGACCCGTGATTCTTTTCAGGCCGAACTCCGGCGGGATCAGTCATTAGAATTGCATCTCTAATTCTTTTCATTTCCTTTTTTTTTGTCTTGCTCGATACAAAAGGTTCGAAGTCAATATTGTGTTTTGTCCTTTATTGCTCTCGTAGCTTTCTTTCCAATTTCTGGGCTCTTCAATTTTTGACACTTACTTATTACTCGTTCGTGACTCTAGGTAAAGATCAGATACATTGTGAATAACTATCATGCACGTCGCAAACGTTAACTCTACCTTTAGAAAAACCACACACAAAAATCAGGCTCTCAATGAAATGCCACAATAATGGCTCTGTGGATCAACGTTTTCAGCAAGTTTCTGGGAAGCTCGAATCGACTTGAAAATTCTCATCCCCTTATCTAGCGAGGCGGAATTGTTACTCACCCGGTGCAACGCCGTGGCCATACGCAGGGCCCAGGGTGTGAGTAAGAAAACTGCGAAAATTTTTTTGATATCGAAATCCACCCCACCATCAACACCACAATGTCCGACCCTGTCAACGAAGTTGCTGAGCAAGTCGCCAAGACATACTTGGACGATGTCACTGGAGAGCAAGTGTCCAAGAGCGAGTTGAAGAAGAGACAAAAGACCAGGCAAATTGAGGCCAAGAAGGCCGAGAAGGCCAAGAACAACGTGAACAAGCAGCCCAAGAAGAAGGACATCATGGCCGACTTGAACCCTAATCAGTACTACGACATCAGATCGCGTCAGATTGACGAGTTCAGAAAGGCCAACGAGAAGGATACCGCCGCGTTGAACCCATACCCACACAAGTTCCACCGCACCTTGACCGTGCCTGAGTTTGTCAAGAAGTACGAGTCTTTGGCCAGAGGTGAGACCCTCAATGAGGAGCAGGTCAAGATCACAGGCAGAATCATGACCAAGAGAGAGGCCGGCTCCAAATTGCGTTTCTACGTGTTGAAGGGTGACGGTATTCAGGTGCAGGTGATGGCCCAGGCACAGGATGCCGAGTCGCTCGAGACATACGAGAAGGAGCACGACAACTTGAGAAGAGGTGACATCATTGGTGTTACTGGCTACCCAGGCAGAACTGCGCCTGCCAAGGGTGGTGAAGGTGAGCTTTCCGTATTTGCTGTCTCTATCGAGTTGTTGACTCCATGTTTGCACATGTTGCCCACGGAGCATTTCGGATTCAAGGATCAAGAGAACAGATACAGAAAGAGATACTTGGACTTGATCGTCAATGATGACGTAAGAGAGCGTTTCAAGGTGAGATCTGCCATCATTTCGTACATTCGTCGTTTCTTAGACAACAGAGACTTTATTGAGGTTGAGACCCCAATTTTGAATGTCATCGCTGGTGGTGCCACCGCCAAGCCATTCATCACTCACCACAACGACTTGGACATGCAGATGTACATGAGAATTGCCCCAGAGTTGTTTTTGAAGGAGTTGGTTGTTGGTGGTATGGACAGAGTCTACGAGATCGGACGTCAATTCAGAAACGAAGGTATCGACATGACACACAACCCCGAGTTCACCACTTGTGAGTTCTACCAGGCTTACGCGGACGTGTACGACTTGATGGACATGACTGAGGTGATGTTCTCGGAGATGGTTAAGGAGATCACTGGCGACTACAAGGTCACATACCACCCAGATGGACCCGAGGGTGAGGCCTTGACCTTGGACTTCGCTAGACCATGGAAGAGAGTTAACATGATTGAGGAGTTGGAGAAGGTCTACAACGTCAAGTTCCCACCAGGAGACGAGTTACACACGGAGGAGACTGGCAAGTTCTTGAAGCAGATCTTGATCGACAACAAGCTCGACTGCACGCCGCCCTTGACCAACGCCAGAATGTTGGACAAGTTGGTGGGCGAGCTCGAGGATGCCTCGATCAACCCTACCTTCATCTTTGGTCACCCACAGATGATGTCGCCATTGGCCAAGAAGGACAGAAACATCCCTGGTTTGTGTGAGAGATTCGAGGTCTTTGTCGCCACCAAGGAGATCTGTAACGCATACACGGAGTTGAACGACCCATTTGACCAGAGAGCCAGATTCGAGGAACAGGCCAGACAAAAGGCTCAGGGTGACGACGAGGCCCAGATGGTGGATGAGACTTTCTGCAATGCCTTGGAGTACGGTTTGCCGCCTACCGCCGGATGGGGCTGTGGTATCGATAGATTGGCCATGTTCTTGACCAACTCGAACACCATCAGAGAGGTGTTATTGTTCCCAACCTTGAAGCCAGATGCTTTGGTCAAGGGCGAGGATACCTCCTCTGCCTAAGTGCGTCACCGCGTCAGGTGAATCGATCATACTTTCTCGTTTGGTAATATACAATTTTTATCATTTGCTTACTAAATCCCCCTTCCTCTTCATTTCCAACGCCTTCTTGTATGGGGGCGCCGTTGGCATCTGCACCGGCTGCAAGTTTTGCTGCTCAGCACTGGAGTTCAACGTGTACGTCGCATCAGAGTCGCCATCGTTCAAGTCACCACAAGAGATAAACTTGGCGATCGATCTTTCCTCGTCATAGGGAAATTCCATGTTCTCCATGATGTAGCTTTTGCCAATGTCCGCATCTTCGAAAAACTCCTCTGTCGATTTTGTTAAGTCAAGCTTTGGGTTCCAGCCGGGCCTTGGTCTATAGCCCGTACAAACGATGAAAGCTTCAAGCGAAGTTCCACGAGAGGAGCGAGGCTTGGCACAAACAACTTTTTCGAATAGATAGCCAAACTGACTGTATAATAGATCAATATCCCTGCCTCTAAAAATCTTGGCAACAAATGTTCCGCCGGGCCTCAATATGCAGCATGTAAGCTGCAAAGCACACAAAACTAGTTGCGCTTGGATGTACTCATCCAAGTCATGAAGACCAGTGACGTCTGGGGCGCCATCGCTGCAAACAAAGTCTGCTGATTCTCCACCGAACAAATCAAGGATCTTTTGGAGTGTCTTAGGGTGTGTGATGTCTGCCTGAAGACACGTGACACCCTCTATGGGCACCATGGGTTGTAAGTCCACTGCCACAATCTTTGCTTCGTCACCATTTTTGTTCAATTCTTTACTCAAGACTTGCGACCACGAGCCTGGCGCTGCGCATAGGTCCACGACCCTCTTCACGCCTGAAAAAATATCGAACTCTTCATTGATTTGTAGGAGCTTGAATGCAGATCTTGCACGGTAGCCTTCTTCTTTGGCCCTCCTGTAGTAAAGATCTCTCTTATCTTTGCTCGCCTTCCCCATTTAGTTTCGTTGATCCGACAAAGTACGTCCAGGTGCGAGGAGAGAAGAGCATTCGCATGCACGTCGCGCTAAGGCTTACGTGAGATTTGAAGTAAAATTAATCCTGAAAGAGGCTTCGTCACCACATCAAAAATGTGATAAAAATCGAAAAGAGAAAAAAAAGCAGTACGTCGAGAACTTTCGTTTTTATGAGGTGTAGCTTGCAAAGGAATCTAACCAAAGCTTTGACTATGTTGTCCACCTTTTCCTTGGTTGTCTCACGTGACGCGACTTGGGCACTGCAGACTAAAATTTTCGCTACCACGCTAATCACTAACGGATCTTACAATCTGTATAGCATAGACGACAGATGCTTGTTACATACTTGAAAGGATCTCGAGTGTCGTCCAGATCACTCATCACGAGTGCACGTCTATTTGGCGCTGAGAAACGCTCAGCCAAAAAGTTCTCAACGCCGCAAGAGTTAGTGGAAAAGAGAAAAGCCGAGGAGCTAGAGAGCCAACAATTCAGCGAAAGCCTTCTCAACAAGAAATTCGAGTTTCAACCCAAGATTTTGCAGCCAAACGCGACGAACGATGTCACAAAGAGACCGCTTCCGATCAATGTTGAGTTGTTGAAGTACAAGCCTTTGAAGCTAACCCCCACACATGGGCATAAAGTGGCTGAAATCAAATTTAGCGGCTACGAAGAACGTGAAGTGCTAAGAATGGCCGAGTTCTCTGCAAGAGCCGCATTCTATTTGGGCATACCTGCCTCTGATATTGAAAAAATAAAGACAGAGAAGAAGTTGTACACAGTCATCAGATCTCCATTCGCACAGGCGAAGTCGAAAGAGAACTTTTTCAGAATTACTTACAAGCGGAAGTTGGTGGTATACGATGCAAACCCGGAAGTTGTTGACTTGTGGTTGTCATACATCAACAACTACGCCCCGGAGAGCATCAGTCGCCAGGCGCTGGTGTTTACCCGTGAATCTCTCGATTTCGCCGAAACTATGAGCAAATTGGGTGCTGAAGAGATTTCATTACCTCAGGCTTACCAAAATAACATGGACGATCCAGTAGGTAAAAAGGTCCAGGAACTTTTGGGGTCTGACGCATTCAAGGAGTCTATGAAGGGGAGCAATTAGTGTCGATTTGGGCTTGTACATAATAATGATTAGAGAGAAAAACATAGCTTATGCAGTCTAACCGTATAGGTCTCTATCCTCCTCTTCATCCTCCTCATCTTCCTCACGTGCAAGTCTAAGTTCTTCATCTAAGCGGGCTTTACGAGCTTTTCTCGCATCGTGAACGTTGAATCGGCACATAGGACAAGTCGAGTTAACCTTGAGCCACGGTGCAATGCAGTCCATGTCGAAAATATGTTGTTTTGCTGAACTTACATTTGTGTTGCACGGAAGTTTCACGATCAAAGGGTAATCATTGTCCAAAAACTTGTTGGTGCAGATCGGACAATCTGCCGAATCTGGTAGACCTCCCAAATCTACTCTCTCAAGAGAATCTAGAAATGCATCGTCAACACCAACAGTCAGGCTAGGCTCCCCAAGAACGTCCAAATTCTGCAAAAATTGTTGAATCACCTCTGAATTCTCCTCCTCGCTCATCAATCGCAAGGCATTTTCGAAAATCTGCCTGCCACTCAAGATTTCATGCTCTGTATCGACTGTCGTTGTGAGGAAGGAGTCAATGGCACTGGAAAGCGTGTGATATTGCCTCCGGGTGTCATCTCGCGAATTGATACTTTCACCACCATTGAGATTATGATCGGCTGTTGTTGTTAGTTAAGGAAAGAAAGCACTTGTGGATTATAATTCGAAAAGTCATACATTCGTAAGTTGACATAACTGGAACTGGTATCTATCCCTTGCATCCGGCTCTCAATTTGTGCATGTATGCGTCTGCGGCATGCACACCAGTGAACCCACACGAAATGTCTGCAACAAAGGATAACTCACAATAGACGTTCTTGCCCACGTTTTTTTTGCACTTGTTTCACTTGACACATCTTAAACATAATCCACCCATAATCCGCTCAAATTATTGGCACTAGAATATGTTATAGAGTACGAAAAAGCTAGGAAACTCCTGAAAATTACGAGCATCCCTCGAAATCGATCGACCTCTGATCACGAAAGGCGAAAAGTCGATTGCAGTCAAACAATAGTGTTCGGTCCTTGGCAGCGGGAAAGTTTGGTTTTTTTTTCCTGCTAATTTCATATGCACAAGAGGGGAGAACAGTACAATGTTAAACGTAAAAAGATGCAACATGAATAACCAAGGATATCTTTCCTTCTCTTCCTATCGCGAGCATAAAGGAGCTCACTTGAAGTAGTATCATCGAGTATAAAAGGCATTCGATCACGGCGTTTGCTCAAATTCGAGAGAAAATTTTGCTGCTTCATTATGAATCTGTACATCCTATTTTCTCTAATTGCAACCCTTGTGATATCTGTATCAGTCGAGCTTCCAGCAATCGATGACAGGCTCGACTCACTCATGATCTTTATTGAAGGAACTTATCGCCCTCATTACAACAACGCTACAACATACTGCGCCAATTCAGATAGTTTGCCAGACGAGGAAGGAAAAAGAGTTGTCGACTACAACGAAAACGACCTAGATGATTTTATTTTCCCAGAAGAAGACGCCAAAGAGGAAGTACAAAGTGTGTTTGAACATATCATGAGTTTGAATCCAGTAACTCAGAATGCGAGGCTCAGAATACTCATAATGGAACGCTTTTCATGGAATGACTCCCCATACCTTTCACTTCATTCTGAATGCTTGGATCGTATTGTTCAAAAAACTAAGGAGCTAATCCAGCATTTTGAAGTTGCGGGAAAGGACGCGGAATCAGTAAAGAATCAAAACATTTATGAGGCTATGATAGCGTTGGAAAACTTGAGACAAGTCTTGAAAGACTATGTGACGAATATACACCATCCCCCTGACGTGAAGACGAAAATTCAATCTCTTGCCGACAATGCCATCTCTAGATTGACGGTTGCCCACCTTTCCACGGAACCCGCCACATACAAAGAGAGCACGCTTTACAAATACTTTGCTTTGGTACACAGGCTTCTGCTCACAGCCATAAACAAGCTCACCAGAGACAACTGACTTGTTTGGGTCGAGCGATATACGTAGGTGATTTTTTGCAAGATATGAATAATCGGAATACCTCGAGCGTGGCCATGTAATTTAAAATACAGCCTTATGACTAGAGTATCGATGTCTCGCTGTCACTTAGGATCAGAAGTTAGAACCTCCCATTGATATGAAAAAGAACGCTCGCAGACCCAAAAGATAATAGCGCACACGGTGTTGAGAACCACATGTTGACCCAATGATGACAGGGGCAAAGCTTTCGTAACCCAAAATTGTCCGTCAAGACGTAGAGAGCTAGGTCATTCTCTCATCTTCCGAGTCGCACTGAAACTGCTCCTTTTCTTCTTGGATGGGAAGAGGCTCACTCATTCCAAAGAAGTAGTCCATCTTTCGCTCTCCAAAGCTCTTTTGCGCATTGGATGATAGAAAATAACCGCCGTCTGAACTGAGATATAATGGTGTCATGGGCATGTCTTCCAGCGGTGTCTGTACTGGATTCAAGACGGGAGAGTCGCTGCCTCTCGCTATGTTGATTGCCAATGGTCTCACGTGCTTCTCATTAGCTTGAAGCGGCGTCGTTCCTAGACCTACCGGATTGGTGAACTGATTTCGCGATCTTGTCTGCAGATTTGCAAGTGCCTTTGGCGGAGTTTGCGCATTGAGCCAGAACCGAGATGGAGACTCTCCAATCGAGGTTGGATGTAAATTTGGCGAGTCTGGTGCGATCATCTGACTCTTGCCCCAAGGTATGGTCTTTGGACTCGATATAGCATTGAACTCTCCAATAGGAGGCGCTATTGGGGACGATAACTTGTGATAAGGCTGTAGCCGCTGCTGGCCGAGATGTGTGATGGAGTTTCTTGATCTCAAATTTGTGTAAGAGCTAACACGTTCTGGGTTCACGTGAGCCAAACCTGGAGTGCCTCCTTTCAACCCTGGGAGATGCTCTGTTGTGAGATGGGGCGCGGAGTTCATGTTGTTGCTCAAAGACAATAACGAAATGTTCGACGAAGACGGAATAAGCCTCCCATCATGATCTTTACCAACCGAAGTTGCGAGAATAGATGGCTCGGGGTAACCATCTGTGGCGTTTTCCTCAAGATCGTCCAAGTAGTGCAGATGTGACTGCAAGGGACTTCTCTGGCCTAAACTATCACCGGCTAGAGATTTCGAGAGTAGGGATCGTGTCGGGGGACTGTGATGATTTGCCATTGCCGACTCGTTCTGAACATCGGGTGGTGGATCTAGGGACAAGCTATCGAGCTTGTTCTGCAAGTTATTCGGCGACGAACAACCTAGGGCCATCATATACCGCGCAACGAAGACCGCTCAATGAATTAGAATTATTTCGAAAAAGCCTAGGAGATATAATCTCAGTCGCTGTTTTTGTGTGAAAAGATTCGTTTGATCACCTAACTTGGACAAAGTTTGCTCGTATCCGGCTGACGCTCGGTCTGATATCCGGGGGAAAAAACTTTTCTCAATCTGGGTAAGATTGCGGCAGTGCTGGGCGTATATAAATGATTTTGTGAATTGCTTGGCGTATTATTTCAGAGAACTGTAAGCTGTGCGTACGAACAGGTGGCGACAAGCTCTATATAAACGGATGAGAGGGGTGAATATTGTCCCCTATTCGTGATGAAAAAGATGGATAACCGAAAAAAGCTTCTCCGCGAGCCGCTGCGAAAGTTCAAAACGGACGGCGCGCCACGTGATAAGATAAGACGATTTCAGTGCGCACTTTCCTAAGATGATAAGAATCTGAATCCTTGGCTGCATTCCTGCCGAGAAGCCGCGATAGAGGCAGGAAAACGCTCCAAATCTCTCCTTTTCCGTGATCTCGCCGGCGAAAAAAGGCACACACGCACGCAACAGACCGACTGACGCAAAACTTGCCAAATTCATGAGCATACAGTTTTTACGAACGAAGTTCAAACTAACGTGCTAACGTACTAATGTACCAACATATTTAAACCCCGTTTATACGCGACTATCATTTTGATTTCTTTTGTTTCGTGGCCAGGATGGTAGAAGTGTGGTGTAACTGCATCTTTCTTTCACGTCGAGATATCAGGAAGATCAGCGCGCCTCACACATGTTGGGGAAAGTGTAGCATAGAGCCAAGACCGCTCTCGCATGCATTTCTCAAAAGTAGTCAACGGCCAACAGAATTTAAGAACTGTTTTCTTTCAATCTTGGGAAGAATGCTATAATTGCCAAAAAACAAAATGGATCCAACAAAACCATTTACGACCTGGCCGATTAATCGAGTTGCGTGCTCTAGCAACTCAACCCAAAAAATGTTATTCACCTCATCATTCTTGCGGAAATTACGCCACCCCAGGATCGGGGCGACGGAAAGTTTGAGTGAATGGCACGTGGGCGTATGAGTCGAAGTACTTATCACCCTCGGGGACGGGGAATGCGTAATCACGACCCAAAATGAGTATCAGGACTCATCCTACACAGATGCACAAAAGTTTTGTCTGGTAAGTCCTAAATTGTATTAATTCCGCATGACGAGCGACATGCGATTTGATTCGAGCCGAAATACTAAATTCAGAATTTCTTAATAGCCAATTGTTAAACATTATGGCAGGCTATTATTGTGGCAGAAAGTGGGCCAAGGATCCTTTTTGCATATGCAAATTAGTACTCCCCAGCATCGCTTGGATCAATCTTGAAGACTTTATCAGGATTCATTATTCTTTTTGGATCCAATGCCATCTTAACCTTGCGCATTGTATCGACTGCATCCACACCAAGTTCCAATTCAAGGTATTTTCTTTTTCCATTTCCTATGCCATGCTCACCACTAGATGTGCCTTCATTTGCTAAGCCGATAAGCATCATATCGTTGACGAGTTTCTCGCATTTCTCTTTAGTCTCAGCCGTGTAAAATATGTCGGCATGAAAGTTGCCGTCACCCACATGTCCCAAGATCACCGATTGAAAACCTGAATTCGCAATAAGAACTCTGATCTGTTCTAACACCGGACTGAGCTTTGATAATGGCACAGCGATGTCCGTTACCCATAGCCTCACATCCTCATCAATCTCGTTCTTCCCATAATTGAGAATCGCGTAAAACGCGTCTTTTCGAGCACTGAACAACTCTTCTCCTTCTTCCTTGTTCTCTGCGGTAATAAAGTCTTTACAATTATTGGCAAGGGAAACCTCTTTCACAACCTTCAAAGTCTCTTCGACAACAGTTTCGTTGAGTCCTCCAATTTTAAAAAATATCGTCGGCACCTCAAGCCACTCCTTTGTCCAGTACCCGCTGTAATTGATACAGTGCATCATGTCTTTGTCAAGCAACTCGATAGCCTCGGGCCTTATACCACGACGGAACAACTCAGCGACGGTTTGTGTCGTGTCATATATTGTGGGAAACTGGCCCACGACAACAGTCTCGTGCTGTGGTTTCACATGCAAGCGAACAGTTGCTTCAGTTACCACTCCTAAAGTACCCTCGCTGCCGATAAACATGCCGGTGAGATTGTACCCGGCACTCGTTTTCTTGGGTCTTTGTCTTGTTTTGATGATGGTACCATCAGCAAGAACAACCGTTAGGGAGATCACGTTTTGAATCATAGCACCATATCGAGAAGCGTTAACGCCCGAGGCATTTGTGTTGACCATGCCTCCAATCAAGCCACTCGAGCCACAGTCGCAGCCAAAAAGCAACAGTTCGTCTGTCAACTCATCGTTTAATTTCACCCAATTGACACCAGCTTCTAGTTCAACATCTAGATCATTGCGGTTGACACGTAATATTTTGTTCATTTTGCTGGTATCTAAAATGACTCCCGGCCTTGTTGAAAAAAAGTGACCCTCAAGCGAGGACCCTCCAGAGTACGGTACGACCGGAACGCTATATTTGTGAAGAATTTTCATTATTTCCGAGACTTCTTGGGTTGAAGTCCCATAAATAATCCACTTAGCCCTTTGGTGGGCTTTTGGTGGATGAGTTGTGAAGCCGTTATCAAAGTGCCCGTTAATTTCCGCTTCGCTATTGGTGACATTCTTGTGTCCTATAACAGCGACAATCTCAGTAATAGCCTGATGTAATTCAGACTCGGAACAGTATTTAGGCGGCTTGAGGTCTGAGAGCTTTGTGGAGGATGACGGAGGAAATAGGTCATTAGGCGGGTTATCGTGAACCCTCTTTTGGCCATAAAGATAAGACGCGATCCCAACACAAACCACCGTTGGAAGAAAGACAACGGGTGCCCAGTTTCTTCGAAGGGATGTGGGAGAAAAAGATGGTTTCCCAGAGTAACCGCGAAAGAACCGGAACGGCTTAGCGGCTTTCCACTGTCTCATTGATACAGTTTTCTTCGAGAAATGTATTTTTCAGCTTCGAAATCTCGAGAATTGTTCATACTGTTTGTGCAGGAAAGCGGAATTAAGATTCGAAAAATTATCATCAGGCTATAGGCAGGATACATCGTAATTAGTTGATAGCGAATGATTAAAGAAATTTGCATATCTACACTATCTCGACTACGTGTTTACTCCCTTCATATTTATATTCTGAGATCATGCTTTTTGAAACTCTTCATTGGCTTCAAACCCCATTTCTTGAGCATGGCCGTGTCTTCCTCCCAACCGTTGCATGCGGTTGTGAGCATTTGCTCGCCAGTGAAGATCGCATTGCACCCAGCCAAAAAGCAAAGGAATTGTTCGTGCTCTCTCATAGAGTACCTGCCAGCTGCAAGACGAATGATAGACTCTGGCATAATGAGACGAGCTGTAGCAATTGTTTTGAGTATAGCCTCAAAACGCAAGCTCTTTTTCAGGGACTTTGGGATGTTTTCGATCTCCTCAGCCATGGGCGTTCCTTTGATCGGCACCAACTTGTTGATTGGCAACGACTCGGGGTGCTTATCCATAGTTGCCAAAGTGTAAAGAAACCCGACGTGGTCATCATCGGTTTCACCAAGGCCCAAAATACCACCTGTACAAGCCTTCAACCCGGCGTTTTGCACGTTCTTGATAGTTTGCAACCGGTCGTCATAAGACCTGGTAGAAATGACTTTGGGATAGTGCTCTCTGGAGGTATCAATGTTGTGGTTGTACGCGGTTAAACCTGAGTCTTTAAGTACGGTCGCTTGCTCTTCAGTCACCATCCCTAATGTGACACACGTCTCCATTTTCAATTCATCATTGATCCACTTCACCATTTCTGTGATCTTTTTCAATCCAGATTTTCTACCATGCATGTCTCTCCAGGCAGCTCCCATACAAAAACGAGTGGATCCGTTCTCTTTCGCTTTGATGGCAGCTTTTTTGACCTCTTCAAGCTTGATCATTTTCTCGGCCTTGGTACCTGTGTCGTATCTTGATGATTGCGAGCAGTACTTACAATCCTCTGTGCATCCACCAGACTTGATGTTGAGCAAGGTACATAATTGCACCTCGCTTGGATCATGGTATTTGTGATGCTGGAGCTGAGACATGAACATCAACTTTTGGAGTGGTGTTTCATAGATTTGACGAATCTCCTCTCTAGTCCAGTCATTCCGGGGAGCTTCTTGGATTGCCCGCTCTATAATATTTTTGGCCAGTGAAGTCACGTTTTGTGTATTTACCGCAAGAGCAAGCTTGGAGGGTCTTGCGAATTGAATGAATCTGGTAATAGACGGTCTCATCTTGACGCACAATGTGGATGCAAATTAATCTCAGTACAAGTTTTGTATGGGTGAGAAGAAAGAGTTCCTATAAAGTGATACTTTGCCCTGAGCCGAAAGCCAAAACTTTGAGGATTTATTTTATAGCGCATATTAGTTGCAACCTGCATTTTTGTAAATCGAGCAGCCATCATTGGCCGATTATGATTTTTGGGCACACGTGCATGAGCCCAACTCCGATATACGAGCCCTGTAAATGACTCAGTAGTCATCCGGTGGCTCTGGCGCCAAAGCGCGTGGAAGATGGAAAAATGAATCATGTCATGACTCGAAAGAGTCTGGTCGCGCGGGAGAGGGAAATTAGGGTTCGTGCCCTAAGGCTTCTTCACAAGAATCCACATGCGCGCTATTTTTTGTTCTAAACACGACCAGACATCGCCTGGCGCGCAGAGAGGCCTTCAAACGCTCGAAATTTTTCAGACACCTTCTTATCTATCAACTACACATCAAAAATGGCTCCAATCGTATGTACCACTTAAGTTTTCGAGGATATCGATCAGTTCAAGTACCTCGCACGGGTTTCAATGGTCTAATTAAGTTTTGGGGTATTTGCACCCCCATCGGTGGTGTCACACAAGGCAGTGCACCCAGTATTGTCTAAAGGCCCACATATGACATTTATTTAGCACGTTAAGGCCCGTCCTGGGTAGCTATGCTGTCTTTATCTTCTGCACTCGTGTGCACGTGATAATAGTGCGGTAGGCTAACATGGTTTCTAGACCACCAAGGACACTCAAGCTGCTAAGAAGTTCGTCGTTGACACTTCTGCTCCAGTCGAGAACGCCGTTTTCGACCAGGAGGCTTACGTTAAGTACTTGGTTGAGCACATCAAGGTTGACGGTATCATCGGTAACTTGGGTGAGTCCATCTCTGTGACCGAGGAGGGCAACACCGTTGTTGTTGTTTCCACCGCCAAGTTCTCTGGAAAGTACTTGAAGTACTTGACCAAGAGATACTTGAAGAAGAACCAGCTCAGAGACTGGATCAGATTCGTCGCCGTCAAGAGAAACCAGTACCAGTTGCAGTTCTACTCTATTGCTGAGGACGACGAGGACGACGAAGAGTAAATTATTCGTTCAGCTCATAATTTGAATACATAGTTTATATCCTCTGGGTTCTTTTGGGAAGGTTTTATTACAATACATATAATAATTGATACAGCCTGCCACCGATATTCTGTAGTGAGACTTTTTGTATGAATGTTGTCGAACCATAGGTGGCCGCTATCCTTGATTGTAGCACGTCCTAGTATAGTCATCTGTGATGAGCGGTCTTTTGTAAGCGCAGTGAACTGAGAAATAGGCCCTGATTTAATGTTTGATCTTGGCAATGGAAAAATGAAAAAGACTTTGCAAGAGAGTATAAATGTACGTGAAATTGTTGAGAGGAGAGGGCTTGCAAGCAGACACTCAATTGAGGCCAGCATCGGGGCGGCTGGTGAAGCAAAAGAACCTAGAATTGTACATTTTGAGTGTTATAGTCTCTCACCCAAAACTTCACCCCGCCCGAAACCTTCGTATCTGTGATACTGGCGAAATCGTTGAAAGTCGCTCGTCTTCAAAAGGGGACCGAGGACTCTGGCGTCTATGTGAGTGTTTGAGCGCTAAACCCGACGCGCAATCAAAGTATTCTGAGCGAACTGTATGCTGCAGCTCCATCTACAAGAAGCCCTAAACCCAAAATTGAGCAAAGATGGCTGTTGTTTATGAAGAGATGACTTTGTTTGTCTTGACGTAATTGCTGACGCATCCTTGGGATTGCCTCGGTGACATCCCTGCTGCACCCGTCAGCAGTTCTCCAGCAAAGCGTCAGAGTCACGTTGCAGCTAGAGGCTTTAATCGACTCAAAATTTACAATATTGCTTTATGAAATGATGTGTTGAAAGCCCAGGCTTGTTATCTCCATAAATCATATACCTTCTCAGGGAAACAGAAGATTCATATTACAGTCACCCGTCTTTCCTTACAGATCACGTGGCACGCTGTTTGAGTTTCAAAGGCAGCATCACGTAGAGAGAGTCGGGCTTTGCTCTTCATTCCTGATCCTAGCCTCGAGCAACGCGCTTCCTCTTAGCTCACATGCTTGCCTCGCTTTAGACAACGTGCATTCTTCCATTGCATGTACAAAGCCCTTTCGGCAATCGCACTTGAATTCGCACTTAATTGCGGGATGAAATAAATCGAAACAGATACTGCAACGTTTCATTTTGCATTCTCGAAATGTGTGCGATGTTGTGAGACACAGTACACATAGCTCTTGCGAATACAAGATTTCAGTTTTCATTTGGATCGGGTCGGGCTCATACTTGTGAGATCGTTTCGCTGGTAGCATTCTCAACCCATCTTCAAAACTTCTGACCGCTCGATCGTAGTGATTCAGAAGATCTTGTCGCGTTTGAATCGATTGCGGTGTTTGAGGGTCTTCAGACCAAAATCGATTGAGCATATTGATCTCATCTCGAAGTCTATCTCGGATATACTTGGCGAAGCTACTGTTTAAGTCGCATAGAAGATTTTGTCTCAATCGGTCTTGATCCATTTTCCTGGGCGGAATTTTTTCCGTGCCTAGCCGAACCAAAACCGTTGCCGTGCAGTTCCTATTCATCGCTTTCAGCTTTTCACGAATCACCTTCATTATTTGGTCCGCGCGGAGCAAGAAATGATCTTCAAAATACTGTTTTGGATAAGTATCGGGCCGATGGTTGACCTGGATTATTGCAAAAGGAACGGTCTGTTGCTTTTTTTCAAGGAAGAACCGCCTTCTTTCATCAGCCCCGAGAAAGGTGAAGTCATCGGTCAAAAGACTAACAATTTTGTCTGATACCATACGAGAAAATATATTTCGAGCGTGTTTGCTGGTAGATACTTCGGCGAAAACCTCGGAAAGGCTGTCGGCGATAAAAGGTATCAATATCTGGCCCCTTAGAACTTCAGCATTCTCGATTCGACGATTGGCTGCATACTCGACATAACTCTCTACCATCTCCTTTTGTGTTGAAGCCACTTCTTCTGAAGCTGCCTCAACTGAATTTATGAGTAGCTCGTCAATCTCTCTTGACTGCTTGTCTTGAAGCTCTTGCATTCTCTGTTGATACTGACTTTGTGCCATCTTTGCCTTTGTACAATCCTCCAAACACCGTTTCTCTAAAGCGGCCATGCGATTTTGCGCTTTTGATGATATAGTATCTCGGATCAAAATGAAGGAAGAGTTCGAAAGGTTGGTGATGTTGAAAACAAGCATTTTGTCATCCGTGGGCATGGCATCGAACATGGGAGTCAAAGACTCCTTTGGCAATTTCATCATCATTTTTTTAAAAAAGTTTCTTTCTTGATTAGTTCTACCAGGCTCGTGTTCAAGTCTGTCGAGCCATTCTTTTTTGGCAGGCAGTAGTGAAAGCTCATCAAAGTCGGTCTCGGCCATGCCCACACTTGGCTCATCATTATCGATGGGTAACCAGTCATCTTCGACGTTTTCGTGCAGCCGGCGAAATGCCTTCCTTGTCTGTCTCTGCTCAGGCATAAAATTTATAGGTCATAGGAATCAGATGGACGCTATGAGTGATGTAATTACATCGCATGTCGTGGGGAAAATCAGGTTTTGCATGTCCTTGATCAGCCCAACGGCCTGCACATAATCAAGATACTTCTTAAATTCCGCTAGAGGCATGAGCTTATACATACCAGCAGGTTCAAAGCTGCCTTGGGAGCCTAAATCTGCAATAATTTTGGAAAAAGTTTACGAAGTCTTTTTGAGTGAAATTTATTATTTTGCCTTTACTATCACACGATTCAAGAGCATGGCAATTTGGAAACTAAGTACTTAGTCATCCAGGTTTAGATGGCAATACGAACACAAGCATCTGGTCATTTTCAAACGTTGTGAGGAATTATTGGATTATATCCGTCTCGATGGATTTGATGAGTACTGCAAGCTCATCGAGTAGATTCTTGTTGCCATCTTCGAACTCAAAGCGATCGAACTCAGTCTCATTTAAGTATGACTTCAAGCTTTCAATGGCGCTCTTCAACAGATCCTTTGACATCACTTTCTCCGTACGTAAGCGCATCAACTCATGCCCTCCGTATGCTTTGTTGTTTTGCGCCTGATATATCTTATTGAAAGTGACATCTCCAACAGGTTCGAGATTGAGCTCTTTATTGATGCATCCATTTCCGATCTCGCACCCATTCATGGCATTCGCGACACTTACTGCAAAACACAAAGCAAGTGGGCATGAAATATTGAATATCATCTTGTTGCTTGATTAAAAACTTCCTGTTCTTTCACTATCAGATGACGAGAAACGTCTTTATCTAACTCCATTCTCATGTTTGCAATCAAGGCTATGTGATCTCAGCTTAATTTCCCCGCATAGGCATTTCCGTCCCATTAGTTGCCCGTGGGCCAACGGTTATCGGCAACTATTAACGCAAGGTATGCCGAAAAGGAACTGAGATTTTTCTTCAACCTGGCTATGCACATAAACAGATCGACGACGAGCATACTCTGCATTACTGCTGACAGCTGTTATGTAGGTATTGACATTTTCAGACTTGTGTTGCCATTAACCCAAAAGCCATTGAATAATGATATAAGCATTCGAAATGGGCGAAAGGTGAGAGTGAAAAATAGCACGCCTAACGAGTTTTCCGTGGGGGCGAAAAACGCTTGGAATGTCAATCATGACGGAAGCTATGAGCCGTCTCTCAGCAATTCCAGTTAATTTCGACTATTCCGCTATTAAACAATACAACGTCTGGTTTGGCTCAAGTGTCAGTCACCAACCACGAATTTCCAGCACGACTTGAGTTTGACAGGCCCTGATACAGCTCTTTTTTTTTTTTTCTTTTTTTTTAAAAAGCTCGTTTCATCCCGGGAAATTTGTGCGTTCGACAGGCTCAGACTGTAAACTGGACCTAATTTCATAGACATGTGACCACTCGCATCACTTCCAAACTCGAGAAGAATTTGCAAAATTCATCTGTATTTCACAAAGAAGCACTTTCAAAGAATTTTGCAATGAAGAAGGTTAGCATGAGCAAGCAGCACATCGTGGCTGATAATTGCTTGCACAATAGCGTTCGCTATGTGATCGCACACTATTTGAGCCAAGGAGAGCTATGAAGAGTGTTTTTAAAACCCTTAGTGAAGTTTGATGTGGAAAATTGTTCACGGTAAGCCCAAACTCGACATTTGGGTCTATAGTTAAAACCCCCAAAATTGATATAGTTTCTAATAAAACAGTTTTCGACACGAGCAAGACTTCGTGGCCAAGTTGGCTAAGGCGTAAGACTGTTAATCTTAAGATCGTGAGTTCGACCCTCACCGAGGTCGCTTGTTTTTTTGGACAAATTTTGAACCATCTTTTCTGCTTCACGTTCCAAGTAGTCAGAAATATAGATCACTTAGAGTAAGACGAGCTTAAACAGCAATACTAACCACAAAAGTAATGCACGACACCTGCGGGTCAATGCAAATTAGAGGTGCGGAGAGTACCAGAGCATGGTAGCAAATAGGCCGGAAGAAGACTACTGTTTTATAGAAAAAGTCAAGAGATGTGATCAGGGAGTTGCAAGTGAAGAGGCAAAAGTGCAATATCAAATCTCTCATTGGCTGGATCGTAAATACAACACCAATGACTCTACGGAGTGCATGGACTTCACAACCGGAAAAAGACGCGGATGGCACGGGACATGATTTCCGAATTTGGCGAGACGTCCCACTAAGCTAATGGGGACAACCGGACTGAAGACTTATCTAAGGCGACTCGAAAATTAATTGATCCTGGTAAAATGATATAAGGAAAGCGAGCTTCAGATTCTCATGACTACAATATATACACAAATTTCGGGTGCAGAATACGATGCATCGCATGCGTCAGTGGGGCCATACGAAAAATTCGCATCCGGTATGAGAAAAGCTCGTTCATGTGACCTGAAAATCTACTTTTCTGGTCTTACTAAACACCTTTTTTTTCCCTCCAGGCTTCCGACGAACTTGTCAACACACAGGCTTTGAGACTCGGTAAACACTGCGTCTAAAAAAGTCAAGACATTTTTGGATCCATCACTCGAAAAAGAGAAGGACATCTACTCCGCTGACTAAGCACCAAAAGCCAAACCTTTGAAAAAAAAAACGAAAATGGAGTCTCTTGCCCGTGCCTCTCTCAAGGTGTGTCCCTTCGTGAAGGCTACTTCTGCCCAAACGCTTCGCCTGATGAGTAACCTCTCCACTTTGACTCAGCATGCTAGGGCTTGTCCCTTTGCTGGCGCTGCTTTGGCTGGCAGAGAGTACTCATCTTCATCGAAGCCACTCCAGGCCTCCAGCGCATCTTCCACCTCCTTTTCCTCGGGCAAAGTGTCTGACCTTTACGCATTCTCCGAGAAGGATTTGGTTGATGGGAAATTTGATCTTGTGGACAACTCGTCGAACGAAGCCTCTTTCGATTACGACGGGTTTCTCGACGAGGAGCTTGTGAAAAAGAGACAGGATAAGTCCTACCGCTATTTCAACAACATCAACCGGTTGGCCGAAGAGTTCCCCAAGGCTCACTTGGCCGAAGAGGCCGAGCGTGTGACCGTTTGGTGTGCCAACGACTATTTGGGCATGGGTACCAATAGCAAGGTGATTTCGGCCATGAAGGACACGCTTGACAAGTATGGAGCTGGAGCGGGCGGTACACGTAATATCGCGGGCCACAACCGTCATGCGATCAAGTTGGAGTCCGAGCTTGCGGCGTTACACAAGCATGAGGCAGCGTTAGTATTCAGCTCGTGTTTCGTGGCGAATGACGCCGTACTTTCGATTTTGGGTCAGAAAATGAAGAATTTGGTCATTTTCTCTGACGAGTTGAACCACGCCTCGATGATCCAGGGTATACGTAATTCGAGGGCCAAGAAGGAAATTTTCAAGCACAATGACTTGAAGGACTTGGAGCGCCGTTTGGCGCAGTACCCTAAGTCGGTGCCCAAGTTGATTGCGCTCGAGTCGGTGTATTCCATGTGCGGCTCTATTGCGCCCATTGAGGCTATCTGTGACTTGGCAGACAAGTACGGCGCCTTGACCTTTTTGGATGAGGTCCACGCCGTGGGCATGTACGGTCCACATGGAGCCGGCGTTGCTGAGCACTTGAATTTTGAAGAACACTTGAAGGCCGGATTGGACAATATCCGCAAGGACTCTGTCATGAACAGAATTGACATGGTCACCGGCACTTTGGGCAAGGCCTATGGTGTAGTGGGTGGCTACGTGACCGGAACACGCAACATGATCGACTGGTACAGATCATATGCGCCAGGATTCATCTTCACCACTTCGTTACCCCCCGCGGTGATGGCTGGCGTTTCCGCGTCTATTAGACACCAGAGAGCCACGTTGAAGGACAGAATTGCGCAGCAAATAAACACTAGGTACGTGAAAAACAACTTGGGCGCTCTCGGAATCCCTGTGATCCCTAACCCCTCGCACATTGTGCCAGTTTTGGTGGGCAACGCCAAGGATGCCAAGCGTGCGTCTGACTTGCTCTTGGAGAAGCACAACATCTACGTGCAAGCCATTAACTTTCCTACAGTGCCCATTGGCGAGGAACGTTTGAGAATCACCTCCACTCCAGGCCATGGTCCTTCCATCGCCAACGAGTTGATCAGTGCCGTGGACAGTGTATTCAATGAGTTGAATTTACTGAGAACCACCGATTGGGAAAGGGCTGGCGGCTTGTGTGGTGTTGGTGATGCTAAGGCAGCGCCAGTGGAGCACATCTGGACCGACGCGCAGTTGGCCTTGACCGATGCTGACTTGAACGCTAACGTGGTCGAGCCTTCCATCGCGCCTAACGAGGTCAGCTCGGGTATCAAGATTTAATAACTTGAACTTTTTGATTTTATTTAGTCTTTTTTTTTCTTCCTTGAATTTTGACCACACGGTCCATGTCATAAGCACATGAATACATGACTGGGAAGATTACAGATTTGAACCTTATAACGCAACGCCCGTTCCTTTCGTATGCGAATGCAATCCCTATAATATACCTAGGCAGACATCCAGAATTCGAGCATATAAAGAACGCGGCCAAGTTGCACTGCTGACGCGAAAGACGATACACACTTTTGAAAGAAGTATCGTGAGTAACATTTCGTAATTGATGTACTGAAAGCATTACGTTGAAATCAAAAAGTTCATTTTTGAATTTTTTTCATGATGATGAATTGGCCAAATAATCTCCCTCATGATTATTGCCGAGACCCGTCGTCAAGTAGTAGCTTGTATGCACTTGTTCACGTACGCGCGATGCTGCGAAGGTCAACAGACACAACACAACAGTAGTGCATGCCATTGACAGCGTGAACTTCCCCTTCTGATACACATAGACACAAATATGGCATCTAGTGACCCGGAGCTAGTAAGGCTTTACTTGAACAGACTCGTGGGCTCGCTAGCACCTTCTCAATTAAACTCAACATACCTACAGAGTCTAGCAAACGATCTTACCATGCATATAACACGGCCATACTCTGCTGCCTCGGCCTCGGCGCAATCACCTACACGATTGTTAGCTCAGTTTCGGAAGCTTTTCATCACTCAGAACAGGGAAAGCGATTGGGATTCTTTTGAAAAGATTGTCGAAGCGCTATCTCGCGCGACCCTGCCTGAAGATCAAACACGGCAGTTGGTATACTTATCTAAGCTTGCCCCGGGACTGCCCAACGCTGACCATTCACAGTCTACTTCGAATCCATACCATCAAGGTCTGTCTCTGTTTCCCAGCAGTCCTCAAAACTTGCCATCCTCGACCTTTAATTTGCCTGCGCTCATCAATCCATATTACCGAACGCTAGATGAACTGGTCATAATAGCGTCGCTTCGACATACCCTTGTGGGGCGAGATACAACGGTGTTGAGCTTTCTGGAGGACGGACAGAGTGTTGAAATTCCCAACCTGGTGAATACAAGCTATACACAGTTATTAACTGATATTCTCGAGCCTGCGCTATTGTATAAAAGCCTTTCTTTGTTTCTAATCACACATCAAGGCAATAAGCACTCGCCCATTATAACAGCATTCTTCAAATTCGTGGAGGTGTATCTCGTGCAATACGCAGATCAAATTGAGAGCATCTTCAGAACCCCACAGTCGCTAATCGCGCTCCTAGATCGACTAGAGGCAAGCGTGAATTGCTTGAGGCTTCTCAATTATTTGAAAACTCATGCTGTTGGCCTGAATGGCTTCGATTTCTTGCATGAAGTTTACAAGTTTTCCCAGTTTGGGGACCCGGATGTGTCCTTGACTGCTGGAAAGCAATTCAACGACATGGCTGCGCCTTATTATACGTACCTTGAGCACTGGCTCATTAGGGGTGAGCTTCTAGATGAAAATGAAGAATTTTTTGTCACTTTTGATAAGAACGAAAACCACATCAATGACATTATCAGGTACCACCACAAGAAGCTACCTTCGTTCTTGGGACTTGATGATGAAATATTCTTCAAGATGTTTCAAATTGGAAAAACACTCGTATATCTCGAAAACTATTGTCAGGAACTTGACTGGGTTAATGACTATTCCAGGCGGTACTATCAATTCATCTTTACACAACATAGCGGTCTCCGGTCCATGAGCTCAAACACGATTCAAGTCATGATTGACAAGCAATTTGACGAGGTCATCAAATTCTTCAACCTCATTGTGCATTCTAAGCATCTGTTGTTTTCACACATCCTTGGGATGAAACGAGTGATGCTCATGGAGTCGAGCGATTTTATCGATGCTATCACTGTGCAAGGTGCAGCGATGTTTGGAGAGCCTGCTTTGTCATTGACATCTGCCCGGCTCTCTGACCTCTTGTTTACCGCGATAAATGTATCATCGATCAGGTTTTTACCCGCTGAATACCTAAAGAGGGTTGACGCACGAATTCTAAATTTGAGCCACGGCGCAATTGGATGGGATGTGTTCACGTTGGCTTACAATGTTCCTGAGCCTCCTCTCGACGCACTTTTGAACTACAAGGACCAAAATGTCCAGTATTTGCGGTTGTTCAACTTTCTTTGGGGACTTAAACACTTTCAGATTCTCTTGCGACAAAACTTCGTTCAGTTCCAGGACTATCACACAAGCGATTTAAGACACATCAAGACAAAAGTCAAAAGCTTCCTGGGAACATTGAGCAGACTTACTAATCAGCGAGTCAACTGGCTTTCGCGAGCTCTCCGTGTTGTTTGCTTAGTGCGCCATAGAATTTCAACACTCGTTGATGCGATACTCAATTTTGTGTCTTTTGACTTGATCGAGAACAGCTTTAACGTGCACATTGTGCGCAAACTTTTCAAAGAATACTCTTCAAGGGTTCCAGAGCTTAAACGGGGTGTTCGGTCTGACGCTTCTAGACTCACAATCATGGATGAAACATTCTTGCGAGATCGAAACGACCGGTCACTATTGGCTGGATTGGAGGATATTGAAGTTGCACAACAGAACACGACTGACTTGACCATCGACGACTTGACTGCAGCGCATGTAGCATATCTTCGAAGCGTGTCTGATTGTAAACTATTACGAGAAGACGCTCTCGGTCGTCACAGTGGGAAGTCCTTTGTCCAGCAAATATTTGAACTTCTCGAGTTAGCGTACGAGTTTCTACATACCAGCGAGGAATTTGGTACATCGTTGAGCACCTACGTCAATATCCTTCGCCTCAAAACCGAGAGCTACGATTTTGACGAAGATTGGGAAGAACTTCATCGCCGCTTGAACTCTGTGAAAAAGTACATTCAGACAGATATCTACGCCGACAAGCTTCAACCCTGGCTCAAGGCTTTCACTCAAGACATGCGTGCTGAAGTGGATCTTAGAGAGTTCAGCAGAATGATCTGATTGCGTCACAAGCGACACACATAACTCCCACTCTGAGGAAGTTATGAAATCCCCAATTTTTGCGTGTTTTTTTTATTTTTTTCGTGATCAAGCTAGCCTGGATTCGAAAGAAACATTTCTGTTAAATTTGAGCGTGCATTGCGCGATGCTAGCTCGAACTCTCATGTTTGTCGAACAATGTCATGCCTTCCCTTTGACCGTTTTGACTGTGGGGAAGGCTCGTAACATCTGGGCGCGAAATGATGATCGGCTACTGACGCCAGAGCACGAGCATCGCCAAAGTAGTACGGCTGTATCCCCTCTGATGTCTAGGAAAGCAGGCCCTATTATCGGCGCGAGAATCAAATCTATTGAATCTTCAAATCTTGATCATAGGTTGTGGCGTCTTTTATACATCCATTATCTTGCAGCCTTATCTCGGTGCAGGGACATGATTTTCGGCCCGCCGCTGGGCCGAGGATAAGGACGCGCGGAATGTGCCGTTCCCCAGATTTCGTGCGAGAACTCACACGTACTTATATGGCCGCCAAGCATACTCCCGATCAAACAATATTTTCTGACACACCTGACTTGCATTTTCAACAGGACTTCAGAAGCCGTCTCTGTATATTATTATTCATCGAAACTCAATTGAGATACATATCATTCCTGATATTGCATATCGCATAGCACACCTACATTTTATTTCTTACCATGGACGAAACTGACAGTGTTTTGGTGGACAACATCAAGTCATTTGCTTCGGGTGGATTTGGCGGCGTTTGCGCAGTCTTGACGGGACACCCGTTTGATTTGGTTAAGGTGCGTTTGCAGACAGGAGTCTACAAGTCTACTGCTGAGTGTCTTAAAGGAACATTAGCTAAAGATGGACTCTTGGGATTTTACAGAGGAGTGATGCCCCCACTTTTGGGAGTCACCCCGATGTTTGCTGTTTCCTTTTGGGGCTACGATATGGGCAAGAAGATTGTTTCCGGGTACAGCGGAACAAAGATCGAGAACTTCACGGTGGGGCAAATTTCCACCGCAGGGTTTATTTCGGCCATTCCCACTACTGCCGTAGCCGCTCCTTTTGAAAGAGTCAAGGTAATGATGCAGGTGCAGAGTGGGGCAAAATCTTCAATGGGCGCGGTGATCGCCGAAATGTACCGAACTGGCGGGCTCAGGTCCATTTTCAAGGGATCGGTGGCTACATTGGCCAGAGACGGTCCTGGTTCTGCGCTTTATTTCGCGACATACGAGTATGTGAAGGCAGCTTTGTCAACTCCGGGCGAAAACTTGTCGTTGGGTGCCATATCCATTGCAGGTGGCTGCGCCGGGCTGGCCATGTGGCTAGGTGTTTTCCCCATAGATACCATAAAGTCGACCCAGCAATCCTCAAACGTCAGCGTTTCCATTGCAAAAGCCACAAAGAGCATATATGCGAAGGGAGGAGTCAAAGCGTTTTTTCCAGGCGTGGGGCCAGCTTTGGCCAGGTCTTTCCCAGCAAACGCAGCCACGTTCGTGGGCGTCGAGTTGGCAAAGAACTTCCTCGAAACGCTTTGATGAATTAAGCTTAATTTGAACAAGACTTCGCGGTCTTATACCAGCATGGCATTGTGTAATATATATCACATATTTAAATCAAAAGGAATAAAGTAGAAAAAAAAAATCACGCTTTTAATTCTACTTCGCTCACTGAAATCTCAAATCTCAGGTCGCTGCCTATCAGGTCAAATATGTGCAGTCTCTTTTCTCACCCGCACTACGGCGTGGCTCAATAATCACCCTCGGGTCGACAACGATAAGAAAGACATTGAAGACAGCTTTATCAACACACCGCACAACATGTCCTTGACAGATGACCAGGTATGTAATCTCATTCTGAGACGCTGTGATCACGGCTCTGAAATCCATAGAAGATTAATTACACCAGTCAATTTACCAATTGAGTAAGGCCCATACTAACTAGCCCCAGGTGAACGCCGAGCTCCGCAAGATGAAAGCCTTCATCGAGAAGGAGGCGCAGGAAAAGGCCAAGGAAATCAGATTAAAGGCCGACGAAGAGTACGAGATCGAGAAGGCGTCGATCGTACGGTCTGAGACCGCGGCTATTGACAGTGCTTATGAGCAAAAGTTGAAGAAGGCATCGTTGGCGCAACAGATTACAAAGTCGACCATTGGCAACAAAACTCGGTTGAAGGTGTTAGCGGAGAAGGAAAAAATTCTTGACGACATTTTTGAGGAAGCCGGTAAGGGTTTGATCGAGTTGACCTCTGACAAAGGCAAATACAAGCCGATCTTGGAAGGCTTGATTGAAGAGGGCTTGTACGCCATTTTAGAAGACACTGTTACGCTCAGAGTGAGAGAAAGCGATGTCGATTTGGCTAAGGAAGCCGCTGAAACGGCTGCTAAGACGTTTGCCGAGAAGGCCAAGTTTGAGGTTGCGGTGAAGATTGACGACTCCAACTTTTTGGACGCGGCCCTGGCCGGCGGCGTTGTGGTTGTCAACAAGAGCGGTAAGATTGAGGTCAACAACACTTTGGAAGAGAGGTTGAAGTTGTTGGCCGAGGAGGCTTTGCCTGGAGTCCGGTTGGAGTTGTTCGGGCCCTCCGCCTCCAGAAAGTTCTTCGACTAAGATGCTCCCATAGACCGTTCATACTTCACTTCTCAGCACAATAAAAGTTACAAAATAGAACCAAATTGTGGTTTATTCCTACTAGACGGATGTATGATGAAAGACAAAATTTTAGATAGTTTTGTTGGGCGATAGTCTCTTAGCGTGCCTCGAATCTTTAATGCAATAACGCAGTCCGCACAGTAGCCTTCGCAGGCGAAAAAACGCCATGCATTATACGAGCTTCAAGACACCACACAATATAGTATATACAATTTGCAATCACATATAGAGCCCGAAATGCTACGGTGGCCGAAACTTCTATTCTCTGCCCGTTTAAGGCCTTGCCGATGCATATCCACGTCGCCCGCCCGATACCAAAAGCCACACTCGGCCCTGCGAATACTTCATCCGCTACATGAGCCTTCACTCACCCCTCCGGAACAGAAGAATATCGATAAGGAGGCCATCTTGAAGATGGTTAGTCCCATAGCGCCAAACGACCTGTTCGTATCGTACACGACGTTTGATACCGAGGGAAATGTCACAGCTGTGTCGCAAAAGATACCCAAAGCGCAATTCTTGAATGAAAACAGCTTGTTTCCACGAGACTTGCGCAAGGTCGACTCCTCTTCGATCGATGTGGCGCCTACCATCATGGTGCGTTCAGAGAACGCCATCATCGTCAACATGCTACATATAAAAGCCATCATCAAGAGCGACAACATCAAGATTTTCGACACGGCAAACCCATCTGTGGCGACGAAATTGGGACTCTTCATGTATGATCTAGAGTTGAAGCTCAAGACACCGAGCTCTCTACCTTATGAGTTCAAGGCGTTAGAGTGTATACTCATCAGTGTGCTCAGCTACCTCGAAGCGCAGCTTCAAACACATTTAACCAGCTGTGGTAAGATCTTGGCAGAATTGGAGGATAACATCAACCGTGAAAGCTTACAAGAATTGTTGATCAAACTGAAGAAGCTTTCGAGTTTCTTTCAGCGCGCTACATTGATTCGAGACGTACTAGAAGAGCTTTTAGACAATGACGAAGACTTGAATGGTATGTACCTCACGAAGGCCTTGAAGTATAATCCCACGGACGCTGCTTTGGATTACTCGGAAATCGAGATGATCCTCGAAACGTATTACCAACATTGCGATGAGGTAGTGCAGCAGGCTGGGTCCTTGATTAGCGATATCAAAGCGACTGAAGACATCGCCAATATTATTCTTGACGCTAACAGAAACTCGCTCATGTTGTTCGAGCTTAAGGTCACAATATATACCCTCGGCTTCACTGTGGCAACGCTTTTACCTGCATTTTATGGTATGAACCTTAAGAATTACATTGAGGAGTCATTTTACGGTTTTGGAGCGGTGTTAGCAATTTCGATCATCCAGGGCGTGCTTATCACATTGTGGAATTTCAAAAAGTTGCACAAAGTGCAAACATTGACCATGATGGCAAGCCCGGCCACCACCATGAGAAACAAACTGCGCTATCATGGCCTGGATGGAAGAAGGCCTCATCGACAATGGTTGTCTCGACTTCTTTTCGGCAGAAAGGCAAAGCAAATGTCACCGACACAAGAAGAGAGAGACGTCATATGGCGTATGATCAGGAATGATAAAAACATACGCTAGCATGCATATAAATACTGGGGAAATTTAACATCATTTGTTATGTATATTGTACAATCTTTTATGCAATGAAAAATGTGCCAATATCTACAGGAGATAAGCGTTCTTTATTCAGACTCCTCATCTTCCTCAGAGCTCGAGGAGTTGGCATTATCGCCACTGACCGCTTCATATGTTGGAATGGCCTCGGACTTTTCTTCCACAGCCTCACTCGTTTCTGGTGTGGGCTCGTCATCAAAAGTGATGTGCTTGGCAGCGGGCGCTGATGACTCATTTGACACTGGTTGTACATCTAGTTCGCTCTCCGGAGTCAACAAAGTGCCTTCAATAGAGAGCATCTTCCCGCTGGTATAAATCGCTTTAACACTGAATGAGACTTTTCCCTCAACTTTTGTGCCCGATGCATCGGTCCAGTAACCAAAGGATTTAAATTTGCTTGACGAAGTTTGCAGTGTATCTTCAGACTCACCGACTTCATCGGCCTGACTTGGGACGAACTCCCAGTCCTGTGGGATGTTTCTAAATTTGATCGATGCGTTGAATGTGTCGTGAACCAATAAACCAATGTGAGATGCCGTTTGCATGTAAACGTAGCCTTGTAATAGGTCTCCAAGCTGGGGGTGCCATATGAGCAAGTCGACCGTTATCCACATGAAAGCAAATGCAGAGGACTCAGTGACTTTTGCCAAGAGAGCTTCCAGACCTTCCTCAGACGAGTCTTTGCTCTGAAGATTAACATTAAAATAGGACAAAACGACTCCGCGAGCTTTAGGGAAGTACGTCATGATCAAAGGGTCTAAGTGCTGAGCTTTGACACCATTTACAGGATTTGTGATGTGACATGGTGCTAGCGAGACATACATAGAAGTTCTCACGACTCTAAAACATTCAGATTGACCCTTCGCATTCACCACATTGGAGCTCTTATTGAGTCTTCTTTTCTTGAAATCCAGCTCATTGAAGTTGTCATCCGCCGCCCTAGTTTCCGCTGACATCTCTGTATGTTTACGTTGTTTCTTGCAAGGTCGTCTTGGAAGCGCAGCCTGAGACCGTTAGATGAGCCATTGGAGAAAAATTGAGCGGCCTGCACATACGTTTGCGATGCGTCCATACAGAATATTTTGCACCCACTGATCAGATCGATGATGTGAGGCTCAGAATTCCATGTTATTATTTATTCATACGTACTCGTGCACTTAAAATCTGTTTTTGAACCGCGAAAATTTCAGTGTGATCTGTGATCCCGGCGCATATATGCCACCGTTTGGTTGCAGAGGCAATGGCTCTCCGTCGTGGATGTGTTGCTTGAAGAGCTGGCTCTCTTCTCGCTTAAAGGCTTCATCCTTCCGCTTGACAGTGGTACCTTTGACAGCAGAAATCTTGAGCGCCGCGAAGTTTTTCAAAATCTTGCTGCTCTGACTTGCAGGCGCATCCTCAGCCGGTGTGTATTCAGGAACCCCAGTAAACCTGACTCTTTTCATTATGATACTTTCCGTCATTGAAGAGGATTGAGACAGTGTCGAGATCATGGAATCCCGACTCAAGTCACTGAGTCTCCTCAAATTATCCGATTGAATCACCACGCTGTTCCGTCTAGTATTTCTCTTGGTAATTTGGGCGCGCGTTGGTATTTGATTAGAAATCGATGAGGGTGGAGTCGTATCAGCTTTAGCCGGAGAAGGGTCATATTTCGGTGGTGAATTTTCAAGTGGGGGTTGCTTGCTTTGTCTTCGCAAATTTGTGGCAGACGGATTATTTGGGTCGAACACAACATTGGTAAAAGTCTCCTTTTCCTTGCTGTATAGCGCTCCTGAACGAGAAGCCTCCAATAAATGCTGCTGAAATTTTTGGCTCGCCGTCCTCCTCACTTCAACTTCTGGCTGAATCGATTCCTTTGTCTCCTCTACAACATCCATAGTCTGACGCCTATTACTCAAAGGCGAAGTTACAGATGCCGCGAGGGGCTTTTTCGTCATCAGACTGGCTCTCTTGATACTGCCACTAGGCGAGCGAATGAAAAACTCTTGTTTCGTTGGTGTTGAGCCATTACTACTTTTCAAAGCCGTTGCGGCGGCATTATATGAAATTGGCTGAGAACTGGAGCGACGACGGCCATTTATCACTGATGTATTGGGCTTTTCCTCCAAAATGATAGAGGCTGACGTGCTGGATTGAAGAGACGATGACGAAGACTGTCTCTGTAGATATTGCATACCTCGGAAATCTGTGGGTTTGCTGATTGGAGAATGTGCATTGACGGGCTGAGGGCGGTGGCCATCATTTGCCTTGAAAGACCCGTTGGAAATCGGGAATTTCTCGCTGGCTTTAGGTTTCACCAGACTTTCAGCCGAAACCTTCTTGAAAGGAAGAGAATTCGGTTTTGGGGCAGAGTTTTGTTTCGCCTTTTGATCGGCGAGCATCTGTGCCCTTCGCCTTCTCGCTTTTAACTCTTTTACTCTTTCTTCCTCCACAACCTCGTTCACTTTGAGCAAATTTTCAATTGGCAAATTATGAGGAGCCCGGAAAGCGAGTTCACTAGCTAGCCATGCATAGCCAAACTCTCTCAATACCTTGAGCAAATTCTCAATGTACACCACACTTTGATGTATAAAACCAACGAAGTCAAGAACTGTCTTCGATGTTATTTCATGCTTCGAGTCCATTCTAAGAAACCGTGTGATTGTAGCAATCAAAACTCCATTTTTTTTCGTGTTGAAGAAGTTTGCATCGATCTCGTTGAGTATTTCGCGGAACCGAGCCCCGTTAGTCACAAAAGAGCAAAATTTCTGGTCATGTAAATGATCGTGATTGGCGATAAAAATTTGTCGACCAAACTTTCGAAGTATGAAGTATAACTCATTCAAGCGTAGGGCCCAGAAGAAAACCCTATGTAATGCATAGGCGCTATGGGGTAAGGCCTGTAATTTCCTCTCTTGTGACGTGTTAGGCGCCTGTTTGATGGCCTTATACTCGTTAATGAGAGCTCTTTGAGACTCAAGCGTTCTCGATGTTCCTTGGACAATACTTAAAAGAGCAGATATATCGATATCAATCAATGAGGCTTCCGAGTAGTCACTGGAGGACGTAGCTCTCGCGTCCAAGCAGAATATCAAAGACGAATACCCGAACAACTCACATTTGAAAGTCATGTCGAAGTCTCGCGTTAAATTGTAAAACTCATTTCGAAACAACATATCCAAGTCGCTCAAGTAAGCATCATTCCCAATTTCTTTCGAAGCATTTATGTATCTCTTTTGATAGCCATCCTGGCATGCGAGGCAAACCGCGCGGAACGCCTTCAAACACGAAGCAGAAGACGCGACAGGAGGTAGTTTGTCTAGTGGAACAATCGCTTGATCTCTCATATCGTAAGGGATGTGTGTGACAATATGGGATGTGACCACGGAAACTGATTTTGGCACTTTATAATTTTCTAGCGCTTCTAGTTTTGGAAAAAAGCCGGACTCATTGATAGCAAACAAATTTGAGGCTAGATATATCATGTAGTGAACCAACGCGAGCTGGTTGGATGCTTTGCCCGTCTCGCTTATCACTTCATCGATAGCTTTTATGAGCCGCTCGAGCTTCACTAATGCGTACTTGTATTGTATGATTCGAGCATCCAACGAGTCCATGCTTTTGGGCTCGAACTTCATGACTAGCTCATCTGCGGCACCCTCCTTGCTTTCTATGGACATCGGTTGGAGCAAATTTATGTGAGTGAATGTGGTCCTTGATAGGAAAAAAGGCTCTTATCAGTGGCGCTTCTTCGGAGTTGACTTGCGTTAGTGAATGCGGGATTACTAGCAATAATCACAAAATGGTATTCACAGGAAGCCAAATGCGGTAAGAGAACCAAAAATGCGGTTGTTGGCGATAAGTATTGATTGCTCTTGTAACTCTATAAGACTGGTTTGGCTTGGGAAGTTCGAGTCTCGCGCGGAGCGTCTTCGGAGAGGGCGTCAGTGACAGAGAGCAGTGCGCGCCCGGCGCGGATCTGCCGAGATCTAATCTCTTGCGCCATAGCGCCGACGGCCATACGGTTGACGTGTAACAAACGTATGGTCGAGAAAGTAACTTTCTGGGCTAAACCGCCTTCTTTCTAAAACTCATAAATGGGCAAGTTAAATATTATGGGGCTTCAAAGCAATGGCAATTAGGGTTTCGGAATACGCGAATCCCACCTCAAGAAGGTCACGTGCTTGTACATGTGGTGATCAGTAAACATAAACAATACTCGTCCTCCGCTCGTCACCACCCGGCGCGAATGAACTCCAGCGATTATCGGGTCACCGCTCTACTAACGGAGCACCTCGGCTTTGCTCCCTTGACATTGGTAGACGAGGTTATCAATGCCGTGAATAAGATTATGTACAACTGCTTTGATGCTCTAGAAACATTCCTCACCAAGCGCAGGGACGCCCAGTTGGAGAAACTACGCAGAGACAATGGGATCGGAGAGGACGACGCAGACATTAACACTAACGGGCTCATGGACGAAAAAATCACTGTGGCGGAAGAGCGTGGCGAGGTCTTTCCCTTGGCCGAAATACACCATGGCACATCCGAGCTAGAAACCCTTCTAGTGTCGCACGTGGACAGAAACTTTGATAAGTTCGAGTTGTATACGCTACGAAATATCCTCACAATGCCACGAGATCTAGTTGAAGATGGATGGGTACGCCTCAAACATCATGAACACCTCGACAATCTAGATCTCACAGAAACTCAGGCTGGCAAGGGCGAGAATATCGCCTCTTTGCTCAAAAATATATCTTATGAGCTTCAACTACGAAATGTCTTGCAAGCACAGTTGTCCAAGGCTCAAAAGTTAGTCAGCTTGCTCAGTCGATACAAAAACAGCATTGACGTGCTTATACTGACGCATCTGAACACACAGCTCTCCGCCGATTCAATTCGCAAATTGAAAGAAGGCCTCACGCCCATGAACGAAAATATATACTACTTGATCAGCCAACTGCGCGAACTCATTGATCAGGTGTCTCGTTTGACGCATACATTGACGGAGGATCAATTGCATTTCCGGCCCACTAATCGTGATATATACCTTCACGAAAAGACACTCGCGCAAATTCAGGGTCTAACCATCAGGAGAGCCAATTGATCAAAATCTGCACAGAGCCCATTAAAGGCCATGATAGTGTCTCATAGACCGAGAAAAACCTTTAGACTTAGAATGTAATATATGCAACGGCCCTATGGCCATACCCAAAAGTAAGTCAACATACTATCATTACCGCGTTGACTGCACGCGCTTAATCAGTTCTTGCGCTGCACTATTTTTGGGTCGCGCACTTCTCGAGAGCCAATTAGAGTGCATCGAAAACTAAGTCATATCTTTTGAGCAGACAGATATACAACTATGGCCGCCACCTTAAGACCAGACCCTGAGTTCCAGAGATTCAACACGGCCAAGGAGAAGCTTGGTCATTACTTCCGTTTCACGACGAGATCCGCATTGTTTAATGTCGTCTTTGCCGGTATCATTCCTGTGGGTTTAACTATCATGGCATACAACCAGGAAGGTCAGTACCCATTCGCTAGAGTGTTCAGAAAGGACGTTGTGTTGGACAAGGAGTACATTCCAAGAGAGAAAGACTTGTAAGTGGTCAGATCGAGATGAAACGGGGTTTTTGTATGCTGCCATTGAAAGGCTTTTGTGCGTGCACAGGACATCGAACGGCGAGTAATTACTGAATATTATATGAAACTAATGAAAAGGTGTATGAACTTGTTGCTTTGAAATTTGCGAGAAACACGGACACTCTCACATGCATTCAGAAATAAATAGAAATGAAAATTGAAAGAAAGGATTTAATGCGTCGCGTAAGTTGATGCCGGCGAAAATCAAGTTTTACTGTTCCAGTTCCCCGAGCCACTGGGGTGACAATCGATGGCTTTCAAGGTTCTGCATAAAGAGGTTTTCGCTGGAGCAGGGCAGACCGCCAGGCCCTAGTTGAACCTGGAAAGAGACTAGTCCCGACTTTATGTCTCCTGGATTTCCTTCGGTGCGTTTCAAACATTTCGTCGGACGCAACGAACAGGAAGTTTGAGATTTTTTTGTAGACTGAACGGAATGGGTAAGCTTGGGTGCAGATTTTCTCCGTCGTATGGCGGGGCTACCCACGCGTTTCAGCACCCGTGCTGTCTCGTCTTCGAATAAGAACGTGCCCTCTTGCACATGAAATTCGTTCAAACAATTGTCTAAAGAGAAGTTCGTATTGGGGAGGTGCTTCTGAGATCCGGGCCCAAATGATTTGGCCTTCTTCAACTTTCGGGGTGCGAACAGACCCCCTTTTGCTGTTGATCCAACCAAGATTCTTCTAGCCGGCTGATGCTGACCTAAAGTCTGTGCCTCTTCTCCGGCGGCAACTTCTCTCTCACTACTGCTTTGCTCATGTTTACTGAGCTCATTAGGTGCATTAAGGCACTCATTTATAACACAATTGGGTATTAACACGTTTTCTGCGTCTTTGAACGGGTCTTCTTTCAAAAATAATTCAATCTCGTTGTTATTATGGTCCTCTTTATGTGAGTTCTTGGTCTTTTGATGACTTTGGTGGTATTCATTGTCATTGCATAGATGGGGAGGGATCGCGTTGTGAACTATACCCAAGCCGTACTTTATATGTTGTGCATCATGAGCAGTCAGCTCAGGAGCAATTCCCATTTCGGGATCTGACAACAAATCAAACTCCTTGAGGAAGGGATCTTGGGTTGGAATGCTAGGAGTATTGGGTCCTTGAAAAGATAACTGCGACGCGTTAACTGTGAGACGGTGATCACCAAATGGATTATCCGTAGACCAAGGAGCACCTTGATCATGCAAATTGTTGAGATTTGCCTGAGGCGTGTAGAAAGCCGGTGAGCCTTGTGGTAATTTGGGGCTGTCTGGCAGAAAGTCAAACGAAAGATTTGAGGCTGGTGTTTGAAGATACACCGCGCTAGTTTTTGCACCCATAGGTTCTTGCGCTATCAGGTCTCCGAATGGGTCGCTTTCGAAGCTGTGAGTGGCATTGAGGTCATTTGTAGAGCTAGGGCTGCCGTAGAACTTTCTACCAGCGTTAATCCCGGGATTCGGTGAGAAAAAGGACCCGTTCATTGACGGTGAATATATTTGGGGCATGCAAATGACGGTCGAAGTCAAATTTTGAACGAAAGTCGCGAGACTGATTCTCTATGAGCAAGAAAAAAAAACCTGAATCGCAAAGTCTTTTCAATTGATGATGGCTTGCTCGGTAGTCAAGGGGTATAGGTATCCTTTGAAACCTTCAATCAGCGGGGTAGGGTGTATGTAAAACGAGTGTATAGCGGGGCTAGAGGAGCTCTCAGGGTGAACGAAGCAACAGTCAGTCAGAAAAGCTGAATGTATATCTGAAAGGCGTAGAAATATGAGGGGTATCGATCGGAAGAGTAAGGTACCTTCATGTCAAGAAGTGAAACATTTTCGTATCTGGAAGTGTGGTGCGCCTAATCGGGAAGATAAGCCAGTACCGGTCCGGTCCTGCACCTTTTTGTGACTTGTCAGGTCTCAACAGGGCCAGGGTCCAGCACGCATTCTCAAGATGTCGGTGCGAAAGAATTGTACTTTTACATATATTTGGCACTGAGAGCTATTTAATAATACTTCTTGCTAAAGATGCTGTACAACATCAATGTGTGAAAGCTCTGCTTGAAAGTGATGTTGAGCTCAAACGAAATTGGATTTTTTAGCGTAGAAATGAAGTTTTTCAAAATCACACTATTGAGACTGCGAAAAAGGTTTTCTCGGAGTGCCAGCGAGTTTTTACAAGAAAATTGTACGGCTTCAAATCGTAAGTTCACAACAACAGAATTTGCACAGTTTTATATCCTGCAGTTCTCCGCAGGTGCAAGATCATACTGAGATATCTCGTCAGGTTGAATTGAAGAAGTAAACCAAATACCAAGCAAAAAAAAGCTGTAATTAGTTGTCACATTCCCACGAGGTGACAAAGGTTTGCTGAGACACCTGCTCTCATGCAGAAATGTGCGGTTTGTGGTGAATCAACTTCATGGTTCAAGAAACGACAAATCACCGGCAATCTTACTCTTCAGTTATGTGAAGCGAAGGCAATGAAATCTGTTTTGACAACAATCAACGAGTAACTAGATAGTGATCAAGCTAAACTCAATGTCTATATTTCTAAATATATATCTAAATCCAACCGTGAAGAGAATAATAAACAGCAGACTTATCAGTCAAGCCCGCCCATGAATGTAACGATCGAAACAATGAAATGAAAAAACAAACCCTCCGAGTATCGGGCAAACAAAACCAAACCAGAAAAAAGTGAAATAAATAAAAGAACGAGAACAAACTGAAGTCAACCCAAGCATGTCTAAAGGAATT
Source organism: Metschnikowia pulcherrima (assembly GCA_009746055.1). Classification (NCBI taxonomy): domain Eukaryota; kingdom Fungi; phylum Ascomycota; class Pichiomycetes; order Serinales; family Metschnikowiaceae; genus Metschnikowia; species Metschnikowia pulcherrima. The sequence goes on from VFXK01000010.1 coordinate 499,689, forward strand.
TTTTGAAGTGCTTGTCATCCAACCATCCAGCCTTCTCAAAGGCAGCGAAAAGCCTGCTGGCCTTGTTAACGTCAATTCTGCAGGCCTTTTGAGCATCAGTCCTTCTGAAGGGCATGCCATTACGCGCGCGACTCACTTTCTCATGGAAGAATCTTCTCTTGGAATCGAGGTAAACGTTACAACGCAATCTCAACGTGGATGCCAATACAACCTCTGCGGGGTGCAACTGCTCCAAGTTGGGGTCGCTTCGTAAATCCATGGGCTGTCCCTTCCACTCGATTTTAAGTGCCCGATTGTTTCCCTTTGGCAACGTTGCACACGGATCTGGCGAGTAATCTGGGATAGACTCGTCAATCAAGGCAGCTTGTTGCGCAGCCAACGGTGATCCCGAATAAGAGGGTTCTTTTCTCACTCTGCGTTTTTTCTGCGGAGGCAGCGAAGGCAGAGTCTCTTCGACATGCGACTCTAATTCCGAAGCCTTGCTTTCCTTCGCAGCCTTACGAGTTCTCACCTTGTCGATGTTGTCCGAGTCTGATTCAGAACTAGCAGGCGCTTCTCTTTTTCTTCTCTCGGCTTTTTTCTCAGGCAGCCGCACAACGTGCAGGTAATCAACACGAGGTGTTTCGAATGAATACTGGCTCAAAAAGTCCAATTGTCTTTGCTTATAGCTGGAATCCAATGTGGACCAGGGGCTAACGGTCATGGAATAGCTCTTGAAATTTTCGACTTTGAATGGGTGTTCAGTGGCGAGATAGCGCTTGGAATTGCGTGCAGCATAGATGTCATCGCTTGCGTCATGCGAAGAGCTCTCTCGTTGATAAGGAGACAATGGCGGCGATAAGATCTCATGCGCAGAGCTCAATGCTGAAGATGGAGTGCTCAATGCCTCCTGTTTTTCGTTCATACTTAGACGAGGCTGTCTGGTCAATTTTGCCTCCTGGGCGCTCACTGGTGTAAGGCAACCATCACGCTGCCCAAACGTTCTGGAAATAGGTTGATATAATAAGGTCATGACTGGTTGCAATATTGAAATATAGTGAATTGAAGAAAATAAGCTTGTGCTAAAGTTTAGCGGAAAAATCAAAACTCAAAAATGGTGTGGAGAGAAAAGCCGTGATCTGGTCCATCGTTTACATATATAAACTGTGAAAAAAAAGAAAAAAAAAATTACAGAAATGTTGCATGCTCTCCATGTAAGAAAATTGAATTTCTTTTTTTCCTGCACATATCATCGTTTTTCTTCTCGCTGCAGAGCCCTGCAAATACTGAAACTGGACCCTAGATCTACCACACAGTATTTTATTGTGGTAAATTCAATCATCAGTGAAGTATTTTGACAGAGGTACAATTCTCCTGGTTCAACACTTGCTATAGCTGACGTGAGCGAGACATGACCGTGACTAACATGGCCACTGCATAAGCCAACTTTGATGCGCGCCCGAGATCCCCTATGCAGACTACTCCATACTCATGATCTCAAGCAAGCGGCCATACTACAAAAGCGGCAGCATATAAAACCACTTGCCGACTCTTTTGATATGCTAACGAGGCGGCTACCAGCCAATTGAATTTATTCAAACAGTCACCCAGACTCAATGGGCGCTCAATGGCGGGCTTTCAGAGCAAGACAACAATGCACCCTATGCTTTCCCGCTTATCTGCAGATCTTCATGCTTCTCGAACAGTCATGACGCAGATAAAGTCGTACAATTTCTTTTTTTTTCGCCAGTCCGCAATCATGTAGTCTTGTCGCCTGCGCCGCCCGATCACACCCCGGACTTGGCCTGTAGACACCGCCTCACGTGCTAAATGTGAACCGAGTCAGTTAACGGCCTAAATTCGCCTTTGAGCTAACTCCGGATGGCAAACGCATTTCCAGTCTGTCCCAAAATAATTAGTCTTTGAAGTTGATTCTGATTCTGCACATCTAGACCCTCATTGTTAGACGCACTATTTCCAAGGAATTCAGCAGACAAGAATTTGACGTCGGAATGGTTGCGATTACCCTTTGTACACGGCTAGAACACTCAAAGCAGGACGCAAAGTTGTGTGACATACCAAAAAACTTCAACTCGGTCGCGCTGCTCTTGTGAACTAGACACGATATTTTTTTGACAACGAGTCATGCCAAAGATTCCGCGTGACTTTGGTCACGTGCGAGGTGACATCACCTGGCTATTTCGCGTGGCTCATCTCGCTTGACTTATCGATGCCTGTTACAAGTATAGTAGGACGTTACATTTTGTGTTTGTCGCCCAGAAGAATGGTGTCTTATGCAAACAAGCTCTGTCTCGCCCCCATGGTTAGAAGTGGCGAGCTACCTACAAGACTCATGGCCATCAAGTATGGAGCTGACCTCGTGTGGTCGCCCGAGATTATTGACAAAAAGATCATGTCTTGCACTCGGGTCGAGAACAAAGATCTAGGTACAGTGGATTTTGTCGAAACCGGCAAAGAAAATCTCAAAAATACGCTCATATTTCGGACCAATCGAGAAGTCGAAGCCGGTAAGTTGATATTCCAGCTCGGCTCAGCTAACGCTGATATCGCTGTAGCTGGTGCGGCGAAAGTTATTGACGATGTGGATGGTATAGACCTAAATTGTGGGTGTCCTAAACCTTTCTCAACACACGCTGGAATGGGTGCAGCGCTCTTATCAACGCCCGATCTTCTAGCGCTGATTCTTCTGAACCTAGTTGAGAAAATTGGGCGTCCTAATGGGAAACCTATAAGTGCCAAAATCAGACTACTAGATGCCTCCGACGCCCAACCTACCTTGGAATTGGTGGAAAAAATTTGCAAAACGGGGATTTCGAACTTGACTGTGCACTGTCGCACTCGTGACATGAGGAATCGTGACGTGCCAGTTCGGAAGTTTGTTAATCAGATTCACGATGTGGTAAAGAAACACAATGTATCTTTGGTCATAAATGGTGCATTTCGGTGTAAACTGGAGTTTCGGGAATTTCAGAGACTGGTTGGCAACTACGAAATTGGTGGCATGATGGCCGAAGCAGCTGAGTCAAACCCAACTGTATTTAGCGACGCCCCCTTGCCTTGGAAAGATGTTGTTCCCGAGTTTATCCAAACCTGCATTTCGTGTGATAATCACCCGGGCAACTCAAAATACATTATGCTAAATCAACTTCCCGGTAAGTCTAAATTCTATCAGGCATTTTGCAAAATCAAGAAGCATGATGAGTTCTTGGCGCTTGCCAATACAATTGGGGAGGAGGGAAACAAAGTATACATTCGGGTCATGGAGAAAGATAAGCAGTATGAAGCCGACCAACTCAAATTTGGGCAGGAGACTAGCACACACAAGCGCAGCGCGGAAGAAATACCTGATATCCCAAAGAAACAGCGAACAGCCTGTGCCTAGTTAACGAGAGCTCTTTCTAATTCACCATCAGCATGTATTTTAAATCCTCTGGCAGATGTAGACACTATATACAGTCGCGATATAAAAATACAAAGGACACCCAAAGCCATGCAATTAAGAAAGGAAGCGTTTCAAGCCGCACCAGGCCCCGGCGCCGGCGGTCATGATAGCAGTAGAGTATGCCATGGGCTTCACGCCCGCGGAGCTTCTGAACAAGGCACCGGTCAAGGCGCCCGCGGCAAGCGAGTTGACGTCGTCGTGCTTGCCTCTAAGATTGTCGATTGTGGAGTCGAAGATGTTATATATCAACGCGAGCACGCCACACGAGTTACCCATGAATGGGCCACGTTTCGTGATGTGATTCAACACCGTGTTGAGCTTCAACTTGGCGGTTGAGTTGGCGGGCAAGTTGCTCAAGCCTTCCTGCATTCCGTAGGCGCCTCCAACACCCAACCCAAGCAAATACAATGAGCCTGTACCGTAACACAAGTTGTCTCTCCAGTTTCTGGCAGCAATGATACTGGATCCGTTTTCAACATCTGTCAACTGGTCGTCTTCCAAGTCCAAGTATTCGATGCCCTTGTCCAAACCGGCCAAAGGATGCAATTTGCTAGAGTCTAAAACGCCGGGCGCCAGTATGATGGTGGACACGTCCGAAACTTGTGCCGGGTCGAAACCCAAGCTATGGTCTGCGCTGGCTTGTGCCTTGTCCTGCGTTTTTCCTCCGAACAACCAAGACATTTTTATGCGGTGTACACGTAATGTGGAGTATTCCTGAACGTATATACTGATTTGACCTTTTTTTCACTGGTTTTTTTACTTCGCGCAGTGAGTGGTGAGTGCACCAGAGGCAAGAGGCTGGCGCCACTTATGACCCAGCAACGCTCATGTCTGTGCTATAATTTAAGACTGCTCAATTGAAACATATCTTTTTAAGCTTTTTCAAATTCTTTTAGAGACTTTCCCTCGAATAAAAGAAAATATCAATAGTTGGAGTCAAGTTTTTGTACTATGCTTGTGTGCACGTCGTCCGAGACATGGCACCTATCTAATTCTCCGAATCTCGCAATGCCGGTGGCGCGCAACACAATCATGACTCAAGACCTAATATAAAATAGGATAAAGAAACTGACATTTTGGTTAGATTTCACGATTCGTGACATGCGCTTATGATATGGAGAGTAGTGCGCAAATTCCTACTTGAGCTCACAAGGCCTTGCTGCTCGTAAGGAATGATGATTCCTAGCAAGCCACACGCTTTTGAAAATCACTTGTACAATTTTTTTTGGCAAATATTTGAATGTTTGCTTTTTAAGATATCTATGTTATGTTTGTTCAGCCGGCCGTGGTCTTTGTGATATATCGCTAACACGAAAAAGGGACATACGTAATTAGGAGCATGAACAGTTATTATCTTTCATGTCTCATACACTTCGAGTATTTAGCTGTATACCTTTTCAGGTACTCCATCTTCGAAAAGCGATGCCTCATCCAAGTTCTCTTTGTGGACCGCCGTGGCCTTGTATTGTTCCAAGTCTTTGGCATCACCCATATGGGCGAATGGCATCTCCTTTGCGATACGCACGGAGACCCACGGTTTCATGACGGGCGTGTTGGCGAAGATCAAGTCCATTTCTTCCAAAGTACGGCCCTTGGTTTCGGGGTACAAGAAATACACCACAGGGATCATCAAGAAATTGATTCCCGCAAAAATAAGGTACGTGTGATGAGCGATGTTGCTAAAGCACACTGGCGTAATCATCACAACCATGAAATTGAAGCTCCAATTGCATGCGGTCGAAACGGCTGTCGTTGGCGCTCTGACCTCCAAAGATGAGATTTCAGGCGGATACAACCAGGTGAGCGACAAATAAGTCACTGCGAAAAAAGAGTTGAACACAAACAATAAGACTGCAGCGCCGTAGGAGCCACCTTCGTGACCTTGCTTTGCCATCTCCATGGCCACGAAAAGAAACAACATAGTGAGAAACTGACCGATGGCACCTATTATAAATAGCGGCCTTCTTCCAACTTTTTCAATAATGAAGATGGGAATAAGGGAGGCCAAGAAGTACTCAGTGCCGTTGCAAGCAGCAACTATCCGGGCATTAAAGGGGCTCAAGCCGATGTATGTTTCGTAGATAGTGCCAGCATAGTAAGTGATCAAATTGATTCCGCAGATTTGTTGCATGACTTGCGCCCATCCTGCCAAGTTCACACGCTGGAAATGTCTAAGTTTGCCTTGTTTGAGCATTAGCCAAGCACTATGGCTTCTCTTCTCATCCATGTTGAGACTAATCTCGATTTCCTCGATTTGCTGAGATACGATTGCATGATTGCATGGGAGATCATATAACGCCGCAAAAACAATTCTTGCCTCGCCATCTCGCCCTTGCGCCATAAGCCATCTTGGAGATTCAGGCAACTTGAAGATAAAGAATATCATGATGATCGGGAAAACACACTGGAAAGCGATGGGAAATCTGAAAGATACATCGCCATGACTTTCCGTGAAGTAAAATGCAAAGTCGACCCAGTAGGAAACACAAATACCAAAAGTGATCAAGCATCCTTGTATGCAAAGAGTTTTGCCTCTGCTCAGCGCTTTCGAACATTCAGCGGCATACAAAGGCACAGTGGAGGTGAGAAACCCATTTCCTACGCCCAGGATCACTCGCGCAACAGCCAAAAACGGAACGTTTGTGGAGCCTGCTTGCAAAGCTCCCCCAATAATCATAACAATGCAACCGGCGAATATGACTTTAAGGCGTCCGAGCTTGTCTCCGAAATATATCGTGGACAAAGCTCCAGCTAAACAGCCGATTTCATATATTGCAATAACGGCGCCTTGCAAAGTGGCTGCATCTTTGTGAAGCGTGGTGTCCATCTGCGAGTAGGTCTCATTGAATGGCTTCAAAGTAAGAAGGGACCCCATAACGCCCTGGTCGTAACCGAAAAGAAGAAAGCCCACACCGCAAATAATTGTTATGACTCGACCAAGCAAGTGACCTCTGAACCCCAAAAATGTTGGAATTGCGTCGTCATTATTGCATGACTTTGAAATAGTGCTTGTCTCAGTGGACCCTGGCTCTTGAAGACTGTTCAGTGAACGGTTCAGCTGTGACATATTATGAATTTGGGTCATGGCATATAAACTTTCCCAGGAGCATTAATTGCAGCGAAACTATGGCCTTTTATCTACTGGGCCCTCAATATGCCGCACGGCTCTATTTGAATTTAGCCCCACTCTAAATTCTCCATTGTTCGCTACTTCACAGTTATGAGCATGGTGATACCCCAGGATTCTGTCAGCCAGCGCAATACATGAAACTGCATACTGGCACGCGCAAAATGTGCACTGTCTCTTGTTTTTCAAAAATTAAAAAAAAACACAATGCCGTTCGCCTCAGATACTTACCTTCTTTTGTACTAAAATTTCTCAAGAATTACTTATAGTGAAACACAGAGGACAATAGTGAAAAATACAAAACTTGATTCAGCAAAACAATGTATGTACAAATCGGGCTGTGCATTCCAACTTTGATGCCAATGCTTGAAAGTACAGCGTGGAGGAAGTCTGGCATACAACATCGAGTTGCAATGTCCGGTTGCTACATGACATTTGGCTCAAAACCCGAAGCGGAATCACCGCAACTATTAGCGCAGGCATCCTGTTGCGATGAAACTACAAGTTCGAGTTCTCGGCTCCAAAAGACGTGTATACCACGGCTATAGGTCACGCGTTAGCCCGAGATGTAGAGAGCAGAGTGCACACAACCACTGGAGCATCTCTTCACAAAGAAGTGTACATGGATAATGGAAAGGTCAATTATATTATAGCTCGGAATTTCTGAATACATTACTAAAAGATAGTTGCGCTGAGACTAGTGAAAATACTGTCCTCTCTGTATACGTCATATGGTGGAGTCTATAGGCCTCTCTTCTCCGCTTAATTTCTGGTATCAGCATCGCCTTTATGGTCGCCGCCCAGTGCGATCAAAAGCTTCAAGGCTTGGAACCTCATCACAGCAGTTTGCTGTTTAATTGGAGATGCCAGTTTTAGAAATGTAAACATCTACCCCACAAATTGAAATGTTTAGGTCAAGAGCACTTCGGCTTTCGGCAAGTCACGTGTTTCCGGATATACAGTGGGGTAGTGACGTCATAACAACGTGACCTAACTAGATTCTCGCCTGATGTTTTATGTGCAGGTGCTTGTTTGGATTTTTTTCAATTTAGAAAGAGTATCCACAAACAAGTTTTGTGAAAAGACTGCAAGGAACTCTAAATACAGGCCGAGAAATTGCTTTTATTCTGTCCAACTGTCGATTCTTCTATTGAACGATAGTATGAGGTTTACGACGGGTTCAAGCGGGAACAGAGACTTGCTTTGCTCATCACTAAATTTCAGGAGGTTATAAATTGTTCTTGAAAAACGCGGTTCGCTTTAAATTCGGATTTGGTAGCCGTGTCAAATGCGTCAGTAAAGAATTCCAGAAAGCAAAAAAGTTGTGATTCTCAAGATGAGAAAGGTGCCGATAGTGTAAATAGCCGAGCCGTATCTTTGAGGTCAAACGCGATTCCCAAAGCCTCGTCTTGCATATCAATGGTGAAAACAGTAAAGTAATCATGAGTAGTTTTGTTTCTTTTTATGTATTTGGAATGATTAAATCCAGCTGCTGATGGCGAAAACCTTAGGATTGACGAACTGAAAGCCATACTCATACAAATGGATCTCAGCGTCACAAAGGTGCGGCCCCTCAAGATGTTTCGAGCCGTTTGGTTCTGAAGTTCACTTGCTGATTTGCCCGGCATTCTTCCTTTTTGCAAAGTAGAACGCAGATAGACGTAGTGACTTCATACATTTTTTTTTTGAATAAATGGGAATCCAATCTGATCGTTCCAAACTGTTCCAGCACAATTTGTACAAAGTCTCTACCACACCCAAAAATCCCCTTGAAACACTCGCTCTCAGGCAGGATTAAAGCTTAAGTTTGACCCCTTGAAACACTTTATTACATTGGGTCTGAAGCGAGCACGAGAAGATCGCGCGAGCTATACTGTGTAGATTGCTAATTGCCTGGAAAAAATATTGCAGGTGTAACCACTGACTGAATTGAAGTATGTGAAATCAGATGTTGCTTGATCACAAAATAAAACTCAAACTATTCCTGAAGTCTTTCTTCACAATTATTGCTATCACGAACGTGTCTTTTCCAAACGTTTGTGGGTGCACAAATATTGGACGCAAGCGTATTGGCTGAAAATTGCTTACGTCAGGGCCCATGCAGAGGGCATGGTCGCGACACGCCTGACTTTTGGGCCAACTTTTTCTAATGTTGGGGCCAAACCGTGTTCGTGCGCGTGTACAGGTGCATCGGCAGCGGCCGTGGCCATTTCAATATAAGACTTGTAGACAGCACCCATTCTCTTCTCCAGACTGTTTTGCCTCATTCGAATCTCATCCCCCAATTGATTATCGAAAAGATTGAGAACACGTGTCACAAGATCCTTTGAAATTTAACAACAACAACAACACTCAAATTTCTCTGGATATTTCGCTCGTCACTTCTGATCAATATCAATCATATCATTTCGGTATGTACTATCTCGTTACACGTCACACGTTCCATTCCTAGCAGCAATTGTTTATAAGTGACTATTGTTCCAATACATTCATATTGAAATAAGCAAATTTTTGATCAATTTGGCGAATTATTCAAAGTGTCGCCCCACCTTCCCAATTCACTGATCGTCACTTCCCATCTCAGCATGAATAACAACCACGTTCGTTTTCCAATTCAAATCACTTATAAAAAAGGAGCAAAAACGCAACAGGGCATATTGAATGATTCTCCATCCTTCTGACGTTTTCGAAATACTCTTTCGGGGTCGATCAAACGGCTCTCAATTGTTGGGGCCAACAGTTTGAAACGCACCCCGGAAGTTGCGCGTCCACCCTCGGTGGAAATGCCCGAAAAAATATATCACCAAAAGCCCATTGAACGTCCAGTATTCACCAAAACAATCACATTATCATCAAAAGCCTTGCTGCGGGAGTCGGATGCGTGCTCCGAGCGCATATTTCTCAAATTCGCTGACTAACAAATATAGAACCGTGCATCGTGCTTTCTTTGTACAGACCCTTTTCACTCCCCACAGTTCTCGCTACAGATTACTTGGTGTTATCCAACAACGCAGATTTATCCACGCTCGTCTAACAAGAAGCCCCTTTTTTAAGCACACAAACACTCGAGCTTATAGAAACCATTCCAAAATGTCAGAAGAGAATTATTCTGAGCTCCACAAGTCTGTGACCGATCACTTCAAGGGCTTAAACTCTGTCGAGACCGCAGAGCCGTCTGCCGTGACCGATTTTGTCAAGAATAGCCAGGGTCATACTGTCATTTCGAAGGTTTTGATTGCCAATAACGGTATTGGCGCGGTGAAGGAGATTCGTTCCGTGAGGAAATGGGCCTACGAGACATTTGGCGACGAGAGAGCCATTCAGTTTACTGTGATGGCCACGCCTGAGGACATGGCAGCCAACGCCGAGTACATTCGTATGGCTGACCAGTGCGTCGAAGTCCCAGGTGGCACTAACAACAATAACTACGCCAACGTGGAGTTGATTGTTGAGATTGCTGAGCGTACTGATGTTCACGCTGTTTGGGCTGGTTGGGGCCACGCGTCTGAAAATCCAATTTTGCCTGAGATGTTGGCCAGCTCGCCCAAGAAGATTGTGTTTATTGGCCCTCCCGGCTCCGCGATGAGATCTTTGGGTGACAAGATCTCGTCCACCATTGTGGCTCAGCATGCCAAAGTGCCATGTATTCCATGGTCTGGTACCGGTGTTGACCAGGTTCAGATAGACAAGGACACCAACTTGGTATCCGTTTCCGACGACGTGTACGCCAAGGGCTGCTGCACGGACCCTGAAGATGGCTTGGAGAAAGCCAAGAAGATTGGATTCCCTGTGATGATCAAGGCTTCCGAAGGTGGTGGAGGTAAAGGTATCAGGAAGGTCGATAACGAGAAGGATTTCGTCACATTGTACAACCAGGCTGCGAACGAGATTCCTGGGTCGCCTATCTTCATCATGAAGTTGGCCGGTGATGCCAGACACTTGGAAGTGCAATTGTTGGCCGACCAGTATGGTACAAACATCTCTTTGTTCGGCAGAGATTGTTCCGTGCAGAGAAGACACCAGAAGATCATTGAAGAGGCGCCAGTGACTATTGCCAACAAGGAGACTTTCCACAAGATGGAGATGGCTGCAGTCAGGTTGGGTAAGTTGGTCGGTTACGTGTCCGCCGGTACTGTGGAGTACTTGTACTCGCATTCCGAAGACAAGTTTTACTTCTTGGAGTTGAACCCTAGATTGCAGGTCGAGCATCCAACCACCGAGATGGTCACCGGTGTTAACTTGCCTGCTGCGCAATTGCAGATTGCTATGGGTATTCCAATGCACAGAATCAGAGATATCAGAACATTGTACGGAGTCGACCCTCACACTTCGACAAAGATTGACTTTGAGTTCAAGGAGGAGCGCTCGTTGTCGACTCAGCGCCGCCCAACTCCAAAGGGTCACTGTACGGCTTGTCGTATCACCTCAGAGGACCCTGGTGAAGGATTCAAGCCGTCTGGTGGTAACTTGCATGAGTTGAACTTCAGATCGTCTTCCAATGTCTGGGGTTACTTCTCCGTCAGCAACCAGTCCTCGATTCACTCGTTCTCGGACTCTCAGTTCGGCCACATCTTTGCTTTTGGTGAGAACCGTCAAGCTTCGAGAAAGCATATGGTCGTCGCTTTGAAGGAATTGTCCATCAGAGGTGACTTCAGAACTACGGTCGAGTACTTGATTAAATTGTTGGAGACGCCAGACTTTGAGGGCAACACAATAACAACCGGCTGGTTGGACGAGTTGATCACCAAGAAATTGACTGCAGAGAGACCAGACCCCATCCTCGCCGTTTTGTGCGGTGCCGTCACTAAGGCTCACATCCTTTCCACCGAGGACAAAACCGAGTATACATCGTCTTTGGAGAGAGGTCAGGTCCCAAGCAAAGCTTTGTTGAGAACTTTGTATCCAATTGAGTTCATTTATGAGGGACAAAAGTACAAGTTCACCGCCACAAAGTCTTCCAACGAGACTTACACTTTGTTCTTGAACGGTACCAGAGCTGTTGTCGGTGTGCGCTCTTTGTCTGATGGTGGCCTTTTGTGCTCCATTGATGGTAAGTCTCACGCCATCTACTGGAAGGAGGAGCCATCTGCTACCAGAATGTCTGTCGACGGAAAGACTTGCTTGTTGGAGATTGAGAACGACCCAACCCAATTGAAAACTCCTTCTCCAGGTAAATTGGTCAAATACTTGGTTGAGAGTGGTGAACATGTTGCCGCTGGCCAGCCATATGCCGAGGTGGAAGTCATGAAGATGTGCATGCCGTTGGTTGCTCAAGAAAATGGTATTGTGCAAACTATCAAGCAGCCCGGATCTACTGTCAACGCGGGTGACATCTTGGCTATTTTGGCGTTAGACGATCCTTCTAAGGTCAAGCACGCTTTGCCTTTTGAGGGGACTTTGCCAGAGATCGGCGAGCCAAGTATTCAAGGAAGCAAGCCAATTCATAAGTTCAACACCTACTCTTCCGTCTTGAAGAACATTTTGAACGGATTTGACAATCAGGTGATCTTGAAGTCCACCCTTTCCAAGATTATCGAGATTTTGAAGGAGAAGGACTTGCCATACTCCGAATGGAACTTGTATGCATCTGCATTGCACTCGAGATTGCCACCAAAGTTGGATGAGAGCTTATCAACCTTGATTGAGAAGTCTCAGGCGAGAGCTGCTGAGTTTCCTGCCAAGCAGATCTTGAAGCTTCTTGCCAAAGCCGAGAAGGAGTCATCAGATGGTCTCTTTGGAACTGTTGTTGAGCCTTTGGTTAACGTCGCTACTAAATATACTGGCGGTTTGGTTGAATACGAATACAAGTTCATGGCTGAGTTACTCGACCAATACTATCAAGTTGAGAAGAACTTTTCTGGTGCCAACAATCGCGAGGAAGATGTCATTTTGAAGCTCAGAGACGCCAACAAGTCTGACTTGGAGAATGTGTTGTTGCTCGCTTTATCTCATTCCAAGGTCTCTTCCAAGAACAATCTCGTTTTGGCCATAGCGGAGCACTACCAACCAGTATTGCAACAATCCGCGACTGTCGCTTCTCCTATCAGAGATGCGTTGAAGAATATCGTTGAGTTGGAGTCCAGAGGTACCGCTAAGGTTGCCTTGAAGGCAAGAGAGATCTTGATCCAGTGCTCTTTGCCATCCATCAAAGAAAGGTCCGACCAGTTGGAGCACATTTTGAGATCTTCTGTCATGCAGACCGCATATGGTGAAGTTTACGCCAAATACAGCTCGCCAAACTTGGATATCATTAGAGAGGTCGTGGACTCGAAGCACACTGTTTTCGACGTTTTGTCGCAATTCTTGACCAACTCTGACGAGTGGGTAGCTATGGCTGCTGCTGAGGTGTATGTCCGTCGTTCGTACAGAGCTTACGCATTGGAGAACATATCCTATGATTTCCATGAGCACGAGAAATTGCCCATCATCAGTTGGAACTTCCAGTTGGCTTCTGTTTCTCAAGCACCAGCTTCTGCTTATTCGAAGAAAGATAGCGCCAACTCAATGAATAGGGCTGCCTCCGTCTCTGATTTGTCATATGTCACTGACAACTCCGACAAAAAGAACAGAACTGGTGTGTTGGTTCCGGTTAAGCACATTGACGATGTCGAGGACATGCTTCTTGCTGGGTTAGAGAAGTTGCAGCCCACTGATGCTATCAGCTTCAAGACTAGCGGAAAGGTTCCTGAGTACACCAACGTCGTGAATGTCATTGTGACTGGCATTGAAGGCATTGAATCAGAGGATGAGGTTTTGAGCAGAATTCAAGACATCATTTCCGACATGGGCGAGGAGTTAAGGAATGCCGCCGTGCGTCGTATCACTTTTGTTGTTGCAGACAATGTGGGCGTCTATCCTAAGTACTACACATTTACCGCGCCCGACTATGTTGAGAACAAGGTCATCAGACACATCGAGCCCGCGTTGGCTTTCCAGTTGGAGTTGGCTAGATTGGAGAATTTCGACATCAAACCGATCTTTACCGACAACAGGAACATTCATGTGTATGAGGCAATTGGCAAGAACTCCCCTTCTGACAAGAGATTCTTCACAAGAGGTATTATCAGAACAGGTGTCATCAGTGATGAAGTCAGTATCAAGGAATACTTGATCGCGGAGTCGAACCGTTTGATGTCGGATATTTTGGATGCCATGGAGATCATCGACACTTCGAACTCCGATTTGAACCATATCTTCATCAATTTCTCCACCGTTTTCAACGTTCTTCCAGAGGAGGTGGAGGCCGCTTTTGAGTCCTTCTTGGAGAGATTTGGCAGAAGATTATGGAGATTGAGGGTCACTGGAGCCGAAATTCGCATTTCGTGCATCGACCAAGCCACTGGCCAACCTTTCCCATTGCGCGCAATCATTAACAATGTTTCGGGATACGTCGTTAAGTCTGAGTTGTACATGGAGATCAAAAACACGAAGGGCGAGTGGGTGTTTAAGTCGATCGGCGCTCCAGGCTCCATGCACTTAAGGTCTATTGCCACTCCTTACCCGGCTAAGGAATCGTTGCAGCCGAAACGTTACAAGGCTCACAACATGGGTACCACTTACGTGTACGATTTCCCAGAGTTGTTCCGCCAGGCTGTCACTTCTCTGTGGAAGAAGCATGCAAAAGACTCTAAGATTCCAAAGGATGTCTTTGTCTCGCACGAGTTGATCAATGACGACAACGGAGGCTTGACTGCTGTAGAAAGAGAGCCAGGCTCGAACAAGGTTGGTATGGTGGGTTTCAAGGTGACCGCGAAGACTCCCGAATATCCACGTGGCCGTCAATTCATCATTGTTGCTAATGACATCACGCACAAGATCGGTTCTTTCGGTCCAGAGGAGGATGAGTTCTTCAACAAATGTACCGAATTGGCCAGAAAGTTGGGCATTCCAAGGGTTTACCTCTCTGCCAACTCTGGTGCAAGAATCGGAATTGCCGAGGAGTTGCTTCCTTACTTCAAGGTTGCTTGGAACGAAGAGGGCAAGCCAGAAAAGGGGTTCAAGTACTTGTATTTGACTGCCGAGGACCAAGCCGCTCTCGAAAAGAGCAATAACTTGAAAACGGTGGTTACTGAAAGGGTCGTTGAGAATGGTGCCGAGCGTCACAAGATTACATCCATTGTTGGTGCCGAGAATGGGTTGGGTGTAGAATGTCTCAAAGGCTCTGGTTTGATTGCGGGTGCAACCTCGCGGGCTTATAAAGACATCTTCACCATCACGTTGGTCACTTGCAGATCTGTTGGTATCGGTGCCTACTTGGTGAGATTGGGGCAGAGAGCAATCCAGATCGAAGGGCAACCAATTATCTTGACGGGCGCCCCTGCTATCAACAAGTTGTTAGGTAGAGAGGTTTACTCTTCCAACTTACAGTTGGGTGGCACTCAGGTGATGTATAACAATGGTGTTTCGCACATGACTGCATCCGATGATTTGGCTGGTGTCGAGAAGATCATGGAATGGATGTCATACATTCCTGCTAAACGTGATACCCCAATTCCAATCTTGAGCTCGGTTGACTCCTGGGATAGAGACATTGACTTTTACCCATCCAAGGACGAGCCTCAGGATGTCAGATGGATGATCGCTGGTCGTGAGAAGGACGATGGCTCATTTGAGTCCGGTTTGTTCGACAGAGATTCTTTCCAAGAGACTTTGTCCGGTTGGGCCAAGGGTGTTGTTGTCGGTAGGGCCCGTCTTGGAGGTATTCCAATTGGTGTTATTGGTGTTGAGACAAGAACAGTTGAGAACTTGATTCCAGCGGACCCTGCTAACCCTGACTCTACTGAGCAGTTGATCCAGGAAGCCGGCCAGGTCTGGTATCCTAACTCCGCTTTCAAGACTGCCCAGGCAATTAATGATTTCAACCATGGTGAGCAATTGCCATTGATGATTCTTGCCAACTGGAGAGGTTTCTCTGGAGGTCAACGTGACATGTACAATGAGGTCCTCAAATACGGTTCCTTCATTGTTGATGCATTGGTCGACTTCAAACAACCAATCTTCACTTACATTCCTCCACACGGTGAGTTGAGAGGTGGTTCTTGGGTTGTTGTTGACCCAACAATCAACCCTGATATGATGGAGATGTATGCTGACGTTGACTCCCGAGCTGGTGTTTTGGAGCCAGAGGGAATGGTTGGAATCAAGTTCAGACGCGACAAATTGGTCGCGGCCATGGCGAGATTGGACACTCAGTACGCCGAGTTGAAGTCAAAGTTGGCCACTCAATTGAGCCCAGAGGAGCACACCAAGTTTTCCGCGCAATTGTCTGCTCGTGAGGCTGCGTTGTTGCCCATCTACAGTCAGATTTCGGTTCAGTTTGCTGATTTGCATGATAGATCTGGTCGCATGTCAGCCAAGGGTGTCATTAACAAGGAGCTCGAGTGGAGACATGCAAGAAGATTCTTTTTCTGGCGTTTGCGTCGTCGTTTGAACGAGGAGTACTTGTTAAAGAGAATCGCGGAAACTGTCGTTTGCAAATCCAAGTTGGAGAAGGTTGCCAGATTGAAGAGTTGGATGCCCACAGTCGAGTACGACGACGACGAAGCTGTCAGCAACTTCATCGAAAGTAACCATGAGAAGTTGCAAGAAAAAATTGAGGGCTTGAGTACCGAGAAGAAGCGCCAAGACTTGCATACACTTTTGAGCAAGGACGCGTCTATCGCAGCTGATGCTGTCAAAGACTTTTTGGTCAACTTGCCTGAGGAAGAGAGGAAGAAGTTCATTCAATCTTTGTGATTGAGTGGTGTTTTAAGAAATTGAATTCAATTAAGAGTTTCCAGCTCGAGTTCGTTGATGTTCGCATCGGTTTTGTTGTTGTTTCCGGTGTGGATTTGAGGGGCCCGTTGCGCGAGACGCAGTTTTATAGAAATAAATTAGTAACGTGTAAACTCGCGAGTAGAATTCTTTTTGTGTCAGACTTAAAAACAAAAGACTTAAAAAACTGATTGCCATACAAATTCAACAATTGGCTTCATGACACACAAACAATGAAACTTGAAATCACACTTTCGTTTGCTTTCACTTCCTTGGCAATAATAGCCGAGGTGAATGGGAACCACCTCGTGCTCTTGAAACAGAGTCAAACCATGGAAAAATTCATGAAATACGACTTCACTTACCCAGTAGCCCAGAGGTTTAAGAGGCTCATCAAAACATACTACAAGATAGGCGACTTGGTGGGATTCTCGGGCACTTTCTCAAATAATGCCCTAGAAAGACTTCAACGCTGTCCTCTCGTAGCAGAAATCACGGACGATGTAGAATTCGAAGCATTTTCGTTGCTAGAGCAAGACAACGCCCCAGCACATTTGGTCAAACTTTCGCAGGAAAATCGGGACCGTGCGGCAAATAGGGCTTATTACTATGACGACGATGCACAAGGCGAAAACGTGAATGTTTACGTGATTGATACAGGGATCCAAGTCGAAAATGCCGAGTTCGGTGACCGAGCTGAGATTGGCAAAGACTTCACAGATGAGGGTGACAAAGACTTCAATGGACATGGCACGCACGTGGCAGGCATTGTGGGGTCAGAGACCTACGGCGTGGCGAAAAAGGCCAATCTCATTGGCATCAAAACTTTGGACAAGTCTGGCCACGGGTCACTCAGCAGCATTATGGCCGCCATAGAGTTTGCAGTGAATCACCGCAAAAAGGCAAACAAGCCGGGCATTGCCAATCTTAGTCTCGGCGCCATGGCGAACACGCTCCTTAACCGTGTGATTGATCTGGCATCACAAACAGGGCTAGTGATTGTGGTGGCGGCAGGGAATCAGAATATGGATGCGTGCGAAATGCTGCCAGCGAGCGCACCCAGAGCAATAACAGTGGGTGCCGTGGACGATACTACTAGTCAAATAGCCGAGTTCTCAAACTGGGGCCCTTGCGTGGATATCTTCACCACCGGAGTAGAGATTGCTAGTATCGATGTGGGGAGTAGTAAGAAGTCACAGAAGCTCTCCGGTACGTCGATGGCAGCCCCTATAATCTCGGGCCTAGTGGCAAACTTGCTCAGTCTGGGAGTGCACGTCTGGGAGGTGAAGGATAAACTATTGGAATTGGCCAACACGGACTTGATCAATGAAAACTCTATCCAGGAGCGGTACGGACTGCCCAACCTCGTGGCATACAACGGATGCGATCCTTCAACTATTTCCGATAGCTCTGACTCAGACTCCGAATAGGCATATATAGAATTATATATATATTCTAATGGAACCTTTGGATATTCGAAATACTCACATCGCATCAATCTTGAGCTGTGGTGTTCCTACATTGTTTTTTTTTTTTTTTTTCGCAGCCACTGTATGGTCTTTTTCGCCAGAGTTTCGCAGCCGTTTGCAGTCCAACGGCGCGAGTATATTTCGCATCCACTTCCACCGCTATTTGTAACTCTACTCTTTTCGGCACATAGATGTTTCTGTCACCAAAATACCTTCAGGCGAGGTCGGCCATACCGTTGCAGACTTCCCATACGGGGCTGATGCCGCCCGAAACGCAACTTTCGTTTTCCGTGGCAGAATTGATGCATGGCGAGAATACACCTTTCTTTCAAAACTCAAGTTTCCTGCTTGATCCGAGAAGACCAGAAAGTATTCCGCCAAGTGAGGAGGCAGATGACGACAAGAATAAAAAAAGCCGCCGAACTATCAGCTACACAAGATGGGGCCCGCCCGAGTCTGTTCCAATACTGGAGGAGGAGATTTCCGCTATTTTTGCGCGGTTGCAAATCACTTTCTCATTTCAGGTTGATAACGTGAAAAATATGTTGTCGTACTTTGTGACTTTACTTGACTCGCGAGTATCGAGGTCGGGTCCTTATATGGCACTCAGAACATTACACGGCGATTATATTGGCGGTCCCAAGGCCAACTTTAGAAAATGGTACTTTGCCGCTGAGATGGACTTGGACGACTTGCCCCGCAAATATGAGAAAAAGACGAAGAAAAAAGCATCGCAAGTGGCGGAGAGTCTCATTTTCGCTCAAAAGCAATGGCATGCCAAGATGGCGAGATTATCTCCCCACGAGCAGGTAACTCATATTGCCTTGTATCTTTTGATCTGGGGCGAGGCAAACAATATTCGCTTCATGCCTGAATGCCTTTGCTTTATCTTCAAATGTTGCATTGACTATTACACCTATTTGAGTGATTATGGAGATTTCCAACGGTACAAGAATGGTTTCCTTGATCACGTTTTCACCCCTCTTTACTTGAATTTACGGTTTCAGCTATACGGTGATGAATCTGAGAAAAGTGAATGCATTGACAAAGACCACGATAAAATCGTTGGGTATGATGACATGAATCAAACGTTCTGGCATAGAACGGGTTTACAACGCATAGTCTTATCTGATCGAACGTCTATCATGGATTTGCAAAAAGAAGAAAGATTCAAAGCGCTCGCTGATGTCGATTGGCTGAAAGCTTTCACAAAGACATATCGTGAGACACGCACATGGATGCATATTGTGGTCAACTTCAGCAGAGTTATCATCATTCATCTGTCAATGTTCTGGTATTACACATCCTTACATTCTTATCCCATCTACACGTCAGGCTATGAAATTGCTTATAACAATCGACCACCTGTTCAGACGAGACTCTCCATCATATCTTTGGCAGGCGCAGTGCTGGTCATGATAAGCCTATTTGCATTGATCTTGGAGTTTAGATTTCTGCCTCGAAGGTGGGAAGGCTCCTTTCCTTTTATGAGAAGACTCTGGTGTCTTTTGATTCTTCTTGTTTTGAACGTGGCCCCAACAGTAATCATCTATGTGATGAACTATCAAGGTTACGCAGACTCAGCTGGTATCTCAATTGCCATTTGTCACTTTGTTCTTTCGATTTTCACCAATCTGTACCTCGCGATTGTTCCTCCATTGACAGCCTTCGGATGCAAGCTCAAAAGCCGAGCACAGCTTGCAGCCGAAAGTTTCACTTCCGATTTTCACAGACTCAACGGAGAAGACAAGATCGCCTCCATTGGCCTATGGGTGGCAGTATTTTGTTCAAAGTTTTTGGAGTCTTATCTATTTTTGACCCTCCCAATGAGACATCCTATCCGAGAATTAAGTGTGATGAGAACCAATTGCGTCGGAGACGGATGGATCGGCCTGATTTCTTGCAGGTACCAACCCCACATTGTACTCGTGTTGATCTTTGTCTTGGAGTTTGTGCTATTTTTTCTCGACACATATCTTTGGTACGTTATCTGGACAACGATATTCTCTGTTGCAAGGTGCTATTACCTTGGATCCAGCATCTGGACACCTTGGAATAATATTTATTCGAGGCTCCCGAAACGAATTTACTCCAAATTGCTTGTGACTAGTGGTATCAAGAGCTCGGATGAAACCTATATGGTGTCCAAAATCTGGAATGCTATCGTCGTCTCTATGTATCGGGAACATTACATCTCCATTGAACAGGTCCAAAAGCTCATCTACCATCAAACGCTGGAAAGAGGGACGTCAACTGTCATTAATGAGCCCAGTTTTTTTGTTTCACAGGAAGATGAGTCGCTCCGTCTCAAAATTTTTTCTGACAGCTCGGAAGCGCAAAGACGTATCTCATTTTT
Source organism: Metschnikowia pulcherrima (assembly GCA_009746055.1). Classification (NCBI taxonomy): domain Eukaryota; kingdom Fungi; phylum Ascomycota; class Pichiomycetes; order Serinales; family Metschnikowiaceae; genus Metschnikowia; species Metschnikowia pulcherrima. The sequence continues at coordinate 519,836 of VFXK01000010.1, forward strand.
TGCACAGTCACTCACGTCGTCTATTCCCGAGGCACGCGAGATACAAAGTATGCCAAGCTTCACCGTTTTCATCCCCCACTATAGCGAGAAAATCATTCTTCTGTTGAAAGAAATCATCAGAGAAGAAGACAAGTATGCACAGGTCACTCTTCTTGAATACTTGAAACAGCTCTATACCCTGGAATGGGTCAATTTTGTTCGCGACACGAAGCTCATGGCGGAAGAGTATGAATGCAAAAGTGGAAACCTTAGCGCCTATCGAGACAAGGACGACGACAATGCTTATGATTTGGTCGGGTTTAGAGAGGCAACTCCCATTTTTACAATGCGCACAAGAATCTGGGCATCTTTGAGATCGCAAACACTTTACAGAACTGTCTTCGGGTTTATGAACTATTCCAAATCAATCAAGATGCTTTTAGATTTGGAGACTGAAGAAGACACAGACCCAAAAGGTTTTGATGAAGACAGGCTCAAGGAAATCCAGGATTTGACTCTTCGGAAATTTTATATTACTGTTTCCATGCAAAGGTTCAATGACTTTACCGAGGAAGAGCATGACAGCGCGGAGGTCCTCTTGAGGGCATATCCCGAACTTCAGATCGCGTACATCGAAGAATTTATTCAAGGTGTGGATGAAAGCCGGGTTTACTACTCGTGTCTCATTGACGGCTCCTGCCCGAAAGATGCAAACGCCAGGCGAATACCAAAGTATCGGATCAAGCTCTCAGGGTATCCGATTTTGGGGGATGGAAAGTCCGACAACCAGAATCATTCGGTGATTTTCACTCGAGGTGAGTACATTCAGCTCATCGATGCGAACCAGGATAACTATATCGAGGAATGTTTAAAGATCCGTAACATCTTGGCTGAGTTTGAAGAGCAACATCTTGTGGATCCATACTCCAATGAATTTGAAAAATTGGAGTCTGACCCTGTTGCTATTATCGGAACACGAGAGTATATTTTTTCTGAAAACACGGGTATATTGGGCGACATTGCCGCGGGAAAAGAGCAGACATTCGGCACTTTGTTTGCCCGAACTCTTGCTCAAATAGGCGGCAAGTTGCACTATGGCCACCCCGATTTTTTGAATGGAATCTTTATGACCACCCGAGGTGGTGTTTCCAAGGCGCAAAGGGGTCTTCATCTAAATGAAGACATTTACGCAGGAATGACAGCCGTGACCCGTGGAGGACGCATCAAGCATTGTGAGTACATGCAATGTGGAAAAGGCCGAGATCTTGGTTTCACTTCTATTTTAAACTTCATCACCAAAATCGGGGCCGGTATGGGGGAGCAAAATCTCTCACGAGAGTACTTTTATCTCGGTACACAATTGCCATTGGATAGAATGCTTTCATTCTACTATGCCCATGTTGGCTTTCATCTCAACAACTTCTTTATCATTTTGTCGATCCAACTTTTCCTTTTGATTGGCATAAATCTAGCTTCTTTGACGAGCGAGTCCATGGTTTGCAAATATCACGAATTTCGGCCCATAACTGACCCACGGGAGCCAGAGGGCTGCGCGAATCTAATTCCAGTGATAGGTTGGCTTGAAAGATGCATCCTCTCCATTTTCTTGGTTTTTTTCATGTCTATGCTTCCACTAACAGTGTATGAGCTTTCGGAAAGAGGACTTTACAAGTCAATTGCCAGAATTGGAAAGCACATGTCCTCGATGTCGCCGTTGTTCGAAATATTCGTTTGTAAGATCTACTCCCAGTCATTGGTAAGGGACATATCAATCGGTGGTGCGCAATATATTGCAACTGGAAGAGGTTTCGCCACTAGAAGGGAATCATTCGCTGACTTATACTCTCGTTTCGGGAATGAGTCCTTGACTTTTGGTGCTTTTCTTTTTCTAATGGTGGTATACTTCTCTACCAGTATGTGGAAGCCTGTTTTCAGCTTCTTCTGGATAATAGTGATAGGGCTCATTGTCAGCCCATTCATATTCAACCCAAATCAATTTGTATGGCACGAGTATTTTGCGGACTATATGAATTTCATGAAGTGGATTCATTCTGGAAATGGCGGCAACGCAGATGAGAAGTCATGGCATAGTTACACCAAATTGGGAAGAAGCAGGTACACAGGCATCAAAACCAACATGATTTGTGAGGTGATTGGTAAGAAGCAGAGCAACCAAGTGAGACCTTCACGATTCAATATTATCACTACTGTGATCTTTCCTCAGGTGTTGATAATGTTTTTCATCCTGACTGCATTTTTGTTTGCGAATTCACAAAATGAGGCGGCATCAGAGAAGCCATCTTTCGCCCTTGCGAGAATTTTGTTCGTCGCCATGCTACCTATTGCATTCAATATGGTTCTTATGGTAATCACCTTTATCACATCACTTTGTTTGGGGCCAATAATGACTTCCATCATGAAAAGTTACCCTTCCATCGTTGCCGCCGTGGCCCATTCAATGTCAACGGGAGTACATGTGCTCTCCGTAATTCTTTTATTTTTGTTCCAAAATTTAGATTTGGAGCAAACCATCCTCGGCTTCTGCTTGATGACGATGATCCAAAAAGTTGTATTACAGTGTACAAACGCAATTTTTCTCAGTCGAGAAGTCATGGATGGACGCTCAAACACCGCTTGGTGGTCGGGTAAGTGGTTGAGAGCCAGCCTTGGATGGAGAACGTTGTCGCAGCCCATGAGAGAGTATTTCTGCAAAGTGACCGAACAATCATACTTCGCAGCTGACTTCGTGATCGGCCACATGATCTTTTACAGTCAAATACCGGTCTTGTTGATTCCGCTTGCGAACACATTTCATTCCATGATGCTTATGTGGCTCAAGCCAGGAAACCAGCTCAGGTTGCACTACTATTCGAAGAAAGAAAGGCGGAAGCGTATCTGGGCAATTTATTGGCTGACCATGCTGTTTCTTGCTGCTGCTGCAATCTTGACTGCGGTGATTGTTGTGCCCGTGATATGCATAGTCAATAATTGGCTTGACCTAGCATCATACTACCCACCGTTCTTCTTGGACATGATGCAGCCTGAGCCGTACAAGTTGGTTGTCACTGGGTTGAGAAAGGAGCTCTTCTTGGGATCATAATCTCATCTGCTGGTATGAAGTACTTCCTCAAACTGGTTGACCATATCAGGGAATTTCTGTTTGACTGCCAGAATGAGGCCCCTGATGAGCAGCTGATCACACAATATTAGCGTTAACGAGAACCTATTGAATGTGGACATATGTTTTAGCTTTTCAAGTATTTCGCTCGCCAAATAGGTGGCGTTCTCGCCAGTGATGATGCGAGTACTTGCCTCTAAATAAAACTCGAAAAACTCTAGATCGACTCCCAGAATCTTGAAAAGCGACTGCAAGGTTTCAAGATCCAAACTAGTCACGTATTGATAGGATTTCGCTTTTTTGTCTTGCGGAACCAGTTTCAAAGCCCGCAAAAAATGCATGGACGGCATATCGGAGAACTGTGGCGAAGCCTCCCCATTTTTGGTCTGACTGTTCGAAGTTTCACTCGCTGCATGTTTCTTCCCAAATAGCTCTTCCGAAACACTCTCCACCAAGTTTTCATTAATGCATGTGAAAGCCTCTTTTTGGATCACGGGAGAAGGTGACACAATCTCAGCAAAATTTCTCGGAAGTTCATCCACGATTTCGAGCGGAATAAGCACACTTTTTTCGGCCTTTTGCTTCTTCAATTTTGGAACAGTCGTAGCCTTTTCAAGCTCGTCCTGCGCACCGACATTGGCTGGGTCCAAGCTCAATACTTCCTGAAAGCATCTGATGGACTCCAGTTCTCGGCCCAATCCTTTAGCCGCCAAGCCTTTGCGGAACAACAATTTCACCATTATCTTGGATGAAGGGTCACATTCGAGCCCCGCCGTGGCATCTCGATATGCTCTTGACCAGTCTTTTAAGTGGAGAAAGCACTGCGCTCTATTGGAGTAGATCACCGGGTGATCTCCATACTGAGAAATGGCATCGCGATAAATCTTGGCGGCTCGCTTGTACTCTTTACTAGCAAAAGCAAGATTTCCAGCGCTTTTGTATTCGTCGAACGTGGGCATGGTGTATGTGGGTAGATATGCAATAGAAGATGGTGGCTTTCACGCGAATCAAGAGGTGAGAGATGCGAGCCTGCCGGCGAAATAGCGAATATGAAAGCCACCATTTTAGAGTAATCCCTCCAGTTTCTCTCAGATTTTGTGGGAATTTTCACTTTAATAAACTGGCAAGCTGTTCAGATAACAATCGTGGAGGCTGCCCGATAAAATTTGAGCTTAAAACGTGAACTCTCAAAACCACCAGATTTCACATAAAACAATGACGCAGTCTGAACTCGAAGAAGAAATTGATGCAATTGACGCTATTTACCCCGAAAGCGTCGAGAAGTTGGGCCCGGGAATTGTGCAGATCACTGTGCCTGACCACACTGACGTTTCCATACAGTTAGCGTTCCCTCAGACGTACCCACTTGAAAAGCCAAGCGTGATACAAGTTACGACAAAAAACGTACGGATATATCCCGATGTTAAGTACATTGAAAATAAGATAAACGAATTGATCGAGCAGGTCTTTATTCCAGAGATGGTGATCATCTTTGAGTTACTTGGAGAGCTACAAATGTTTCTAGAGGCGCACGAGGAAGAGCATGAGCGAGAATTGAAAGCTATTACGGAAAAAATGGAGCAAATCAAGATCGAGAACCGCCGAGAGAAAATGCTAGAAACGGCAAAAGAGAAAGAGAAATCAGGCAAAAGCGATAACATTGAGGCACCCAAGGATCGTGACCACACTGCTGGATGGACCCAGTCCGAGCCCATTACCGATAGATCTTCAACGTTTGTGGCGTTTGCGAGAGAAGTGCATTCAGTCGAAGAAGCAAATGAGGTGATCGATGACCTTATTAGAGACCGGAAAGTTGCCAGATCTTCTCACAATATGAATGCCATGCGCATTGAAGGCCCCAATGGAGTTTCCTTTCAGGATTGCGATGATGATGGCGAGACTGCAGCAGGGCTGCGGATGCTTCACTTGATGACGGTATGTTCATTTCTACAATTAAGGGCGTGCCCGCTAATTTATCCATTCATAAAGATGTGTCTATTACTAACACCCAGATCATGGATGTGTGGAATGTGGTTGTGGTCGTCAGCCGATGGTTTGGCGGCACCCACATCGGGCCCGACCGGTTCAAGCACATAAATGCAGCGACAAGAGAGGTCCTCATTAAGGGAGGTTTCTACTCGGAGTCAGAAAAGAAGAAGAAATAAAATCTATGACAACAGAGTCTTGGCCTTTTTCCTCGATTGCTTATCGTCTTTCAGCAGTCTCTTCTTGTCCTTCTTCTTATCCTTCTGTGCCTTATCTAGAATCCCACTAAGAAAAGCTTGTGCTTCAATCTTTTTAGGTGTGGTCTTAATGTGTTAGTGTCTAAGGTGAGTGCGGCTACATTGGGCAATTTCAACCCGGAAAGAATGACAAACATACGGACTGCTCAGGTAGAGGTGTGGTTTTTGGTTTCGAAGTCTCTTCACTGTCGCTTTCCTCATCTTGTGCTGTGAGAGATGCTATGCTGCCGTAGCCAACGGAGTTAATAGTAACCGTAGGCTTGTTTTTCGGCTTTATGGAGCCACTGGGTAACAGCCACTCGGAGACATCCTTTACCTTCTTCCCCTCTGGCTGCTCTTCGAACTTAGTTTTGTCCAGTGCTTTTTGCATGAACTTCATGTTCATCACATTGCTTGAAAGACCCATGGCGACGTGAGTTCAATGGGATTAGATCCTAATTTGAGCATTGGCATAACTGGGCAGACTATCAGAGTATGCCGCACCCGTACACCAGATGGTATAAACCACAGTGTAAACTTCGTGGGTGTTCCTTCATCGGGTACAAACGAAAACAAATCATGAATGTAGCAAAATTTAATAATCTTATTCTATAGCTTTTACTGGAATTCTCCCTGTTCCCAAGTATTGATCTTGTATGTATCCGATGGTGATATAATGGCCTGCACATGCGCGCTCTAGCTGAGTCTCATCGCTCATCTCTGAAAAATGCGCTAGCTCCGGATCAGCTTCAATCATCACAAGCAACCCATGAAGTCCGATTTTAAATTATCCAACTTGGTTGGTACGGTATACCGCCAGGGAAATCTTGTGTTTACGGATGATGGCAGTAAGATCTTGAGTCCTGTGGGAAATCGCGTCAGCTGCTTTGACCTCATCAGCAATAAGGCATTCACCTTTAGTTACCAGCACCGCAAGAACATTGCACGGATCGCGTTGAACAAACAGGCCACGCTTATGCTCTCTGTTGACGAGGACGGGCGCGGAATCTTGGTGAATTTCGTTTCACGTGTGGTGTTGCATCATTTCAATTTCAAAGGCGTGGTGCACGACCTACAATTTAGCCATGACGGCCATTATTTCGCCGTGGCGTTGGACCGTTTTGTGCAGATCTGGAAAACTCCTGACTACACCGAGGACCGCCAGTTTGCGCCATTTGTGCGCCACAGAAATTACGCAGGCCATTTTAGTGACGTCATTTCCGTGACGTGGTCGCAGGACTCACGGTTCGTCGTTTCCACGGCAGAGGATATGACCACGCGGATCTTTTCGCTTCACAGCGAGGACAAGGATGCCGCAATGACGATGGCGGGCCACCGTGACTACGTAATGCGGGCGTTTTTCGATCAGACTCAAGAAATCATCTATACCCTCAGTAAAGACGGGGCGTTGTTCCAGTGGGAGTACATATCCGTGGACGAGCTGTCGAGCGACGAACTGGAAAGTGAGGGCGAGACAGGGTCTGATTCGGAAGAGGGCGAAAGTCCCGAAAAAAAGAAGGACAGCGCTCAGTGGCGCATTGTGTCAAAACATTACTTCCACATGGAGGGCACGCGGGTCACGTGCGCAGATTTCCACGCCAAGAGCAACACGTTGGTGGTGGGATTTAGTTCCGGTGAATTCCGCTTGTACGAGCTCCCCGAGTTCAATATGATCCAGCAGTTGAGCATGGGCCAGAACGCCGTGGACACTGTCACAATCAACCAATCAGGTGAATGGTTTGCATTTGGCTCGTCAAAAGCAGGCCAGTTGTTGGTTTACGAGTGGCAGTCCGAGTCGTACATCTTGAAGCAGCAGGGCCACTACGACGCAATGAACGCGGTGTGCTACTCGCCTGATGGCTCGCGCGCAGTGACGGCGTCCGACGACGGAAAATTGAAAGTTTGGGACATCCACTCGGGATTCTGTCTTTTCACGTTCACCGAGCACACGGGCGCCGTGAACGCAGTCGAGTTCGCTAAAAAGGGCCAGGTGATGTTTTCCGCTTCGATGGACGGCACTGTGCGCGCGTGGGACTTGATTCGATTCAGAAACTTCCGCACATTTACTGCGCCCAAGAGGGTGCAATTTAACAGCATGGCCGTAGATCCTTCGGGCGAGGTTGTTGTTGCCGGCTCCGAGGACGAGTTCGAAATCTACGTCTGGTCCGTTCAAACAGGCTCGCTCTTGGACTCATTGGCCGGCCACGAGGGCCCCATTTCTTGCTTGGCATTCGGCACAGAAAACTCTGTGTTGGCTTCCAGTTCTTGGGACAAGACAATCCGGATCTGGAACATTTTCAGCCGGTCGCAGCAGGTGGAGCCGATCGAAGTTGAGCATGATGTCTTGGCACTTGCAGTGAGTCCTGACAGCAAACAGGTCGCCGTCAGCACGCTCAATGGAAACTTGGTGTTTTATGACGTGGAAGAGGCCAAACAAGTGCACATTCTTGATATCCGCAAAGACGTGTTTGCAGGAAGGCACTTGGAAGACCGGTTTGCACTGAAGAACAGTGCACGTGCAAAGAACTTTACTACGATATCATACTCTTTCGACGGGCTCAGTCTCATCGCCGGCGGAAACAATAACAGTATCTGTCTTTACGACATTGCTGATGAAGTTCTCCTCAAAAAGTTCATTGTCTCGGAAAACATGTCGCTCGACGGCACATTGACGATGTTGAACAGTTCGAAAGTTACCGATGCGGGAATATCGATTGATTTGGTCGACACTCAGGGTGAGGAGGTCGACAAAGATGCCCGTGTCGACAGTAGCTTACCTGGCTCACACCGGGGTGACCCTAGTGTACGGAGTCTCAGGCCGCAGGTGAGGGTGACATCCGTGAGATTTTCCCCCACATCGTCAGCTTTTGCCGCCGCATCGACCGAGGGCTTATTGATATTTTCCACGGACTCGTCAGTGGTGTTTGACCCCTTCGACTTGGACATGGATGTGACGCCACAGGGAATAGCAGAAAATCTCGAGGAGAAAAACTGGGTGTTTGCCTTGGTAATGGCTTTCAGATTGAACGAGGAAAACTTGATTGATAAGGTCGTCGAGAGCATTCCCGTCTCGGATATCAAGTTGGTGTGTGGCGACATCCCTACCATTTATGTCAACAGACTTTTGAAGTACTTGGCCGATAAAATGAACCGCACAAAGGGCAGTCAGCATATTGAGTTCAATTTGATCTGGGTAAAGGAAACCATCAACCACCATGGCCGCTACATCAGCCAGCACAAGTTCGAATTCCAGCCACACTTGAGAACTATCAAGAGATTTTTAGCCCGTGTCGCGAAAGAGGTTGTTTTACTCAGCAAGAGATCTGGATACTTGCATTCGTACCTTGTGGCACCAAGAGAACATGCTGATGGTGCTAGTGAGTCTACAGGTGAGAGTGAGCTTGGGTTGGAACAGGGCGATTCGTCGAGTGATGAGGAAATGGCCGAGGATGACGACGACGAGGGCGCAGACTGGATTGGTTTCGATGGGAAATCAAATCAGGACCAGTTTCTGGGCTCGGCGGACGGTTCAGACTCAGAGATGGAGGAGTAATATAAGTAATGTGATTTGCATAAGGGATATAAAATAGAAGTCAAAATGAGTGAAGAAAGGACACGCTTGTAATCTAGGTGGCGTAGATGGGCACGTTGTAGCTTTCAGCTACTCAAAATTCTAGATAAAAGCGTTTTTTTATGTTTACTCGTTTAAATGATTTCAATGATAGCATGTCGCAAGCACACAGTTCTTTTAATAACGATTTCGGACATGCTGGTTTAAGACATCACCGGGATTTAGGCTTTCTGCAATAAAGCCCTGCCCTGTTTGTTCGCGCTGCTCAGTCGTCAATTGGTCCTAATTGGGTCAAGATTAAAGTGAAGGTGGGGCAGATGAAACAAATTAAGACAACATGTAGCGCTCTTGATGAACTACTCTTGACCGGTCTTTTGCTGTATCCCAAAACTTCTGAGGCAATTGTCCCCCACCTTGCGTGATTGAATTATGTATATCGATGACCGGTTGGGTGATATAGTTCGTAATTCACCCGCACGAAAGTCACGATATTCGACCTGACCATGGCATGCACGTTCAGCTTTACCCGCAATGCATCTCTCTGCTGAGCCCCTCGCCTCGAGCCAAAAGCAACAAATTTTTTTACGTTGATGGCCGGTAAAAACGCCAAACCCCTTCATGACTCATTGGTGATTTTGAAACATCAATCATATCAACGTGCTTTTTGCTCTATTGGGATATCGATAAGTGGCGATTGCGAAATTCGAAATCTCATAAATGGGAGTGGGGCGACGCATGGAATTACCGCGCCAGATGGGGCAGGGCCGCATGTCGGGGCCAATTCTTCGGCATTGCGACCCCACGAATTGTGCCGAATCTTGCACCCAATGCCCCGTGGTTAAATAGCGCCCATGGCCCCACATTCCTGGAACAACCAAATCTTTCAGAACCTCGAATAAATCGCTCATTTCTTGTTCTTGCTGTATTTGACCGGCCCATTATTGAAAGCTGCTGCTGCATTCAGTGATAAAGTGTGGCTTCAAGTACCATATTGAAGTGTGAAACATTCTCGGGACCCCGCTACCCCAACTGACTCCGCACCGCTGATAAGGTCCGAACCATTTTTAGCACAACAACAACTTCCGGTTTTCCAGACAAATTGACATTTTTGTTTGAACATAGTTACATTTGCACTAGTCGATCGAAAGGTCCAACCCCGAGTTTGGTTACTAATTTTCGGCACAACACCACATCAAGGCTTGGCTCAATAACCACCCCAAGATAAGCATCCGTTCATACGAACTTTAGTCTTGCAATGACACGTGACATTCAGAATCATCTTCTATTTGAAGTTGCCACAGAAGTGGCGCATAAAGTGGGCGGTATATACTCTGTGCTCAAATCTAAGGCGCCCATCACCGTGGCGGAGTACAGGGAAAGATACACACTTATCGGCCCTCTCCACCATGAAAGTGCTCAGATCGAAGTTGAAGAGATTCCCGTGGTGGATCCGCTCGTGCGCAAACTGTTGGAGTCAATGAGTGAACGTGGCATAAAATGGCTTTACGGCAGATGGTTAATCGAAGGGGCACCAAGAGTGTTGTTATTTGACATACATTCGGCAGATTATAAACTCAATGAATGGAAGGCAGATCTTTGGAATACTGCTGGAATCCCAACACCTGACCACGACGCGGAAACGAATGACGCCATTCTTTTGGGGTACCTCGTGGCATGGTTTTTGGGCGAATTGGTATACCACGACCGTGAGAGGGCCGTGATTTGTCACTGTCACGAATGGTTGGCCGGAGTGGCACTCCCCCTTTGCCGCAAACGTAAAATTGACGTCACTACAATCTTCACCACCCATGCGACATTGCTTGGGCGTTATTTGTGTGCTGGTTCAACAGATTTCTACAATAATTTGCAATACTTTGATGTGGATGCAGAAGCTGGAAAAAGAGGTATTTATCATCGTTACTGCATCGAGCGGCTGGCCACCCACTCAGCTGACGTCTTCACCACGGTTTCCCATATCACTGCTTATGAATCAGAGCACTTGTTGAAGCGGAAACCTGATGGCGTATTGCCCAACGGGTTGAATGTGGTCAAGTTTTCTGCCGTGCACGAGTTTCAAAACTTGCACGCCATGAAAAAGGAGAAAATCAATGAGTTCATCAAGGGTCATTTTTACGGGAATTACGACTTTGATTTGGATAACACCCTTTACTTCTTTATCGCGGGGCGATACGAGTTTCGCAACAAGGGTGCCGATGTCTTCATCGAGGCGTTGGCACGCTTAAACCATCGGTTGAAGCTGGCGGGCTCAAAAATGACCGTTGTTGCTTTTATCATAATGCCGGGGAAAATCAACTCCTACACCGTAGAAACTTTGAAAGGCCAAGCCGTGGTGAAACAATTGGAGAACACCATTGCGGAAGTGCAAAAGAAAATTGGAGACCGTTTGTTCGAGCACTGTGCCCGATTTCCCAACAAACATTCTCTTTCCAACACTAGTGGCGATGAAGTGCCGTCAATTGACGACTTGATCAAGCCCGCAGACCGCGTGTTGTTGAAAAGACGTATATTTGCATTGAAAAGAGAAGGTTTACCACCAATCGTCACTCATAATATGACTGATGACGCCAACGATCCGATCTTGAACCAAATCCGGCGCGTGCAATTGTTCAACAAGCCGGAAGACCGGGTCAAAATTATTTTTCATCCCGAGTTTCTCAACGCCAATAACCCTATCTTATCATTGGACTACGAGGAATTTGTGCGTGGTTGTCACTTGGGAGTTTTCCCCTCTTATTACGAGCCTTGGGGCTATACTCCTGCAGAGTGTACAGTGATGGGGGTTCCATCCATCACGACCAATTTGTCTGGCTTCGGCGGATACATGGAGGACTTGATCGAAAATACCAGCGACTATGGTATTTACATCGTTGATCGTAGACAGAAGTCAGTTGATGAATCGATCAACCAACTTGTCGACTACATGCACGATTTCACGGAAAAGACTCGGCGGCAGAGAATAAATCAACGAAACAGGACTGAGAGGTTGTCTGATTTATTGGATTGGAAGCGCATGGGCCTCGAGTACATCAAGGCAAGACAATTGTCATTGAAGAGAGCATATCCACACATGTTCAAGAATGGCGCTAATCCATTCCAAAACGGTCTGCACTTGAAGTTGACACGGCCGCTCTCGGTGCCGGGATCTCCCCGTAGTAGAGCAGGCTTGATGACCCCGGGTGACTTGGGATCGTTACAAGATGCCGCACAAGGTTTGGAAAACGACGACTACGTCAGTTTCCGATTGGGGGATGACGATGGTGAGGACGGCGAAGAAGCACCATATCCTTTGACATTAAGAGGCGCATCTGCACCTCCGCAGGATGACTAGAAGAACACTATAAATATTACACATTTCAACCGTGTTAGTAATCGGAATGAATATCCGCGTTATTTATAAAAACGTCAAGACTTCAAAAAATACACATATCAGCTTACTATGAGAACCCGTAACTTGACTTGATGCACATGAGTTCCTGCTGCGCAATATTTCGCTATGGTCTTCTGGTGGTCGTGCGCGGCACATTAATGCATGTCAACATCCTAGCGACATTGCGAACCCGTAGCGTGACAATAGCTGAACCAACACTTGCCTTTCAGTAAACCTAGAGCAAGATGGTATGTGGGAATTTTCATGGCGTTGACACACGCGAACAAGACTAACCTTACAGTTGCCTTTATACATGCTAACAAGCATCAAGAATCAGGAGATTCTTGTGGAGTTGAAGAATGGAGAAACAGTCTACGGCAAATTGAATAACTGTGACTCTTGGATGAATTTGACCTTGACAGATGTCGTACATAATTTCAACAACGGCGAGAAGTTCCAGAAAATTAACGAGATATATGTTCGTGGCGCCCATATAAAGTTTCTTCGTTTACCAGACCTGGTGATGGACCAGGCTAAGGAACAGAACATGTTGAACATGGAACAAAGAAACAGAAACCAAAAGAGAAGGGGTACAGGCGGATTCCAACGGAAGAGCTTCAATAACGATTATAACCGTGACAACCGTGAGGGCCGTAATTTCAATGGTGGTCAAAGAAACGGTGGAAATGGAGGATACAATAGAAAAAACTATGCCAACTAATTATGTTGCGGTGACTTGTCGAGACAGCTAGCTGGCGCTTGGTTTACGTGAAACGATAGTATATGTGCGAGATTTTTTTCTTTTTTTAGACATTTTTCAAATAACGATTTACCGTTGTGAATGGGGCTCCATATGTATCGACGCGCCCGCTTCTATGAACCTGCTCTGTGACGCAATCCCGCTTCTCGCGGAAATCACAAAAGTGCATGAATGATCGTTCAAAGGATTATCCAGAACCTTTCCAAATACACGATTTCCATTCTTGTATGAGTTGGAATCACAATTGCATTTAAACATTGCCTAGTACTCTTGCAACTGATCTAGCTTGCGGCAAGGACCTCACTTTTAGCTCTCTAATTGCCTTCTTGCATCACACTAAATCCCTTTCTTGCAATGAACGACGACGAAGACTCAGAGCAGTTCGATTCGGACGCGAGTACCGCAATAATCCCTAACGAAAACAGCACTTATCAGATTCCAGAAGAGGCCAATATAAATCTAGTTCCGCGAGGTAAGTTTAAGGGCATCAGAGATACGAGGAAACAACGATGCGTTGACAGATCGTGCCGGATTCGGAGCGACAGGAACTGCAAATATTGCAAAGTGTTGCCGTACGTTTCATCAAACTTGAGCCAAGGAGCTAAAAGTCCTGAATCCGGCCTGTGTAATCTCCAATCACAGGATCACCTTTTCACAACAAACGCGTCAATAGAGAATCGGTTGGGTAATCTTTTGGAGGAGCTTCAGAGGATCCAGGCAGAGGGCGAGAATACTGTGAACAGAACCGAAACATCCATGAATATATGGTCCAGCCTTGGCACGCTTCCTCTACTGCGTGCCCGCGAACGCATCTCTCGCATTAAGCACCGTATATGGACGAAGGAGGATATCTGCCGCATGGAAAGTTTTTTTGTTCGACGGTCAATAAAACCTTTCAACCGTCGCTTCTTCATGTCCAAGAGACCAGCCAACTCGTCAAATTGCTCCTGAATTTAGACTCGACCATTAAACCCTCTTTATTTCTGAGAGAGTCTGCATCTGGCTTGGGTCGCAAATTGCGGTAAAACTGTAGATTATTTTCCATTTTCAGCGGATCTTTATCCAGCTCAAATATATCGTCAACGACTTTTTGGGGCGTGAGCTTGAGGAGCACGTGTAAATCCGGATCCCACGTCAGCTCGAGGATCTTTCGGTACAAGCTGCCAATTACAGGATCAACAATCACATCTTCGATATGCTTAGTCCCCACCGTAGTCATATGAGTATTCTGCTGATGCGACTGGTCCTTCTCATCCTCGTTGGTCTCATGCTTTGATGCAGATTCGGACTCATTAGGAGTACCGAGCAGACCTGTGTCTTTGCTTCCCTGCGGATTTATCACGCCATCTAGCCCGCCGAACACGGCCTGTCGTTGAAATTGCGGTACATTGTACGACTTTGTACCACTCCCAGATGCTTTCGATATACTTAGGTTGGAGTTTGCATGCAGCTGGGCATGGCGCGATTCGTCAATCTGTAATTGTGTGTGGAATTCAAAATCCGCTGGCAATTCCTCAAGGCTGGTGGTGAGATTGAGTATAGAGTTGATTTTCGACTCTTGAAGTAAATATTTCGCTGTCACGGGCTCATTGAAGTTCAAATATTCTGCCAAGTTCAACCTCACCACGCCTAGCTCCATGGAATGATCATGTTTCGAGTTCCTCTCCGCCTGGTAAAATACCCGAAGAACAAGGTACTTATCTCCCACCATATTATCCTTTCGTTTCAAGGGGAACTTGAGATTACAGCTCATCGAAAAGTTGAAGTGGCTCTTGAAATTGTAAATCCGATACTTCAGTGTGCGTACTTGAATGCATCGTGAAGATCGAGAAGACACATTATGCTCTGTCGATGCATTTCCTTTTGACTCCATTGAAACATTATCATTTTCTGTATCCTTCAGCAGCGAGGAAAATGGTTTAAGCTGTGCAAATGCTGCTCGGAGCCGGCTAGGGTTACCATCTGCAATCGAAATCTCAGCATAGCAATATCCCGAAGTGTGCGGGATTTTGGACAAATCGTTTAGTACAAACGAAAACTTGAACTTTGGTCTTTTACTTCCTAGCATAATTTCTGAGCGGAAACAGGCGGTTGAGATGAGTGGATAATCGGGGCGTGGAAGATGACGCTCGCTTGCTTGCGGGGTTATCCTTGGTCCTCCATAAAATGCGACTGGGTCAATTCGCATTGTGTATCGCATATCGCATACAGTATCGCAAATTGCATTCGATGCGAGCGTCTTCATTTCAGGTGTATCAACAAAACTCGACCGTTACTTTTGAATGGAAATTATGAAGAACAGAGAACTCGAGGACCAGCCCCTTTCTGTTCTTTCAACAACTCTTTTTTGAGCGAAGTATGACATGAGTTGATGACAATCCATTGGCTCGCCGCGGATGTGTCTTAGGTCGGTATTATAGGTCAACTCAGGGTTCGGGTATGATCCGGCCAGTCATGGTTGCTTAAATATTCACAATCAACGTATCTAATCTCTTTATGAGAAATGAAAAATTGATAGTAATTAAGGAAGATTATCATGACATCCAGCTCTCAATAGCCCGCCGCTGAATGTAGCTTTCTTAAATTACTGAGCTTCCTGAGACGTGCCAATGAAAGACCAGAGATGGCAATTGAATTTCACACACACGATCTTGTCGAAGACAGAGCAAACTTCGGGAGATATTCTCTATATTCTCGAGCCAAATTGACAATCAAGCGGCCGATGAAGCACGTATATTAAGCGGAAGAGCGAGTCAGTGCGGTCGTTGAATCTGCAAAAAGTTGCTTGAATGCCATGTGTTCTTTTTACTGATTCTCGGAAGCGAAACAACTCAGAATACGTGCCGAATCGTAAAGAAACCATATCATCTGCGATTCTGAATCTTATTGTATTGTTGGTAAGAACATCTCAGCCTTTGTACAATATTCACGGCTAAGAACATCGAAAGGTAATTTCAATTCAATAATTTAAGGTGGCACATTTTGCGGTGAGAACGTTACTGTGCAATGATCTTTTCGTGAATGGTCAAGTCAAGACCTATAATTCTAATGGGAGTAAGAAAAAAATTCGGGGTGTTAGATGCTATTCTTTGAGTTTTTCCAGCTGAAAGTAATCCTTAGAACTTTTATAAACTTCAGAACCCTTGTTTGGCCACTCTTTCAACCACGAGATCCTCAACTAACATATCCGCCAATATCTTGATGTCAGCATTGCGTGCTTGAAGACTATTCCGTGGTGGAAAAAGGCATTAAGAATCAATGATGTGTCGAGCACATTGCTTACGATAGAATATCTGGCATGTTGTGAGAGCAACGTCTAAGAGAAAACTTTCGGGTGAAACAAGAAGAGATGCATGACCTTTGAGGACTGCCAAAATGAGCAGATTCAAAGATATCTAAGTGTGCAATTGCAAGAAGGAAACATCGGGCCAATCGTTCAAGTACTTTTAAGCATGGAAGCCAGCATGGTAGCTCTGTGACGTTTGCTCACTTTTGTAATGGGAGATCACGGTACAAAGGGTATATGCTACTACCAAGGCTACTTCCTTGTGAAATCAACCTTCTTACCACTTTTGCAAGTGGGTATAAACAGTTAGAGCTGATGACGATAATTGAGAACACCTACATCTCCAGGTTTGAATCTTAAGCTTGCCAATAAATAAATTTTCTGGTTGAAAGCGCACTGCAATTTTTCAACACGGTGGAAGTGGCTTCAGATTGCACAGTGTGTCAATTTGGTTGGATCATGGCTACACTTCTCGCTAGACAAAAGCGTACCTTTATCCCTGACTTTCTCTTGGTGAGACACGAGTCGAACTCTGCTTCTTGTTTTCAAACATATTAGGGCGTTCGAAGCACGAAACATACAAATGCTTCGTGAGAGAACATGCAGCGCGTCGAAGTGCTCCGCAATTATTTTACAGTATGCCGTGAGACAAGTTTATGCGTTCGAATATTTTCCAATAAAATGATATCACGGTTTTTCTTTTTTGATTATACTCCCTCTTTTCAAATTTTCGTGAAACCATAATAGGCTGCTTACCCGAAAAAATGCCCGTCAATAATCCCTTCATTGTGCACACAGTTGCCGATAATGCGCCCTCTACTCCTACTGTAAGCGGTTCAGGTTCAGATGTGGTGCACCACAAACCGAATATAACTGCTCGGGACCGTGCTTCTCGACTTGAAGACGAGCCCAGATTCATAAGCTGCAGGGAATTTTGGCACTATTTCTTTCATGTGTTTGTCATCATCACTCTCATTTTGGTGTGGGGATACATATTCTATCGTTTGATAGTCTTCGTCATGAAAGCAAATATCTGGAAATAACCCCACACTCTCCCCTGATGATCATGAAGATTTCGAAGCATAAGGATGTATCTCTTTGAATTACGTTAGCATAGAGGGGATGATCCTAAGGCTAGTTATCTTTCAAGTCATGAGTCAATAGTCAAATAGCATATACAATCATACCTGAACGAAGTGTAGGTCAGAGAAGTTCTCGTAAATGCTACTAGGCGTCGACAAAAAACAGCCTCTTTCATGATTTTGGATGAAAAACTGACTACAGGAATGATGGCATTTGATAGCGGCCAGCTAATCCTGGAGAGTAGCGCATCGTAAAATTTATAAGGCTCCATCAAGTTCCTCTGTTTGAACGAAGGATGTAAAAGTTAAAAATCGAGCCAGCACGTAGTCAAGTCTCTCGCAATGCTAAACCAACAGGAATGCTTAGTTTCAAAATAACATTTTCTGGCAACGACCAAAATATGTGTACTTCACACGGTGTATGCAAACGGAAAACATGTGTCCAACTCTGTTGACACACAGGCCAAATGGTAAGTTACCAATGCATAATTCACACGTACCCATGGGCAAAGCCCGAGAAACTTGTCAAGCAAGAAGCGAATTCCGCAATAATATCAGAATCGTTGAATGTTTGAAAGCTATCTACGCGATACCCCATTCGGGTGAATCCTAATAATGGAACATAGCACGAAAATTCCGCACGCTCTGGTGACACACGCGCCGCATGAAGAACGTCTATCCTGCATGTGGAAAAAGATTGTATTTTTCTGAATGGGGAAGTCATGGATTCTAATTCATTTGAGCCAGACGTTCGTCTTCAACTATCGATCTTCCAATACAGTCTTTACCACCCAGGGGTGTCCAATCTGCGTGTTGATTTATCACATGGAAGGAAAGAACTTGCTCGTCGTACGTTACACCACCAAAAACAGACTTTCAGTGCGATACCAACTTCAGCCGTGCTATCATCTCCTATTTTGATCTTTTTGATTTATCAACCACCTTTTGGTGTTGCCTCAAAGCTTCATATCTGCGCCACTCAAAATATTCCTTGGCCCGCACACAATGGAAGCCAGTGCCATGGTGTCTGAAAAACATAGCCATCGCGACCAGAGCGAACACATTAATGGCCTAAGGCATATTCAGGCGCTCCTGCTTTCGGCAACTTTCGAAAACACGAAGTACTCTTTCATGAGCATGTTTATCTCAAGAGTTCTCAACCTCAAGGACGAGAACCAGATTCTGAACCCTACGTTGGATGCTCTGACTAAGCGCAATCCAAATGCAGAGATTCTACCTCAAATCACGATTCCACAAGACCTTTGGCAGGCCAGCGAGATTAGTATCAAAGACGCGAAAGAGAAAACGGAGGCGCTCGAAGCGGCGAATGCTATTCTCGCGCAAAGTCTCGAGGAATTGAATAAGAGAGACTATTTTACGATCGATGAGGGCCTAATTTCTTCTCTCAAAGACCGCGTGACCGAACAGAAGTTCACGGAACTCGCATTAGAGTCTCTGCACTTCACGTCGCTTCCAGAGGACGATGAGCTTGAGGATCAAGGTCTCGATTCTATTGCATCACTCAAGCATCTGCCCACCGAAGCAGACGCCAGCAGCATCAACTCGGGTTCCTCACGCCCAAGCAGTTTTTCAGGCACTCGAAGCAGTAGAGTCTCGTCAATCTCCCGAGATTTCATGCTGGGGAAGCGCAAGTTATCAATTTTTGGCCACCATCAGCAGAAGAACGAAACTGTTCCTCATGGCGAGGACCGCAAATCTGTGGGCCTGCAACATTTGACATCGAATTTGACTTCACTCACTTCCCTGGATACAAACACATCCCAGCCCGCATCCATCCAAAAGGCCTCGCAGATCAATGGGCTCCTACTGAAGTCCAAATTCTACAACAAACTAGTGAAGCGAAGGGACCTGCAGGCACTGATTCCAGGCTTAGGCGGTGGATCAGGTGCGCTGTCTTCATACAGAAACTCGACAAGCGGCACGGATCCCCAAGATAATACGACTTTAGCGAGGAGTTCGTACCACATGAGTGACGCCCAGCGTGCGCAGAACCAGCGACAAAAACTAGAATACTACGTGCAAACAAGAAAGCTAGGTGACCATGTTCGACAGCTAGCGGCAAGTTTTGGCCACCGCGATTCACATGATGATCTAGTCACTCTTTTGGAATTTGTGAAAGATTTCATCTTCCGATTTGTCGTTGTCGATATCTGCCATATGCTATTCGCAAAGTCACAGATCTCGTGGGTGCGCGAGCTACTGCTATGAGATCTTGAAATCAATGTCGTTTCTGAAATATGGACGGGCGTATGAACTATTTGCATGTGCTGAGCATCTGCGAGATCACACTGAGCAACTGGTCGTTTTCGCATGCCGCGGCAACTCGCTCTTTGTCGTTGAGCTGCTTGTTGACTTGGTTTTCCGATTGGTGAGTACCTTCCTTGATCAAAATACGAATCCTGAATCTCGGAGGAAGCGAGCGCTCGAGGCGGACGCGGATACCTAATCCTATCAAAGTTGCCAACGAACAGTGCGTGATCGTAGGTGTGATCTTAATAAGAACCTCGGAGATATCTGTGTTTTTGTTGGCACCATGTGTGATTGTGATGTCAGAGAGATTCACAACGGCAAGCTGCGCCAATGTGAGCGGATGCTCTGGGTCCGAAATTGTGGCGATCAAGTCGAAAATTTCCTGTGCATCAATAACCTCTTCCTCCTCGTCAAAATCAAGCTCTTCTTCTGAAATATCGCTTGCGGAATCGAGTTCTGGTACATCTGTGGGAGGCGTTGAAACCTCGATTTGGGGATGTAGAGAGAGCGAGAGAATTCTGTCAACCAATTCCTGCTTAGCGTCTTTTTCCTTCGAAAGACCATCTAGCCTAGTAGGCAAACTAGAAACATCTATGATGGTCGGGTTTGCGTTAATGGGATCGGACATGTTGATAAATTTAAAAAAGAGGCCACTCGATGTGATATCACTTTATAGATGTGATTTGTCAGACAGCAGAAATTGCGTGAATACTCTTCGCGCTACCGATAAGATGTGCTGCTCAGTGCTCACCGCCGTATGCCGTCCCAGTTGGTTGGCCGCTTTGGTTGGTAGCATCAGACCCATGGCAGAGGTCAATTCAGAATGTAGATCTGTAATGTGATGAAAGATAAATCTCGGAAATTTGCCTTTTCACTACGACCTAAAACCAAATATCATGAATTTTTGTCAAATATACTAAATGTCACTTGGTTCCGCTGGCATTTAAATGCCTCTGCAAGTCACGTCACCTGCACCACTGGCCTCGCAGTGTGCCCGACTGATACGATACACTTCACGCTTGAGAAAGTGAACCTAGAATACCTTCCACAGCAAGTTTGCCCCAAAGATGGAATTCTATGATCCAATTTTTACGCGCCAGCTTGCACCTTTTGTCAAGCTTGTGCTTGGTACGGGGCCCCTGGCTGAAATTCTACAGAAGTATCTCGACAGGGCTCAGCTAGTGAACCCCATTTGGGATAACGTCATATTGAAAAACAGGTTGCTGGCGACCAAATTTTGCATTCGCTATGCCGAATCAGAACAATCGATCGAATCGAAAGTCGCAGCCCATAAATCGAAAGCGGCCGATACACACTCGCCGATTTCGCCGTTCAATTCCGAGTCGGATCTCTTTCCCAGTGGAGTGATTTCCAAAAAGTGGTTTGGCAAGTATGCCGACGATGTGCCTTTTGCTGTTGTGTGTGCATACACTCTTGGGGCGGACCAAGGCTCTGACAATGAGCTCGCGGAGGCCCTTGCCCATAATCGTCGAAAGTATTTGGCGTATAACATACGGTTTGTGGCTATAGTGGTCTCCCATGAGACAGAGGACGATGCGCGGGACCGCTTATCGCACTTGAGACACATTCTGGGGCTAGCAAACCTCTCGAATCTATTTTTCTTGCTGGAGGCGGAGGATTTGGAAAGCCATTGCGAGATCTTGGTTTCTTCTCTCTTAAGCTCATTAAAATCTTCAGCCACGGACTTTTACTCTGATACGGCACACCGCGTCAAGCAGCGTTTCAGCAAATACTATACTATGCCACGGAGTCATGTTAGAACAAGCATTGAGCTCTCGCCGAAAATTCTCGAGACCCGGAATACGATCAAACAAGGGATTCTTCTCCAGCTCATGCATCCGCACAATATAGAGGCAAGTCTCCCATTGCTAGAGCAAGCTTACGCTAACCTATTTGAGCTCATTGTGAGTAACTCGACGCACTTTTTCAGCAAATCACGGACGCCTCATGACCAGAAAGTCTTCGTGCAATGGCGTACGCTACTAGACGTGATTGCTATACACATCGTGCGTGGCAAATTTTCCATAGAAGAGCCAGTGACGGCGATGAAACGGCAGAGAAACCATGTCGAGACAGTGGGGGTGTTCCTCACTGAAAACACTCAACCTGGTATCAAACTCTGGAAGGCTATCCAGGATCACTGGTTGGCAGACCTCATGAGCCTACTTCCTGAGAGCTTGGTGCAGGAACTTCGGAGCGGGTCACCCAAAAATAGAAACAAAGACAGCATTGAGTATTCTGGTGGACTCTTGTTTTCCGACGGGTCTGTGGTCGCCACGAGCCCACACCTAGTCTATAAGAGAGCAGCGAGCAGGCTCCATGCGATCAACCCGAGAGACGCACTTTGCGAGGTATTTGGTCACAGCTTTCTGGATGTGGCCAGTATCCTCAGCTATAAAGTCATGATACTTGAGCATACAATCGAGGCTTTACCAATTGCTGATTCTATACCCAATGCTTCCTTCGAGATTCTTATGCTTATTGAAATAGCTGACTCATGCGTGGGTCTAAAAGCATACAAAAAAGCGATTGACACTTATAAAGTCGCTCAGTCAAAGCTTCTGGCACAAAAATGGGCTAGTATCTACCAAATGGTCTCGAAAAAGATCATAGTGGCTGCGAATCTACGTGATGATTCACACACGGCTTTAGCCCAGCTTGCTTGCCTATCGACTTCCAGGGATCCCGTTTTCGATAAATTATCGAATGACTGGGGGATAAATGAAGACTCAACGATCAATCTCGAAAGTGAAATTTCTTTCGTGAATGTTGACTGCTGCATATTTAATCAGACTTTTGATCACGAACTCAGGGTTTCCGACACAATAATTACTCAGGTCACACTAAATCGTCTATTTGACCCAACTGTCTTTGCAAAGGCTATACCGGGTAGCAATGTCACTCTCACGATTAATCACATTGAAATCTGGTGCGAAAACGACAGACTAGTGCGATGCAAAGGCTCAGGAGACCAAGCAGGCACGTTCCAAAATGCTGCTCTAAAGGACGATGAAGCACATTTCAATTTCGTGTCGTTTGAGAGATCCGGTCTCATCTTGCAGTTGCGGAAAACCGCCAGTACTTCAGGTTGGTGTCTGGTCAATGAGGTTGTCGTTTCATTAACTGTGAATGTGGAAGTTGATGGAAGCAACCTTCAGTTGAACAAGACAGAGCGCACAATGATTGACCATCATCGCATAAAACAAACCTTCGATGTGGCCGTCAGAGAGATAAACGGTGAAGTGAAGACAAAGAGAAAGGACTCACAAGGTCGCAATCCCTGCAAAGTGTTTGTGAAGCCATATCGCCCACACTTGGGGATTGAGATCGACTCGAAACCTCAGTCAATTATCATTGGGGAGAAATTTGAAACGTCCATCGTGCTCTCCATCCCGGAGACAGGGGGAAAAGACATAGGATGCAAAAGTGTGAGGGTACTGATGGAGCCAATTATCTATGATGATATGATCGAGACCAAGGATTTGCATGCCCAAGTCAATTTCGATACGTTCAAAGATGATGAACCAATGGAGCTTCTTGATGCATATCATATGGAACAGACTGAGCGGAAACACAAGTTGAACGTCAGGCTCACAAAGTCGCCCAGTTCACAAATACCCGAGGATGCCAATTTGAAATTGGTCCTATATTTCAAGCTCACCAGTGTTGATGTGAATGGTGAAGTCTCGGAGTTTGATATCACTCAACTCGATATGAGAGTTTTGGAAAGGCCATTTTCTCAGATTCTCTCTATCTTACCACGCCTCCATACTGAGAATATTTCCTCGATTCCTAATCCTTTCGTTCTCGATAGCAGTACTGAACGACATTCAATGCCGCTGATTTCAAGATCTTGGCTTTTACAATCAAAGGTGCAAGACAAATATAAGCTCTTGCAGCAGGGAACAATCTTCATCAGCAGCGTTGAGCTCCATATCCGTTCAGCAACCCCAGATATCTCGGTGACCTGGGTAGATGACATGACAATCAATGACCAAAATTATGCACGCAAATTTGTGACTGCTGCGAAACACCGTCCAACAACAACGAAAGTGAACTTGATCGCGACAGCCAAATACACATACACAAGAGTGGGCTTAAGCACGGAAAGCTCTTTCGAGACGGATGAGAAAGAGTTTATCATCCAATTGCAAGATCCCCGCGTTTTATTTTACGTTGAAAGCCAAGATGAAAACGTGCATCTCAGTTATATCATTGAAAACCCCACCTCGCGTATCTTTACCTATGCCTTAACCTTGACAACGGATAGGGCAATGAGCCGCGGGATTCTGTGGGATTTCGAAGACGCCAGAAACGAGTCGCCCTTGAAGCAAGCAATTATACCCGTCCTTCCCTTCAGCCAGCACAAACTAGAATACTACGCCAGATATAGCGCTGAAGAACAGGACTCAGACTCAATTGAGTTGCCCCAAATGCAAGTCCAGGACATGCAATTCAAAGTGAATTTGCCTACAGTGACTCTACAACGAAAGATTGAGGTGACCGAGTCGGGATTGGTCTTGAATGTCTAGCTATATTCGCATATTTAGTTGACTCCCAACAACTCAACGTCGAACACCAAGGTAGCGTTTGGGGGGATCAAGCCTGGGAAGCCTCTTGGACCGTAGGCCTCGTGACCTGGGATGGTCAACTTAGCCTGGGTGCCGACAGACAACTTTGGGATACCAGTGTCCCAACCCTTGATGACCTGACCAACACCAATGGTGCACTGGAAAGGCTTACCTCTGTCGCGGGAAGAGTCGAATTTCTTACCGTTTTCCAAAGTACCGGTGTAGTGAATAGTGACGGTGTCACCAACTTTAGGGAAAGTCTTGCCGTCGCCTTGCTGGACGACCTCGACTTGGGTAGTTTGAGGAGCAGACATTCTTATGGATGAGTTAAACGATCTGGAAAAGTTGTAAGCACGGAACGGTTGGCGGGGCAAACTTGTTCTGCTGATACGGGCTAACATCGAGGGCTTATGTGACCAGATTTGAAAAGCCGCATGGGCAAGACAGACGTCCGACTCGTGTGCAGGATCACGTACTTTCGACGCAGACGGGTTACAGTGGCAAATTAGGGCTCTGCGCGGTAAATGGAAATGGTCATATAACGATGTTCGGGATCGGGGAATTCTGTCAATCCCAAGCCGAAACAAGCCGCTTTCAAGTGTCTCAGTAGGCTCGGGTCTTGTATATCGGGCTATGGCAACTGGGGCTGTGTGCGGGCTCACGCGCGGCTTCGGTGATAGCATAGAGGTAATTAGCAATACTGCATTCACGCGGTGAGTACTTTAAAAGTCTCTTACAAGGAGAGAAACACTCCATAAACGTTGTCGCCATGGGTTATGACGTGCAAATCGAAATTGATCGGAGCCGCACGGGTGGGACTTTCACGAATCATGACATTATCAGCGGGGTGGTGAAACTCACAACTACCTCGGCATTAACTCTAGCATACATCCAAGTAAAGCTCGAGGGTGTGGCTGAAACCCAGCTCGTGATTCCAGCCGGAGAAAGACAAGATTTGTATGGAAATGGCCGCAGAAATAGAAGAAACGATAAGCGAGATCGCAAGGACAAATTCCGACAAGACACACATAAAATCCTTTATGATTCTACTATTGTATTCCCTCCAGAAAATGTGCGACTGGTTTCACAGGCAAAGGACTTCACGTTGACACCGGGCACGTACACGTACGGCTTTCAATTCAAAATCCCGCTTTCGAACTCGTGCAAGAAGTTGACCGGGATCTCCAATAAAATTCAATTTAGTAAGAACAGTTACGACTTAGTGATCAATAACGGAAATTTCAATGGCCGGACCTTGATCAATAGCGCAAACAATTACATTCTGGGAATCAGCAACCCTGGACGCTCTAACGCAGGCCAAGCTCAAAGTCAAGAGTATCACATTGATGCACAGCTTCCCCCAACACTACAGGACATGAAGGGCATGGCTAGCATCAAATATTTTGTGAAGGCCACTTGTAAGAGGTCATCTTTTCTCAAGGCTAATTTGCGAGCATTTGATCCATTCGTCTTCCTCCCTCTCGATTTGAACAGCCAATATAGCCCTTACAGAGAAGGACAGCAGTTCGAAGAGTACAGAGAACGGTTTTACCGCAAGGATTTGGTTTTTAAGGACAGGCTTCCTGAAGTTGTTGGTGTGAAAGTGCCTCCTTCAACTAAGGCTTTACCAACGACTCCTGAAACTAAAAGCAGCAAGTTTTTTGGCTCCTTCTTTGGTACGAGCTCGCCCCAATACCTGTCTTCAATACGCTCGAGTGGCCTGTCGTCCTCTGGAGTAGCTGTGAAAAGCCGGGATGTGGCATTCGCTTTTGAAATGAGAATGCCCTATCCGCCGTCCTTATCTCCAACCACCGCCCCCACATTCAAACTCTATTTTGTGTCTGAAGTTGACCCCGCAGCATATTCTTTGGCAAATTATGGCAAGCCAGAACACTCTAACGGTTTGGGGATTATCTATCTCCAAAGCCTCAAGTTTGAGTTGCGGTCCGTCACCATCATCTCCGTCTTGGATAACGACGGCTTGACCAGCCAGATACATCAATCTCGTGTGGAGGAAACCCTTCCGTTGTGCAGTAACACTTATCAGAATCTACAATTTGATTTGAGAAAGTGCAAAAGGCAAAAATCCTCTTCCGCGACAAGCTCGGCATATGTTAGTAACGCCTACGAGCTAGAAATTCCCAGCAAGTACTACGAGAACTTTCGGCTCCCAAGGAACCTCCCCCCAACATTTCAGACCTGCAACATTGCCAGGGGCTATGGGCTTTATGTGGTTGCGGGCGTCTCGAGCGAAAAAATGTTTGAGGCTGGGTCCGCTAGAGAGGCCAACGAGAAAGTGAAGTATATTGACATTTTTTGTCCCGACATACAGATTTTAAGTGGGCTCAAGCTTACCAGTAATCTACATTCAAACGCATCGGGGACGAGTTTGGGGAAAGCGCCGGACTCGCGTAACGGCAGTCTCAGCAGCGGATTTCCTCCTGACCACAAACCGCCGCTTGCCGAGAAACACTCTCAGTATTCTGTGCCAAATGCAAATGAAAAACAGTTGCAAAACTTGGAGTCTTCAAATGACGCAGCTTCAGATGTGCCTGTTGACGGCAGTATACCGTTACCCACATATGATGACGTAGTGCGCGAAAGTTCGTATCAAGACGACTCCGAGCATCAGAGGGCTAGGTACCGCTATGGGGCATAGATTATATGAATTTGAATCCTGGTTCGAAGCAAACCTACTTTGAAGCCTTGAGGTTTTTTGAAGGGTCTTGTTTTTTCACTATTGCATGCCTTTCTACGATATTACTGTGAAGCTGATGCACTATCAGGAATCGTGTTTCCGTGGCAACAAGAACACAATGGAACATTTGGTGCGCGCATGCGTGAGTGAGCCATGGCCATTGCCATGCATGGTGCGCCCAATCACAACTCAACGTCCAATGAGTGCTTGGTACTCTGAATGGAAGTGGGCAACTGAACTATCAGAGACAGCTGTTTTATTTACGCATATGGCGGCAACTGTACTAGAACATAATATATTAGATAATTGAAAAACTCCAACTGGACAGTGTTTCTTTTTTTTTTTTCCGTCAAGATGGGTGGTAGCAATTAGCATAGTACCTGCATACACGTTGCCCTCAGCTGACGGTTCTTTGGCGTCGCCGTTCGTGGCCCGGTGAAAAAAATAAGAAAAGCCGATTTGAACCCTCGGCAGGAAATACAATCTAGGACTTCAGCAACAAGTTCTTTTGTTTCTTTTCGCAAAACTCTCGCAGCATCTTTGAAATTCTGAAGGTCAGCTCCTCATAGAGAAAAATCATAATTTATCTGGATTGATTCTCGCAACGGTCGAATAAATTATTCCAATAGACAGAAGCAAAACACACATCAACAGAGCCATGTCTGAGACCAATTTCTTCGCCAGAAACAAGACCGCGCTTGTCGCTGCTGTTTTGGCAAGCGCATCCGCCTTTGGCGCCTACTATTACTACGCACAATTGCAGGCCACGGCGCCGTCTTCTGAGCCCGCTTCTAAAAAGAAGAAGTCAAAGAAGAAGAAGTCAAAGGATGCCGAGCCCGCCAAACAGGAGCCTTTGTCAGAAAACACAGCAGTCGAGGCTAACGTGCCTTACCCTGTTGACTCAAAAGGATTCCCGCAAATTACCGATGAACTTATTTCCCAGCTCTCGGACCTGGACAAGGAAGAATGGGCATTTTCATTGAAGAAAGCCGGTAACGACAGGTACAAGGCCGAGAATTTCGAAGACGCCATCACGTTTTACTCCGCCGCGTTGAAAGTGAAGCAGGACCCTGTCTTCTACTCCAACAGATCTGCTTGCTACGCCGCTTTGGATAAACATGAGCAGGTGATTGAAGACGCGACTGCTGCGATCAACATCAAGCGTGACTACGTCAAGTGTATCTTGCGCCGTGCCAACTCGTACGAGGCCTTGGAGAAATACCCCGAGTCGATGCTCGATTTAACCGCATTGACTATCTTCGGTGGCTTCAACTCGAAGTCGGTCGAGCAGTCTTTGGAGAAAGTCTTGCAGAAACACTCTTTGAAACTTGTCGAGGCAAACTTGAAGAACAGAGTACCTGAGTTGCCATCCGCCTCTACGATCGGCTCCTTCTTTGGTACCTACGTGCCTGAGACCAACCCTGAGGGTATCTCCGAAGAGTCCACTGGTGGTGACAAGTTCTTGTTTGACGCATTGGCAAACGTAAACGCCAACACCATTGAAGGCTACGAGGCCGCTGACTCCTTGTTAAACCAGGCCGTTGAGGCTTATAACGTGGACTCCTTGACCGCCGATTCCCAGGAGGCTGCCACCGCGTCGATCGCGTTGGAGTACCTTGCTGCATTCAAGTTCATGAAGAACGTCCCTACAGAGGCCTCCGAGCTAATTGACAAAGCCGTCACGCTCAAGCCAAGACCAAGAACCTATATCATGCGAGCATTGATCAACGCCGACAGATCTTCGTTCGCCGAGGCGCTTGCTGACTTTGAGCGCGCGCAAAAGCCCGACCCTGAAAATGGGGATGTATACTACCACTTGGGCCAGTTGTATTACCTCACCTCAGACTTAAACAAGGCTGAGGAGAACTTCTTGAAGGC
This sequence comes from Metschnikowia pulcherrima, assembly GCA_009746055.1. NCBI lineage: Eukaryota > Fungi > Ascomycota > Pichiomycetes > Serinales > Metschnikowiaceae > Metschnikowia > Metschnikowia pulcherrima. Next base: position 548,681 of record VFXK01000010.1, read on the forward strand.
GAAGCAGTACAACCCCGAAAACCTTTACGCTTACATCCAGTTGGCCTGCATAATCTACAAACAAGGTAAATTCGAGGAGGCTAAACAGTCGTTTGACGAGGCTAGATTGAAGTTCCCTACCTCGCCTGAAATCTTGAACTATTACGGTGAGATCTTGGCTGATCATGGTGACATTCAAGGTGCCATCAAGCAGTACGAGATCGCCGCCAGATTGCAGGAAGCCTTGCCAAACTACAGTGTGGGTGCTGTTCCCTTGATCAACAAGGCTTCCTTGATCTCAAGAGAAGGTGTTGAACAGTTACCTACAGCTGAAGAGTTGCTTACCCAGGCCTGTGAGTTGGATCCTAAATCTGAGATCGCCAGAATCTCGCTTGCCCAGGTGAAGTTGCAGACTGACAAACCTGAAGAGGCCGTGGCTTTGTTCGAGGAAGGATCTAACTTAGCCAGGACTTTTGAGGAGAAGGTGCAAGCCACCTCCTTCGCCGAGGCCACAAAGATGCAGTTGAAGATCAAGGCTGATCCAGTCTTGAGCGCCAAGGTCCGTGAGTATTTGTCTGCTGGTGGCATGTAATTTTCGCGAACTACATAGAAAGTATGTGTTACGTGAATTACGTGCCCGCAGGAAAACCAAGTTGACCACAGCCACGGACTTGATTAGCTTTCTTGCTGCCATTGCACTCATACTTTAAATCATGAATGATCAACTAGCTGATACTTGAATTGTCAATGTGACATCCTGGCGCCAGGCCGAAATGCCTTTATGTACATATGTTTAACTTATCTCCATTCATCAGATATGGGCCGCGAGTCCTAGCAATCTCGCTCTCTTTATTTGGCGTGTATGCAGCATGTTTCTCACTGTGTTCCGATATATCGGCCTCGCTCACAACTTTTTTGCACCCAAACGATGAATCCAAATAACTTGATCCGAGCCATAGTATCTGCGCCGAAAAAAAGCTTTCATGATACTGAGAACTGGCTAGACTTATCGTATGTCACACCACGAATGATTGTGGCCGCTGGGCCCTCCGACAACTTCATCTCGAATATATTCCGCTCTCCAGTGGACACAGTAGTTTCCCACTTGAATCGGTACAAGTCTGGCAACCAGACCCATTGGCATATTTGGAATTTGAGAGGTGAAGGCTCTGGCTACACAACAGATGATGTTGCTGAAGAGAACTGGTCATATTTTCCGTTCCCGGATCATCTGCCGCCCAGCATATCGCTCCTAATCAAAATCACTCAAGACATCAATGATTTCTTTAGCCTTTCTCCCCGAAATGTGGCTTTGATCCATTGCCGAGAGGGAAAAGGTAGGTCGGGTTCTGTTTGCTGTGCATACTTGATGTATGAGGCGAAACTAAGGGGTATTTACATCTCTGTAGATGAAGCAATTGCCATGTTCACCAGACGGCGAATGCGGAAGTTCTTCGGACCAGGTGTGCTGATCATGAGCCAAATCAAATACCTCAACTACTGGAAGTCTTACCTTCTGTTTTCGGAGAAAATGATGAATAACTACCTTTCCTTCGATTCCCGAATCAATGTTCCATTTGACGCCGGAAGATCTGCGATTACCAAAATCACCGTGGTGAGGCCAACACTGCTTCTCATTCTCAGCAAGTTTAAATTGTTCACATATATTGAAAAAAGGAATGGTCTCGAAACAGAATTATTGCGGACACAAAGTTTGGGGTTTCCGAATATCAGTGCAAGTTCTTCTTTTTTAGACGTGCCCGTGAATATACCGATCACGGCACAAATGAAAGACATCAAATTATCTTTTGAAAGACAATTCTGCCTCGCCTACACATGGTTCAATCTATATTTTGAGACGCTCGGAGAGCTGAAGAGACCACTTCCGCAGCACGGAAGCTCGCACTTGACAGCAAGGCGGCTTGTGTTGCCATGGGAGCAGTTCGATGGAATCCGTGGAACTAAGATCAATTCTAGTATCAAGCTTTTCGACAAGATAGAAGTTTCGTGGGTGTACCATTGGCCGAGGCCGTGAGTTGCCTTTTTTATGTACGCAGTATGAGTTTGAATGCAATGTTTTCGTACAAACTGAGTCCTAGAACAAGTTTTGTTTATAATAATGACGTTTTGTATGCAATTTTTTTCGTGCTCGAATCAACCACCCCGCTCAACGTTGTCTTCCAGCAACCACACTTCCCTCAAGGCTGATTTTGCCTTCTCGAGGTGCTTCGAATTTTGCGTCCTTTTCGCATTGCTGATCTTATTGAGCGCATACGGCTTAGAGATCATGACTTCCTTGAATAACAAAATGGAATCTTTGCCCTGCCACTGGACGGTATCCTCGCCGAGCTTGGCTGAAAGCTTGTCGAAAACTTTTGACGCGAGTGAGCCGGAATCACTTTTTTTGGGTCGTTGTGTTGTGCCTGGTTGTGGTGAGCTTTTCTTGGATAATCTTTTGTTTGCGTTCTCGAGCATCTCATTCAAAGACGCCTCGAGCTTTTTAACATCAATCGAGGCCTCTGGAGAAAGTGAATCGTTAGGCCGTTGATTCTTTTTAGGGAGTGGGGAAAGTACGGATATTGACTTGATGAAGGCAGTATTGATGATTTTATACAGATCTTCTGGTGGTGGCGGCGATATCCCAGTGGCTTGTGACGTGATTTTGAGCGCCAAAACTTTTTGTTTTGAGGAAAATGCATAAATGGTTCCCGAGACGGATTCGTCTAGAAGATTTGTGATCTTAACCTTCAAGTTGATAATTTGATCCAATGAGTTCATGATGCTATGAAATGGGGAATACAATGTAAATCAATGATGATGTTGCTGGGCAAGAACAAATGCAATGAACGATAATACAATTATGAATGCACAGAGGAATCTGCAGTTTGACTCGAATGATTGTCGAAATGAACAAGAATCACTTCGGAGGTATTTTCAATTCACGTTAGCGCGGGTTTGGCCCCATGTCGGAATGGTGCTGCGCGGCCATTTGCACCTCATGATCTGCCGACTGTGACCAGAAGTCCGCTCGCGACGAATAACCATTCAAGGAAAGCCATTTCGTAATAAATTAATTCTGTGATTCCCTTGTTTACTTTCATGTTATGAAAAAAACAGAGCCGTCTTTTTTTGCTTCAAAATCCTTGAGACTGTAAATTGAATGGGATTTGAATTCAACGAGACTATAACATTTTCAGGCAGCCATATCCCATGGCTTCGTTGAAAGTCTGTGAGGGGCGGGGCAAGTTTTAGCGCACAGTTTATACTTTTGTCGCATGATTCATCTTTGCAATTGATCTCTGTAAAATATAATATCGACATTAATTTGCAAGGTGAGACAACGTATGAAACACCTCAGTTTGATCTATCACCTTGAAGGTTGATAGGTTGCGAAAATAATTATATGAAATTTGGGGACCAAACTCTTTTAATTCAACTTTGGTGCGCCACTATCTGTTAAACCATCAACTGGATAATCAAAACAGAAAATACAAAAATAAGGAAAGCCGCAACAAAACTCGCCCGGCAATATCAAATGTATATGAGCCAAACGGCTTTGATGCTCAAATTTTAAAAATTACATGGAGAGAAGACCCTCATTACGAATTTGAATCGCTCGGACTTAGCAACTGGCTTAGCTCATGGCTTCGATTGACAACCACGTCGTGTACGCGCGGCAGTTGCGGTCACGTGCGCACGGCTTTGTCAATTATTGCAATCAACCACGACGTGCCGAGAACAAGCCGCCTCAATATCTCTCGCTCAAAAATGGGTATTTTCATTCCAAAGGATAAACTTCAGAACTTGAAGCTTTACAAGTATTCTGCTGAGGACCACTCGCTTGTCTCGCGGTACGTGTTGAAGAAATGGTGGAATCTGTTTGTGAAAATCTTCCCCATGAGCATGGCCCCAAACGTGATCACTCTTCTCGGACTATTTTTCGTGCTTGGAAATCTTCTCTGCGTGTTTTACTATGACCCGTTTTTGAATACAGATTCGCCCCGCTGGTGCTACTTCTTCTATGCATTTGGTCTATTCATGTACCAGACATTTGATGGTTGTGACGGCTGCCATGCCAGAAGAACCGGCCAGAGCGGTCCATTAGGGGAGCTTTTCGACCACTCGATTGATGCGATCAACACAACACTTAGCTGCATTGTGTTTGCATCGGTGTTCCAGCTCGGGTTCGGCTACTTGTTGTTCATTGCCCAATTAGCATCCGTGTGCAACTTCTATACCTCTACATGGGAAGAATATCACACGCACACACTATACTTATCACTGTTCAGCGGGCCGGTAGAGGGTATATTGATCCTCTGCAGCTTGTTCGTTTTGACGGGACTCATTGGGCCGGGCATCTGGAAGTATGAGCTTTTCACTTTGGACTTGTCGTCATTGGGCTTTGGCGTTTATGGCATCAACACCACCACCATTCTGTCGCTTTTGGGGTTGGGCCAACTTTACTTCAACATTTCTGGCACGATGAAAAACGTGTCGAAGTATTACAAGTCCGATGACAAGTACAAGGACGTGGACAAGAAAATCTCGGATGCGTACAAGGGATTGATTCCATTCTTCGCTTACTATACGTCTATCCTTGCCCTTTTGTACACATTCCCCGAAACGATCACCGATTTCGGCTTTCCCCTCATTATTTCGATTGGTTCCAGCATTGCCTTTTGTGTGGGGCGCATAATTGTGGCGCACTTGACGCTCCAGAGCTTCCCATTCAAACAAGTGCCCACCGCAATCCCGCTCGTGCAGTTGGTCATCGCCAAATATTTGATCACTTTTTACGGCTATGACAGAGCCAGCACACTTGGAGCGATCATCTGGACTGGCGCAGGTGTGACCTTAGGCATTCATGGCATGTTCGTAGCAGAAGTCATCATGGAGATCACCGCATACTTGGACATCTACGCGTTGTCCATCAAGCACAAGAAGGTATGAACATGATGCTTAGATAGAGATGAATTGAAAAGAGCCGCTTCCTACATAATACCATCGATCGCAAAGTGTACCGTGCCTGCCTCCAAAACCCGGTGTGTGTCCTCAGCTTGCGTGTACAGTGGGCAACAGTAAGTTTACGTCCTTCGTCATTAGATCGAACTCTTTCCTCACGAAAATTATCTTCATTTATATATGTACAAGTCATGAATTACGTGATTTTGCGGCCAAGCCAGCCAAACCAGTGCATGAGACAAATCATTCTTAAAGCCCTTAGGCCTTTGCCTTCTCGCCGTTGAAAGCACTCTCGGAGCCTGGCGCCAACACCTCTTGAGCCGACTGCTGCAAAGACATCTCCTTCTCCATCTCTTGCAACTGGGTCTCGGCCAAGATCGCTAACGACAATGGCACACCCAACAACAAGATTGACGAAGTCACGCCCCACAACAAGGAACCACCTTTGCTGAAAACGGTCGACGCAACGCTTTTAGCGCTCTCAACAGCGCTCACGATTTGTGTTCTTTGGTTTGGAGGGACAACGTCCTTCAAGGCGACGATTCTGTCATATATGGTTTCGTGTTCGAGGTCAAAGTCGTCCTCGTAATCCGAATCCGAATCCGAGTCGGAATCGCTATAAGTTTGGGCACCGGCGGCTGGCGCACTTTTCTCGAATTGAGTGGCGGTTTCGTCGTCGACTTGTGTCAATTTAACCATTTTGCTTGCTATGTATAAGAATAGTGCTTGGCGCCTACAGGCTGTTGAGGGTGTAGCAAATGCTCAAAAATTTTATTGAGGTCACGCACGACCCGACTTGTCAGTGCGCTAAAAATAATGCCCTCACTCGAAGAGGATATGTATGGTTTCAAGTGATATGCTAGATAAGAAAAATCTTATAGAGAATTTGAAGCGTTTTCAATTTGAGTTTATGACTGCAGCTTTTTATGTTCTTCCAGCAATGGACCAGCATGTTGCGTTGCGTCGAGTGTGAGCGCGGGAGCTGGGGCAATTTGTCTCAGCATGCAGCCACTCGCGTATTGAGGTGCTACGCCACTAATAACGACATCGTTTCACCTTCTTGATGCGTATCCCAATGATTTCATCTCCTCTGAGTAGTTTCGAACATTGTAAAACTGCAAAAAGGAGCGTAGGGAAACCTCTTGCTCTAGTGAATCCTTGAACTCGTTCTCTAGATCCTTGCCACTCAACCAGTTGTCCCTTAGCGAGAGCTTCATATGCAAGTAGACGAGGGAAATTACATCCATATTGAGCGCACGCCACTTGCGACCTTGGTAGGGCGTAATCTTTTTGAATATTCTGAGTATTGGCTTGCGAAGGTCTTCGTTCACATAATTGAGAAGAAGCATTTTGAGTAAATCTGTCGACTTGGTTTCATTGAACGCAAAGACCCTTTGCAGAATATTTTTCACTAAAATCTTGTTTGTCACATTTAACAAATTGATTAAAATGAAGCAGAAGTCGTGATTGAACTCGGAGATTTTGACCGTGCTGATATTCGCATCATTGGGATTCTGCAGAAACTTTCCGATCGGAGTTTTGTTCACCAAAGCATACTTTTGGGGGCAATATTCAGGTGAGCCCTGGCATGCTTCGAAAAAGCCAAGTTGCGCAACATTCACAGATGGGTTCATTAGCCTGTTTTGCGATGATATAACATCATACATTTGCATGACTTTGTTTTCGGATGCAAAATTTTGTAGTGCAGAGTTGTTGAAGCTATCTCCCAAGAATTCAGCGAAAACGCTCATGAAACGTGCGTCAAATAGCAAAGAATTGAAGTATATTGCCTTCATCGGGTGGCTGACTTTGAACCAGCGGAGGGTGAGAACTGTGATTGCAGAAACAGCTTTTAGGGTGATCTCTTTGGCACGAAGGACATCCAACTGATGATAGATCATTCTAAATATCTTGCTGTCACTAGTATGCTCGCTGCCAAAGCGACCCGTGAAGGAGGATTCGGGATCAAGCTCTCTTTCAAGGTCTCTCAAGTTAATGTCAATCTTGCTCGTTTTCAACACTCCCAACAATACATCAACAAACGCTCGCAAATGTTTCAAGGTTTTTCGATAGTATTTCTCCACCCGGTCTAAAGAACGTGAAACGCTGGCATCGTCGGCGAAGGTCTTCGAGGGGATTCCTCTAGGATCATGCGATTGAATATCCGCTAAGGTAATTCCCCGCTCTTTTGCGAGAAGCAACTTTCTTTCATGGCCTATTCGTTTAGCCAGATAACTCTCATAGACGCCTTCTTCTATCAAATCTAATGCTTCATTAATTGCTTCGGGTACTCGCTGATACTCTTCGAAAGGGTACACGAATGGTAAGCCCTGATTCACGTGATACAGCTTTCTAACCTTCTCGCCCCCTGACATGAACTCTGACGGCGTAGTAGGAGGTGAGGGAACTGGCGTAGCTATATGCACAGTCTGCCCAGGAAAAGATCCATAAAGTGAATGCAGCTTGTTCGTTCGAGGAACTTCAATTAAATTAGAAATTGAGGTTGAGTTCTCTCTCATGGCCATGAAACTCTCCTTCTCTTGAGAAAGAGCGAGCAGGTGCAGAAACGAGGAGGAAAGGGTGCTTACGTCATCAGCCTCGCTCCTTTTTGAATCCAGGAAGAGAATGTCTGGGCTTTGCTGCCCTTGGGGATATTTGTCACGGTAATCTTCCGCAAATGTGAAGTAGTCGACGCGCGAGCATGTCAACTGCATGTTGGCCTTGGATTTGCGCTCTTTGTTCTTGACATCATACTTTTTGACGAGAAACGCGTCGACTTTCGCAAGTTGTTCTGAGGTGCCGAATTCAACTAACATGAGTTTCCAATGAAGTAGAAGACAATTTCGTAGGCGTAATTGCGGGGAAGAATGAAGCTTCCATATTTCTGTAAGTTGCACAACTTTGGTAAGCAAGTCTGACTCCAACAAAACCGGGTAGACACTTCCTAGAGAGTTTGTGGAAGCCAAAGCGACATTGAGCACGAAGTAAACAACCGTTTGAAGTTTGAAGTAGTTTGAAGTGAAGACTTTCGAATATTCTCTAGTGATATTTTCAGCGTTCGGCTCAATCACTTCGTTCAATGCAACACCTAACAATCCTACCACAACCGGGAAGGATGCTGAACTCATCAAGGCTTCGCAATTGATTGTGATTTTGAGGACATGGTTCGCCTGCTCTGGGGTATTGCCATAAGCACCAAGCGCATAATAAACAAGCAGGTCAAGCCAATCTGAGGGTTGCCATAGATTTATTGATGAGATAAGCGGGGCGCTTTCTAGATCTAGACTTTCCAAGTCAATGGCTTTGAGGGAGTCTAGACCAATTAGGGCAAAATCGGAAGATACAAACCATTGGTCTAGCTCCTGTGAAAGATCTCCATGGTCTGCGTATTCATAGAGCAAATTCGGCTTCGTGTATGAAAATTGATATGAGGCTGTGCTTGAGTTTTGGTCTGGGTTCGGGTCATTGGGATCTGCTCCTGACCACCCTCCCCCTTGCTGGATTTGATTTGCCCTTTCATTCAACTTATGCTGGAACGATTCATCAGAGAACTGTGCTGGGCCTTCGTTGAGAGAAGGATGGTCAATGATCTCATCCTCTAAACGATCGATCAGGTTATTTTGGTCTTCTAAACTATCAGCCACAGAGTTCTCATCTTCCATTATGTAGTTTTCATGAGTGATAACCAGGAGAACTTGAAGATCTTGCAATGTGTAGCTGACCCTAGACAGCAGCAGGACCAGGGCGCGGGGCCGCGTGAGGCCCTAGCGCGACAATACATTGACTGACGCTTTAGTGACGATCCAGACTGCTCAAAAATTCATTAGCCCTAAAAGCCATATTTTACAAAATTAGTGAAGTAGGACGACCCTTCTCTGATAGAATAGAATTGGTAATAAGCCGCGATTTCTCGTCTCAATTCAGGGTGCCTAATTTCTTTCCGCCCCATAACTATAATGCGTGATGCAAAGAAGGCGGTGCTCGTCTTTTGAAGTGGCGCGGACGGATAACGTTTTAAAGCCGAGCCATAAAAAAGAAAAAACGTGCGACCGAAACATTCAGGGCGCACACCGAGCAGAAAAGCGGTTCGTTTAAAACAAAAAGTGGAGAGGAAGGCTTTGCACGTTACCTACGAAGTAGAACACAATCTCATAGTGTTGTATTCGATAGGGTGGAGGTAAACTGAAGAGAGTCCTCGTGTTTCGCGAATGTACGAGCGAGCTGGCCATGTACACACGCAAGATGTTTCACCGTAGCGAAATTAGTTGTTTGAAATGCTCATATAAAACGCAGGCCCTAGAAAACGACAAATGATCTCATGTGACTGTACGGGAGATGAAGGTATACGATGATGGTTTACGATATCGACACGAAGCCCTTCGGCAACAGTAGCCTCGTCGTATTCCGAAGTCCTGGACGTCTTATGACGTGGCCCGGCGCCGCGCGAAACAAGTAAGCAGGCGGTCGGTGAAAGCTTAAAAGCCACGCTGGACAAAGCCAAATTATCTCGCAAATCAATCAAAACGAAGGTTTTTGTCTCACGTATAATTACAGCCAGTATAAGGCCATCTAGCGTGCGCTATCGTGAATGCGTGGTCAATCACATTTGCTCACACGTCAAGGCCAACCAGGGGTAGCAAAACCCGACAAGGCCCAGGCTTAGTAGTCGTAATTTTTCTTGGGGCGAGCAAACGAGCGCGGCCAAAATGCAACGGCTACGTCACTGCCAGGGCCAGAAAAGATATCTCACCGGCGCGCGCAATTTGCAGAGCCGCTTCAGAATATTCTAGGGCCATGCCCATTAGTTGCTACTGTGTATGACGAGACGTTACGTTACAGGTGTTGGCTAGACGCTAGCGCTTTCATCCTGAAATACACCGCATATTTTTGCCGAATCATCTACGCTCATATTTGCGATGAAGCGCTGCGCTCGTCTCGTAATTGGTGTGTATTGTTGGTCTCGCTTATGAAGAATACCTGGATTAAGGTTATCGTGTTTACGGATTTCTTTGTCCGCGGTGCGCCATTCTCGCAAATTTGATTGCTATTTTCTGCGCCTATCCCACCAAATGTCTCAAACACACAGCGCGGTCTAACAGTTGCTCATGCAGACGTGCACATAATCCCTTACGCGTGGTATGTTTTAGCACCACCACGACCCTGGGGTTGCCTATATATACTAGGAGTCCCCTATTCGTCGGAACATTTTCGAAACATTCATTTAATTTGATTTCTCGATCAACGTTCCCCAATTTGAAATCCAGCGGGTAAAATCAATCCAGAAAATAAACTCTATCGGATCTATTAATCTCAAACCGTTATAAATTACCAGAAGAACTCTATAAATATGTCCACCGAGAAGAAAGAGTCGCCTCAGTTCCAGTCTTACCTCAATAACGACGGTATTGATGACTTGACACCTGCGCAGAGAAAGCACCGTGTCTCTTCATTGTCTTTGTCTGACTTGAACCAGTGGCAAAACGGTTTGACGAAATTGTCCTCGCTGACGTCTTTGAGCAAACAACAAGGATCTCACATGAACTTGAAGAAAGTGGACTCTTTGGCGAAATTGTCCAGAAACTCCTCGATTATCAAAAGAAAGAAGAAGTCCGTGATCGATCACCCTCGTGTGGCATCGTACGCGTTCTGCTTTGACATTGATGGTGTAATTTTGAGAGGTCCAGACACGATTCCTCAGGCCGTCGAGGCCATCAGATTGTTGAACGGCGACAACAAGTACAACATCAAGGTGCCTTCTATTTACGTCACCAACGGTGGTGGTAAGCCCGAAAAGGTGCGCGCGGAAGACTTGTCCAAGAGATTGGAGACCGAGATCAAGATTGATCAGATTATCCAGGGTCACACCCCAATGAGGGATTTAGTTCCCGTGTACAAAAACGTGTTGGTGGTTGGTGGTGTTGGCAATGTGTGCAGACACGTTGCCGAATCCTACGGGTTCAAGAATGTCTACACGCCTTTGGACATTCTTAAGTGGAACCCCGCTGTCTCTCCATACCACGACTTGACTGAGGAAGAAACCCAGTGCTGTAGGCACGATGTTGACTTCTCCAAGACCCCAATCGACGCGATCTTGGTTTTTGCCGACTCGAGAAATTGGGCTGCCGACCAGCAGATCATTTTGGAGTTGCTTTTGTCGAAGAACGGTGTCATGGGTACCGAGTCGAAGACGTACGACGAAGGCCCAGAGATCTACTTTGCCCACTCCGATTTCATCTGGGCTACCAACTATAAGTTGAACAGATACGGTATGGGCGCCTTGCAGGTGTCGATTGCCGCATTGTACAAGGAGCACACAAGCCACGAGTTGAAGGTCCACAGATTTGGCAAGCCACAGGCCGGTACCTTTAAGTTTGCCAACAAGGTTTTGAGCAAGTGGAGAAAAGGTATGTTGGACGAGCACTTGAAGAAATTGAGCGTCAACGACCCCAACGCCGAGGAGGCGGACATTTTGATCAACGAGGATGGTGAGGAGTTCATCAACCAGGCGAAGTTGGAGTCTGGGAACTACGAGGACGAGTACGAGGAAGACGATGGTAAGATCATCGACAAGTTGGGCGAATTGTCTGTACAAGACAAGATCACGTTGCAAATGCCTCCCGCGTCGACGGTGTACTTTGTCGGTGACACGCCCGAGTCCGACATCAGATTTGCCAACTCGCACGATGACTCGTGGTTTTCCATCCTTGTCAAGACTGGCGTTTACCAGGACGGCACTGTTCCTAAGTACAAGCCTAAGCATCTCTGTGAGAATGTCTTGGAGGCGGTCAAGTTTGCCATTGAGAGGGAGCATGCCATGGAGTTGGCCGAGTGGAATGAGACCGCTACCGAAGAAGAGGGCTCCGCCAGCAGAGTTTCCTCCAAGATCAACTTCAACGACTTTGTCATGACTCCAAGTGAGAAGAAGGACCAGGAAGCTAAGGACAAGCTCAAGAACATCAAGAAGGTCGACGAACACGAATCTGTTGAGGTGCCTGATTTGCTTAGTGCCCAGCTCGATAAGTTCAAGGATGCCGCTTGATTTCCTCGCTGATAAAACAAATAATAAACTTATACATATCGACATAATATAAACGTCAACATTTTATGATTAATTAATGTATTTTCTTGACTCTCCCGTATAGTTGAGAAAGCTTTGAAAAAAGAAAAAAAATCATTTTGTATGGCACACGATTCGCGTTGGGGCGAGACGCGCCTGTCAAATGCATAGCTAGTCAATACATAAGACACAGGTAGTTTATACACTTCAGTCCCACGGTCAATATGGACAATCAAAATGAAGAGATCTCGCTCTTCCAGGCCGAGGAAATCTTCAAAAATGCCATCAATGCGTCCCTGCTTGGAATCCTGGACCCTACCACTATCAACGGCGAGATCGCGTCATTAAAGGAATTCTGCTCCAAACTCAAGTTCCAGTACCTCGAGCAAGAATCGCGGGACAAGTTTCTCCGGCTACTTTTTCTCAACAGCATTGATAGCGTAAGCCGGAAAGACCTTGATGCGTTATTTATCACCACCACTGAGTCGAAGAAGGAGTTGAAACTGTTGAAACAGGAGCTTGAGCGATTGCTGGAATCGAGCGAGGCCATCGCAAACCAGGTCATTCAATTGAATAAAAGAATGGAAGCGCGCCGACCGGAAGTCGATGCCGCAATTGAAGAGTTGAAAAACCTGCAAGCTGAGTTTGATAAGATAGTGAATGCCCCGGAAAATGAGAGCTACAAAATGCTTCTTGACCTCAATAAGATGATCGCCTCGTACGATGTTGGGCCCGATGAAGCTATTCGTATTGCTGCAGAAGACTTGCTGCGAGATCAAGTCAGGCTTGTTCGTTTATCAGAACAAAAGAGAAAGCTCGAGGCCGAAGAAGATCAAACCAATTCACATATTGAACAGCTACTGGCGAAATTACAACAATCAAAGTCAAAATTACAGCTGTCATCTACAGTGAGACACGATAACTCTGACCCAGAGCAGCTTCATGCACAATGGCTACGTGAACTCAACGGCTTGCTACAGAAATTTACACCCGAAGGTGTTGTGATCAAGCAGGTTGAGAATACGTACTTAATACAGAGCAGAGGCACTGAAATTACACTCGACAAGGACTTGAAGATCTTGCTGGCTCCCGATAGATTTGCGAGCACGCATGAGCTAAACATGGTCAACAAGCTGACGGGCGACCAGAGATTCCTCAAGCTTCTGAGGTTGCTCGCTCGAGTCCTTTCGCCATAGGAACTGAAAGTACAGGATACGCCTACGCCAAGCGACCCCTTGAAAAGCAAAAAAAAAACAACAACATATATGTCCCATGTTGATTGATGATCGTTTTCCGACACCTACCCGCGGTTTATTGCTCTATGATGGGAAAACTGCTGGATAATCTTGCTCCGGAGCTGATAACGCTGATCACGTGATTTCAGTTGCAATCTAGAGTGTGTGTTGACACGTCAACTAACCGCAGAATCAACAATGAACAAAAGTGACGGCTCACCCAAAACGGTTTGAAGCGAGTTATCCAGATTAAAATCGGTCCGTCAAAAATTTATGACTTTTCGGTGTACTTTTAGTCCGCTTATTACAGGTCTCCTCTGTGGTTCACCTGCTGCGCGTGGGCCGCGGCCCTGTGACATAGACCTGTACCCGCAAACCGATCTGGCGGGGAAGTTTACTCACTGTTCAAAATTCCAGATTTGTTCGTCAAGATCCAATAATCATGGTGGTATCTACCTCAGAGGTGATCAAGCTGCTGGCCATTAAGACTCTGCTCTCATCAGGACAAAGCCAAACAGCTGTTGTGAGTGATCTCATTCGGATCATCGAGCTGGAATACAACAAAGGAAATCGCACAGTAACTCACGAGAAATACGCCGCTCTTTTGAAGCTCCGAGATTTCCAGGCCCAGGAAGGTAAAAAAGTATCAAAAAATTTACCTGCTTTGCCAGCTCCGCTATACCCGTCGATATTTCAAAAGTTCAAACTTCCAGCAGGTACGAGGCCGAGGGATAAACCATTGACTGGAGGTCAGAGGTCAAAGTCTTGGACCTTCAAACAGATTGAGACAACTTTGATTACCGTGCTTGAGGCCTTTGCAAACATCCTTGACAATCTTCATCTCCTTTCGAAGATGCCGGTATTTCCAAAAGGCCTCCTGCATCTTTTGAAGCACACCAATCGCATTTGGGTACTAATCCTTGTGTTTTTGGTACGAAAAACATTATTTCAGCTCATTAACTTACGCCGTAAAGAAAGAAAAGTTATAAGCGAGTTGGCAATTTTGAGAGGCAACGTCAACTCGAAGTTGTTGGAGCAAAATCCAAGCCACGACGAAAACAGCATTTTCCACAGATACGAAAAGGTGCTCAAGGATTTGAAGTTTGACAAGACCATGTTAAAAATAGAGCTCTTGGGAAACCTACTAGACTTGGCTTTCAATATCATTGAGTTGTACGCGTTGGCAGTGCCCGGGTGGTTCATGAGCGTGCTCAATCTCGCAAGCATGGCCATGACGGTCTACAGGATGAACAAGGATGACGAGCATGTTGACGACGACATCAGCCAGGATTTAATTTAGAAGATATGTAAGTACCAATATTACTTTAATAGAGAAATAAGCATGCGCCATTACTTTTCTTTTCGAGCGTAACAAAGTGGATTTAAAATCCCCACAATTTTCATATTCCTCAGACCAGCAGGCTACCAGCGCACTCGCGCATTTGACACACCTGACAATTCATATAGAGCTTGGATGACACCAATAGATTTCCACAAGCAACTATACATGATCACACCATCACCCTCGATCATGTCCCTCGAACTACAATTGCAAGAAAGACGCGGTCAGCTTGCCCATATTGACCGGGCGATTTCCGATCTTGTGAAAAGCGTCTCTGTGCTGGACATAGTTAACGATCCAGCTTTCAATGCAGAGGCCCCAGCTGAAACCACGAATAACGAACCGCAGAATTTAACTTTATATCAATTGAATGCTAAACTTAAGGACCTTGAAAACGCTGGAAGCCAGCTCAATGAATTATGGATCATTAAGAATCTATTCAAAGAGGTGGAGTTGGCCTTGGAGACCGCGTTCAATGACAGTTTGGACTGTGACAAAGATGACCTATTAAGCATTGTTAAGAATATAGAAAAACTCCACAAAAACACAACAAGATTGTCGCAATCCAACTTGACGATCTCCACGTCGATAAAAGCGAGATTCGACAGTTTATTAAATGATTTCGGTGCACATCTAGAGCATGTATTTCATGAGTTTATTCCCCCAAACACTCGAACCGAGTTCTTTTTGATATACAGCTTGGAAATGAACGGGAAGACGTTGAATTTCGGCGAATTTGCGGATGTTGTGAATCTGTATGAAGCCATAAATCCTTCAAGCAAGATCTCAGGGCAACTACATTCGCTCAAAACAGACTGGGAGAAATCCATTTTGGAGCCTTTGATAGCAAAGCGTATCCTTCTCCTGCTCGTTTCAGCGGAAAACACGCACACATTGAGCATCAGATATATCGACTCAGTGTCGGACTTTTCTACGAACGCATTTCTCCGATCTCTCCAAAGTTTTGTGCATTTTGTCAATGCCACCAGCCTCAAGTCTTTGAAAAACCATTACGCAACGAAAATTTCTAATGGCTTGGCGGACATCATTTCCGAAAACATCAAGGATTTCACCGAGGATGGCGAAAGTCTCACGCAAGAGCTTTTGCACACCCTAGAGCTATTCTCATCTACTGGCTGGACTATGCCTTTGCGAAACATATTTATGGGGCACAGCGATATACGTGAAACCTTGAATGGTCTACACCTAAACTGGATCACTGATAAGTACATCGATGAGTTGAGGGAGATTTTTGCCAGTCCACAATTTGAGTCAGACCTACAAAACCAAAGCTTGGTGACGAAAACAATTGAGATCCAACCTCAGGTTGCGCCTATTTCAGTCGCTCCTCAAATTGCGCCAAATGAACAGACAACTGAGCAGCCCGCTGATAATATATCCGAAGAACTCGAATGGGACGATAATTGGGGCTCTGATGACGAAGAGCTCGAGAGGGCCACAAAGCAGTCTGTGCATAGTGATGCGTGGGATGATAACTGGGGCGAGAGCTGGAGTGATGACGAAGATCATCCGCCAAAAGTCTTGCCGCAGTCCACGATCCTGACTGGGTCAAAGCTTGAGGCAGTTGAGGAAATGGAAGAGCCAAAAGCTCACACTGAAAGCTATAGCTATGCAGTGAGTGCAATTCCAGAAAAAATTACAGGTGTGCTTTTGGAATTCGAGCGGGAGACAGATGGAGCAGATCTACAGGTTCTCATGGATTCCATTTTCGCCTTAGCATTGGCGTCTTATCCTTCAGTATCCCTGCTGTTCTTGCTTTTGAATGACTTGCGCAGTGTCAAAACTCAGAATGTGTCTTTGGCAGACAACGCAGAAAACGAATGGAGTCACTTTTGTCAAAGCTTTTCGAATGATATCACCAAAATTCTTCAAAGAGCCGGCCTGTTGGACTCTAGTAGCGAGAGCGACGATTCTGACGGTGAAGCGGGATTCGTTAGCATAGCTCAGATCAAAAATCAACTTGACGGCTTGATGAGCAGCCAATTGCAAGGCACGAATTCGCACGAGCTAAAGCTGTTTGTGTTGCAGGTGCTCAATCTTATCAACACTATCGTGTTGCAAAAAATCTTGCGTTGTGATGAGATCACAGAATACCAGTCTGAAGAGTTCACCCGATACTTAGAAGGTCTACAGGTTGTGGAAGCCGAAATTCTAGCCAAATTTGGGGAAGAACCGGTTGTGCTTGCCACAACTAACAAGATCATGCAAACGAAGTTTCTCATAAACAACCACTTGCGGAGCATCATGGAATATTTCTACCAGGGCGAGTTGTACGACTTCTCTACAGATGAATTAGTAAGCGTGATAAAAAGCGTGTTTATTCCTAGCGAGTTGCGCGAGAACTGCCTCAACGAGATTGTTGATGTGAGAAGCAGCTGATTTCATCTTATCTAAAGTCTAAATTTCTAGCTGATGGTCTTGCCGTCGTTGACCTTCTTGCCTGTTTTCGAGATGGCTCCGAGCACAGTCTCATAATCGAGAGAGTCTTCGGTGGTGACGTCCACAGTCTGGGATGCCAAGTCGATCTTCGTATCTGTCACTCCTTGTAATCTGCCCAAAGCCTTCAGCACGGCATTAGAGCATCCAGAGCACGACATGGAAACATTGAATCGATATGAGTGAGGCATTGTATAGAGTGTTGCGTGTGAAGCACTACAATGGTGGTAAAGATAGGCAACTCCAGAAGTAGCCGGGCCGTGGTGCGGGTTCTGCACACCAGAACGGAAAAAAGAGCTGTGTATCTCCGTGCCGGACAAGATCCGAGTACACTACTGGCTGCAAAGAATAGTGTAACCCGGTTTTGGTGATCTCAGGAGGTTCTGACAGCGTCAATTTCAAGAAACATCAGGACTATACTGCCGAGTTTAGTAGTATCTCGCTTTTGAATAAATTTTAGTATTGGCTCGTCTTTTCTGATTGCCACATTCAGTTCTTCTACCCGCCCATGCCGTGCCAGATCCTCCCATTTCCCCAGATGCGCGCGGCATCACGTGCAACGTCACATCCTGTTTATCAGGCCCACATTCTTATCGGAAGCACTCACTCACGGGGCACACCAATCTAATAAGCGGAAGCATAATTTATTGATCACAGACAAAGACTTTTTTCGCCACAACACCAAGTCACTCACAAAACGGTTTTGAATTTTATTACTGCGCGTTACCACTCGCATATATCACAATGTTTGGAGTGTTTGGATTATTAAAGTATGTATCACGCTCAAAAGTGCTCTGGGTGGCAACGTAGGACCACCAAAAGTTTCATTACAATGCCCAGCATCTTGCAGATCGATCAAAAATGATTATGCTCGTCTTCGAATTCTTTGATACTTACAATTTAAGCTTATTGATTGGGTCTGTGTACCCTATTGTCGCCTCTTTCAAGGCTTATGACAGTTACTCGCGTCTTGCCACAAAAACCGGCTCAACTACGTTCAATGTGGGTGGTGTCTCGATTCCCTTGGGCACGATATTGAAGAAAGCCACAAATAGCGATGCTGAAATCGAGGAAGATACGATGAATTATCGATTGCTTTCTGTGCAAATGTGGTTGATTTACTGGATGGTGAACGCCGCGGTCTCTGCTGCAGAAAGTATCCTATTTGTTAGATGGCTACCATTTTATTCTCTCATGCGCAGTGCCTTTTCTCTCTGGCTCATAGCGCCAATTATAGTTAGCAGTGCTAGACTCAAAAGCTCGCAAGTGATGTCGTTCAACGACGTGCAGCGAGAATGGGCCACTTTTTCGGGCCAGGGTTGTGGGTTGATCTATTTCGAGTACTTGAGACCATTTCTCGACGAGAACGTTGGGCTTTTGAGCCGTGTCAGCCTTGAACCGCTCTTGGCTTCGGTGAGTGGACTGTTTGTGCTTCCCTTAGCACAGCGTATTGGGGTGCTGCTGCTTTTCTCCAGGAGTGCTACAAATCTGACCAGCACTTACGCTGGGATGTTTTCGGACTACACAAAGATGTTCAGGCTGGTTCCTGGAAACGCTGAGCTTGGCGCGTCCATTGGTGATATTTCGGAATATGATGTCGTCGATAAGCCAGTCAACTCAGAAGAAAACGAATTGAGAAACCGTGGTTTAAAGTCTGAATCGGCCGACATCACACTGAGCGTGCCCACTAAGCTGCAGTCTTGGTTCTGGTCTACGTAGCTGGTGTTGTTCATGTACCTTCTCTCTGAAGGACGCTTTATAGTCTCAATTCTATGTCTTGACCGTTTTCGATTGGTCGATGTATCTGATGAGAGCACAAGGAGTCCAATTCTTGTCCCCAGCCTTCAATTCTCTACAAATATGATATGGCTATTGTCTATGCGTGTTCTTATATTTACAGGATCAATTTTTCTCACTGGATGTTGAGAAACTTGGCCACCTTGGCCCTGTCACTCTTGGCCTGGGCCTCCTCAAGAGACAGAGCAATACCAGGACCCAAAGATTTCTTTTGCTTTTTGCTCACGAAAATATTGGGTAATTGCGGCTTGGCGTACAAGCCGTCGAAACTGTCGTTGACCAAATTCTTCTCGGAGCCGACGGGCACAAGGTGCTTCGTCACGGACATCTGGTCGGCCATCATCTCGCGAGCATTCTTCTCCAAGCCCTCAGGCAACTCAGGCCACACAAATGGTTCCTCCATATCAATCGTCATTTTCTTATATTGCGGTGCTCTGTGACGGGCCAAGTCGTGGTGGCCACGCACGAAGGGGGCATGCAACAACTGTACAGTCACGTTCAAGGCTCTCAAGCCATACACATGCCACAAGTAGTCACGCAAGTCCATCTTGTTGAAGTTTCTGGGCACAAGAAACTTGGCCTGATACGGCGTGTGCTTCGCGTTGGGGCGCAACAAACACACACGGGCTTTGGGCAAATAGACTTTCTTCTCACCAACACGGAAATGCGGAAGCCCCATGGCAACCAGTTCCTTGTATTGGTCATAGTTCCTTCTCGCAATGGCGTCGGACTTATTCTTGAACTTGAGCGGCACGGGCTTGCCTGCGGCCAAGTATTTCTCCTTGATCGCCTCGGCGGGGAAAATCTCATTCCTCACCGACTGAGCGAGAATCGGCGGCAACACTTTGCGGAATCCGTGTCTGGGCTTATTGAGCACCACATCCTTGACGTTTACTTTTGGGTATGTGCTGGCTTTGGCCTTGTAGCGAATCGAGCGCAGCGCAATCACGAGCCTCAGCATGCTGTTTCTGAGCGACTCCATTTTCTCAAAGTTAGAAGTTTCGAAGGGTTTTGCGGATTTGCGAATTTGCGGATCTCTTATGAGAAATCTTGGACTGATATTCGAGATCTTTCACTGAGCAGATGCGGTAGTGTGTGGAGACAGAACAGGCGTAGCACGTAGATTAAATCCCACCCTTTTATCGACTTTGATCAACCAATTGAATACGAAAGAGCCTGAAATAATTCAAATAATCAAATTTCCAGCAAATTTCAAACCGAATCTGACCGCTTAAGTATACCAGTTTCCAGACCACTGACCTCTAGCGAATCTGCTACCAGGTCGCAGCGCGCAACACGAGCCGAAAAATTTGTCGCGCGGGTCGTGCGCTGCACAAATACCGCTCGCCTCTCAAGCTAACAAAAGCTAACATGGCGAAGTGCGTACGAACCTCTAGACTGCCCCAGTTCTGACTGTTTGACGCTCTTCAAAAACATACCTAAACCATTACGTGAGATGTCGCAGGAGCCGGTAGAAGACCCTTACGTCTACGACGAGGAGGACGCGCACAGCATCACGCCCGAGGATTGCTGGACGGTGATTCTGTCGTTTTTCCAGGAAAAAGGCCTTGTCTCACAGCAGTTGGACTCGTTCGACGAGTTCATCGAGTCAAACATCCAGGAGTTGGTGTGGGAGGATTCGCACTTGATTCTTGACCAGCCGGCGCAACATACCTCTGAGGATCAGTATGAAAATAAACGGTTTGAAATCACGTTTGGCAAGATCTATATTTCGAAGCCGACACAGACCGAGGGCGACGGAACTACGCACCCGATGTTCCCACAGGAGGCACGCTTGCGTAACTTGACCTACAGCTCGCCGCTTTACGTGGACATGCTGAAAAAGAAGTTTCTTTCCGACGACAGAGTGAGAAAGGGTAACGAGCTAGAATGGGTGGAGGAGAAAGTCGATGGCGAGGAGGCCCAGCTGAAGGTGTTTTTGGGTAAGGTGCCCATCATGCTAAGGTCGAAGTTCTGCATGTTGCGGGACTTGGGCGAGCACGAGTTCTACGAGTTGAAAGAGTGTCCTTACGATATGGGTGGCTATTTCGTCATCAACGGTTCCGAAAAAGTCTTGATCGCCCAGGAGCGCTCGGCGGCTAACATTGTCCAGGTATTCAAGAAGGCAGCGCCCTCGCCCATCTCGCACGTGGCAGAGATCCGTTCCGCGCTTGAAAAGGGTTCCCGTTTGATCTCCTCGATGCAGATCAAACTATATGGTCGTGACGACAAGGGCACCACCGGCAGAACAATCAAGGCCACATTGCCCTACATCAAGGAAGACATCCCGATCGTGATTGTATTCAGAGCCCTCGGCGTGGTCCCCGACGGAGACATTTTGGAACACATATGTTACGATGCCAACGACTGGCAAATGTTAGAGATGTTGAAGCCATGTGTGGAGGAAGGTTTCGTGATCCAGGAGCGCGAAGTTGCACTCGACTTTATCGGTAGAAGAGGTGTCTTGGGTATCAGAAGAGAAAAGCGTATCCAGTACGCAAAGGATATTTTACAGAAAGAGTTGTTGCCTAACATCACACAGGAGGCCGGATTCGAGTCAAGAAAGGCATTTTTCTTGGGTTACATGGTCAACCGTTTGTTGTTATGTGCATTAGAGAGAAAGGAGCCTGACGACAGAGATCATTTTGGCAAGAAGAGATTGGATTTGGCCGGACCCTTGTTGGCATCTTTATTCCGTCTCTTATTCAAAAAGCTTACCAGGGATATCTATAACTATATGCAGCGGTGCGTGGAGAATGACAAGGAGTTTAATCTCACGTTGGCGGTTAAGTCACAGACGATCACTGATGGTTTGCGGTACTCGTTGGCCACAGGTAATTGGGGTGAACAGAGAAAGGCCATGAGTGCACGTGCCGGTGTCTCGCAGGTGTTGAACAGATACACATACTCATCGACATTGTCGCATTTGAGAAGAACAAATACTCCAATTGGCCGTGACGGTAAGATCGCCAAACCTAGACAATTGCACAACACCCACTGGGGTCTTGTATGTCCTGCAGAAACACCTGAAGGTCAGGCGTGTGGCTTGGTGAAGAACTTGTCTTTGATGACGTGTATATCTGTTGGTACCTCTTCCGAGCCAATCTTGTATTTCTTGGAGGAGTGGGGTATGGAACCCTTGGAGGACTATGTTCCTTCGAACGCGCCAGACTGCACTAGAGTGTTTGTCAACGGTGTGTGGGTTGGTACACACAGAGAACCGGCACAGCTTGTCGATACCATGAGGAGGTTGAGAAGGAAGGGCGATATCTCACCCGAGGTATCGATCATCAGGGACATCAGAGAAATGGAGTTCAAGATCTTCACCGATGCAGGCCGTGTCTACCGTCCTTTGTTCATTGTGGACGACGATCCAGAGTCCGAGACCAAGGGTGAGTTGATGTTGCAAAAAGAGCACGTGCATAAGTTGTTGAACTCGGCCTACGATGAATATGACGAGGATGACTCCAATGCGTACACATGGTCGTCTTTGGTGAACGATGGCGTGGTAGAGTACGTTGACGCCGAGGAGGAGGAGACAATCATGATTGCCATGACCCCAGAGGATTTGGAGGCCTCCAAGAGTGCGTTGTCGGAGACTCAGCAACAAGACCTTCAAATGGAGGAACAGGAGCTCGATCCCGCAAAGCGAATCAAACCGACTTACACCTCGTCAACACACACCTTCACGCATTGTGAGATTCATCCTTCGATGATTTTGGGTGTCGCCGCCTCTATCATTCCGTTCCCCGACCATAATCAATCGCCGCGTAACACATACCAGTCTGCTATGGGTAAACAAGCCATGGGTGTATTTTTGACCAACTATGCCGTCAGAATGGATACAATGGCAAATATCTTATATTACCCGCAGAAACCCTTGGCCACAACAAGAGCCATGGAGCACTTGAAGTTCCGTGAGTTGCCTGCTGGTCAGAACGCTGTGGTGGCCATTGCTTGTTATTCCGGTTACAACCAAGAAGATTCTATGATCATGAACCAGTCGTCGATTGATAGAGGATTGTTCCGGTCTTTGTTTTTCAGATCTTACATGGATCTAGAGAAGAGACAAGGTATGAAGGCCTTGGAGACGTTTGAAAAGCCATCCAGATCTGACACCTTGAGATTGAAGCATGGCACTTACGAAAAATTGGATGACGATGGTTTGATCGCGCCTGGTGTCAGGGTCAGTGGTGAGGATATCATTATCGGTAAGACCACACCGATTCCACCTGACACTGAGGAGTTGGGTCAGAGAACACAGTATCATACCAAGAGAGATGCCTCGACGCCATTGAGAAGTACGGAGTCTGGTATTGTTGATCAGGTCCTTTTGACCACAAATGGTGACGGCGCCAAGTTCGTCAAGGTTAGAATGAGAACGACGAAGGTTCCACAAATCGGTGACAAGTTTGCCTCCAGACACGGTCAAAAGGGTACAATTGGTGTCACATACAGACACGAGGATATGCCTTTCAGTGCACAGGGGATTGTGCCCGACTTGATCATCAACCCGCATGCTATTCCATCTCGTATGACAGTCGCTCACTTGATCGAGTGTTTGTTGTCGAAAGTCTCCTCATTGTCCGGATTGGAAGGTGATGCCTCGCCTTTCACGGACGTAACAGCCGAGGCTGTTTCCAAATTGTTGAGAGAGCATGGATACCAATCTAGAGGTTTCGAGGTGATGTACAATGGTCACACCGGTAAGAAGTTGATGGCGCAAGTGTTCTTCGGCCCAACTTACTATCAGAGATTGAGGCATATGGTGGATGACAAGATCCACGCTAGAGCAAGAGGTCCAGTTCAAGTTTTGACTAGGCAGCCAGTGGAAGGTAGATCCAGGGATGGTGGGTTACGTTTCGGAGAGATGGAGAGAGATTGTATGATTGCGCACGGAGCTGCCGGTTTCTTGAAGGAGAGATTGATGGAGGCTTCGGATGCTTTCAGAGTTCACGTTTGTGGAATCTGTGGTTTGATGTCGGTGATCGCCAACTTGAAGAAGAACCAGTTCGAGTGTCGGTCGTGCAAAAACAAGACCAACATTTACCAGATCCACATTCCATACGCAGCCAAATTGTTATTCCAGGAGTTGATGGCCATGAACATTTCTCCCAGATTGTACACGGAGAGATCAGGAATTAGTGTGCGTGTCTGATATGGAACACGTGGTTTGTACTATACACCAAAAAAGAAAACATTATATTAAAGAAAACACAAAAATTGTTATCCTCATGTATACCCGGTCAGAGGCTCGTGTTGACTATTGACTGTTCTGACATTGAGACACAGTCACCGATGGCTTGAGTGAACAAACAATGAATTCTACATTATGGAAGCTGCATGAGCACTTCTTTGTTTCTATTTACATACATGATTAGTCGGTGAACTTCGACCTGAGCTCAGCAATACGCGCAGTTCTCTCCTCCAAAGCCTGTTTCTTGGCTCTCATTTCTGGACCCTCATCGGCGAAAGCAATCAAGTTTTCCTTGTATGGATGCTCGTCACCGTCGAAAATCTTCAATCTCGCAAGCCTATCAAGCCTGAGCTTGTTTTTGGGAATCATGCCCTTCACAGCACGGGTCAACACTTCGCCATAACCCTTATTGGCGATCATTCTCTCCATAGGCACCAACTTCAAGGAACCAGG
The DNA here is from genome assembly GCA_009746055.1 of Metschnikowia pulcherrima. Lineage (NCBI taxonomy): Eukaryota > Fungi > Ascomycota > Pichiomycetes > Serinales > Metschnikowiaceae > Metschnikowia > Metschnikowia pulcherrima. The sequence continues at coordinate 573,160 of VFXK01000010.1, forward strand.
GCGGGTGGTGTGCGACCAGTACATTTTCTGCTCCAATTTCTTACCGGTGGTTTTTAAGTGTGCACAGTTGGTCACCACGACATAGTCGCCGTTGTCTCTGTTGGGCGAAAAAGTCGGTTTGTGCTTCCCTTGTAATGTTCTCGCTATACTCTCTGCCAAGCGACCCATCGTACGCCCATCAGCGGCCACATCCACGTGATGCCATGCTCGCGTTAAGGCTGCGGAAGCGTTTCCAAGTCTCTGCGACATCTAGACTTTTCAATTTAATAAAATATACTGATATTTCAGACTCCTTTGCAACGCCAGATCTGGAAGTGAAAAATTTGATAGACTTGAGGCCGGTCACGTGTGCAGGTTTTGGGAACGCACACCCGTGCACCAGTGCATAGTTTTTTCGACCATGCAAAACACTCATGGAGACTCGATAATTGTTCGAAAGCGCCGATTGTTTCCCCGCTCAAGTCGTTGCCTTCAACCGTGTTTAGCTGCCTGTTATATTTTCAGGTATTCTATCGAATTTGCTAACTGAAACCACATTTGCCACGTCTGTCTCTCCGTTCCCACAACTCACTGCACTATACCATACTACCCATTTGGTTCAAGGCTGAAAAATAACCACACATGTTTTTCCTCAAAGACTTGTCGCTAAACTTAACGCTTCATCCGTCGTACTTCGGCCCGCAGATGGACCAGTATTTGCGAGACAAGTTGCTAAGCGACGTCGAAGGCACGTGCACGGGCCAGTTTGGCTATATTGTGTGTGTTTTGGACTGTATGAATATCGATGTGGGCAGGGGACGAATCATTCCAGGCAGCGGGCTGGCCGAGTTCGAGGTGAAATACAGAGCCGTTGTTTGGAAGCCATTCAAAGGCGAGGTTGTGGATGGCGTGGTCACAACTGTAAACAAGATGGGGTTTTTCGCAGACGTGGGCCCATTGTCTGTATTTGTTAGCACGCACTTGATTTCTTCGGATATGAAGTTCAATCCGTCAGCAAACCCTCCCGCATATGTCAGTCCCGACGAGACCATCGAAAAGGGCTCGCGGGTCCGCTTGAAGATTGTCGGTACGAGAACCGACGTTAATGAGATCTACGCCATTGGAAGTATAAAGGAGGACTATTTGGGACCCAGCCCCATGTGATGTGTCTGCTTGACCCTGGCATCCTGTGATGCTACCCTTTCTGTACCATAGTCACCTGCACCGGAATCGAGATGAGAGTCCTCGGACCTCTGAACCTGTATTAGAAGTCATTATATCGTTGAATCGTAAAACCCTTTCTCATGAAAACCTTACACGCACAACCATTCATTTTGTGTCGAAAATTAGTCATCAAGCTCGATAATTTCAGACTGATTTATATCCCTAGGGTTGAACTTTGTTTTCATCAGCCCCTGTCTGCTTAATCTTTTGTTCCAAGTTTTTTCGCTAGCAACATCCACTGAGATGGCTCGTTTCTTGCTTGTAGGAGTGTGAAGCGCCATGTCATTGATGCCGTTGTTAAGAGGTGAAAATGTTGTGTTCGGTATCTGTTCCGCGTCGTCGGTCGTGTCGTTAGCTTCCTCAGGCGGATTTGGCGGGTGAATAGGCGCGTTTTCGGAACGAAGGACCTGAGGCGTCAGGGTGCTTGAAGCCTCAGCGAGTCGAGCCATGTAGGAAATCATGGTGTCTTCGGAACTAGGGGGTGATCTCGATACATTCTTAGTGAAACCAGCTGAGCGGGGAGGTGTATATTCCTTAGCAGGCCGAAATGCATCCCGAGCCAACTCTATTCCAAGAATGCCCTTCACTGTCGGCTTTGGGCCCGTTTTTGGGGTCACATTGTCGAATATCGATTTAGAGTATCTGGCTCCACCTGAGCTACCGATTTGGGAGGACGGACCGCTAATGGGCCCATCTCTCGCTTTCGATATTTCACTCTGGTTAGTTGACTTGGCCAAAGAATTCTCCCTTGCAGCTTGATTCTCCACTGACAGGCCACTCCTCGAATCATTTTGAACAAAAAGTGAAGGCAAGGCAACACCATGATCATTTGAACCTCTCAGATTGGGGCCATAACTAGACGGCATATGTGAACTACCAGCATGCTGAATCTGGCTGAGTACTGGTCTCACGCTCATTGAAGCACGCAATTCGGGTTGATCCGAATGTAAAGAAGGGAGCCTCGTTCCCTGGAAGTTGGCAGGTTCACGCGCAAGTCTTACAGATTGTGCATCGAGCAGGAGGTGTCTCATCGGGCCTGCTTCTGCTGGAGCGACCAAACTATGGGGCCTACCTCCTGGAAGTACACTTTCGGAGAGGCTCCGTTGGTAAGCGTTAATCATATCCGATGATATGCGCACATTGTGTTGGTGAGCTGAATTCATAAACCTTATCGATCCAATAGGTTGGCCCTGTTGGAGACTACTTTGTTCTACCTCTCCATCACGTGGGGGAAGAGTAGTCGAATAGAAGCCACCCGCCAACTCTCTATGTCTCTGGTACATCGTCAGGTGCGGGATGGCGCGATAGTCGGCAGGAGATGAGCCCCTGCCTTCACGTGGTGCTAACTCCAGCCTGTCATTGAGCGGGTTCGACTGCGTCTGACGAATAGGCCCACTGAACTCATTATTCGCGGTCAATTTTTGGGTGTGTACAAGAGCATTGGAGTGGTCACTATCGGGTGTAGTTCCAGAGGGCTCAAGATGCCTATGGAATGAACTCTGCGGTGCTGGAACAGACGCGACGTGGCTGCCTTGGTTTCCACAGGTACTTGCAGTGGATTCGTGATGTCTTGACTCGTGAATTGAGGCCGACGCTGGTGAACTTGGTGTCGGAAGAGGCGAAAAATGTCTTGGATGGTTTGCGGGCCTCGGCTCTGAGTTTTGAGGCACTTTTGTCACATGCTCCTGGTCGGGATGTGCCTGAGAAGATATTCTCGGTGAAGGACCAATTGGCGAAATTATTCCATGGGCAGCTGGGGCCTGAGATTGTGCTCCCTCACCGCGGAGGTCTATTTGACTTCTGTTTTCTGACAAACTGTCTGAACGCGGAGAACAAGACCTTGTGATCTGATCCTGGATGACTCCAATAATAGAAACCTCACTTGGGGCTTTGAGATACTCGGGAATATGAGCAACGGCTTTTGGGGGCGAAACGCCCGTTTCCGGTGGGTGCGTAGTACTCTTTGGTAGCAGCACAGAACCGTGTCCGGATGAAAAACTCGCCACAGACGCTAAGGCCGTATTTTTGTGCATGCCAGACGACGCCATCCTCCCAAGGCTCCTGGAATGATTTTCCTTATTCTGCCAAACAACAGGAATCAGCGAGTCTGCACGCCCGTTGAAACAGCCAAATTTGGGTCCGGTGTTGAGGGTTCTGCTTTTTTCCAAGCGATTTTCACCTGCCTCGGTAGAGGAGGGAGCAGAATAGCGCGGTTCGTTACTCGTGTTGGAAGAGTCTGCCAATGATCCGCGTGGAGGCACAGGGGTAACCTGGTCAATGATTTTATCTCTTGTAACTTGTGTTCCATTCTCGACTGTCTGAGGGGTGACCGATGTGCTTGGAATGTTAGGTTCATTGAGTGGAATGTTGTCTTGAAGACCAGGGACATTCCTATTGTTGACCGATTTAGCCGAAGATGCAGCTTGTGCGGGTAAATATGTTGCTGGTGACTCCGTGTGCATACTCTGCGCATCATGTGCATCCTTCGACACGACATTCGCACTCACGTTGGCACTATCGGCTCCATTTGGTTGAGAAGAACGAGGTGCAGCCCTTTTCGCCAGCACAGGACTGGCGACTATTCTTGACGGAATGCCAGCAGCCTGGTCATTCATTTGTGGAGGTTTGAAGCCCGTTTCAGTGAGTGTTGAGCTTGACATGGACGTTGGGGCAGCCTTGTTTGTATTATGATCAGCACTAGTGACGGGCATAGCTTGCGAGGAGTTTGCACGGCTTATATTTGCGACAGGCGCTTTAGTTACTGCTGCACGGCAATCACGACCAGACTCAGGCATGGTTTTTGTCATTCCCGTCGTTTTCATATGAGCATCATTTGATGTGGCGGGAGAGCCGAAAAAACGGCCGGAAGCTTTGTGAAGACCTCCATTGATCTGACTATTCCTCTGTGCAAGATATTGGCTGATAGGGATATCTTCTAAACTCGCGGCATGATTACCCTCATTTGTGACGATACCAACTCCAGCAAAATTGCTTTGAGCCGGTAGTTCAGGCTGTGGGATAAAACTTGTTTCTCCCGAGCGATTGGTCGCATCCGGCGCCAGTCTTGAAGAGCTCGCAGTGGTCTCAGGCTCAGGCAGGAGCCGCACACGCTTTCTGTGGTTAGAGGGTACAATGTTTTCGTCATCAGAATCAGCGTCACACTGTGCTAGATCGCCCTTGGACCTCACAGTACCCGCGTGCGAGTTTGGTTCCGTCAGATTCTTCTTCGAGGCGGCCGAGTTCACATTATTGGCGGTGTCCAGTGGGTCATTTGAAATGTCTTCATTCATAGTTGTGTCTTGATCAATGGTATTCGCGAGGTGTGAGTTTTCTGGGACAACAGGTTCCGGGGCCGCGGGTTCTGAATCAGTAGTACTATGGGTGATCGGCTGTGAAGCGGAGGGCTGAGTGCCAATCCCATTGCCGGGAGCCAGCAGAGCCACGCTTGACGACTCTGTGCTCATCTCTTCGTCGGAGTCACTATCTAGCGAGATGATCTCGATGCTGTCATCCGCCAATTTCACCGGTTCGCTCGTCTTAACATCTGCCTTGGGCGTCGCCAGCTCTTCCTTCTTCGTGGCCTCCTCGCCCTCTTTCATCGGCGTCCACGAGCCGTCTGCGTTCAACAAGACTGTATCTATGTCTTCGTGCGTCTTATCAAGAATGTCCTGCAAGAAGTCGGACACCGCGAGCAGGTTCTCGTTCACGGTTTTCGAGCACACGGGACACTGCCAGGCAGGGATATGTTCCTGCATCATCAAGAACGAAAGGCCGTCGAAACACTGCACGTGGTCACACTGATAACTCTTCACCGGGTGCTTGATGCGCGCGTACGTGATCGGGCAACGCAACAGAAGCGGCACGTTTTCCACGACAATATCGTCGGCGGCGTTGCGGGCATTTTCCTCGCGAATCGCGTTCTGTGTGCTTGCAAGCGAGATGTGCGGCTTCCCCGAAACCTGCGCCATGATCATTTCTGGGGTATATGTTTCTGCCACGTAAGCGTGAAGAAGGTACCGCTCTGACGCGTCCGAGTACACGACACGCACCATGATAGGCTTCTCAGAGGGCGTAAAGGGAGGCGTGAGGTCCGCAGGTCGTGCCGTGCCGGGCTTACCCTTGATTCCGCGCACACTCTGTTTAGTTAATTGACCGTCCACGTAGATTTCAACGGGCGGGTACAGTAGCACAGCACTGCCCGGGTCACGCGTCAGCTCCGCGCAACAAAACAAGAGAAGCCTATTGCGCGGATTCGCCCGGAGCATCGCCTGAAGAGTCGGATTCAACAAAAGACAAAAACTCTTAAAACTGCGCGCCTTTGATGCTTTCAACACCTGTACAGAGCCCACGTGCAGCCGTAGCGAGTAGAACACCGTGCTGCGGTAGTGTATCGCTGGACCCGCATACACCTCCGATGTTTGTGCGTGCATTGCCTGCTGCTGCTGTCGCTGGTACTGAAGCGCCTCTTGCGCGTGAACACTAAGCGGCCTAGAGCTATTGCCGGGTGCCATGATCGTCCTGACTGTTGCCTGGAGTGACCCGTTCTGTAGCATCTGCTGAGGATTGTTTTGAGCCGCGCGAACGCCATTGATCACACGGTGGATCGGCTGGATTGGCTCTCCACTCTGAAGGCTGACCATCATCATGTGCACGGCCACAACCTCGGTCTTGCGCCCGCTATGGATGAGCAGTTTGATGAATTGCTCAAGCCGTTCAATAAGGTCCAATTTGCGACCCGTCGCCGCAAGCCCTGTGTTCTTGCAGAGCTCCTTAAGTTCCGCCACGCGAAACACCCGGAGAATTGACAAGAGTTCGGCCTGCTCCTGCTCGGGCGTTCCCGCGGGGTATGGCGCGCCATTTGTACTCATCGCGGCGCTGCTTTTGTTTTTTTCTGCAAAGATTTATCTGCACAGCCTCTGCAAAATCAGATCTGCTCTGTTTGCGTGCTTTGGGCCGGACGCTGTCTCATCCGAGATTTCTGCCGCACCACCTAGTCTCTGTGGGGCCGCGTGCAGGATCCACTCACTGCGCGCCCCGACCCTGACATGAAGGTTCTGAAACACGGACCTGACAATCGCGAGATCACAAAGTTTTACTGGATGAGCTGGGATAAGTTTTTTTTTTTGTTTCTTGAAAAAACTGCATAGGCAATTTCGAAAACAAAATTTCGTGGCTTTATAAATTTGACATAGGCGCTGAGTATCAGTGGAAGTTCACTGGCTAACTATCATCACCACCCATTCTCACGGCTCGATTCGTTAGACCGACGCCACTTGTCGCATCTTCAAGAAGTCTTGACTCCTTTCCATCACAGATTGGATCAATTTAGGCAATATTCTTGGGATTGAAAGGTTTGATTCAGATTCGTCAGAGCACAAATATTGCACTCCAAAGCTCTTACAGATCATATTGTCCTACTCTTTTATATTGACTGTTGCACGTAGAACGTCGCTCACAAGACATCGCGTTGGTGATCAGCGGGTGACTCAATTAAGCCCATGTCCACACTTTGCGCACGATCCCGATTTGAAATTACTTATATTGTCATCAATGGCTACAGATCGAATACATCACATTCTCTCGACCGGAGACAAGCCCAACAACACCATACCGTTATACAACACCTGTTTGGCCGCGGCGTACAACGCCAAACGGGCCGTGGCCAACTCCTCCTCCTGACCAGCTACCCATAAGGTATCGTAACACGAGGACACAATGTGTGTCAAGTTGAACAAGTAGGTCACGATCGTGGAAGGCTCGCTCGTCTTCAACGCCTTCTTGATCACGTCAGGGTACTGTGCCAAAGTGCGAATCAAGTCCGAGGCTGAGTCCTCCGTCAACAAGTCAAAGTTGGCGTTCTTCAACTTCTCCTCCGAGATGCCGGACTTTCTCTGCACGGAACTCAAGCGCGAGTGGGCGTATTGCAAGTAAGGACCAGTGTCACCCTCGAAAGACAACATTCTCTCCCATTTGAACTCGTAGTTGTTGATACGCTTCGACTGGAAGTCCTGGATCATTACCGCGGAGATTCCGACTAAGTCAGCGATCTTCTCTGGGTCCTCAATCTGCGCGTACTTGGCCTCGTTCTTCTTCATCACCTCGTGCATCTTGTCCTTGGTCTCCTCCAAAATGTTGTCCAAGAACACCACCGTGCCCTTTCTTGTGGACATGCCTTGCACCATACCAAAGTTGACATGCTCCAACTTCTTGGCCCAGTCAAAGCCCAACTGTTTCAAGATCTCGAAAAATTGAGCTGTGTGCAAATCCTGCTGCGATGCAATCACGTAGATCATCTTGTCGAACTTGTAAGTCTCGTATCTCTTGATAGCCTCACCAACGTCACGGGTCAAGTACAACGACGTGCCGTCAGACTTCTGCACAAGACACTTGCCCAATTTCTTGTTGAATTTCGACAAGTCGATGAGCTTGGCACCTCTGTCCTCGTGGACCAAGCCCTTCTTGTTGAACAACTCAATCACCTCGTTCATTTTCTCCTGCGACACTTGCGACTCACCCGAGTACACGTCATACTGAATGTTGAGGCGCGAGTAGGTGTCGATGTACTTCTCAATGGACAATTCACGGAACTTCTTCCACATCAGCAACGCCTTCTCGTCGCCATCCTCCATTTTGCGGAAATACGCACGCGCCTGGTCGTTCGTGCCGCCTTCAACGTCGCCTTCCTCGGTGATGTCTTTGTTGACCCTCACGTACACGTCAAACAAGTGGTTAATTGGGTCGGTGGCCAATTTCTCATCGTCACCGTACTTGTCGAAACCAACAGCCAACAAGCCAAACTGCTTACCCCAGTCACCCAAGTAATTGATTCTGGTGACGTCCCAGCCGACTTTTTCGTACAAGTTGGCCAAGAAACCGCCGATGATTGTCGATCTCAAGTGGCCCGCGTGGAACGGCTTGGCGATATTAGGCGAGGAGAACTCCACCACGGCTTTTTTACCTAATCCCAAGGGCAAGAAGCCGTAATCGGAGGTCCTGGTCAATGCGTCCTTGATAACAAGGTTGAAAAGCGTTTTTTTCTCAAAGAAAAACTGCAAGAATTGGCCCTCAGCGCGAACCTCGGCCAAGTAGCCGTCCTTGTTAAACGCCTGGGCGATCTCAGTGGCCTTGGCCTTGAAGTCGGTACCCTTAGGAAGCCTCAATCTGGGAAGTGGAACAAGCAAATCACCCTTATCCAACGTGTTCGGGGAGTCCAATGCCGAAAAGATGATCTCGCTCGAGATACCCGTGATGGCAGTCAATTCCAGCGTGATGTAGTTCCTCATAACATCCACGACGTTATACTCTGGATGCGAGCCTTCCACCTGAGTGGAAGTTTTGAGGCCTAAACCGGCCAATGAGTTTGTGATGGTCTCGGTGGACATGGTATGATAACGTCTGCAAAGGGTGTTTCTGAGGTAAAGTGCTGACCGGCAGAGGTTCATATAGACTTTCATTTTTTTTTTTTTTTTCGGCTACGCTTTGAGATGCGACTTAGTCATTTGCACCCACACGACGCAGCGCCGCATGGCGCATGGCTTATCGGGGAAAGTATAGGGCCGAAAGAACATAATGCACACTCATCGTCATTCAATCTTTTTTTATTTTGATTTTTCATTGTTTTCATTTCTCAAACTTGCATTATTTAGATAGCTAACCCCAGCGCTTATTTGTCCATATTTATGCCATTATTGCCCAACTAGCCATCATCACCAATGACCGCACTTACTACTGGCACAGCCCATCACAAGTAACAGTATAAACTTAGGTGATCCTTGGGTGGATTTTTCGAAATATGGAAAAAACTTTTCTGTGAAGCTGGTTTATGCTTGACGGCCTTTGTTTTCTTTTGGAATTAGTATACGCAGCGAATAGGTTACTGGGAGTGTTGGTGGGATACTCTCCTAAGCAACCCTTTGTTTTGAGGAGTGCACTGTGCACCATGCTCTAGGCTAGAATTTGATTTCAACCGTACTGTTATCCAAATTGATGAAATTCTGCCTTTTTTTACGGATCCTAAAGACATTTATTAGTGGCGGACCATTTTGGCCCCAAATCCCACAAATGAAAGAAGGTAGGTGGTTTTGAAACTCGGTGCTTTCTGGAAGAAAAGTCGTATGATTTGTCATTGGATAATAGTAGGTACGTTATTTACAAACCGCTCAAACAAACGAAGATTTTTTAATCTAGAGAAGAGGGTCAAGAAAACGATTCGTAAAGTGTGAGCACATCCGTGCATACGAGATCTGGCACAGAACAGCGTAGCTGACCCCATATTTCCTCATAATAGCGAAGCAATTACACATAAGTTCGACATTATCGCATCATGGCTAACGATTCACAAATCGAGATGCTCCAGGAAATGGGCTTTCTGAGACAGCAGGCTTCAGAGGCCCTCACAGTCTCGGGAAATGATCTCAATAAGGCGATAGCGTTTCTTTTTGGTGAGGATGACGGTTCCTCGGGCGCTGGCACTCAACAGCTTCCCTTTGATGTGGAACAGGGTATGACTCAAATTCTGGACTCGGTCAATATTCAAAACCCGCACGATATTCCGAGCTTTGTCGGGCTGTATGCGTCTACCACTCCTTTAGAGGAGGTGCGCCACTACGAACGGCCGATAAGTGACGATAGCATCGCCCCAAGCAGTGATAGTTTGGTAAACATGCATGATAATATGAAGGAAAATATGTTGGACTATCCCAGCATCAATTTGGCCCCCAGCAGCAGCTCTGATTCTCTGGTGGACGCCATTCCCAACTCGTTACTTAATGAGGAAGATTATCCTGAGAATATCAAAACAGACCTCACCAACGTGCCCATGATACTTAGCAAGACTCGTAATGTGAGATGCTGGGTCCCGCTTCTTATGATCTTGGCACACTCAAGTGCTTTTGCAGTGCCTATATTGGAGCTGAAGAGCGAATCCCCATTTGTTCAAGAGTTGCAAAAAATCGTTTATTTCATGCACAAATTCAAAGAAAGCAAGCGGTGGTATATTGATACCGATCAGTTTGCGACTCTTTTGGGGGAACAGGGTCCTCGAGGGTCTTACCATGAAGAAGAAATGGTGTTAGGAATGATTGACTATTTGATGAGCCAGGAGCCTGCCTTGCGGCCCGTATTCGAGTCAATGGTTCAGAGCTTGGACGAGGAAATTGATAAGGATTTAACAGTTTTGGAAATAGATGCCGACTCTAGAGGCACTACGCTTTACGACACACTAAATGAGCTTTTTTGGCAGAAAGATTTCGAGTTTCTTGGAAAAATCAAATACAGCTCTGTGGCTCCAATCGTCACATACCAACTAGTGGCAGATTCAGATGCGGTCTGCGTGCCCTTCCTGTTGCAAGAAACCATATATCCCGAAATCTATAGTGACAAAGCGGAGGCTCGAGTACGCGACGAGATTCACTCAATTAAAAGAGCTCAGATGGACTATCACACGCTGAACAGAAAACTTATGGATCTCAATTTTTTCGAAGGAAAAAAGATTGATGGCATCCTCTCGCAGACTGCTGCCGCGTTACAGCAGACTAACCCCGGCGCAAGTGATGATATACTTGAGCTCGCAGAGCAGCTCAAAACATGTCGCTTGACTGAGATCGAAAAGCAAGATCGTGCAAAAATAAACGCCTCTCCCGAAAGGCTCACACTGTTTGAAAATATCATCGCTGACATGCCTAATTTGCGTCCCTACAAGCTCATTGGGGTGATTTTCTCCGAATCGAGATACTTCGTGCGTGTCTCTGACACATGGATAGACATGAATGCCGGTGTCACAGTCGATTTTGACAATGTGAGAGGTACGGTCGAGAATTGCGCCAGCCCGCACCTTATCACACTTATCTACGCAGAACTCCAGACAAATGACGCTTTTACGATCATCGCACATGATGAGGACGAGACAACAGCGGAAAATGAGATCAAGGCGGATAATGTTGGGAAAGATGTGTTTGGGAAAAGTTCATCTGACGTGGATTGCGCACAAAGTGAGGAGAACAGCGTGGGTGAAGCATATGTAGACGGTGGAGTCTCGCCTATTGTCGCGAGTGCCGCAGCGGGTATGAGCAAAACAACACAGCAATTTCCCGATGATGCGAATACGAAGATGAGTCTGGCAGACCCTGGTACAAGCGCAGGGGCGGGGTCTAAAAACGACCTGATTTTGAGCGCCCAGGATCTTGTGAAAAGGCCGAAATGGGCGATCGTTGATGGGCGCCACAAAGATCAATACATAGATAATTTGGCTCCAAAAACACAGGACAGTGTGGTGCGTGTTCGTCAAAATGTCGTGCAGCGGTTTGTCGAAGACGAGACAAACTTACCCAATGCGGCAGTGTGAGGCGGCCCGTACGGTGTGTTGATGCGCACAGCGCCTAAGCCACCCAAGCCTCCCACACGGGGAGTTTTTGCCCGTGACTACCATGAAAAATTATTGCTCGCGCCTACGAGGCATTCAACCCCGTGTCCGTCTTGTTCCGTGACCACGTGATGACGTCTCGCTTTTTATTAGTGATCGGCTATAGAAATGTCCGAATTTGGAGGAAGCTTCTCTTGCATACTTCATGTGAAAATTCAAAGAGCGCGGCTAAATTTAGGTCAGCTGCTTCCATTTTTTTTCCTTGACCACTTTGGGGCGTCCCGCGAAAGTCTGCATGGTGTGACGGCTCTATCGGCCAATATTCAGTTTCCACCATCACTCTTCCCACACACCCACGCAACATACGGATGGTTCTACCTCTACATCCACCTCTTCTGGGTATGGATATGTTTTCCAAGATGACGACTACTTTTAGTGCGATTGCACGAAACCGAAAAGTGCACTTGATATTGGCGGCTTTGGCGTTTCTTCTAGCTATGATTCACACAATGGGCAGCCAAGGCATCGCCATCGACTACACGCGAGATACCCCCCACTCCGCAGAATTCAGTTATTCCACTGCCCTGGAAATAATATCTTTAAATCAAGTTGTTTCCGATATCCACATCCAGAGGTGTCTTCGGGGTTTCTCTTGCGCGCCGCCAAAAGACAACGGTAAACTGTCGTTCTGGGAGAAGATACCTACTCAATTGAACTTGTTCCCTGAAGGCTTTCAACCTTTCAACTACTACATGTACGTGGAGAAAACCCCCGTTGTGGAGGCTGAAAGGTTCATTGTTGACTTTGCATTCACACTGACCGATGAGGCCCCAGAGTCAAGCGTTTCGGAAGCGCGAGTCCTCAAACACGAGATATCGTCAACAGGCTACTTGTGGCTTCATTACATAGAGGCCATCGACTTCAAAGTACCGGTTGTACGTGAGGTGAATGTTTTCTTTGGTAAAGATGACATGAAGGACTCTCGCAAGCATTGGAAATTTGAGCCTGGTGCGATCCCTTTACCCGGTAAGTACCACATACACGCTAAGGTTTCGATGTTGAGCGTTGCAGTTATTGATGAGATCCTGATCTTGCAGCATGAGCAAGACTTCGATTCCATCTTGAAAAAGAACGAGATGCTTGTTACGACAAATCCCAAGTTCAAGATCATGCAGTTGAGTGATTTGCACATCGGACAGGATACCGGTGTGTGTTTTGAAGATTGCAAGTTCGACATTGACACAATTAAGTTCGTTGAAGCAGCAATCCAGAAAGAGGGGGATGTGCAACTTATTGTCGTCACTGGAGACATGATCGACGCCAAGCGCACCACGCACCACGAATCTGTTGTTTTAAAAGCATTGTCACCTATCTTGGAGTCCGGGATACCGTTCATTTACACGTTCGGAGACACAGACTATGATGCGCAGAATTATTTCAGTAAGGTCAACATGATGAATTTCATAGCCAGTCTTCCGGGCTGTTACAACCACAAGGTCGCTAACTTGGATCACAGGCTTCATGGATTATCAAACGGCAATTTGAAAATTTACAATGTGAAACCGACCGAGGAAGGCGAGGACATTGATTTGCAAAAACTCCCTTTGAAAAGCGCGGATGCACTCGTCACCTACTTGGACTCGGAAGGCAGACTGGTCAAGGAATCGCAAGCTAATTATGTCTACCGCACTAATCATAAGCCAAGCGCAGACACGGAGCATAAGCTACTATTCCTTCACTACCCGCTCCCCAACTTCCGTCCTCAGGGCACAGTGAAGTTAATCGGTAATTACAATGAGAAGCACCCTTTGACAACAAACACTGATCGAAGGTTTTTGGAAGACATCAAAGCCAGTGGTTACAAGGTTGTTGCGGTGGGTCATGAGCACGAAAATGATGCGTGTATTTGGGAGGAAACTGATGGTGCGAAGGTGCTTTTATGTTATTCCGGTGTCACCGGAGAGTCTGGTATCACCAAAATTGACCCAGGCTACAAACGGCGTCTACGCGTTTTCGAGCTCGATTTTGAGAACGACAAAATTTACAGCTGGAAGCGAGACCTGGAGAAGTCCATTGACCCGCAGGAAATTTGGCTGGCGGAGGCTGCAGGTCAGGCCTCTGAAAAGACGTAGGATCTATTAATTAATGATTCGGATCACGTATTCTAGATAGATAGACATAATGTTGAAGGAGCACAGTAAAGTAGCAAAGTTATATTGTCTTGTTGTTTATCGCTTTGATCAATGATCATCGCGTTTTGCCCCTCGTGGTGTACGGAGGTGCATCTCATTGCAAAAGCCGATGTTAAATTCCAACCATCATCAGTATTCAATCATTTATCAACACAAGCCATGGGAAAAGGAAAAAAGACGCGGAAGTTCGCGTTGATGAAAAGAGCCATCAAAACTAATGACCCAAAGTTAAAGAAGCCAGCAGACAAACCAAAGGAGAAGGATGTGGAGCTCACAAAATCTGTACCACAGGTGTCTAGTGCTTTGTTCTTTCAGTATAATCAGGCGATCAAGCCTCCATATCAAGTGTTGATCGATACTAACTTCTTCAATTTCTCCATTCAGAAAAAAATCGATATTGTGAAAGGTCTCATGGATTGTCTATATGCCAAGTGCATTCCGATTGTCACCGATTGCGTGATGGCAGAGTTGGAAAAGCTTGGGCCCAAGTACAGAATCGCGCTCAAACTCGCCAAAGACCCCAGAATCAAACGACTCAGTTGCTCGCATGGCGGTACATATGCAGATGACTGCTTGGTGAATCGTGTTATCCAGCATAAGTGTTACATTGTCGCCACTAATGATGCGGACTTGAAGAGACGTATAAGAAAGGTCCCTGGTATCCCACTAATGAGTGTTGGAAGTCATATGTATGTGGTGGAGAGATTACCAGATGTGTTTTAGATTCAAGGGTTTTATATGGCGCTTGCTGGGCATGTGCCAGGCTTTTTTGGGTCGACTCAAATTCAGAGACAAGCTTGGTATGTGCAAGGAAATAAATATATAATAGAGGTTATCAAGACTATGCCCAGCTCCCGTGGATTCTCAGAGCACGTTTGGCTGCTCTTTTCTCGATATTGCGCGGGATGTGGTGGGATTTCATGAACTGTGATTGTCTAGAGTTATCCGTGCGGTATCCTATAAGACCCACTTGTTTTTTCGCAAGTCACATAAATCCGTTTGCTAACCGAATGCATATCTCATCACTTTATAAGAATAGTTAGCACGCTGTAATGAATTCGATCTGAATGATTTAAAGGTTGTATATATGACTCAGACTCGTCTTCATAAGTCCACCTAGTATCACGGCCGAGGTCACCGACCAACCGTGCTCAAGCGTAAAATTGAAACTCATGCCGAGATCTACTTTAGAGGCTCAAGAATAATCGAAATCAACTTCTTGAGGCATACATGACTACTATGCTAACGAAAGGTAGCCCTGTGTGGAAAGTGATTTAAATTCTCGCCTGTGCAAATTACTGTGCGCACATCCACGGCTTAATTGTGTCTCCATTCATATCTATAAAGTCCAGATTCAGTCGCTGAACTGAATACATAACTTGAGCAAAATACTTTGGTCCCGTTTCCCAGTCACGAAGGCTGAAAAAATTATGAATACTGTTTTAGTCAGATCTTGGTGTCAATATTACTTGAGTAGCGAAGAAGCGCTTGAGCATTAGCTACGCGTACCCCGCATATCCTACACTTCCATGGAAAAGAATTAAGCTTCTATTATAATAATACATAATTGCATGCTCTCTTACAAAAAGAGGGCAGCTGCGCCAGCAAGAGCCAAGCCAGCGCCAACAGAAGCGCCGCTAAGCTGAGCGACGGCACCTGAGTCAGCCGAGGACGACGAGGACGAGTTATTAGCGGCTTGAACAGCAACGGCGACGGTAGCGATGGTGAAAATTTGAGAAAACTTCATTTTTGGTCAAGTGGTAACTAGCGATAAAAGAAATCAAAACATTTCAAAATGTGGGAGCAACCCTCCTTATATACTCTATTTCATGTTTCTTTTTTGTTCTATTACCGTTCCCCGATCCACGCCTTATGTGCACGACATGTCTCGCGCCCGTCATGCAAGGAAACAAGCCTCCTCGGAGCAATCATGCATCCGTGCGTTTCCAAACTAGTGCGTTCATGAACCCTCCTGGTCACCCCCTACTAGCTCTAGTTTAGCGGATTAGTTTCTAAGTCAGAAAGCCCGATCGACGAAAACAAGCCTTTCACGATTTTTTTGTTTATATCGTGTGTTCGGGTAACACGTTTTACTTGCCCGTAATTAGACAATGACCTGCGCACCTACGCCCGTGCCATTGCCCGTACTGTTATTGTTCTCCGTATATTCAGCCCTGGACAGTATACCTTATGGCGTCCCGAATCAAGCACATGATTGTCTCCATTGGGCAGCACCACTTTGAATCCAGTTGTTTGCTCATTGCTAGCCCAGATGCACTCTTCCCCAACCAAAGATGTCAATTTCTCGCCATAGGGCTGCACAGAGACGCGCCTGAGTGGGGGACGTCTCGCTGCAAACGCATGGAACTGAATACCTCCGCACTAACCTAAAAACCGTGGGGTGGAGTGAATCCAAGTTTGGTTGGCGATTCTCTCATAGTAAACTGTTGTGTCTGAAACGATATGCCTGTTTGTGCTATACACCTTAAAGATCGAGAAAGCACGTCTAACTCATGCGATCGCGATCGTAAAATTACGGCTAAATCTGTGTTCTGGGCAATGCGTCATCGTGGGTAGAACGCAATCTGGCCAGGAGAAAGAAAAAAGATAGAGAAAACTTGTGGGAAAATACATCGTAGTTATTCACGTCATTTCAAAAAGAATGGAAATAGATTACGTGCTGGAAGTGAAGCACATTCATGCGTAAAAAGCCACGCACGAGCTCCCATATAAAAAAAATCAATCACTAAAAGGATCTCAACAAACCAATTACAAAAAATTGTATTGATCCCTAAAGGATATCATGCTCGGGCTGAATCACATAAAGGCGAAGGTTCTGGAACCCAGGGAAAGTCTTCTAACCAAGAACAGATCATGCGTCAAGCGGTCGTTTTCACATGACACATATGCCTGTCTTCGCTTACAACAAGATATGTCGGACTCGGGCATTCGAATCAGTGTGATTCCCTATCAGGATGAAATAACGCCACTTCCAGTCGTATATTGCGATACATGGCTTGATGTGTGTAGGGGTCAAGGCTCGTGTGCACACTCCCCCGTTCGAGCCCACGATTAACAAGCGCAGCCGAGTGGATGCGAAACGTGGCTGAAACACTAATCTCCATGAACTCATGGAACTTATTCAGCAACAATCACATCTTAATCTCTCATCTCGGTGATATAAATATTAATTCACGAATATTGATGAAAAGGAAAGTCGAGCATACCTCCGCCGAATGCTCGGTGTCCCCAATTCCATCGCAAGTGCACCAATTGCTTAGTGCAATGACTGCTTCTTTGGGTCAAGCATCCCGTCAAATAATGTGTCAACATTCTTGCGAATCTCATACATGAAGGGCTGTAGTCTCCTTTAAAACATCCCACCTCCCATATTTGCACATGCCCTGCTCTCGAGTCCGCCTATGAGGCCCCTATATGTGTCTACATTACCACTCTCTCTTTAACATTCACTAATCCTCAATACGTCTCTCGCTTTCTTTCCTATCTTTTTAACCTTACACTCGTTTCTATATTCAGTCTTAGTTCACTATGGGCACTGATCAGTGGAAAAAATTCAAGAGATCGCTCTCGCAGCTTTCGTTACCGGCGAGGTTGGCGACCGATCTTACCAATATGAATGTGAGAGCAGGCAGACATTCGGAGGAGTCTGGATCAGACATAAGTTCGCTCTGCGTGACTGACCATGAGCTGACACCTGTTTACTCATCGACTTCAACTGTTGACATGAATGCAAATCCTATTCCCGAAGCAGATCCAAGACCGCTTTCCGTGATTAGTCAACGCACCACCGACACTAGGCGTAATAGAGAGTCCTGTGGCTCTTTACCGCCACGGAGACACCCATATCCAGCTAATTTGGCCACCAATTATAGAAGTTTCCAAACTGTTGCCAGTCCCATGGGATTGAATCTGGCGCTTTTACGCTTCTCTCCTGCGAGAAGACGCACACTCATATTCTCACGCAAAATTGCAAGTCTGAGCAAAATGCGCGGGCTCAAGGGCTTATCCACCAAATTGCGGCGCTGTTTTTCGTTTCCTGGGTTGAGAGGCAGGAGGAAGGCAAGTTCTGTGATTGTGCCAGAGGAACCACTACCAGATTTAGAATTAGTGGAAACTTCAAAAGATATTATTAAGAAAGAGGAAACCCTTTATGCAAAATGCATGAGGGTTGCACACGATTTGGATCTCGACGAGTCCAGTGTTGGATCCATCATCATGATTCTCGGCGAGGATACCGTGCTGCACGTCTACTAGTGTACTGAAGTCTCTTGACTTCTAGCTTTTTGTTATGTTTTCTTTCTTTTCTGGAATAATAAATTTGAATCAAAAAAAAAATCAAAAAAAGAGTCAAAGATACCCAAAGGCAGCTTAGCAAAACGTAGTACTTTGAATTCCGCAGCGGGCGGGCGGACCGGATTCGGCCCCACCTTTTGCTACGCGGCGCTACCATGCACGCATCTTCTAAAAGCGGGCTGCTGACGGGAAGAATGAGCAAAGATAGGTCACGTGCACTGGTGTGGATGAATAATGCCAAGACCCAGCCGGCTTTGAATCCTTCATAATAGATTCACCAAGAAAACATCCCCAATTTCAAAATTTGATGCGAATAGTGGGCTCAGATATAGTTAATTTCTACAGTCTCACATTTTCATTTTATCCCAAATAATCACATATCTTATCTTACAATCATGGTATCCACAGGCCGGGGCGGATCGGGCAACATTGTTAGCCCCGAGGAAGTGGGCGTCGATAAGCCCGCCAACGTACATGAGAAGAGCGATAAAAAGATTTACTATTCAACAGGGCGGGGCGGGTCTGGAAACATCAAATCCAGTAATGAAATCCCGTCGCCGAAACTAGTTCCTCAGGGCTCGAATACGCCTAAACTCACCACTAGCAAGATTACCACGGGGAGGGGCGGGTACGGAAACATGGTAGACAACAGTGATCCCAACCTCACGCGTAAACTACAGGATGTGGACGGGCGCAAGACGGAGAACGATTTGTATGCAGTTGCATCGAATAAATCGTTTTCAATTGGCAGGGGTGGGTTTGGCAATGTTGTATCGAAAACGCGTTCGAACGGCAGCAGCCGCGGGCTGGACCCTAACAATTTGTATACGGTGGTGAGCCACGGCGACAAAAAGGGGTCCAAAAAGGAGGGCTTCATGCTGAAGGTGAAGGGGCTTTTCAGTTGATCTACTTGCCTCTAGTGATACGCCCATGAAACGTTATGTATCTATGCCGATAAGTATACGAATGTCTATGATTAAGGAGAAGGACTATCTTGTAGGTATGTCGGACCAGCTACTTTTCGCTGGAGCCGACCAAGAAGTCCTGGAACTGTTTCAATGCCTTGTACCGGTGAGAAATGCCGTTTTTCACTGTCTTGTCCATTTCCGCATATGTCTCATCAAACCCGTCCGGCTGGAAAATCGAATCCCAGCCAAAATTCTTGTGTCCCCTGCTATCTACGATTTTCCCGTGTGTGATGCCTTGGAACAATTTTACCTCCTGCTCGGGCCCCTCGCAGTATCCGAAAGTGCAGATAGCCTTGGCACTTTTGTCCTCGAATTTATAAAGCATATCTACCAAACCTTGGAGACCAACGCTCTGCACAAACCATTTGATGTAAGGGCCGGGCAAATCGTTGAATGCAGTGAAAGCCAAACACGTGTCCTCCACCAAAACGGGGCCGCCGACCAATTTGGCCGCCGATCTGGCCTTGTGGATTGTAACCTCATCAATGGTACCTTGCACTTCCTCAATATCCAAGCTCTTGTTCACGATGTAGTGGTTGCCCACCTTCAGGCCCTGCTCGGACTCGACACCACCGAGAATGGCCACTACTTCTTTTTTCTTATTCTCGTTTCCCGTGACAAATGTGAGAGTTGACATTTTGCTTGATTTGGATTGGTGATTCTAGAAGACAAGATGGTATAATTGGTGAGACCGAGCCTACGCCAAACCATGTACCAGCTGTGAGCGTGCGCCTCGCGTTAGTCATCGAACCACTCGAAAATATGTATTTTACTTGTGAGAGTTTGTTTTTTTTTTTTTTTTTTTTTTGAAAACAGTTCGAGATAGACTTTTACTTTGTCAGAAATATGCCTACTCAATTGTTCCTGGCTTAGTCTTTTTGGTGTTATTGGGATAATATCAAGTTATGAACAAACAGCTTTCCGGACATCCCATCAGAGAACGTTCAAGTCTTTCTGGGCTACAAAGGTCATTCAACCCTCGTTTCCGTCCTCAATGAACTGGTCCTTTTTGTCTATTTACATACATACATTATGAGCCATGAAGGGGTATTTAGGCGTTCGATTCTATCTAATGCGACCTCTTGGGCAACTTCAGCTAGCGGCTACGCATTCCTTCACCACCTCGTTTCTCTTGAAATTTGTTTGGTTCTCCGCCTAAATTTTGCCCAATCTCCTCTTCAACGAGCGCTGCAACCTTCTTCTCTTTCTCAACTTGTGCTTCTTCATCTTGAGCCTTCTTTTCCGCAAGACAGAGTCCATGTGAAGCGTGTTGTCAACGTTTTCCTCTGTTAGCGGGTCTATGGGTTCAACTTTGTGAGCAGGATCGATCATAGGCATCCATTGGACTTTCTTGAAAGGGTCTTGCAAAGCATTGAGTCTCGCCAAAGTTGTGGAGATGGAGTTTCCCACACGAAGTCCAGACGTGAGCGGGATCACGTTTCTTGGAATCGTAGCAAACAGTCTTGCTGCAACCACGGTAAATTTATGGAATAAACCGATTCTGAACATCGTGGAGTGGTCCCAAAGTGAGGTCTTAATGTTGAGTCCCGTCTTTTTTTCTATATTCGCTCCACCACTGCGCGGCCCTCATACAGTCTGGGCGATTGGGTGAGACGAGAGACGCTCTCAATCAATATTGTTTATGATCTGTAAAAAAAATTGTGTTGAGATTTTGCTTACATCAAAAATGAAAGGTTATGGTTCGATGTATGAGGCCAGTCAAAATTGAATCATAGCACAACAATGAAAGGTTATGATTAGCTTGTTCCCTCATCTTCATCCATCTGATGGCCTCTATGGTATGTGCCTATCGCTTGAACTCGCGGCTCACTTCAATGTTGATGACAATACTTTCTGTAGTTTCCACAGTGAACCCGTCAGTGCCGCAAATTGCGTTACTGGACGAAACTGCGCCGCCAATCTCAGACGGCCAGTCCTCCACATCGTAGAGAAGACCTTTTGAATTCAAAATCGTCTTTTTTCCAAAGGGTAAGAGTCCACATTTGGGCATTATTTCCTTTGTGTTGAAGATTGTTCTGTGAGAATAGGACACATACGTGACGCCCTGTGGTGCCATAAAGATCACATCCTGCGACGTGAAAAACACTAACTGTAACCATGGATACTCTTCCTTCATGGTGTACATCTGGTTGATCAGTTGAATAGTCTGGTCAAAACGGCCACCTATTCCCCCTGCAACATTCACGGTTTGAGCTCTATGAGCCGCATGCATCACATGTTTCTCCACTAGGACATTCAAGCCTTTCACTTGTTCTATATCGCCCTTCAAGGCTTCCTGTCCGGCTTCTGTGCCGTACAACACCACGACTTTCAATGCCTTCATGAAATCAGTGGAGTACTGGCAAAATTGTGGAATGATCACCGTGCCTTTTTCAGCATAATAATCTTTCACGGAATCTCTGAGCGAGTCCAAGTCGCCAGTGATGAATTTCGGAACATACTGTTTCCTCTCATCCTCTGTGACAAAGTATTCATAAAGCCGATTCGCTCCACCATCCGCACATACTTGCACTGAAGAGTGCGCCCAGAGTGCCCTCACATCTAGCTTTTCGAGAGGTGTATTAAGGATGATGAGGGGCGATTCTCGGTGAAGAGACGACTCTTTTTCGAATACAGAAAACGGCTCGATCTGCGTATACGTGCCCGTGGGCCGCTCCACATGGAAAGTTTCTGGTCTCTCCGTAACTGACATTATAATGAGAGGAATGATAAGCGAACGTCAAGCAAACGGTGGTGGAAACAAGAAAAACAAATCGAACGAAATATGCAGATGTGCTGAGCTGTAGAATATATTCAAAGATATTCTCTTTTCCTTCAATCTAGTATACAATTCACAAGATGTCTGTTGTACTCGCCGTCCAATCTTATCTGAATGCGACCGACCGGCCCCATGCGTCCACGCGCAATATCAACATGTATAAGATGCACTAACAGTGCCGTGACCATCAATACAAACCAAGAAAAAATAAGACATACAAAGGCATATATCATGACGCTGAATGGGCCCGTCTCTTCGGGTAATGGACAGAGCGCCGAGCCGGCGGTCGTGCCGCGGGATGTCCGTCTTTTGCACTTGATCTTCGCCACTCAGGGCGTGCAGAACTACCAGGACCATGTGCCTCTACAACTCATGGATTTCGCCCACCGCTATACCACTTCTGTGCTCAAGGATGCGGTCACATATTCAGACCATGCCAAGGGCTCTAACGGCGGTGGCTCGGGCAACACTACGGTGACCACTGACGATATACGGCTCGCCATAGCCGCGAAGACAAACTACCAGTTCAAGCCGGCGCCTGCAAAGGAGCTCATGTTGGAATTGGCGCATGAGCGCAACTCAAAGAGTCTTCCGCCAGTGATTCCAAAATGGGGGCTCAACTTGCCGCCGGAGAAGTACTGTCTCACTGCAAAGGATTGGGACAGTTTGGAGGAAGAGAAGAAAGACATCGAGGCGAACAAGCGCAGGAAAAACTAGGGAAAAAATGTTTCTGAAAATTTTCAAATTAGATTTTTGGCGCCACCAATGTCATTGGTGAATTATGAAGCAGACGCCGAGATCGTTACTCGAATGAGTAATGGCTAAGTCTTCAAGAACAACCCCTTGTTATGCAATTCAATAGCAAATAGGGGAGTGTTGCGCATGAGAAAATGACGTTGTAAAATACAAGGCCCAAACGCTTTTGTTTGAAGCAGGAAAGGTGCTCAAACGGGGCCTTACTTCACAAGCAGGTCCCCACTATTTGTATTCAAATACATTGGGGTACATCAAGGACCTGTTTGAGACGACACTTTATTATTTTCGTGCTTCCATTCAAATATGAGTTTCTATGTGATCTGCGAGGTGCTATTTTCACTTTCTTCCAGACACGCCTACGCATGCTTTCTCTAGCAGGCCTGTGCGTGTCTCCTTACGAATCGATAAACATTGGAGTTGCTGGAAGAAAATGTAGACAAGGGAGAATATGTGAAAAGAAGCAGAAATGGCATATAGCAACACATCAAAAAAAAACTGCAGAAACTACAAATTCATGAAATTTCAAAACATTTGCAAATCCGTAACTCTTCCCCAATTTATAAAGAACACGCAATTCATATTGAGCCTGGCCGCGACCACTGATCAGTATCATACAATGACACGAACAACAACACGCAAATGATTAATTCATAATCTACTTGGGTCAGTCAAGTATTGAAGCTGATCAAAAATGAAAACAAAAAAAATATACATAAACTATCAACGTTCAACATGATTATGCTACCCAGTCCATGGCTCTGTCCCGGCAGATACAGCCTCGCTCAGCCCACGCCTGCACGGGACCACCTGCCTCCGCACAAGACAGGGCCCAGACATGACAAGATTCAACCACAACATACCAACCATGATCCACAAAACAATCGCGTCCGTGCCGGAGTATGTATCGACCATTTACTAAGAAATTCATGCATCAGCTTGACTAACAAATCAGGGCATTGGAGGAATATGTTGGCTCGTCCGTGGTGGAGCGTACCTCTCGTTTGCAGACGTTTCCCGACGTGGGCCCAGCCGACATGTGCAGCATCCACAAGGTGTCTGCGCAGCTGAAAACCGACGTTGGCACATTTCTCTACTTCACCGGTATAGATACGTCGAACCTGGCGTCGATTGCGGCGCATTTGCAGGCATTGGCCACGCTTATAACGCTGAAACTGCAGTTCTGGTTTGGCGAAAAAAAGCACTGGAAAGTGCCCGAGTTGACGTACTGCGCGTTTAACGCGTTCTCTAAAGTAGACATGCGCGTGACGGTGCATATTCCGGGCAAATTTGAGACGCAGATTGTGAGTTCTGAGGGCAAGTTGGTGCAAGACGGGTTGTCGGCGGCTCGAATCGAGCGTTTGTGGCTCGAGACGTTTGTGTCATCGATGGTGCGGTGCTTACTAGACAGTGATGAGGATGATGCAAATAAGGTTGGCGGCTTGGTTGAGATTCGTAGGGAAAACCCTTTTGCCAACGGAAAAGCGTCAAAAGAGCTCTTGGCCAACTTTGTCAGCGGGTTCGAGGCGCTTTTCTGGGAAGGCCCCAAATTGGGCTGTGGAATCGAAATCCCGCAACCAACACTCACGCTGAACTACTTGGTGGACGGCTTCTTGAAGTGTGTGCAGTTGACGCAGCATTACGACTCGGCGTTGGAAGTCTTGAAGCGCTTAGAAATGCAAGCGCCCAGTGTAGTGTCATTGATTGCTCGTGTGTTGCTCATGAAAGACGAGGAGATCCAAGCCGTTCAGACAATGCACCTGGGCATTGATGAGAATCGTCGTGATCTGGAGCTTTTGTTGTTGGAAACAAACTTCTTGCTCGACAAAAAGCGCTACGATTTGGCGTTGCACACGGCGCGCCAGGCAGTACAGCTGTCTCCCTCGGACTTCAAAACATGGGCCGTGCTCGTGAAGGTATACACAAAAATGAACGACTTCGAGAATGCGTTGCTCACTTTGAACTCTTGTCCGATGAACTCCAACAAGGAGACTTTCCAATTGAAGCGCGTGGTGGGACTCAAAGGCGGCAGTGATGATTTACACTTGCCTTTCCCAGTTGACGTGACCCTCGATGAGGTTTCCAACCTCCAGAATGCATCCGTTGCCGTGGAACAAATGAATCTTGATCAGCAACTCCAAAACTTACCCGCTGCAAACTTGAAGTCGACTTTTGCCAAGGCCTACGAATTGCTCACCGATATTGCCGTCAAGACGGGCTGGGAGGCGTTGCTCAAGCACCGTGCCAAAGTATTTGTCATGGAAGAAGAATACCGTAAAGATCGTACCAATGGCACCAATGGCACTCACTCGGCTAAAGCTGTTCCAGAAGCGCCTGTTTCGGCCGCTGCATCAGAGGTTCATGAAACGAACGAGGTTCTTGATGGTGATACAGACGTGGCTCAAGAGAAGAGCCTAGTGACCGTACCTGACGACGCCTCCACCGTGGCGGTCAAGTCTCCGATCAAAGAAACAAGTAAGGATGATAACTTCGACATGGAGTTGAAGAAAAAGAGGCTTTGCGAGCGCTGGTTGGACAACTTGTTTATGTTGCTCTACGAAGACTTGCGCATTTACACCATGTGGCAGGCTGAGTTTGTCCACTCTCAGGCACAGCAGATCGAGTATAAAAAGTCCACAATGGAATGGGAGATATTAGGCATGATCGCCTTCAGATTGAAGCACTACAAGGAAGGCCTGATTGCTTTCAACAACGCCTTGCGTGGCCGTTTCTCCGCCAAATCGCAGAGAGAAATCTTGAAATATTACCAGTTGGAGCGCACAAAACTCATATCCAAAACAAATGTCGCCGAGGCAAAAGGCTCCGCTCAGAACCTCTCAAAGACCATAAATCAACTAAACGAAAAGATCCTTGAGGCGTGCATAAAGTTGTTGGTCTGGAACCACAGGTGGTATAACGACTTCTCGCCCAATTTGATACAAACGTTCACCGACTTGCTAGCAAAAGAGGGATTGATTAAAATTCAATCTGTTGTGCAGGCAGTTTACTCTCAGGTTAGCAGCCAGCCTGAAGGTTCGGGTAGCGTGGGGATCATTGACATGATGGAGAGCTTGTACGCTTTCGCCAAGGAATATAAGCTCCAAGGTGTTGACAACTAAAAATTGTATACGCTTTAATGGACATTTGTCAATATGACAGCTCACATGTTTTGTTGCGGTTAAGAACTGGGCTTACTCGAAAGTTTTAGTGTATGATGGCTAAGCGCAGAACCTCAACTTGGACTGGGCTCAAAACATCGCAAGTCACGTGCCGTCAGCAAATATGCCATGATGGGCGAAGACGTGAAACCAATTTAACGTCTTTACTTAAAAATACGTCTCGAAAGCTCACCAAACTAAGCTAACCCTGGCCAAAATAACTGAACTCCAATATAAATTATTCTTGTATTCCCAAAAAATGCCCAACCCAGCCGACAGATTATGGATGCTTCAGAATCATATACGCATGAAGCGAGCAAATGAGGTTCGGCCAGAGTTCCCCCTCACGAGAAATAGCCAAGCGCCGTTGAGTGGAGCTCCCATTCCAGCTGTACCTTCGTACGAAATCGGAGCTAAGTACGTGACTCGTTAGCTATTTACAACTCTAAGCAAAAGTGGGGTGCAATCAGAATATGTGAGCGGCAGCAGCGTTTTTGAAAAGTGTTCTTGGATCGGCCTGATCGACTAGTCTTTCTGCTCAGACCTTGTCTCGGGTTCTGCCTGTGCACGCTCTTGCTCAAAGCCCTCTGAGGCGACTTTGAGAAGCTCTTTTTTCGACTCCTCCAACCTTTGTTTTCTGGACTGAATGAGCGCATCCCTTCTTTCCAACTCCTCAATCCAGATCTGCTCCCTGACCTTCGCCTTTTCTCTAGCGAGGTCCTCGCGTGTTTTCTTCTGCTCCACAGACTCCTTCTGGTAGTAATAACCGCCAGCAACCAAAGCTACAAGGGTGAAAGCCTGGAATCCGACTCTGAAGCGGAAGTACCTCTGTGTATCCTGTTTTCTGCCCTGTTTCAACGATTTTGCGGCAAGCATAACCGCCGCGGTGGTCAACAATGTGCCGACAGGCACAAGCGGCTGTTGCTTGCACTTGAACATAAGTCTTTGCAATGTATCCATTTCGCTTTAAATAGTTAGTACCATTCATCATAGATGCCGTTATAGTCAAGGACGAATTATCATATTCACATACTCTACATCGGGCTCGGCGCTGCCGTCGAACGAAGACGGGATTTTCGACGACATGTTTAGCTGAAGAATGAGTCGCTGTACGTGTCTTTTAGTTGCTAGCGTGGGTTAGGTGTATGACAGTGCTCACCGCGAAATGCAGTGGCCAATTTGGTGGTACATCATGTATGATCAAAGGTGATTCATTCACGCAAACCAATAAAGAGCAGGTACTAGAATAGTGATTCTTGTGAGGCTTAATGGGCAAAACAATTCGACTTTAACTCACAACCGTGAATTATGAGTGGAAGAATATCCTGTTCTTCCAACCCGATCCCGACCTCTGGGGTTGCAGGCACGTGACGGTACTACAAAATGGCCGCACAGCGAAGCGGGAAGAGACGTCACATTCAGGCTGAGAAATTGAAGGGCCATGATGTTCACATATTCCTACTATTTGGGAGAATCCATTGAGGAAGCGGGGCGTTTATATAGACAGTTTCTGATTTTTACGACCAAAAAATTCGCTCTTGTAATCTCTGAAGTGCGCAATTCCAAGTTGCAATGAAACGGTATTGAGTTGAGATCTAAGCATGATTTATTTCAAGTTCATCATAACCCAGACTAAAACTGGAAACTAACAAAATCAGTCCAAATCATACACTCGTCTATTTGGCCGAAGGCCTGATTTGTATCCTTTTATTAATTTTTGCAAAAGTATCAAAAAAACAGAAAATAACAATCAATAAAGATCATCATGTCCGGGCAGATCCACCGCACACACTTTTCGTCTGCCATGGGATTCCGTCCGCGCACATAGTTTACCCCGCCACGTAGCTTACACCCCATACAACAGTCACCATGATGGAAACTTTAGCTGGAGCAGCCCACTGGGCGGTCCGCCTTGTCTCCTTTGCTGTGCTTTTCCCATTCACACACGTGTGTTTCCCCATTGCTCGCCTCTGCTATGCCATTGTGAATCACCTCTTGCTCATACCCATCTTGCTCATTTTCCGCACGGTTGTTTACGGAGTGATCTACATCCCGCTTTTGCCCTTTTTGAATGCCGCCAGCGTGGAGTACGATACTTTGGTGCCTGTAGAGGTCACGCTTTACAGGTTAGCGATTGGGTTCCTCCCACATGTTCATGTATTTATGTACCATTTCGTGCACTTCTTCATGGTGAGCTTGTTCGTGGGCACGTTTGTCGGCATGGTGGCCGGATTCAACATCAGCATTATCTCCAGGATTCTCTACATTCCAGAGGCTAAAGCGGATCATGCAGTCAAACGATTGGGTGATATGCCGGTGAAAGCACCCGATTGGAAGAGAGTGAAACGCGAAGCCCATCTCGCACCGATTCCAGAGAAGCCGGTCAGGCCAGAGATGAAAGACGAAAGTAAACCTATTGAGCAGGCCCCTCAGAGCTCGCCGGTTAAAAATGAGCCTCCCATTTTCCTGGGTCCACGTGTGCCAGAGCTTCCTGAGTTCCCGAGTGACTCTATCTTTGAAGACGATGATGGGTACGACTTCATGACATACAAGATTTCCGATGAACGGCGCAAACAAATCAAAAAGGATAATTTCAACAAGAGAAGGGAGACCAGGTATAGAGCCGTGCCGCTGCTGCTACACATGACTATCGAAGAAGAGTCTGAGTCCGAAATCACACCAACCCCAACACATCCCACCGCGACTGTATTCCCCACAAATCACGTTTCGTTAGACTACGCCACGGGCACAATTGGATCTTCCAAGACTTTCAGCACAGACAGTTCTGTGTTCAGCAAGAAGCTTGGCGACTCCCGCACAGAAGCGAAAGACGAAACATTGCATGACTCTCCAGACGACAGCACCGATGTGAGTGCCGATGAGACGGAGACGAGAGACAGAAATAACACAGGTTTGAAGCCCGCTGGAAAAAGCCGCCCAAGTCACACGTCGAATGACTACGATAAAACACATGTAGACGACGCGAGTGTGCTGAGCGCAAAAGACAAATCGGGCATCTTGTCACCACAAGGCTCAGACCAGAATGGGATCGTTGAGAAGTGAGCTCGGAGTTAGCATTCAAATAAGTCTGCATCGCGTCTCTCGGTACTTTTCCGAGCAAGTGGCAGCCTCCATCCTGCATGCTGTTGGTTGCGAAACATCCATGTGCGTTTATATTCGCGAAACGGGTTATGTGCACTCAAGTGTGATGCTGCGTGTGGGACGGTGTGTGTATGTGTGAGGCCAGGGACCGACATCCGAAGAGCGTGGGTAAATTTCTTTCGTCTTCGGTGGCATTTCGTTTTAAAGACGCCGCGTCGAGCTTGTGCATTTACTAATCCCGCGCAACGCTAACACACTATTTTTGATCCTCACCCTAAGTCTTTCGTTCAGTTTTCTAAGCTCGGCCAACATTTTCAGCGCATGAAGCTCCATTTCTACCAGTCAGATAATACCGCGGGGAAAAAGCTATCTTATGAGGCGATAGACGGCGAGCTGTCGCTTCCATGGCTCAAACACACGCGACTAGTGGCCCTAGATTCACAATATATAGAGATGGAGGCACCAAGCGATCCCGCAGTTGCCATAGCAAGAGCATTGGCGTTTCATTTACGTGACATTGGGATCTTTGATGGGTATGATCCAGATGACGGTGGAGAGAGCGGAGGATATTCGGATTTCACTTGCAAACTCGAACTACTGCTCAACCATGCTAGTCAAGAATTTCAAGTTGCTCTCAACCTATATTATCGGTATCGTGGGGACAAGAAAGAAAGTCAGAAGACCGATTTGTCAGATGTGCAGATCTCAAATTGGCTTTTCGATCGCATTGTCAACGACACAAACAGTCTGCCTCTAATTGAAATGAAGTTGAGGCATCTCTTGCAGTTGGACTATCTCAGTTGTTCTATCAATGGTCTAGATGTTGAGCTTTGATAGCGAAGGGACGAGGATGAGGGCGCGCCGGGACGACACCTCACGATCACAAATACGAGTAACAACGTGGCCTAGACTTACTCGTTTAATAATCAGGCCGTAATTCACTTCTCTATGGTATATTGTATGTTATAAAATTCGTTATTACTAAATGCAAAAAGTGTCACGGCGTTCGCGACATTTATGAGTTTGTGTTTATTGTTTGCTCAGGATTGTTTCTGATTTTGGATGTACTCAAGATAAAGATCTCCAAACACATTCCAATGGAATTTCATGAGCGTCGAAATACGATGCGAGATGCCGGTCATCTCGGAATCGGATTTCTTCTGTTTGAAGCCTTGTTTATTGCTCCCGAACTTAAGGTCCAGACTTATTCTGGCATCGGCAGTCTTGAGGGATATGGTATGCCCGACTTCGTTATTGATTTCCTTGAAAATCTTCCCCTCCATCAACCCATATACATCTGAGTTTGGTTGTATCTGCTTGATGAGCCAATTATAACTGAAGTCTATCAAGGGCTGAGGTAATTTAGCAGCTTGAGTGGCAGACAATGCGGGACCATTCACAACACTTTTCACCAACTGAATGGCGATTGCCCGAATGTTTCTAGTCCACTTGATGTTACCGTGTTCATCTGTGACGATCGCCAAAATTTCCTCTTGAACTTTCGTTATATTAGCGGCCTGAAGGCTGACTGCTCTGTACTCGAACGCGGGCTCATAACTTGTTATGAGTTGCTTGAAAAGCACAATACAAAGCTGGACACAAACGAGTTGCCTGACATCGGCTCTCAAGAGAACTAGCCTTGTGTGATCGAATGCCAAAGTCGATGGGAATTCAGTCGCCATGTTTCGACATGAAAGAAGATCTATAATCGAGGATGCGAGTACAGACTTGTAATCGTCCACGGTGTTATCGTTGCCTGAGGCTGACTGAGTTTTATTCTCCTGATTCGAGAAGAACCATTTCAATGAGTCTGAGATATCGATCTTACCATGACTAATGAGTTGGTTGAAATAATCTCTTTCGAACTCCACTGCTGTCTCGATCAAAACGGGCCTCAAGATACGTATCTGATGATTTGCCACATCTAGCTTCATTGCCTCCAAGATAGAGAATATAGACCGTAAACCTTGCACAAGTTTACCGACAGAATTTTCGGTGCTGGCATCTTCGAATTTCGATATCATTTCTGAGACCCACTGATCTCTCATGGGTGCACAGTGAGATTTGAAAACTTCACCAAGCCAATGTGCCATGGCAACAAAGTCAAAAGAGCCGCGGGTAAATTGCTGTGTCGCCAAGTCCAAATCCATAATCTCATTAACTGGAGCGCGGTCCTTAACCGGCAAGAGAGATAATAAAATATCACGTAACGTGGTGAGTAAAGCTGGCAATCTGTTGATTTTCGCCTGCTGCACGCCAGATCTGATTCGAGGCTCGAAAAACTGCTGACACTCCTTCTCAACTTCGGTCCAGTACCTTTCAATAACAGACTTCTTCCTCCTGCCCCTGTCGCCGTCCAAATTTGGCCTGAACTGGAGCTGTGGATCAAAGAGAATATCGTGCCTCAACTGGGGGTTTTTCAAAATCTCCTGCAAATCTATTTCTTTGAGTGATTGCAAATTGATTGGTGGGAGAATCGGAGCTGCCGGCGTGGGCGCAGGCAAGTTGCCAGAGGGCCGTATGCGTCTATGAGGTACCGGCCGCTCCGTGACTGCTTGTCCTGCTCTGCATGGGCGCACCGGGAAAAGTTGCTGCTTCAACAAATTTGCCCTTGAAGTGTAGTTGATGATAGGCAACGAACGGGAACGGTACTTCCGCATCAGTTTCAGAGGTTTTGCAACATTCGGAGTCGGTGCTCCTGCCGTTGGCGGAGCGGGGCGTGGAACATTCTTCACAACCTGTGGCGGGCGCAAAGGTATGTTCTTGTGACCCAAGACAGGCTCAAACGGCGGCGTTTCTGGCTGTGCAAAGTGTAACTTGGGCTCTGCACTCGTACGAAACTGTGGTACAATATTCTCGTCTGTGCAGAGGTCGTGATGCTTGAGCATAATGTGTCTGTGATGATGCGGGAGCGGACCCTGATGGTGATGACGATGATGGTGGTGAAGGTGATGATGCTCATTATGCTGTGTCATATCCAACGGCGTCAGCGTCAGCGGTATCGGGTCATGCGGCCCAGCGGAATTCTCGTCACGCAGTGGAGGTTCCGGCCGGGGCAGTGGATGTTCTTTGTTGGTGATCACTGAAGCGTCCAATCGAGCCCTCTTCGACTCGCCACTGATGGAATTTCTGCCGCTAGCCTGCTCGAAAAACACGGGCCGCAAAGATTCCTCCTGAAGCATCTGATCCTGATTTTCATTTGCATTATTGAGCTGTGAAGTCATCGTTTGCCTTTCTATTATATGTTGTATGGGGTGAGAAGACGTGAATGTGGTTTTGCCCTTGAATTTGAATGAATAGGTCTTCTGGCCTTTGTATGAACAAGAGTGCCCTTGAGCAGAGGGTAAATGTGAAATAAAGTGGGGTGAGGGGCGGCGCCTGCTAACTCAACGTTTTCAGCGGGCAGGGCAAATGTGTGACTCGAGCCCAAGTGTATGCTTTTATCCTTTAAACTGCGAAGGTAGAAAAAAAGCGTGTGATAAATGTCTTCGTCCCCTGTATAAAATGAAGTGCCGGAGTTAGGTGGCCTTGGAGGAGAGGGGAGGATTTCGGGGATATAAGTGGTAATATTCGAAAAGCCTTCAGCAAAAGGAATATGGTGGCAAAGAAGATGAAGGAGGATGAAAATGGAAATAAGAAAAGCTTCGGAAATAGATATAACGTGAAACAGAAAAAAAAAAAATTACAAATCGTAAGGGGTGACACACCAAATGGCGATATGTATGAGGGATGACCGATTAAGCGCAGGCCAAAAAAGCCGCAAGCCTCATGAGAGTGTTGCGAATAAAAAGCAGTGTGTAAGCAGGCCAGAAAAAGAAAGAAAAAAAGAAACGGGCTCCTGCGGGCATGCACTCTCCGCGCTAGTTGCGGAACAGGGCCGAAAAAGACGGAATGGCAAAAATAAAAAGCAAATGAGTAGATGCAAGACCGGGAAAATAGAGCAAATTCGCAAAGTCTTTAAAAACAGATTTAAAATAAAGCAAGCTTCGAAAAGTTCCAAATATACTTTCCCTAGTCGCTACGTAATATACTGAATAATTGGTAAGCACATCGGTTTCACATGGATTGGTAGTAAAGCTTGAGTAAATAAGCTTGGTATCAGCATGTTACAAATGTACCAGGAAGTTAAAAAGCAACTCGTCTGAAGAGCTCAGAATGTTTCATGCAGGCACATGAAATATGAGGATGATGAGAATGCGCCCTCGTATCACCGTTGGCAAATTCCGCGCATTATCGTTTTATTCCAGCTTAGAACTTCAATTTCGGTCATAAAGCATTGATATCCAGGAAGACAGAACAATGAGAAAGAAGTGATCAAAAACTATTGTTCAACTGTATGACACTTGCCTCATCGTCTTGCTGCAACGGTCGGAAAGACCTTCCAGAGAGTCTATCATAAACTTCACTTTGTCCGACTAAGTTGTTAGTTTCTCAATCCTACTAAAGAACATTGAACGTCCTAACCAGTTCCCTTTGAAACAGAGATAAAATTTGTGGTAACTTCCCGGTATGTGCAGATTTGGATACTGTAGTCTGATTGATCTCATCAACCCCCCTCCCCCCGGACTTATGAAGAAGCGATCTTATCTCAGCGGGCGCTGCGAATGAGGAGGCGGAAAATGATATCCGTCATATGCCGGGTATTTCGCGGTCAAATGCCGGCATAGGCTAGACGCATGCAGATCTACAGGTCAGGCTATCGGGAGTTCCGCAGTTTTTTCTCAGCAAATAGATTCGCGAAAGCGAGCACTCAGCTTGGGCTCAAGATTTTCAAAGAATTTGAAAGAGCCGAAAATTTGACAAAGTAGATAGCAGACATAGGGATACAAAGTTCTAGCTCGGATGAGAACAGTGCTTGCTAAAGCAGTGCATATACGGGGATATATGCAGGTCCGCGTATTTTGTGGCTAAGCCAATTTGTCTGGCCCCACTACAAAGTTTCGAAGAATACCAAGGATTCATATTGATCAAGGAGATGAAGAGAAAAGCTGAGTCGTTACCAGTCAGTGCCTCCAACAATAAAGCCGTGAGCGCAGGCGCGCAAGTCAAGCTCTCTTTTCTCTTGAATTATGCAATGAATGACAAAAAAACAAGCATCCCGCTGAGCTCTTTCGGATCTATCGCTAGAAATGATCCCGAGCCGGCCGAGCGTCGGCGTCTCAAAAAAAATTGTCTCCAAACTCTGCGCATGCAAGCACAAAGTGTGATTACGAAAGAAACATCAAATTAGGTGGCTATTCGAGAGACTTTCGAAAGGCCGTTTAATTATATCTTGCGCTTTTTCGCGTTTGCGGCCTTTTCATTCTCGACACATCTTTGAGCTCGTAAGTACAGATGCGTCTTTCACTCCTATCTTCCTGCACCTATCTCCTGTGCTGAGCTCCGCCCCATGACGTTATCGACTGTGCGTCCTGCGCGTATCGGCTTGCCGTAAGCGTCCTGTTCGCGTAAGAGGGCCGTGAAAAGACTTTCAAGAGATTGTGACGTAAATCAGCCATCAAAGTTTTAAGGCTGGGACAATCAGTAGTATATCAGAAGCTTGCAATTTCTGGAATTGTGAAATTACTTTGCACCATGTTCAAAAGATCGATATCTCTGCGATGGAATCAATCGATTAGAGCTTTGTACACTCCACTCATGCGCTGCCAACATGGCGTGTCAGATCAAGTTGCTAGGTGCAACCTGGGTTTGGGGTAGATGGAAAGAAGTGCTCTTGATCCTGATGTTGCAAAAACCGATTGTATGCTGAAGACCGCCTCGTCCTTTACACTAAGGTGTCATAAAAAGTATGTCTGTAGATAAACATTTTCAGTACTGATATCTTGGAAGACAGCAACTAGAAAGTGGGGGATTTTGTCGGTAGTTGGATCGTGGCATGATTATTTCTCCACCTTCGCCCGCCCCGGGTCATCAATAAGCCGTATGTGTGAGGTTCGCTCGATTGGGGATTTTTTTTTTCCAACGACGCGCGAGTTAGGTAAGGGTTGCGGCCCGTGCGCATTGCATCATTTCGCTGTCTCAGATGACCCAACCAGCGGCAATTATTTTTTCTTAGACGATGGAGTGCATTGAGGGCAACCGTTTTCCTTGTTCTCGCCACTCTTGCAGGAAAATTCTCGATGACCGCAATATGCCGAAGCAAACTGATGCAAAGAAAGGAAGTATCGAATAGACCACCGATTAGAGCTCACATGCGCGTCCGAGAGTTTTGCAAGAATGTTGAACAGTACGCTCCGGAGACTCTCTTCATGCAATATGATGAGCGGATTGTTCACGCCCAGTGAGATTTCCTCCAACAAGCGCTCAAGCGTTTGCATTCCGTATTTAGGCACATGCACATAAACCATAGCGCTTAAGTGGCTTTTTTTCTGAATTTCTTTTTTCGAGACTTTTTTTCCCCGAATCTCTCCTCGCACTTGCATATCCGTATACTGTTTACCATTCGACGTTCTCCATATCTCATTCATTTCGCTCTGCGGTCCAAATAGATTCACGTTTTATCCATCAATTTGTAACCACGCCTCAACGGAGCATTTTTTTCAGATAGTTGCCGCTAACCGCTTTCTGAATAAAGGTTTTTTTCGCAACTGTCAGCATATGTCTCACTTGCACTTGCATTCATTTATATCCAGGCAGCAAAGTCACCAGCCACAAGACAACTTCGTTGACTACTGAAAAGCACCTTCTGCTCGGCACATTTCAGAAACAAAGTCGTTTGCTCTAGAATTTTTCTGAGTATATATTTCGTCCATTCCGCAAAGTCCGCAGTCTCCGCCCCGCAAGGCTTCCGCACATCTCATCTCGGCTTTATCCGAAGACTTTCTGTCACAATCAAATCTCACGTTAAGTTCTTATTTATGGCCTCTTCCACCAGTCTTAACGGTACCGCTCCGTATGGCAAGCAACATGGGAACGAGGTACCCCACCCAAACGAAATGCTCCATCCTGGATCATATATACCGCGCGGGGCTCTGATTGACCCGAACCATCCCGGAAGTCGAGACCTAGCCGGCAACACAACTAACCATGATCTAAGTGGAAGGAGTGGAAACAACAGCCCCAGCACAGGGACGAGTAGCTCGGGCAAGTCACAAACAGTATTCATTCATAAGCTTTTCGACATGCTTGAGGACCCCAGCCTATCGCATCTCATCTGGTGGTCGCTGACGCAGGACTCGTTTTGCCTCTACCCCGGCGAAGAGTTCCTGAACGTCTTGGCACAATATTTCAAGCACACGAACATTGCGTCTTTCATTCGTCAACTCAACATGTACGGTTTCCACAAGGTAAACGATAATTTTCAGGCCGACGAGAAACACCTGGCCGAGGTGCAGCAGTCGCAGCAAACTCGCTGGGAGTTCCGACACCTGGCGAACCATTTTCGCAAGGGTGACATCGAGTCTTTGAATCTAATCAAGCGAAAATCTCTGAAGGTGATGAGTTCACACAAGGAGATCGTCAGCTTGAAAACGCTTCCTCCCACGCTGAGTGCACCAGTCGCGGAAGAGAAACCGAAGAATGAATCTCCTTCTCTGGAGCAGTATCACCTGTCGGTATACCAGCAGCTGTGGAACCAGCTCGGGGTGCCCGGGGCGCCCGGGGCGCCCGGACGTGCCACTACCACA
This sequence comes from Metschnikowia pulcherrima, assembly GCA_009746055.1. Lineage (NCBI taxonomy): Eukaryota > Fungi > Ascomycota > Pichiomycetes > Serinales > Metschnikowiaceae > Metschnikowia > Metschnikowia pulcherrima. Next base: position 609,614 of record VFXK01000010.1, read on the forward strand.
AAAGAACCGCAACGGCAATCGTCTGTTTACAACCCGGTGATGGGTCAGTACTATCCTGTGTATGCGCAAGGGGTAGGCTTGCCACACCTGCCCAATTCGCCAGCGCTCAGCGAGCAGCCAATGAACTCGCCGTCGTACTTTCTCCACCTGCCCCTGCACCCCGTACCTCCCCTGCTGCGGCAAACTTCCGTACAAACGCCAGCACTTTCGGTAGATCTGTCTATGAACTTTCGCTTGATTGAACTCAACACAGCAGTTAACAGCTTGAAAAGTGCTTATCTGGACTTGCTTGCACGGCATGAGGCGTTGAGCGCACAGCATGAAAAAGGCCAGGCAAACCTTCTCCAGCTTACCGAGATTGTTGAGAAAATGTCGCAGAAAGACGCTGGCGTAAAGCGCGAAGAAATTGACCGGAAAGTGGCGAAAACGCCGGTAAATAAGGTGTTGTCACCGGGTCACGACAGCATGTCGCCCACCACAACGGCTCCCAGCAGCGCTGACTTGGCGTCGTTCAAGCACCAGTTGAAAAGCAAAATCGCAGGCGTTCCCGAATCAAGGAAGCAGCAAAGCTACCATCTTAACGACAGTGGAGCAAGAGCTCTTGTACCCGGGATCGTGCCACAGCCGTACCCACTAAACCCAAATTACACTTTATACAATGACGGCATGCTTCGGCATCTGAACGTGGCACCCGAGGAACCACTGGGGCGGCCGCATGCTCACCGACAGGTTTCCGTGATGGACCCGCTTCAGCCGGCGCCTTCTTCCCAAACACGTGGTGCAGCCCCAGCGCAGCCCGGAAAGCCCGGCACGGAGACCAAAAATCTGGACGAAACCACTCACGAGCCTCCGCAAGTGGCCGTTCCGCCTTATGTGCAAGCCTATCAACCGTTTGCACCCGCACACGCTTACTATCAACACATGGTACATGATGGGCAGCTCCGCACTTCGTCCTTACCCGTGATGCTGCACCCGCTCCCACAACGGCTAGCGGCAGGCACGCCGCAGCGGCACTCGCTCAATTCGCTAGTACACTACCGAAGCGAAGAGGATCCCAAGGGGGTGGCTGCAAATCCGTCCGGGGTTGCAAACGCGTCCGCGGTCACGTCACGTCCCTCCACAGCGCTTAAAGAGCCCTTACCGATCACGAGGGCTCTTCTGGAAGACAACCCTTTGAAGAAACAATTACCATCGATGGAGGAACTCAACAAGCTGTTGCGTAGCGGGTCTCCCGGGCGCAAGTTTAGTTTGTACGGAGATGACGAGGAGGCGCTCAAGAGAAGAAAAATAGACGAGTAGATAAAAAAAATTGGGCAAATAGAACACAGGAATTAATAGAACATAGCCCGGCCCCGCTCATCATTGTATCGGCATTGTGCCTCTGCTAATAATCAGCCATGTTATTGTGCCTATTGCGGGGTATATGCACTCTGCGGGTTCCTCGGCGCGACTGCGACAAGACCAAAACAATCTATAATTAGGTTTTATATTCTGCGATACCCCTTGCATAAAATGGCAGTTTCGAAACCAAAAGGCTCGTATCCGCAAAGCAGGTTTAGGGCGGTGCTCGCAAAGAAAACGTCACACAGGATCGCCAAGGACAACACCGACATGTTGGTATACCTTGTGTACATGGACTACCTCAGTAAGCTCTTACACAGTCAAGACGGGACTGAGCTTACCGAGAGGTCAATCGAGGAAGCACATGAAAAGCTCATGAAACAGTACAAGGGCTAGGTGCTGTCAGATTTAGTGCTCGAGTAGACGTCCCAGGTGATCTGGCCAAACGATTGAAGCGTCACATTCGCAGCATTAAGAGGGTGAATGAATGAAAACCAATTTCGTGAATCACAGAAACGTCGCGTGAAAGACAAAAAAAAAAACACCCTGTCTTCATCTCTGCTTGAATTCCTGACTTTGGGCCCTTAAGGGAGACTATATTGACTACCTTATGGGAGGCGCGAAAGTGTTTCAATGCAGCTCACAATGGATGGGATCGCCTCTCTGTTCGACTCCAGTAAGGGGCACTCATGATTCAGCGGCCTATTGATCAATTAATTTGAGTCAGGGCTGCCACATTGGCCTCGGGTCGATCTGTTGGGTAAGCGACAGAACCGGTTCTGTATGCATTCATTCATGAGATACACCCACTCACAAAGATTGCTTGAATACTCTCGCACATCATCCCTAGCTTTTCGTGGCACATGGCAAAGAGCTGAGGAATATTCCCATGATCTTTTGGCCGTTGTCAGCATACACAACTCTCTGACACAAGCGACACTTGGCACGCATGCATATAGCGCATATAGCTAGGACATCGACGCGTCATGATTCTAAAGCGAGGATTACCGCGTTCGACTACTTTCCTTGAATAAAAGACTGGTCGAATCAAAGGTGAGATGAATCGAGTTTTGTCTGAGGACTTCTACCTGTATGTACATGTGTTGTTCTATATATATAATGTAAATGAGCGTGTTGGACTAGAATGAGCCATGTGGATTCCTCAAGGTCTCGATGGTGGCTAGCGCTTGGCGAGCATCGTTTTTGTTGAAAACAAATAAGCCCTGAAGTTGGGCCGTCGAGACTTTGCCCATCAAACCAAGCTCCTTGAACTTATCGAGGAACTGTTCACATAACTCCTTGTCCAGATAAAACCGCAAGAACATTCTGCGCACCTGCGACTCCGTTGCGTTATTGACCATGACTTTATAATCGACTCTGCCGGGCCGTAACAACGCTGGGTCCAATCTTTCTGGGTGATTGGTCGTCATGAAAGTGATGCATTCCTCCGCACTGGCCACACCGTCCAAAGCATTCAAAAGACCCGAGAACGTCACCCCGCTTTGGAACCCTTGCTCTGAGGTTTGCGCTCTCTTGTTAAACGCAGCATCAATATCCTCCAATAGCAAGATAGAACGGTTCGGAATATGATTCATAAGGTGATTGAGTCTATCATCGGTCAAATTGTTTTCCGAGAGATTGAGGATGCAAATGTCATAATCCAACTCGCCGGCCAATGCCTGAATATAGGACGTTTTCCCGCTTCCTGGCGGGCCATACAAAAGGTACCCTCTTCTGTACGGAATGCCGCGCTCATGGTACCATTCGCCATTCAGCAAGAAATCCTTCACGTCGGCAATTATGGCCTCGCTCACACCTTCGTCCAAAATCACCGAGCCCAACACGCGTTTCTTGCGCGGGTTGCCAAACGGCCGCCACTCGGGGCCCCAGGACGAGTAGAGCACTGTTTTCCCCTCCTGCGCCTTCAACGCCATGTGTTTTGCCTCTGTGAGCAAGTCTGAAAACAAATGTCTGTCGCTGTACAACGTGGTGAGTTTCACCGTCTCGAACGGCGTGCCGCTGGTCATGTCTAGCAATTTGCCCAGCCGTTCTCTGTTGACGAGCATGTAGGCACCTTTATATTTGATGAGGTGCTTCCCGGGCCCCGGAACAAGCGAGAACTTCGTGGTCAGCGCACCGTTGTCGTGTTGCGTGAACATCGTTTCTACAGACAAGTGCCTTGAGCGGCGCTGCTTGTACTGGGACATCCACTCCAAAAACCATAAGTACAGTTTATCTTTCGACGGAATCTCCAAGTCTACAAGCATTTGACGGTAGATGAATCCCAGCCCTTTCACCACGCCCTGCCGCGCTACGGCCAAGCCCGTGCCCAAAAGCATTAGCCCACCGCCCGCTGCAAAGTACGGGTTGTTGCCTATCACCTCGGCAAACGTTGAGCGCGCCATGCCAAGCACGGTACCCCCCGAGTCATTGCGAATTTTCTCAAAGTCAATTGCCGGCGGTTGCTGAGACATCAAGAACGAATTGTGAAGATTTCAGAGGGGCTTTTGAAGACTTTGAAGGGTGTTGGACAAGACCTGGATTCGGCCCGAGAATAGGACTTGAGAGGTACATGTCGCGCAACGCATCTGGGCCGCGGCACGGGTCTTGGGCCAGGGCCATTTTCAGTTGTTTAAATCATGACAATATATTCGCTGTGAAGGCTTCAAATTCTTCATCATCGTCGTTGAGTCGGAGAAGCCCGGGTCAAGATAATTTACAAAAAGGAGCGTCATCACGTCATCATTTCAGTTTCTCGATATCAATAGTGTGCTGAACTGATGAACCGCCTACACTGTAGTGAGAGCTGAGCTGAGGCGGCAGGGCCCCAAAAGTCGCATCCAGGGCCAAAGTTAAGCTCTGACAAGGTTACACTCTGAGATAGCTAAAGACATCAACACCAACCAAAGCCCGCTTTTGGTGAATTCTTTACTTCAATACTTTGAAAGCTTCTTTCGGTAAAACTACATCTTTTTTTTCTTCTTTAATTACTTCAGCCTATTTTGTGTGGTTCGTCATACCTTATATTACTCTCGCTTGCTGCGCACAGGCGACACTCAGGGCCGGCATGGATCGATCGATCGAGCCACCCTGGGACAAATCCAGATTGGGGCACACCATATACTTTACGAGACACACAAAATTCACCAAATTACACACAAAACAGGACAAAAAATATAGCAATGGATTCCCAGAAAGATCACGAGATTGCTGAAGTGGAGCTTGAGTCGGCAACGGAGCTCAGTCTGCAGCCAGCACCACCCCAGAAGTCGATGGAGAAAGTTGGCACTCATAACCCTTTCGTCAGCGGTAGTTTTCGTTCAGAGAGTATACCAGAGCCAGCCGAAGCGCCACTTTTCCCCTACTTGCCCACCAGCGTGCCGCAGCAGGTCTTGCGGGCGCTTCCATACAAAACGCTGAACAGGATCCTCGATGATATGCGCTATACGCCTGGATTATATGCCTTACGCGGTGAGTCGGACGTGAATTCGCTCTTAAGCGCCCGGCCAATCGAGTATATGCACTGGATTGCGGATCACTTCCAGGAAATGGACTATGCGTGTCTAGTGTTGAACAATCCCGTCCCGCACGCGCCCTCGGTGTCGAGAACTGAGCACAAGAAGGACTCTGTTGTGGTATCGACGGTAAGGGGCTTAATCGTTGATAAGAAGGCCCACTACGGCGGTAAAACAGGCCATCCGCTCCACAAGAGCCAAGCAGTCACAGCTCATTTCAAAGTCCAGGTCTTGTCCCCGCTTCTGGCACGAAATTATCAGGCTACAGATAAGATCCAGTACCACGCTATCGGGCGCGAAATGGTCTCCGTGGACGACCTCAATTTCCTCACGGATTCGAGCACAAAGGGCGAAAGTGTTATTGATGACGCGTTCTTCAAATCCTTGAACTCAGCGGGTAACTCGCTCATGCGCGTGACCGTGTATCGCCCAGAATTCTCTCCTGAGGAGCTAGTTTCCTTTGCAGACCCAGCTAGAATCAAGCAGCGATACTTGGCAAACATAGACACATCCACAGAGTCTCTGCTGTCTCTGAGCGGCGTGCACAGCCCAGTCCTGTGTTTCCAGACATTGATAAAAGTACTTAAAGGACCGGTACTTCTTCCTGAAAACGAGGCAACTCACACAATCAGTCGCAAAAAGACGCATTTGGACGCTAAGATTGAAGTTGACTTGCTTTTCAAAAAGCTTGGCTTCACTTCGGGCGAGGACGCTGACAGCTTGGTGCCGCCAAACTTATCTGATCCTTCAAATCGGGCTTTGCGAGAAGGGTATATCAGGAAAGCAATCGAACTTATATTCTTGGGCAAATCTCTTCCTATGCAAAGCAAACTGAACGATTTTGATGTGCATTTCTCCTTCAGCGACAACTTGTCGCAGGTGCACACACTTTTGGCTGAAGTCGACAAACACGCTACTTTAACACTGTGGAATGACTATTCCAATAAATACCCAGCATACATTGCGTTGAGCAGCTATGCATTTTTTCAGGATGAGCTTATTATTCGCTGTTATGAACACACGGTAAACTCGGATCCGGAGGACAAGATGCACTACGTTGACTGTTTTACGCAGCTTTTAGCGCTCAGAGCGCTGAATGGATCGACAAGGCTTCTGTCATACTACAACAATCAGTTTCAAAAAGGCCAAATGTACGGTATGACCGATTATCGCAATGCACTTCTGGCATTGGGCATTGTGGGCGTTTCGGATGAAGACATTGTGGACGAATCAGCGATTGTGGAGATGTATAAAGCAGCGTGCAAGCAGGACCCGAGTAACTTCACTTACTTCGGCAAGCAATTGCGTACTATCTGCGCAGTCAAGAGGAGCCCTTTCATTGAAAACTTTCTCCGCACCGAACTAGTGCCCGAGACTGTGGCACTTCTGGAGTTGCGGATCGAGAGTCTTACAGAGGATGAGGTTGTGGTGACTGCATACGAGTACCGTCTTGACGAAGTAATGCAGCTGGTCAACTTCGTGGCCACCAGCCCTGAGATTGTTTTTTTGCAGAAATGTTTGCTCCTGATCGCTGTTTACAGAAAGAGCTACATCTTGATGTCGTATATTGATGTTCACATGCCTGAGCTTCTGCAAGGCTCAAAGAACTTTCACTTAGCCGAATCAATGGCATTGTTTGAGATTGATGATTCCACCAGCGACTTTGACGTTATCTCCAAATATCAGGAAAAGCTGGCATCCTCTGTTTACGGCGACGACCTCGACATCCGCGACTTGCGAGCTGCATTCGATACAATTGCTCGGCACAGGAACTCTGACATTTTGCTGAGCTTTTTGAAAACCGGCAAAATCGATGAGTCTTTACTACCAGCGGAGAACTGGCCCACCGGTTTGGACAATATTGGCAACACCTGCTATTTGAACTCCTTGCTTCAGTACTATTTCTCAATAAAGCCCCTCAGGGAATTTATTTTGAACTTCGACGAGAAAAATGTGGACCTTCTGAAGCTCGGCTCACGGAAAATAGGTGGGCGGCTTGTGGAGGAGGCCGAGGGTGGCCGTTCAATTCAGTTTATCTATCGTCTTCAGGAGTTGTTTAATGAGATGATATCGACCGATAAAAGATACATACAGCCGAGCAAAGAATTGGTTTACCTCTCATTCCTTCCACTTTCGCAATTGGTAACATTCGAGGACGAGAGCCAGCGGCCGGTTCTGTCTGACACCGAAATGGAGGATTATTCAGGGAGCAAAAGCGCCGAGGAGTCCATTCTGGACACTGATCCGTTCTCTGACTCAAATCCAAAGTCAGCCGACTCTGACTTGATTCAGATGGACAGCCTGGAAAGCGAGAATCAGGAGAGTGTCATTTCGGCAACCAAAGCTGAAAACATCAAAAAAGACGTTCAACCACTGACCAAAATCATGAAGATCGGAAGCGAGCAAATTGAAAGCGCTATTGAAATAGGCAGACAACAAGATGTCACAGAATGCATCGAGAATGTCACCTTTCAGATCGAGACAGCCCTTGAGCCTGAGTATCTTGAGGATGATGGTGAGCAGTTTGATCTCATCAAACGTCTTTTCAGTGGTCGCACCAAGCAGACAATCACACCCTTGGAGACAGACAAGCCACCAAGAGTATCGTTCGAAAGATTCTTCAGCTTGATCATCAATGTGGGCGACCATCCGAGAGATATCTACGATGCATTAGATAATTACTTTGGTGAAAATATCGTGAAGTTGGAAGAGGGTAAAGTGAAAATGTCCGCCACAATTCTGAAAACTCCAGAAATTTTACAGTTTCACGTCCAAAGGGTTCTTTTTGATAGAGAACGTCTCATCGCTTACAAGTCGCTCGAGGTAATACCTTTTGGTGAAAACATTTACCTCGACAGATATCTCGATACGGATGACACTGAAGTTTTGAGCAAAAGACAAGAAGTGTTTGAGTGGAAAACGGAGATTAGCAAGTTGTCAGAAGAAAAGCTGGCCATTCTCAAAGTTGATCCCGACACTAATCTTTCTGTTGCCGACTCATTGAACTCAACGTTGAGATATTTGAATGCGAAGGTTTTGGAAAATGAGGATCTTCACATCAAACAGGAGACACTCAATGCTATACAACACCAAATCGAGATGTTGAAGGTTCGCATCCAATCTATCAATACCAGGATTGAAAGGCTCCAAGAGAATATTTCGAGTCAGTTCAAAACCTACAAGAAATTTGGTTATACTTTGTTCGCAGTGTTCATACATAGAGGTGAGGCATCATATGGACATTACTGGATTTATATCAAAGATCCCAAGAGGGGAATCTACAGGAAGTATAACGATGATACGGTCACGGAAGTGCCGGCTTCAGAGGTATTCAACTTCACTGAGACGAATACTGCCACACCATATTACATGGTATTTGTCAAAGACGACTTGACTGAAGAATACATTGAGCCCCTCAAGAGAGTCATCAAGTGCTAATATGGAGCGGTACTTACCCAGCTATATGGAGCGGTACTTACCCATCGATTTGGAGCACTTGATAGCATGGGCTTCACTTTCTTCACTATAGAGCTCTGATAGGAAGAAGGCTTCCAATAACAGCACACTTCTGAGATCTATGGAGAGGTCATCAATTGGCGACTCAATCAAATGCTAACTCTAAAGCGAGAGCGCTGCTGGCAAGGTGTACATGACGTCCCGTAAAGATAAATAGAGTCATCCGTATTTTGACTCTGTCTAATGGCACTAAACTACTTAATTGGCATCAAAGAGCCCCTCTTCTTCCTCTTTAGGCCGCACCCTCGAGTTTCATTGCATTCGAGAATTTATTGGAACGTGGTATCAACCCTATTGTCAAGATGGGCTTAGGTGAATTGGTTCAAAAGGGCGGGGCTCACAAACAGAATCATGAATCCCACATCTTGAGCCATGGCGAACCAAATATCTCGAAGACGAATGACATCGGAAGGCTACTCAAAGCCACGCTTGTGAGAGATTTCGAATTCCACGCGGCCGAATACATTGAAATCATATCCAACAGTGATTTCACATGAATTCAAGTATATTTCGGTTAAACGTGCACACAATTTCATGCTTGTGACTTCTCTATGGACTGCAATACAATATTTTAATACTTCCCCATTGCCCTTGTGTTATTAACCCAGATTTTATCAGAATGAAACTTTCTGAATTGTGCTTTTGAGTCACAGTGTTGTCAAACGAAATAAGGTCTATGCTTTCAAGAGATCGAAGTCAATAAACAATGTAGGCGGTCTACTTGCTGAGTGAAATATCGCAGAACACGGCCTTCAAATCAGGAAGAAATGGGGAACCGAATATAAGGAGAAACACAGTTTCAACGGTTATAAAAACGTCCAGATCTCATCTTTATCAAACGGTCTTCCCTCATTTGTTTACAATGCATGCAACGAGAGAATACACAATATTGTTTACATCTATCATATCAATCACAGCATTGGAGCTTAGAGGTGGGGGCGGAACTGGAGCAAATTCTTCTAGCAGCCAATGCATAAATTCTCTGAGAACGCTTACCACTGCCAGCACCCCTCAAAGGATACCATTCCCCAGCGATCTTTTCGTCTCACAAAAAAGCACACTTCTCTTAGGTGAGATGTTCGAAAGATTCTACGGGCTATTGATGACACCTGTGAATGAGACAAGCTTTGATGTTTTCAATTTTAGTGAGCGTTACGAAACCCTCAGCTTGATGCTTTCCGAACTCATAATTGCCGATACAATAGAGGCTTTTCCTGATAAGTTTAGACATCAACTCGCATTCGCCATCCATGCATTTCGAACAATGACAATTTCTGCGCATAAAATGAGACGGTATGGAAGATATGGCTTTGGTGGTCGACCCCTGGATACAAGCTATTTATGCCTCTATGAAATCACCTTGATAAACGTGCAGGCCTTATCCATGGCTGATGCACAAGGTAGACTCAAAGATGCGTCGAATAGCGAGAACAAGGTCTCAAGACTCCGGCGCAGATTGCGTTTTTGGAAAGAGGAATTTAAGGAATTAGGGAATGTTGCGCCGAGTTTGCATCTCGAGTATAGGAATCAAGCTAGACAGACTGAGAAACATATAGAAATGTTGGAAGATTCCATCACAGTGTGAGTGGGAACTTAGAAATGTTCGATGCTTTTATTAATTGATTTTGAAACGCAAATTTCATTGAAACTTCTGATTAATGACTGGCGGACAGAATAGCTTACAAATCTCTCCACAAAACTATACATGAAAGTATATAAAACCCTGCCCAGCCTCACTACCATGCCTTGCTAAAATATCATGGCTGCCAACTAGGTTGTCGTCTCCCTAAGTTTGTTCGAATATTTTTACTTGAAATGACCTTAAAATATGAATGTTTATACTTGTTGCATTAATAATGTCAAGGATAGACGGTCTCAGCTCTTACTTGTCAGGGCTAGGACTGGGACTAAGAAAACTCACGATATAGGTGTCACCAAAAAAAAGGGTCGTGCTTAAAAAACTTAGCGCTATTTTGTACCATTCCAAAATAGCTATATTTAGGTTTCCCCGTAGTTCACGCCAAACAAACTTTCGTATAAGAAATAAGCCAACTTTATGCTCATGGCGGAACTCCATCATGAACTCAAGCCTCACCCATTTCAAGAACATTCATATTCAGTTTAGATCGTAACTTGAGAAAAAAATACACTTTTCTCTTCATTATTCCCTATCTTATTACCCACAATCTGCAACCCGGAAACCCGGGTATGAGTGTGAAATTAGAAAAACAAAAAAACAAAAATTGTCAACATGCTCCATTTGCTATCTCGGACCATTCGCAGCCACTTCGCCGCCGCAAGGCCTCCAGTCTCCACAGTGTGCGTGCTATATACACGCCGCGCAATCTAACGGCGCTGATAGCAGCTCCACTAGTCGTCGTATATCCGTACTGGTCTCTGAACCACACTAATTCCATTCACGTGCATAAAAAAGGGGAGAAAAAGACGCGTTTTCGGTTCAAACATAGCATCTGAAAAATATTACCATGAAATTGTCTCTGTGGGCGCTATGCGTGGCGATTGCAGTGGGGCTCAAGATCGAACCACTGCCGAACAATGATAGGCGGGCGCTTCTCATTGACGAAATCAGCAACTCGCTTGCTACTCGGCAAACTTTCGGCCCGGCCATAGACGTGTTTTCTTTGCAGCAAAACGACGGTAAAGATACCGATGAGTGTCCGCCATGCTTCAACTGTAACCTCCCGAACTTTGAGTGCACTCAATTCTCCCAGTGTAACGTGTTTTCAGGCATGTGTGAGTGCCGTGACGGATATGGCGGTGTGGACTGTCTGGTACCGCTCTGCGGCGGTCTTTCCGACGGAAACCGGAACCGCCCCATGCGTGAAAACGACACTTGTGACTGCAAATCGGGGTGGCTGGGGATCAACTGTAACTTGTGTACCGAGGACTCCGTTTGTGACGCTTTCGTGCCCGAGGGATTGAAAGGGACTTGCTACAAAGGTGGGTTGCTTGTCAATCGCTTTCATCAGATGTGCGATGTGACAAACAAGAAGATTGTGGCGATTCTAGATGGGAAAATCCCACAAGCGACTTTCAGCTGCAACAAGACCGCAGAGACGTGTGACTTCCAGTTCTGGATCGACCAGAAGGAGTCATTCTACTGTGACCTTGACCAGTGTGGCTACAGCTTTGACTCGCGGTCAAACACAACTCACTACAACTGTGAGACCGTCGCATGCAAGTGTTTGCCCGACCGCATGCTTTGCGGTGAGAAAGGCCTGATAGATATTTCCGAGTTTCTCACCGAAACGATCCGCGGGCCGGGCGACTTCACCTGTGACGTAAACCTGAAAAACTGCCGCTTCTCTGAGCCTAGCATGAACGATTTGATCTCCTCCGTTTTTGGCGATCCATATATCACTTTACATTGCGCCTCTGGCGAGTGTCTTCACAAAAGCGAAATACCAGGGTATGATGTGCCTCAGCGCCGCAGATTCACCACCGGCAATTTCCTCACTATTGGCGCCGTGTTCCTCGTATGTGGACTAGTGATCACATGGTCTGTGTACAGTGTGGGGAAAAGCCCGCTTTTTTCCTTGTCTGGTTCATCGGGGTACACTTCTGGGCCTGATGAGCATAATCCGCTCAGCCAAAACTTCACTCCTGCCACTTTCTCCTTCAAGAATGTATCATACACTCTACCCAATGGAGCGAAGGTGTTGAATAACATATACGGTATGGCTAGCCCGGGGCAGTGTCTAGCTATCATGGGCGGCTCCGGAGCAGGCAAGACAACATTATTGGATATATTGGCGGCGAAAAACAAGCGGGGCACGGTTCAGGGCGACGTTTACGTCAACGGACAAGTGTTGGCTCCCTCTGCTTACAAGAAAATTGTTGGTTTTGTTGACCAGGAGGACCACCTCATCCCTACGTTGACGGTCTACGAGACAGTTTTGAATAGCGCTTTGTTACGCCTCCCGCGGTCGATGAGCTTCAATGCTAAAGTATCGCGGGTCACGGAGGTCTTGAACGAGCTTAGAATTTTGGGTATTAAAGACCGCGTCATAGGTTCCAATTTTGACCGTGGTATCTCCGGCGGTGAAAAGCGCAGAGTCTCCATTGCCTGTGAGTTGGTCACGTCTCCGTCAATCTTATTTTTGGATGAACCTACGTCCGGCTTGGACGCGTACAACGCAAAAAACGTTGTAGACTCGCTTGTGAAATTGGCCAAAGACTTTGAACGAACGATTGTGTTCACGATTCATCAGCCGAGAAGTAATATTGTGTCTTTGTTTGACAAGCTAACCTTGCTTAGTGAAGGCGACTTAATATACTCCGGTGACATGATCAATTGCAATGACTACTTTGGCAAAAACGGATATCAGTGCCCTCTTGGCTACAACATTGCAGACTACTTGATTGACATCACTGTGGACCACAAAAAGATTATTCGTGTGCCCAGCGAGGCAAATGGGGAAAATGTACACGATCGGTTTTTGTCAAACCCCACCAGCGATACCGATGTCACGAGAGAATGGGAACATTTTGCCGTTCATCGGGATGAATACAACTACCAAAAGGTTGGTGACTCATCTGAAAATGGAGAAGAGCTTATCAGATTGAATACCAAGTTGCCACAATTGTTTGAAGAGTCTTCGTTCGGTATTGAGCTCAGAAGAGAAATACAAGAACTTGCAGACGATCCGCAAGAATTGCAATTGGAGCAGTACATGTTGAAAAGAGCCAGTTTCCTCACCCAGTTGTCCATTTTGAGCTCGCGTACTTTCAAAAATTTGTACAGAAACCCCAAGTTACTCTTGACGAATTACGTATTGTCTCTTGCGGTGGGTCTCTTTTGTGGTTTCATTTACTACGATGTCAGCAATGATATCAGTGGATTTCAGAACAGGCTAGGTGTCTTCTTCTTTGTCTTGGCTCTTTTCGGCTTTTCGTCATTGACTGGCTTACACTCGTTTGCACAAGAAAGAATCATCTTTATCCGTGAGAGAGCAAACAATTACTACCATCCTGCCGCATACTATCTCAGCAAGATGATATGTGACTTACTTCCACTCCGTGTTCTTCCTCCAGTCATTCTTTTGAGCATCATGTACCCTTTGATAGGCTTGACAATGGAGCATAATGGGTTTTTGAAAGCTCTCGCAATTTTGGTTCTTTTCAATCTCGCGATTGCGATTGAGGTCTTGATCGTGGGAATACTTATTAAAGACCCAGGCACCTCGACAATCATCAGTGTTTTGATCCTCTTGTTTTCGTTGTTATTTGCAGGTTTGTTTATAAATAGCGAGGATCTCAAGGCTCAAACAAAGTGGCTCCAATGGATCTCGCTCTTTCATTACGCATATGAAGCATTGGCAATCAACGAAGTGAAGGATTTGATATTGAGAGAGAAGAAGTATGGCCTTTCAATTGAAGTTCCGGGTGCAGTGATCTTGAGTACTTTTGGGTTCAATGTCTCTGCCTTTTGGAATGATATTTTCTACTTGGTTGGTTGGGGCTGTACCTTTGTCGTCCTTGGGTATGTGTTCTTGCACTACTTCACCTTTGAGAGGAGATGATCACAAAGCGTTACATTGGTAACACAAATTAGAAACTTTAGACTGGATTTAATGAGGGGAAGAAATAGCAAAAATTGTATGAGATGTAAAGCTCTTCGCCAGCCGTTGAAATTGTACTGTAGCAAATGCCTATCCATAGGCGATTCCCCCTCTCATAGAACATCAAGCAATGTCAGAGTTGATACTAAACAATCAGACAGATGTCTTCACAAACTTATTATCTCCGCATTGGTTCTATCGAATGATCAAGCTTTTACGCCGTGAATCTCGTTTATACGGGAAATATTGGCTTTGGAGACGATTATCGTATGCCTTTACATGGGCAAGCTAAATAATGTGTCTATAGGATTTTCCTTTCCATCACGCGACTTTCATACACATACGGAAAGGTGAGCCCGAAAAAGTATAGTCCACAATAATCGTCCTAAACGACATAATGACTGCATGGAATCCGCGTAAAAGTCGAAATACACAGAAGGTGTTTTTTTGTTTTGACCTAGCTAGCCACCGTCACCAACATATTGTATACAGGCAACTTGTCCGAGCGGTTAAGGAGAAAGATTAGAAATCTTTTGGGCTTTGCCCGCGCAGGTTCGAGTCCTGCAGTTGTCGATATGTTTTTGCGTCCTTCTCGATCCAGTGATTGACTTTGCTTTTTTCTTCTTCATTACTTTTTGTATTCTTTTACGTTTGAGCGCCGGATATTTCGATTCTCCTTCATCAAACTTATCGAACAATGTGAGTCTAGCTGGATGGGTCAAGGTCTAAGTCAAACAATCACCAGCATCAAAATGGCGATCAAAAGCTACACACGTGATGAAAAACAGCATGTCAGTCCAAGGTCTTCCCAATTTCAGTCATTACAAAAATAGAGTGAATCTACTGTGTCCACGTCCATCATCATTTGTCATTTTTTATTGAGGTGCATTGATCTGGCGTCTGAAAGCAGATACGATTAGGCCGACGCGCGATCCCCATCCATTAAACGTAAAGGCGTAGCAAATTCGAAAAATTACTCGGAAATAAACGTGGCCTCGTTGAAGGCAACACCCTGCTCAGAGGTGTCTCCGTGCTTGATAGTCAAGGTATTACAGAACTGGTAGATGTAAGGCTTCGCGCCCGCCACACCGCTCACAATATTCTTCACAAATTGTGGAATCTCCGCCATCACGTCGACCCTCTCAACAAGCTGCGGGATCTCGCCGTAAACCTGCGCCACAGGGACCAGGGTCGTGCCTTCGGAAAAGTTAAAAATGATGGATTTGGGCACGCTCCAGCCCACCTCATCCACCTGTGCGTTCTCGTGCACGACATCGTTATCGATCGAAGTGGCGATGATGGCATCTTTCGAGGTTAAGATGGCCACGTTCACCTTCGTCGTGGCATACGACTTGGGCGTGGTGAACTCCATCTGGACAGCGCTGAAATTCTCCGACTGGAAGTTCAAGAAATTCCACGACTTCGCCGCGTGGTGCGGCTTCATGCCCTGCAATGCCATGACAAACATGGTGTAGCCATCAATCTCGATCAGGGCGTTTTTCAACTTGATCGTACCTTTCACGGCACATCTGGGCCAAAAAGCGTGGCGCATCAGGCCCCACGGCTCCTTCACATCCTCGCCGTAGAACGTCGTGCCGTCAGCGCCAAAAATCACGCCAGGAACGAGCTTCGTCATCTCCAAGTCCACCTCAGAGTCCTTGTTCACCGTCAGTTTGAGCGTATACGTCTCGTTATTTGCGCCCGAGTTCACAATCAGCAAATTGTCCGCGTAGAAGTTGGCGCCGTCCGTGCGGAAGTTCTCGAGGGCGGTCGAAGTCCACACGCAGTTGGAATCCTCAGCGCCGGTTTTGTTATTGTATAATCTAAACGTGAACTGGGCAGTCGTTTTGATGCCCATGATGTTCGAGTGAATCACCTGCGCAAAGCCGACATACCCCGAGTTCAAGTCCGTGAAGTAGAACGTTTGCGTCTCGACGTTTGTGTAGTTAGGATGCTTCCAGGCGAAATCCTCCAAGGTGGTTTCTCTCGATACAGGTAAGCCCTGCTGCTTGATGAAATCCGTCACGGGATGAATAGCCTCGCGGCCGTACTCGGGCTCGGCGGTGCCTGCCACAACGGACAAGCCAGATTGTACCCACTTCAACATTTTATTTATGATTTATAGTCGAAAAAAATCTGGTTTTTGTGGGGAAAAGTGGTGTTCTGGCTGGGGGGAAACAGCTGATTTTATGGCCCCAGAGTGCGAGTTGCGATGTCTCGCTCGTATGCACACTCAAGGCCCTGCACTTTTATGAAGGCAAACCTAAACCAATGTCTAGGCCGAGCATCACGTGAATCCAGCGAGTTTTATCATGATGATAATGGTAAATTTTGTTCTTGCGTTTGCTAAGAAGTCTTTTTGAGAGCAGGTTTGGTGCTTGGGTCAATTCTTCTTCTTCTTTTCAGCCCTACGTTGTTCTTCCCAATGGCCATCATTGTACGTAGTGGGGCCGGCTCGGCTCAACCATTTCAATCTATCATGCCGCACCACGCCTGTGCGTGCGCCTGCCGTTTCCCTTTTTGGACATGACCACTTATTAGTAAAGCAGACAAAAAAACTAGCCAATACACTAATCTGTTTTTTTTAGACTTTTCTGGTTCTTTCCTCTTCTCCTATTTTCAATCGGCCTCTGGACTAATTTGTCCCTGTTTATCTTCTTTGCCTGGCAGCTTGATTGTTTAGACCCACTCTCAAACATGAGCAAATGAAAAACAGACTTTTCGGCTGCCTGTACAAGGTGTATATATTTTATGTGACAAGAAGCCCCCATGAAAATTGTCCGTAAAAAGTGTCAGCATACTTAAAGTTTGACATTTGGTGAATTTGCCCCGGTGTCTATGCTTTTTCAGGAATATTCAATCACCATGCGAGTCTAGCCACCATATAGGTTTTACCCCAGTCGAGCCACCTTATACGCGATTGGCGATCCTCCATGTCGACTAGATTACTGCCATGTATATTATTGCTGGATAAGGTTAGCTCCCAAATGAATTTTTAATTGAACTTGAACATTTTGGAAAGTCACCGTAATTTTCATGGCACGCTTCACTCTAACGGGCCATAATATGCGCCTGAGGCATTGAGAAGCATGACAAAAAAGTTTCTGCTGCTCATAGACCATGTTTTTGACTGAATTTTGCGGAATAGAGATGATTCAACATACAGGGTTGTGATCGTTGCTGGCGCATCGGGTGGGGGGTCAATGATGTACATCTACAGTATTTTCAGAAAACAACGGAAAAAAAATCGCTAGCTCGGTCCACGCAAAATCATTTTTGTTCGCGCAGCGGTAAATCTCCGCGCGGCGACGAGAACGTCCACGTGACCTCAAGTGTCATTAAAAAGCAAAATGTCTATAACAGGTAGGTTTACCTCTCTTACAGTTTGTTGTGACTATACATAGTGGAGTACCCTTTGCATGAGAATTTATGTCGCATGACTATATCAATGATCATCAAGTGGCAAATATCGCTGATTGCATTATTTGACTACAACACTGATGCATTGCCTTTACGAAGACACATGTCTATCTACATCCGAATGATCTTCGAATGAAAGTTTGACTATTGAAAAGGCCATAGCCCACGGATCGAGGAAAAAAGCCTAACCTTGTCTCAAAGTCCAGAGCGAACGATCATTCATTGTCCGTTGAGTGTTGAAAGTGTCTGTCTAAACGCCAATGTCCATCACTTGAAAAGAGTGTCCATCGGATTGTCGCCAAATTGTCCCGCCAAGCAAATGCTGAAAACGCCGTGGGCACTAATGAGTCATTTGTCTCAGGCATAATTCAAGTTGATCTACGCAGTCTTGAATGACAGCTCTGAAATGCGCCCGTTGAATCAGAGCCATAGTTGATTGGAGTCTGGACTTGAATGTTTCTTTCCCTTTAAACTCCTCACCTGAGATTGTTTCAACGAGTATCGGCCAGACGTTGTTAACTGGATTGAACTTCAAGGAACCCCGAGGCACGTCAAACAACGCACACTTCCGTGTTTCACATAGGACATCAATGTCGGGAATCTCTTGAGCAAAATCTCTGTCTATGATGGCGAAACCGCCCCTACCCTCTCTTTCCTTCACAAAACGCTCGAGAGTTTTGCTCACAAAATTTTTGTGCAGCTCCTTGGCCACATAGGTCCCATGTTCTCTCTCGATGGCCATGGGATCTAATTCAACGAAAGTCTGACCGTCCGGGTGGAGGGCTGCAAGTAAAGCGAGGCTCCATTTTCTGACCTCTCCCCTCTTCCGCCTATAGCAAGTGAATTCCGCACGGCTTAAGAAGACGCAATTTTGCTGATAATGTGCGCTGCAATTTGTGAGAAGCATAGCCAATGCGCCCCCTTGTAATGAGGGATAAGCACCACACATCATTTCCTGATCAGGTTTCACAATATGCATACTGAATCCACACTCTGCTGCAATGAATCTTTTGACCGCGATCTGGTTTATATCTAGTTCTGCCATGCGGTCTTCCAAGTCTTTCATAACATTACTAGTTTGTTTGTCGGGACAGTCCGCAACAATTTGTCGCACTAGCTCCTTGTCCTCTTCATCGAGCTGGCATTCTGAGCGCCCTCCGCTTCTCCCGACTTCGGGAAGCCTGGTAGGATCCTTCTCATATTTCCTCACCCAACTTTTTGCTGTGCTATAGTTGATCAACAGTCTCTTTGCTGCTTCTCTGATTGAGCCCATGCTTTCCGCGTAAACTTTAAAGAAATTCTCCAACTCATTGTCGGAGTAAAATCGGTACTTGCGTGTTGCTTTATTCCTTGATTTATTCTGTATTGATGACTTTTGCGCTTTGATAGACTTGCTCAATTTTTGAAGACCGGCAGCCATTAGCGAACTTTCTTGATCTGAAGTAGATTCCATAACTAGTGTCAGTGTTTTCCCAATAAAGTTACGAGAGTTGTTGATTACCTATCTTGATAAAAATTCAAGAACAAAAGGGTACTCGCACAAAAGCGCATCTTCATTTTCCAGCGGTGTGAATTGCACCGCGATGGTTGTGTGTTGCAAGGGGTGCATACTTCTAGCGGCAAACTTCAACTTGTGTCATCATTGTTTTTGTAATGTCAATATTAGACACCCTAGGAGATAACGCTCTTTGATAGATTCGTAAGGGGACTAGTAACATATCTCTGTGCAATGAAAATTCCGTTACCCCGGAATTTGCCGGCTTTCAAAAGTTTGAGACTATGAGCGTCCGGTCTGCGCTCCCTTGGGATCAACTTCTATTCAATGGCATGAGCGAAACTCCGCGGGCAACCTTAGAAAAAACATGCTGGGACCTCTGTTGAGCCTAAAATGCTCTCATTTGACGTATTATGTTGATAAAGAGCACAATAGGCGTCAAGGAGTGAGGAAAACACCTTACTATGGACATTGACGGGAGAAATTTAGAGACGACTTCAATTAGGGGGCCATGTTCACCACATAAACTAGCTTTTCATGAGGTAAGAGTAGAACGAAAATCATCAAAGCGAGAAAATCTTTGAGTAGGTTTGGCGTGAGTTGCGCCCATCTCTCTTTCTACCGCTTTCGCCATGTGAGTTGAGCGACGGTTGAGAGAAGTCAGCATAATCTTCGCAGCTTCATGAGCTAAAAAAAAGAGGCGAAGTCGTATTCCACATCCGTTAATTTTTGAAATAAAATATCGTTTGAAAGCTTTATGTCTTTTGTAAAACAATTCAAACCTAATAGTCAAATCATTTAATTAGGTTATGTCATTTAAACGGACATGGTTATTTAGTGAGGTGAAGCAGTTTGTCAGGACAATCTGAACACAGCAGTCAAATCATTTTGCAGAGCTATGGCATTTCACACGGACGTGAACATCAATTGGGTAAAGTGTTAATCCCAAATTAGCTCTCGTCTAGTTTGAATTTTGCGACATGTTTTACTTAGTTTTTCGGGACAATTTGATTTTGGCAGTCAAATCATTTCGCGAGGTTGTGGTATTTCCAGGGACACGATCAATTGGTAAGGTGAGACAGTTTACAAAGACAATCTGATTCCCTCAGTCAAATCATTTCGCGATTTTATGGCTTTTATAGTGGATAAGATCAATTCTACAAGCTTTACGTGATGACTCCACGAAGTATATAGGAGAACAAATGATCTGTATTGCGGAATTGAAGAATGTCACGCCGGTTCAGACGCGGCTTTGGGATCAGCTTATTCAGTCGTTTGGCCATACAAGGGCAACAAAAATTTGAAAGAATATGAGTACCTTGATCATTCAATATCAGTTGGTTTGAGGAAGACATCGGGGTTCTTGATGCGCAGTACAGGCGGATTAGGACCTAATAAACACACTTTGACTATCGTTTCGAGCGTCACGCCCTCACAACACTTTTCCTAGTCCCAAGTCTTTCAAACATGCCCAATCGAATCTTTTCGCCTCGATTACCTACAGTGCTACTTACACCGTGACAGAAAGATGGAGCTTGTGTGCTCAGATTATGGTCGAGGACATTATACACCCCTTCAACCCGCTTGTATCAACGTCCACTGTTAGGAGATATTCCTCAATTTATGACCCTCAATATTCTGGTATTCTTACTATGCGGAAAAGCTCTGATGTCACGCGACTCGACAGGTACCTGCGTTACAGCTTGGCTTGCGATTGATCAGCCGCGTTGAATGCAAGGTCCGCAATCGCCTTTGTGCCCGGTGTTGCAACTACTTGTGCGCAGCTTGCGATTTTGTTTCTGCCTTGTCACTTCTTTTTTGCAATTGTGCAACAACCGTGCTACGAAAAATCGCTAATAAGCTCAAGCACAAGGCGATGTATAACGCTCATAATTTGACAACAATGAGGTGCCAGGAGAGAAATTGGGTAATATATGTTTTGAGTATCAAGCCCGAGGTAACCGTCAGATATATGGCGGGAAACATATGGATTAAACATGTTTTTTTCTCCAACTACAACGACCTCAAATTGTACGCTGCGCTTGTCTCCACTGATACTCCTAGAATATTTGCAGAAATGGTGATGGCTCCCTACGCTTTTAGGTGGAGATTCTATAGCGGATGTATTCTCATTTACTGAAAGTACTCGAAAAAGTGTTTTATAATGGTCTGACGTCACTTGTATAATAAGTCAGATTGCTATACTGTGACTCGCTCTCATGCGTGGCTGTATATTTTGAGAAAATGAACCAACCATGAATTTCAATGCAATGAGTTTAACCAATACCA
This sequence comes from Metschnikowia pulcherrima, assembly GCA_009746055.1. Lineage (NCBI taxonomy): Eukaryota > Fungi > Ascomycota > Pichiomycetes > Serinales > Metschnikowiaceae > Metschnikowia > Metschnikowia pulcherrima. The sequence continues at coordinate 630,772 of VFXK01000010.1, forward strand.
ATTTGCTATTTCATTTAGCTCTAGCAAGCGTTCGCTGATGGCTGTAGACATGAATCAGTTCTACAACAGTACAATACTCAGAGCGGAATTCTATTCAAGCATTTTTCAAAATTGTTGACGGAGTGTTGGATTTGATTACGGAATGTATGCGGCGGAATTGATATCGCTGCCTCGATTATCTTATTCGGGAGGGTCGCCTTGCTAAGGAGATGCTCCTTCTTTAATTTGCTTTTGACAACAGACCAAAACTGCTCAATTGGGTTAAGTTCCGGGGAATAAGGTGGGAGATAGAGACATCTATATCCACGCAGGGTTATGATGCGCACTATACTGGCATTTTTGTGAATGGGAGCATTGTCCATGACTAAGTAGCAGTTTCTGAATTTGGGGTGTTTGTCCATGCTATCAAGGAGATCTGTAAGAAATTGTTTGTAGTGACCCGTAACTGTGCCTCTTGTTTTAGGTATCAAATCCCCATTCTCGTTTCGTTGGCGCTTCCTACCGATGACGGCCTCCCGGAGACTCAAGTGAACAACACCATAGCAGCTAATCGCCCCTACAATTGATGTGCTTTGCGCCAGAATACTCGGACTCAAAACAACTGGCGTGGCACCTGAGGGAGCCCAACCTCCAGATCGTTTCATGTTCACGCTAAAGCCAGCCTCATCAAGAAACACGCAATCTCTCACGTAGTCAATAGCTTTTTCTCGTATTTGAACCACATACTCGTAGCGAAGTTCTATTTTTGCTGAAGAATTTCGTTCAACGCTGTCCCGCCGGGCGAGTTTGAAAGACATGCCGCAATGTTCTGTCACAAATTTGTAAAATGTTGTTGGACATACTTTTAAGCTTTCAAACGCCTTTGTGAAATCTTCCAATGCTTTGTCGAGTCGCATGGATGGATCATTTGCAAACGCATTGTGTATGAATTCTTTGTGCTCCGTGCCAAGGAAGGCATTACGAGGCCTTCCTGGACTTCTCAAAAGTTGACTGGCCAGCGCATCCCGTTTCTTTAACCAGCTTGAAACAATTTTGGGGGAAAGATTAAACTCACGGGCAACCAGCGACGCGCTTTCCCCACGACTGTCATATTCTCTAAAAAATCTGTCTTTCTCAAAGTTTGAATATTCACGATTTTTGCGACATCTACGGGGGTTCTTAGTACAGGCAGCTCCATGAGGGAACCCAGCATTGGGTACCGGTTGTTCTGCAGTTGACAGGATATCGATGCTTTCAAGTGAAGAACAAGGAGCAGTCTGAATTTCTTCCAAGATCATAACTTGGCTGTTTTGAGCTTGTGATTCTTGAAAAAGGGTGTAGTCAACAAGAGTTCTTAATGGTAGTCTGTCGCCAAGATCATAGTCATCAATTGTGGGCAAACCATCCTCATTATAAAGATTGTCGCACCCGTCATCATAAATGAAAGTAAAATTCATTCTTAATATTGTTAGCAAAATACAGCCATTAGATAAGCTAGAGTAGTTTGTGATCGGGCTGTCGCACAGCGGGCGTTAAAAAAATCGTAAATTACCATACACTTATCGGTCGCAAAACACGGCAGAGGTGCTCCTTGTGCGAAGGCCGAGGCTTGATCATTGAGAATCCTTCGTTATAAATATTCCGTATGGCAAACACAAGATGCCCATTAATTTAGCATTTAGGAGAAAAACGAGCTACTTTATAACGCCGCAAAATCAATGACACATCATAGACGAACCACTTTACTCAGAGGAGTTAGAAGGACACTACCCTCAAACTACCTGATCTCTCGAGAGACACTCGATGAATACCCGTATGATTGCACAGTTACTTTGCTCGAGATGATTTGCGCGTATATTTGACTGTAGTGGAGTGGCCGAGCCATGCTACAGAAAGGTGAGACTGTAAGCTTCATGATGGTTGTGAAGCACATTTGCGTAAACAAGATAACGGCACATCGCAGCTTCACGAAGACAGGCACTTGATAAAGCCGTCCCATCTGTTCTGCAAACATGGTTGCCTTCTCGACCATTATCTTCCGCGCGTATCAGGCGATCTATCTCTGAAGCGTTGAAAAGAATCGATGAAAAAAGGTAAGACGTGACCATTGAGTTTGCGATCTGCACGGCGTGAAAGCTGCCCTACAATAAAAACCGGGAGTAGCGGTTGACTTCTGAGTTGTTTAAACAGACATTTGGTCGACAATCCGATGGACACTCTTTTCAAGTGATGGACATTGGCGTTTAGACAGACACTTTCAACACTCAACGGACAATGACTGATCGTTCGCTCTGGACTTTGAGACAGGGTTAGGCTTTTTTCCTCGATCCGTGGGCTATGGCCTTTTCAATAGTCAAACTTTCATTCGAAGATCATTCGGATGTAGATAGACATGTGTCTTCGTAAAGGCAATGCATCAGTGTTGTAGTCAAATAATGCAATCAGCGATATTTGCCACTTGATGATCATTGATATAGTCATGCGACATAAATTCTCATGCAAAGGGTACTCCACTATGTATAGTCACAACAAACTGTAAGAGAGGTAAACCTACCTGTTATAGACATTTTGCTTTTTAATGACACTTGAGGTCACGTGGACGTTCTCGTCGCCGCGCGGAGATTTACCGCTGCGCGAACAAAAATGATTTTGCGTGGACCGAGCTAGCGATTTTTTTTCCGTTGTTTTCTGAAAATACTGTATGTGCTTGTCCGAGGGACGAATTTAGTATGCTCATTATAAGTAAATGCGCCCCATTTCATAAAGTGTTTGCAAGGCTTGAACTGACGTTTTCTGGCTTCAAATTTTGTGAGAAGAGAAGCCACTAGTTTTCCACCGATTCAAACCTGGAAATGATACTGTTGGTCAAGAAACGAATGCACTTTCAGTCGGTCTCTCACTATCCCCCACGAAAATTCGAGTAGTGAAGGGCACGTCAGAATCACTAGGCTAGGATGAGTTGGATTTTACTCAACATTCCACCGAATGGTCAAAATTGCATGTTAATCACCGTTCAAGTAGTACAGATCCACAAGAAGAGCCACAAGTCCATCGAATGGAGACGGATGAAATCCTAATAAGAGGAAGTTGAATTTGATTCTAAATCAAAATGCGTAGTTTTGCCCCCAAAAATCATCCAATCACGCGTATGATGCTCAAAACAGAGCAGATCTTTCATCATTTTCCTCGATATACAATTCTGACCTGGATTGAGTCTTGAGTACTTTTTCAGAAATGGTGTTGATTATCATCTGCAGCACTGCATTATCCTGGATAAGGAATCTAACAGCGTGAAGCTTCACTTTACCCGATGAGGCAAAAAAATCCGCAAAACTCAGAAACAAAATGAAAACCCCACGGCCAAGCTGGTGTGAAGCATGCAATTCCAAGTCAGTGCTGAAATCTTGCACATCGACATAAAGAACGACTGATGAAAACTGGGTGTGCTGTGATGTCTCCTTCTCCAAAGGGTTCAGACAAACTTTGCACCAAACTCTTGGGGTAAAGTCATCAAAAATTTCTCTCCTGTTTGAATCTTCATCGTTCCAAAAAAAACTTACTAATGGGCCATGGTTTCACCACAATCCAATTTTATGGCTTCAGTCGAATTCAATCAAATTTCGTCCCGTCCTCGTAATTGGATTCAGCTGAGACACGCGCGAGCGAGCGAAAGGGACGGTTGCAGGAGGCGTCCTGCGCAGGCAGGCAACTGCACGAGCTTTGGCAGATATTGACACTTGGTATATGGTCGGAAGTATCAATCTCACTTGTTTCGTTTGAAGAAATGAGATTGGAAATATCTTGAGATGGATATTTGAATTAACCACTCCGTCCTGTCTTGCGTCTACCCAGATCGATTCTGCCGGCCAGCCAGTCGCGACGACATTTCACTTTTATCCGTGGTGCATGTATGATTGCGAGTGGGTGTCTTGTCAGGGCTAAGCATGGCCAATAAACAATGTGTTTGAGTCGCACATAAGAGGAATTAGTACATAAAGTCAGTTCCGTGATCGGATAGACTTACATGAATTCCATTTAAAAGCCGCCTTGTGGCTTTGCGCATTGCCATCTTGACTATCATTTGCTGGCAAAATGGCAGAACCGGGCGTGCAGCACTACACTATTGTCTGTCAGTATCGTCAGGAATAGACAGGGCACAGCTACTCATAGGTGAAAATTAGTATCCAAGCACCGTGTGAAGGACTCCTCAGTCCCACCTGTAAAATATGCTGATCCATTTCTGTCTGATAACTGAGCAACCACTCTACGTAAAATTAGCAGTACACTGAGTCATATCCATCGCTGCAAATTCCCAAGTCTGCAATAGAAGCGGATGAAAATAAACACTTTCACACCAATGAAACGATATGTATAGCAAATTCACCGCTTCACCCTCTAAAATCTGAACAATTCCACTCCGCCTTTCTTTTTTTTTCGCCTCATTGTCTGAGTTCTGGCCCCCAAGCGTGCGTGCCTGTTGCGTTGCCCGCACCCACAGTGGGCAGAGGCCCCGCGAGGCTGCCACGCTCGGTCCGCGCCGCGTGCACCACCCGGTTTCATGCAACTGATTTCCTCCTTCACATTGGTGCTGCTGCTGCTGCCTCTGCGGGCCAGGCGACATGGGGCTAATTAGACTTTCTGGGCCCACCGTTTTTCTTCTGGTTCCACATCCACCTCTTTCCTAAACACTCCCCATTTCAGATTTTTTTTTTTCGGGCTTCATTAAACAGGCAAATATATCACATCAGGCCCGCAAACTCCAACTAACCTCCCTCAATTAAATTGTCAGCTTATCTATCCATACTCTCACAGGCCTGACAAATCCCGCCTGATTCCGTCATGCCTCCGTCGATTTCGACTTTGCACCCGCCCACAAACACACGCCCGAGTGCGTTGGCGTTGAGACTAAATCCAGAGGTATTGCAGCAGTTTCGAAATCTTCAACGAGCGCATCAAAAGCCAAAACTTATCGTGAAAGACGGCAAATTTGTATGTACTATTTCCTGTGGAGGCGCGATCAAGCCAGATCGGGTGCCCACGGGTCTGACACCCCGCTGAACAAGTTTCTATGAATTGAGCATCATTCATTTTTGACATTGGGATCTTGCTTACTAACAGACAGCTGATAAAGATTTCAGACACACTAGTGTACCCGTGCCTGGCGTCTCCTGAAACGCTCCGACTAGATGTCTACTCTCCAAAACAGTCAACAGAAAACGACTACGTCTTCACAGGCACGGTCACAAGCCGGCTCAACGTGCTAAGTGACCCGAAACAAATTCGTGAACATATGCGTGTGGCCGCGGATGTTCCTGATTTGCCGCCATCGAGCGAAAGGGCTGCTCCGCCCGAAAAAGCGCCTAATCCGACCGCTTCAGCCCCGAAAAGGCCCAGCTCTGTCGATCTGAAGGCGTACAGTGTTGTCGCGCTGGACTCTGGTGCTGATGTCACCGCCAAATTCATCTCACTTGTGGCGTTGGGCCCAATGACTAAAGCATTCATCGAAGAAAAGTTGAACCTTCAGAACTACCTCCGACAGAGCGAGATCGACCAGCTCTTTTCTGTACATACGCAGCCCTACTTGCGAAAGGATACTTTCACGGAGGGTGATGTCTACCCGTTTTCCCCGCCCGAAGACGCAATGCAGAAACCTTATGTGATCTTGAAGGACAAGGCATACAAGGACCTTCGGCCGGGGCAATGGCATGCATATACGGAGCATGAGCGGCAATTGATCATAGACATTTGTCACCATGCGTTGAGCCGGCTTGGGTTTCTGGAGACACACCCGCTCCGGCTTCGAATTGTTGAACAAACGAGTCCGGCGCGATCGATTAAAAAACTGGCCAGCTTGGGCGGCGGGCTTCTCATTAGCAGCACGAAAAAGCTTTCAGCCCCACAACTGCTGCCTGCTCCAAAGTCGCCCTCCTTTCTTGCTGGTCGTGCGTCCACTGAATCGCCAAAATTCAACAGTGAAGCTCGCAAGAGGTTTGCAGAGAAAGGAAGAAAGACGATTGGTTCTCCCTTGCGGCAGGACGACGCTGCTCTGGCTCGCGGGGCCAGCGTGATTCTGTCTCTGTCGTCGGACGAAGAAAGGCACGCGAGAAAAACAGGCCAGAGAGATAAGCGCCATAGCAATACCAGCACTCATAGTACGAGCAGCGGCAACAGCAACACAAACTCATACACGCTGCCCTCATCCGTGAATGAAGAGCCGCACCTGGAAAGCGACCATGATACTAGGCCGAAAGTCGTGGCTACACTGCTTCCAAATCGACCCTCGAGCTCATTTACGAACCACGAGAAAAAACAGCAGTACTATGCGCAGCTTGCAGACAAGTTCAGGCTGAGATATCTGGAATATGAACAGCTTCACCGTCAATTGAGTAAGGATTCTCGCAAAAACTCGCACAGCGACAAGAAGAAGAGTCTCATGAAGCTTTTTGAATTGCATAATACCCTTTCCGAGTGGAAGAAGCGACTTTGGGACTACCACAACGAAAATAGCATGGCAGAAGAGGTCATGCATTTGTCGAAGCATCGAAAGCTGAATTCCCTTTCAAAAATTAGCGCCCTGGCTCCGCTGACCTCGAAACTTTCCAGCACGGAAAGGTTTTCCAATGGGACAGGGCATATGGGAACCCGACAGACTGAAGCAAAGCGGAAGCAGCCATACTATGAAAGGCAACCTGCGCCTCGCGCCAAGTTTGCCTTGGACTACTGACTTAGTGATCGCGATTTACTGTTTTGGTTTCGCGCGGACCGTTGATCTGCGCGGTGTAGTCTCCCACGAAGGGAGCTCCCAAATGGTGATTGCCAATCACTTTTGTGCATTCAGATCCTATTGCGATTGGAGGAATGTCCGAAATCATTATGTTAGCTCACTAATTCGCTTTGGTGTGAAAGAAATGGCTGAGGGCTCAGAGCCCCCGCATGGCTGTGCGCATACCACTCCAGCGGAGTCAAGCAGGTTTTGAAGTATATACAAGTAAGCCTATATTGTTATGTGATCAAATTCAGCTGACAATTAAGCCACCTACCCTGACAAAAGGCCTGGATATATAGCCCTCTCTAATTTACATTTTTCTTGTGTTCCCACGTTTCATCACGCTCCATCATGCTCGTCTCATTTGACATACGCGCGCTTTCCATATGACATGTAATATGAAGAATAAACCTCTACAAACCACCCCATGGAAATGGACACACACACCCAAAATATGTCTGCCACTCCCTTGTTGAAGGACGAGGAAGATGAGCAGATGGTATTGGCGTCTTCTCCAGGGGCAGCCACGAATGACGAGAACGACACGCCCGAAGCGGCCAAGGACGCGGAAAACGCTTTGGAAAATGACAAAAAACGGCTAAAATCTGGAAAAAGCGGCGCGGTGGCACCACCTAAGAAACCCTCCGAGGAGGTGCTCCAAAGACGGCGCGAGGGCCGGCTCAAGGCTGCGGCGACGATGGCGCAGAACTTGAAAAAGTCTGGCATTGGCCGTTTTGAGGACGAAAATGGGTTTGCTCTCACCAGCGTGAAAGCGATCCCGCTCATCAATCAGAAGAACTACTTTGCCGAATACTTGAAGAGAGACGATCAGGTGACATTGATCCGCAACTGGCGAAATGAGAAGCAGCGGGATGTAGCGCCAAAAAGCGCTGGACTCGAGACCAGAAAACAACCGGATTATGAGGACGACGACGATGATGAAGACAACGATAACGATGACGGATCAGCCAAGGCGGGCGACGATACGATTGTGCTCCAGCCAGGCTCGCAGTTCATGCGCATCGGCAGGGCAACCGATAGCTTTCCCACCAAAGTGCCGATGGTCGTGGCCATACCGGATTTGCACCCAGGTAAGGAGTACCCCGTCGTCCCCGAGCGAGTGAACTATGAAGATGGTGACTACGATTTCGGCGAAAAGTTTGCCGCGGCCAAGAACGCGGTGACGAAAGATTTCAAGGCACGCATGCGCTACTATAAGCGGCGGATGATGCCCAACTCGCGCGAGAGCGCTGCAAACTTCAACCGCACACAAAAGCCGGAGGTTGTCCCTCACAACAGTGATCCTGACTATAGAGAATTCTTCGAGCGTGACGACCCACTTTTGCAGAGCAAGGATTTCTTCGCGGGGGACGACGCGCTCCGGATTCCTCTCAGTGAGGACTACACGAAATGGCGCCTCCGGTTCCCGATTGTCAACGGCACTTTCAATCAGGAGCAGGAAGACTACAAGTCTCAGCAAGAGTTCATTTGCGATCTCTGTCGCGTCACTTGCGAGGCCTTGAAGGCGATCAACGTTCCTGTTTCCGAAGTGGCCAAATACAAGTGTCTTCTACTCATCCCTGACTTCTACGACAAAGAGGTTGTCGAGGCGTGGTGCGACGTCTTGTTGCGCCTGGTTGGCTTTGGCCGTGTAGGGGTGATCCAAGAGGCAGTTGCTGCTACGTTTGGCCTGGGTTCCTCGTGCGCGTGCGTGGTGGACGTTGGCGCGCAGAAAACTACCATCTCATGTGTGGACGAAGGCTTGGTGATCAACGATTCGCGCGTCAGTTTGGACTACGGTGGTGACAACATCACCGAGACTTTCACGAAGTTGCTTTTGCAGCAGAACTTCCCAATCCAAGATCTCAATTTGCACAACCACAATGATGATTGGGATTTGGCCGATCGGCTCAAGCGCACATTTGGCACGTTCGACGATGCCGACATTGCCGTGCAGTTGTACAATTTTTACCGGCGAAAAGCAGGTCTGAACACGGAGAAGTACACTGTTAAAGTATTTGACGAGGTCATGCTAGCGCCCCTCGGCTTATTCCACCCAGACTTGTTTCAGCTTTCGCAGCGAACCCGTAGCAAGAGCTTATTCCCGGAGTCATACGACCATTACACGGGCGAGCCCAACAACCCTTTCCTGCAGGCACAGGAGAACCTAGTGAACGGGAAGGGATACACGGAATTGACCGACGAGAACTTGCTCATGAAGATCATCGAGGACAAGCAGATATTCAAAGCGGCGAATGCTGCGTACGGGAAACCCGTTCCAAACCGCGCAGCTTCGACAGAGGACTCACGCAAGAGCTTTGCCGTACCCTTGGATAAGGCCATCATCGAGTCCATCACGAACGCGGGCATTGCTACCGACTTCAACCGCGCGAAAAAGTTGTATGACAACATCTTGGTGGTAGGGGGCGGATTGGCGAAGTTTCCAGGTTACGACGCGTTGCTCAACGACCGCATCAACATTTGGCGCCCGCGGTTCTTGTCGACGTCCACGTTGGACGATATCTTGAGTTATGTCGGGAAGGAGAAGGACAGACTCGACGCGAAGCGGAAGCAAATGATTAGTGATGCAAAGGCCAGTAAGAAGGACGCGCTGTCTACGGAGGAAGTCGAGTTATCGGAACAGGAATTGAAAAAGATCGAGGCGGACACAAAGCTCACGATCGACCTTCAAAAGGCAGACGCTGTTGCGGACGACGGGTCGGTCATCCCGGTGAACGTCCTCCCGGCGCCAAAGGAGCTCGATCCGCAGTTGATCACGTGGAAAGGCGGTAGTGTTTATGGCCGCTTGAAGGTTGCCAACGAGATGTGGATCACCAGGGACGATTGGAATACCTTGAACTCCCGGTGCCTTTACTACAAAACGTTGTTTAACTACTAGAGGAAAAAGAAGCGAGAAATCAGAAAGGATAGGATAATTATCAAAAGATTGCAGGTTTCGTGAATGTCAATTTTGAAAGTATGATACAATAAACGAAAACAAACCATGAAGCCGGGGCAAGACGGACCCCGGGCTCACGTGGGTGCAGGCAAGCAGCACTGGTATTTAGCCATTAACTCATGGCTCGGCACGCCAAGAAGCAACCACCAGCAAATCAGCACAGCATTGTGATACTTCGACAACAGCTGAGTCAGTGCGTATCGCTTAAATCGGCTTTATGGAAGCTCAAAAGAAAGAGATTAAAAAAAACGAAGGAAAGATAAAAAAAAAACTCAATCCTGGTAACGAAAGACTTGGAGGTGGCCTGCATGGCGAGTCCCCGGGGAAGCACGGCAGAGCGAGCCTCGGCCTCAGGTGCGCGGTGAGGGCACATCATAGGACCGCGTGTGTGTGGTGCACGGGTGCGCGCGGAGACGATACGCCCGATGCAAACGGCATGCGACTTGCGTAACGCCAAAGACTGTTTTTCACACCGCTTTTCTACCCACCACAACCCGAATCCACACACCATGTTGTCCAAGCACTTTGCCCGTGGCTTTGCCTCGACCGCCGCCGCCAAGAACTACGCTTCCACCATCAAGAACTTGAAGGTGACCAAGGACACGAAGGTGATCTACCAAGGTTTCACCGGCAAACAGGCCACGTTCCACGCCGAGCAGGCCATTGCCTACGGCACGCAGGTTGTGGGTGGTACCAACCCAAAGAAGGCCGGCACCAAGCACTTGGACCGTCCCGTTTTCGCCAGCGTGAAAGACGCGATGAAGGAGACCGGCGCCAGCGCGACTGGTATTTTCGTCCCGCCATCGATTGCCGCCCAGGCGATTGAGGAGGCCATCGAGGCCGAGATTGCTCTCGCCGTGGCCATCACTGAGGGTATCCCACAGCATGACATGGTGCGCATTGCACAGATCTTGAAGACGCAGCTGAAAACCAGATTGGTGGGCCCCAACTGCCCTGGTTTGATTGCGCCTGACCAGTGTAAGATCGGTATCATGCCCTCGCACATCCACCAGAGAGGTAAGGTCGGTATCATTTCGAGATCTGGTACTTTGACCTACGAGGCCGTGGCTCAGACCACGCAGGTTGGCTTGGGCCAGTCGTTGGTTATTGGTATGGGCGGAGACCCATTCCCCGGCACCAACTTCATCGATGCTTTGACGTTGTTCTTGAACGACAAGGAGACTGAGGGTATCATTTTGATTGGTGAGATTGGTGGCACTGCCGAGGAGGAGGCCGCGGAGTTCTTGAAGCAGCACAACTTGACCAGACCCGAGGGCCCCAAGCCCGTGGTGTCGTTCATCGCCGGTGTCTCTGCGCCACCAGGCAGACGTATGGGTCACGCCGGTGCCATTGTGGCCGGCGGTAAGGGTGACGCCAACTCCAAGATTGCCTCGTTGCAGTCCGCTGGTGTCGTTGTTGAGAAGTCCCCCGCCAGATTGGGTAACTCTTTGTTGCAGGAGTTCAAGAACAAGGGCTTGTTGTAAGCGTCTGTGTAGCAGCGGTAGATCCATAACATATTCAAACCCGGAAAAACACACATGTAGCTGTCTCCTTACTGAATTCTAGGATTTTTTTGGATCCATAATCTCTTCTTCATGGTGCGCGCACGACTGGAAAAAAATATAGAGCGAACTGCACTAGCTAGATCTCCTACACCAGGCATGTTTGCGTTCTTGAAAAACATACGGCCGGGCCCCGTATTCAGACTAGCCAGTCCCAGGACGTTCGTGACGTCTACCCCTGCATTCAAAACAAACACATCCACCCGCACTAAGGAAAACGTGCATGACTTGGAGACCTTCTTCAAACTAATTGGTAGAGACACCTTGGAGCATCTTGACACATTCGACGGCAAGTTGAACAAGTTTCTCCGCACGCCGTCAAAGAAGATGAAGGCCCAGGGCATTGATGTTGCCACAAGAAGGTACATGTTGCGCTGGAGACACAAGTTTCTCAACAACTTGGAGCCCTTGAGAGAGCACAAGAGAGGCAAGAAGAAGAATGGAGGTGAGAGAAAGGCCAAGGCGGTTAAGGCCAAGAAGGTGGCGCTCGCGCGTGCCGAGGAGAAGGAACGGTTTATCGCTGAGGAATTGGAGGCCGAGAGAAAGGGCGAGAGACAGTTCTGAGTGGGTGGGGCTTGTATATAGCACAATAGAGACACATGACAGGCACGAGATTGGGTCGAATGGCCCGGGAGTAGATCTGGGTTGATTCAATGAGATGAAACTAATGAAGTGAGTCTGCTCGAATGTAGTCACAAGCCGTGTAGCTATTGGCACGAATCTACTCTGAAGATTTGACTATTGATATTCGCATTGAGAGGCATCAATTCTAAATATCGCAGAGCCTCGCCGAACCTTTGATTGACAAAGGGAAATCATTAATATTTTACAGTAAGTTTCTTATTAGAGCTTAATTCTTGGCCCAATTTACTTACATTGGGCAGTTATGTCTACACTAATGGTGCTCGATAAGCATCAGATTATTGGACCTACATCATGGAGATGTCTTTGGCCGGGGATTCAAGTACTTGGCTTTGATTTTTTGCGTTACTTTTAAATCTGAACAGGATGATTTCAAAGATAACTTTACCTCGGTCTTCGAAACTGTCAGGATGATGAAATTTTTGTCTGGTCAGATCATGTTTTCAAGGAGATCGCTTTGCGATGTCCAATAACGATGGCAGACACATGTAGAGGCTATGATTCCTCTTTTTTTGTTCTCTTTTCCCCAATTCAACTTGATGTACTTGATCTATAACAGGGACGATTATTGCTCGCCATTCTTTATACCAAACGATTTGTCTAGAAAACTCCAGCCTGTTTCTATACCCTGCTCCAATGTGTCCAAAATTGACATGAGGGCGTAAGATAATTGAGTCGTCTGTAATCGTCCAATTTCCTGTGCTTCGCTTGCTTTTATGAGGTTTTCTGCTGAAGACTTCTATAATATCTATATTTTGCCTATCAAAATTAAAGCAACAAACGAATTCTGCTCATTTAATAGATCAACACTGCAGTGCAATCCCCGTTTTTTTATTGATTCATTACTTGAGTTACGCGATCTGAACAGATAATAAGAATACACTTTTTGCCGATAAAAATCGAAAAGAGACCCCATCATCATAAAAATAACCGTAATGGAATTCGAACGAGTTTGCTTATATGCGAGTCCTGTTTGATGAAGAATTAATTATGATGTACGCTATTTTGGGGCAAGTGTGGAGTATCTGGCGGTGGCATGTCAACGAACGACACGTCGACACGTATATGCACCACCGCGGCCCCGTGGCTATATATACCCTCGCCCCGCCCATGAACAATATATATATATAGTCCCACAAGAAAATATGCAGACATACTCTATTCTTGCCCTTTTTGTGGCCGTGATTGCTTACTTCAAGCTTGCGGCCGCCACGGACTTGCCCGACAACCCGCCTTTTACAAACAAGGTCTATTTTGACATCGAGCAGGATGGCGTGAGCCTTGGCCGCATCACAATTGGCTTGTTCGGAACCATCGTCCCCAAGACCGTTGAGAACTTCCGCCAATTGGCCATTTCCGACGACCCCAAGTTCGGATATACTGGTTCGATTTTTCACCGCGTGATCCCCAGCTTCATGATCCAAGGAGGAGACTTTGAGACCGGCCAGGGGTACGGCGGGAAGTCGATTTATGGCGGTAAATTCAAAGATGAGAACTTTCAGTTGAAGCACGACCGCAAGTATCGCTTGTCCATGGCTAACGCCGGCAGAGATACAAACGGGCTGCAGTTTTTCATCACCACAGTGCCTACTCCTCACTTGAACGGCCGTCACGTCGTTTTCGGCGAAGTTGTGGACGGTTTCGAGGTTGTGGACAAGATCGAGTCGACCAAGACCCAGCGCGGCGATCGCCCCGAGAAAGAAGTGAAGATTGTGGCGTGCGGCGAATTGGATTTGGAGACGGTTGCGGAACCAGAGGCTGTCGAGAAGGATGAGCTTTGAAAACTACTCCTCACTGCCAAGATTCACCGTGAGCCCGAGCAGCTCTACCGTGGAGCCTATGCCATATAGAGGAACATCGTCAATATACATGCTGCGCTCACCCGAAGGCGTGGTGACGCTGGCTAGCAAATGGTCAAATGCCGCCGCGGGGATCTCCGCCGGGTTGGCGACCTCCATGCCCGCCAGCGCCATCTCAGTAGTCCCCGTAGTCGGTGCCACGGTGCCAGGGTTCGACGCCGTGGCCGGCGTACTGAACCCCAAAGCTCCTGCAGAGGCCCCAGGCTTTGCCAGACTGGCATTTCCCGCGCTTTCGCTCGCGTACGTGTGCCCGCCCTCGCTGATACTGAAGGAGGCCATTTTGCTGAGCAAGCTCATGGATTTCTTCATCGAAAGCACAGTAGAAAGAAGCCGCGCTGAGAGCACATCGTACACCATCGGGCTTTGGTACACGTTGGCGCCTATGATGTAGTAGTCATGTTCTGTCACCGTATTGTAAGGGTCTAAGCGCCGCTGTTTCCGCACGACCCAGAAGTCAGGCTCTCTCACAAATGCCACAACAAACTCCGTGCCGACCATCTCCGTCAAGCGCGTCTGTAAATACTTGGCCGGGTGCACGTTGGGCGGGATTTGCTGGAACTGGAATTGCATTCGGAGCACCTGGTTGTTGGAGGTACGATCATAGAAAGGCAGTTCGGAAAAGTAGTCGAGAACATTGCCTGTATGAAGGCCAAACTGCTGAATCCACTCGGGGGACTTCCACTGGATCTCGTCCAAAGGTTCCGCGGACATTTTGTAATGGATTTTTTATGAATTTGTGGAGATCGAGAAGAACATTAAATTTCGAATTGTGAGATTGGTGCACTACATGTGAGGCACTGCGGCCTGCAGGTACGTCTGGTTGAAGCCAAACAAGAAGCGTTTTTGATCACCAGATCAGGTCAAGATCGAATTGAGACTTCTGATTTTGTATTTTGATTTCTAAGAATTGAAATAATCTGCAATTAGCTTGCGTAATTCTTCGAGTCCAGTGTGCCATTTGGGGCCTGCACTAATGCGTTTTATGCCTGTTGCAGCCTCAGGATCCAATGAAGAGAACATCTGGGAATTGGATGGCATTGGTGTTGCTCTGAAGTTGTATATATGAGAAACAAGATTCCGAGAAAATATTTTCTATAAACTAGCAACTTAGTGTGAATACACGGCTACCTCGTGTCGCAAGCTTATGAGTGAGCACGACTCAGAGAACAGTAATCCAGCCCATCAATTTCTCGTTTGATAGCATCTTGGGACTCCTTCAAGAGTTTATGTACTGAATGTGAATCAATCAAATTGAAATTTACTGCAAAATCCAATAATCACTCCAATTGTGTTGCTGCTCCATGTAGTACTTGACGTCTCACAGTTGTGCTTAGCGGAAGTGCTCTTATAACAGGTACGAATCTTCTTTCATTCTCAAATCTTATATACCGCCCACCACATGAAATTTCTTCAATTCTTCTCTCAACCACGCGGCCTCTTTCGCCATTTCTGTCTCGGATCTGGGATGTCTATCCTCGTCCGGGGTCAGAACAAAGCCCGGCGAGTTTTGAAATCGTGTTTTCCTCACGAAAAAGTCGTCGTATGCCGCGGCCAAATCGAGCGATTCAAGCTGCTTGTGAATGCTATCGTCAAATTTGTCATCTTTGAAACGTGGGATAATGTGCGTGTGAAGATGCGGCACCAGCTGGCCCGACTCTGGCCCGTCCTGAATCGCCAAATTGAGCGAATCGGCGTTGTAAACACGCGTGATTAATTTCTGTACAGTTTGCAATGAAGCCATGTAATCCTGGCTCTCCACAGGCGTCAAATCGCCAAATCTAAGCACACTTGTACGGAGAGGCACCACGAGCACGTGGCCCGGCACCAATGGCTTGAGATTTACGAGGGCATAAGTGTGGCTGGACTTGAAGAAAACCTGCGAATCCACAGCAAACTTGTAGAATAATATCGGGTCCTTCATGATGGGGCTGCTTTGAGGGGACTATGTATGGTGCCTGTGAAATTCAAGTTTTGAAAGCTCGGTTTTGGCACCTATGTTCTTACCGGATGGTTATGCAATTTCGCAATCTGTCCAGTCGCGGTCCTCAGGCCATGGCGCACGCTCATTTTTGAATGCCAGTTTCTGAAAAACATCAATTTGGTTATTTCCGTGGGTTTGGGATCGGAACGATTGATCAGTAAGCAATCGAGACTTTGATGATTTCAGGCGGGTTTTATAGTGGCTGAAGACGCGTTGCATGCCTTTAGGCCATCACAGGCCTTGTGAATTTTTTTTAATAAATACGAGAAACTATTCAGGAATACTTGTGACGTAATTATGCTGCCACTCGACAGGATCGAAAGTGACATCGATTAATTCTAAAATCACGCCCTATCTAGAGGCAAAACTTAATTGCTAACGAAAGAACATATTTTTGAAAGTATCGAGAACTCAGTGTTCAAGCTTTGATTCTGCACACCCACCTCTACGTTTGACAACAGAAATTAATAAAAGCTTGTTCTTATTTCAATGAAAGTGTCTATATATAGCGGCTCCCGGAGCCTGTGTCTTTCAGGACAGTCATGACCGTCCATCACTTTGCATCGTGATAAAGCGCATCGTCACGCTTACTTGTTGACCTTGCCGAAGTACTCCTTAGAAGAGTCGACCGTAGGCTTGATGGTCTCGGAACCCTGTTGCCAGTTGGCCGGGCACACCTCACCGTACTTCTCGGTGAACTGGAAGGCCTCCACCAATCTCAAGGACTCGTCCACGGATCTACCGACAGGCAAGTCGTTGATGGTGATCTGTCTCAAGGTACCCTTAGGGTCAATCAAGAAGATACCTCTCAAGGCAACACCCTCCTCCTCGATCAACACACCGTAGTCTCTGGACAAGGAGTGGTTGGTGTCAGCAATCAATGGGATGTTGACTGGGCCCAAGCCACCGTCCTTTCTGGCGACATTGGTCCAGGCCAACAAAGAGTACTCGGAGTCGGTGGATGCGAACAAAACCTCGGTGTCCTTGTCAGCAAACTTCTTGACGGCGTCGGAGTAGGCAATGATCTCGGTGGGGCACACGAAAGTGAAGGCCAATGGGATGAAGGCCAACAAGACCCACTTGCCCTTGTACTGCTCCAAGGAGACTTCCTCGAACATACCGTCAACGACGGCGGTCTTCTTGAACGATGGGGCTGGCTTTTGGATGATGGCGGTCATTTTGTTATTTGTGTGTTGTGTTTATTTGATGTGAATTGTGGATCTCGAATCTGGAAATCGGGGGCGCATCCACAGTATTTATATCCACGTGTTTGTAAGCGAGCCAGATCTAGACGGGCCGCTTTCTTACCGCATTCAGAAAATTGCGCGTGCATGTGCAGGTGGCCCGACAAATCGCCCCGGGATCGAGACTAGAGTTACTGACTAATTGTGGTGAGAAAAGGCACACCCGCGTGGTTTTTTTCTTATTTATTTTTACTATAGCCATACTTGGTCTCCCAAACGTACTATTTGATCTTCAATTGAGGTTCAGAAAGATTCTATAGGCTGATAAAGCGAGATTTGTGTCTTTCCTGATCGACCTCGCGCCACACTTTTTTACGTCCACTCGCGGCACCTGTACGACGGGACACCCCTAGCGGAAATCCCGATAACCACTGATGTTGTTATCTGCGCGGGCCAGCTTAGTGAGTGAGCTGACGTTCTGGATCTATTCGTTTACGTAAGTGAGATTGAGCGCGGTTTCGACGATCTTCGAAATTCTTCATGCACCAAATCGCCAATTGGCCTGCTGCGATAAAAACCACGCGCCACTTGATTAGTCGCCATTTTATTTATCGATAACTAAAATGACATCATGGTTCCCATCTCGAACTCTTTATGAAAGAAAACAGAGAGGACTAGAGCAAGCCAGGAACAAGCCAAGGTTTCAAATTTTATAGGTTCAGAAAAGCCGCTTGCTTTATCACTTATTTGACCAAAATCGTGTGAATTTTTTGTCTTATTGTTTCTCTTGAGACGGCAAATTCCAGGTTGGCCCAACATTAGTGTTGCTGCTGGGAAAGTCGCGTGCGCCGAGCACGAGCTTTTCGCCGACGCGGCCTTGACTGACAGTAACATACTAAACAGCAGTGTTGTGAGAATCGGTTTTTTTTGTGGTCTTGCGCGTAAGCGCGTAATAGTGCAAAAAAAATTTGGCCGCACTTTCTTACGATTACTTGTTACGTCGTGCGCGTGACAAGTAATCGTAAGCTTCAGAATATCTCTTAGCACTTGCCACGGCATCGATTCCCTTTTCGCATCATGTACCTTCGAACCTCACTCGCTCAAATCCATCATTGCAAAACTCATTTTTCGAAATTGTCGACTATGAATTTTTCCAGAGGCTTTTCAATTGCTCAAAGAATAATTAAACCCACTTAGTCACTCTTTTTGCGGTCCGCTCGGATTTCTAAAACGCTCTTTCGGTTCGAAAAGGTAATTTTTCATGGTGGGAGGAGATTACAGGTGAGGAGATCAAAGATGCATCCATTGAAGGTGGAGCCACTGAAGACGACAAGCTGACTTTGTGAAACTAACTAGGTTTTGATTGCTTGGAGCAGACGCCTGCCGGTTTTGTTGTCTGTGGGTATATATTTATGTTCCTTTTAATACAAAAAAAAAGAAAATAAACACCATTTTCACTTTGAGTTGCACTTTTTTTGTTTTTCGTTCATTAGTAACAACGAACAACTCTTAACCATATACTTACGATTACGCAAACCTTTTATCTATTTTTCCAAATACGCGCGTAATTATTAAGCCTCCACGCGTAATGGCGTGCGATTTCAGTGCCGTTACACATTATTACGAGTGATTTCACTTCACTGCTAAACAGTGCCACAAATCTCGGTTCACTGAATTGTTCGTTTGATGTATATTCAAATCTATCTACTCTTGACTCTCAACTATAAACATGAGCATTTGACTTGGAGAAATCCATTTTCCGCGAAAGAAATAGTGATTTGTAGCCTTTTCTGTATGAGATGCATGCGTCGCGTTGTGTTAACTCACCTAACTAGCGGATCTCGGAACACTTGCCCGGGGCGGATATGGAACATGTTCACTCCATCGAATGTCCGTTCGTTTTCTTTCACAGATTTTCCAGTGCCTGGATAGGTCGGAACCGCATTCTAGTATAAGAAAATGATGAGCTTTAGTATGGTAGTGCTCAGATTGCTTGAGCAACAAATTTACGATTATTGTTTATGTGAATATTGAGAAACATGGGTCGAAATTCCGCTCGGGCCAGCCTTCTCACTCACAGAATACTGCTCCCACTCCAGTCGCCCGGGCTAACCGACTTTTCCCGCATAGCCCGTACCTCAGATACACGTGACCCATACCACGTGCATAGAGGCTAGTGGCCACATACGTAAGCTTAACAGCAACTCCAGACCGTCCCCGAACTAATGCCTATCATGGAGAAATTCGGCTTTCACAAAGTGAGCAATAGCCCAAAACCAGGCAATGTCACAATCACACACAACCAGCATGCGGGTAAGCCGCCTGTGGTGCCTTATTTCAAGAAGCAGATGAAGATCGATATCGCACCTTCGAATCTGGTGGCCTTAGCCAACTTGGTGGCGGTTCACCCCAACGATTTCCCGGAAATCAACGAGAAAGACAACATAATAATTGACGGCGTTTTTGTCTATGGTATCACGAAAGACCCGTCGATGAAGCCCGGCACTCTTGGTTTGGCAGGCAATCTTCGCCAATGGTGTAAAACGTCATTGGGCCAAATTGTCGATGTTGAGTCGTATAACATATTTGACCGCAGCACAGACAACACGCATTACTTGGGCGAAGTTGATTTTCTCGTAGACTATCGCAACCTGTCGAAAGCGACGCAAGCCACGATTCCCGAGGACGACCTTATCAGTGTGTTTCTTGCAAATTACGAAAACCAGATCTTGCAGCCCTCGCAGCCGGTCGTTATGGACTACAAGGGTAAGATCTTGTCGGTGTTTGTGTATGCATGCCAGGTCATCAATCTCAGTCAGATTGGCGAGCCCACGCGTGAGATGTCACAGGATATTCACACCAAGGGTATCTTGATGAAAGGCGGCACGTCGCTCAATTTTTTCCCAACGGAGAATTCACTCATCAAGTTGCAAAAAAAGCAGGGCGGCAAGTCGTCGGCGATGATTAACAAGCCCCGGGCTAACCCAATCATCAACCCAGATTTTAAGTTGGAGAATTTGGGTATTGGTGGCTTAGACAACGAATTCCAACAGATCTTCAGAAGAGCATTTGCCTCGCGGATCATCTCGCCCGATTTGGTCGACAAGTTGGGATTGCGTCACGTGAAAGGTTTGTTGCTTTACGGTCCTCCAGGTACGGGAAAAACGTTGATTGCGCGACAAATCGGAAAAATGTTGAACGTGAAGGAGCCAAAGGTCGTCAACGGGCCGGAAATGCTTTCTAAATACGTTGGTTCTTCGGAAGAAAATATCCGAAACTTGTTCAAGGACGCTGAGGCAGAGTATAAGGCCAAGGGCGAGCACTCGCTGTTGCACATTATCATTTTCGATGAATTGGACTCGGTGTTCAAACAAAGAGGCGGCGGCCGCAGCGACGGTACCGGTGTGGGCGATAATGTCGTGAACCAGCTTTTGGCGAAAATGGATGGTGT
This sequence comes from Metschnikowia pulcherrima, assembly GCA_009746055.1. NCBI lineage: Eukaryota > Fungi > Ascomycota > Pichiomycetes > Serinales > Metschnikowiaceae > Metschnikowia > Metschnikowia pulcherrima. The sequence goes on from VFXK01000010.1 coordinate 651,155, forward strand.
AGACCAACTTAACAACATCTTGATCATTGGAATGACAAACAGATTGGACTTGATTGACAACGCGTTGTTGCGTCCTGGCCGGTTTGAAATCCAGATTGAGATCTCACTTCCTGATGAAAAAGGACGTAAGGAGATTTTGTTGATTCATACAAAGAAAATGGCCGACAACAACATTTTGGCCAAAGACGTTGACTTCGACGAGTTGGCTGCTCTCACGAAAAACTTTACTGGTGCAGAGTTGGAGGGTCTTTGCAATTCTGCATCATCCTTTGCCATTAACCAGTTCACCAAGAGCGAAAATATAGCAAAAGTGGATGAGAACATCGCAAAGATGAAATTGACGAGAAATGACTTTTTATTGGCGCTTAATGAGGTCAAGCCCGCATTTGGTGTCAATGAAGAGGACTTGAACCAGAACTTCCCCTATGGAATCATTGAGTATAACCAGAAAATCCATTCCGTTTTCGAGAAGTTGAACTCTTACATCGAGCAGGTGAAACATTCCGACACGGAACGTCTTATCAGCGTTTTGTTACACGGTGAACCAGGTGTGGGAAAAACGGCGATTTCGTCAATGATCGCCTTGAAGTCAGAATTCCCATTCATCAAGATGCTCAGCGCAGAAAGTTTGGTGGGCATGTCTGAGGGTATGAAGATGACCACGATCGATAATGTATTCAGAGACGTTTACAAATCGCCTTTGAACGTGCTTGTGATTGACAAGATCGAAACATTGATCAATTATGTGCCTATTGGACCCAGATTCTCCAACGAGATTTTACAGATGTTGATTGTGAACTTGAATAAGAGACCCCCAAACGGGAGAAGATTACTTATCATCGGCACGACCTCACAGTATTCTGTTTTGAAACAAATGAGCTTGGTGGAGAATTTCACCAAAACCATTGAATTGAAGAAAGTGCAGCATCTTGATGAAGTCAGCGCCATTTTGGACCATTTGCAATTCATGGATAAAGCGCTGCGCAGTGCTGTGTTACAACAGCTCTCGTCTTACGGTGACGGCTCCATCGACCTTAGCATCAAGAAATTGATACAAGTGTTAATGAACTGCAAATACCTCAAGGCGGATGTGAATGTGGTAGTGGAGAACATATTGGAGGCACAGGTAGCCTGAGTTTACGCTTCCGTAAATTATACGCGGCCGTCACGTGCTTCTCATGCACCTTTGTCTCGCCTACTGTCAAGTGTCACCGTAAACGCACGAGAGCGCGAGGGTTGTGTTTCGAATCAGCACACATTATGTGTCTTGTAAAAAAGCCTCGAAACTTGGGCGGGTCTCTTTTGTGTCATGTCACGGCTGACTTGTGTGGCACAAGCTTGTGGCTTAGGCTTGATGCCTCTTTCTAATAGGAAAGTGTCTATACATCATTTATCTGTTGCACAAGATTTTTTTGTGGCCTGGATCTTCCATGACCTCAAAATTATGCTAGCTTTTCAGACGAACTGGTGCACCGAATCTGATAAAGTGGCAGCAGCATATCACGGACCAATAGACAAATGCTACTCCCGCACATGTGCCAACTGGAAATGTAGCTTGCGAAACGCACCTCGAATAAAAAATAACTATAGGCCCCTCTTTGACAACACGTTGCGTATGTCTCACCTTTGCATCATTTCTTGGCGGGCGTTTGACGCTCAATGCGTATTCTTCTTTTGGTTTCCTCCGCATTCGTTGGGCTCAATGCGTCAATTTCTGCCAATTTGGAATTTGTTGAACTTCTGTTTGACCTTTTGGACGAAAAGCATACTCAGATCAATGAGCTTTGTTGTGTCAAAAAGTCAGTTTTTCAAGAAACGTTTTCTGTCGTACATGTGAGTATTCATGCGCCGAGGCTCCCTTTACCTGTGCGATGCTTGTGTCCAATTTCTTCATTCGAGAAATTTAGGATCTATGCCTTGACGGCCTCAACTCCACCCACAGCGTGAGACAACACCTAAACATAACCTTAAGCATGATGTGTATAAGATACAACTTCGAGAGTTAACTTAAATGTTGGTTAACGTTTCTTTTTTATTGTAAACCACGGAGCCCAAAGTCTGGATTCTTGAGAGTCATTCATCTTGTACGTGCATTGAGTTGCAAGACCCCTCCATCGGTCTACCCCGCAAAATCGATGACCTCAAGATTTCTTTCCACATATATATACGGGCGGTTATCGTCAATTTACAGCTTCGCTTGAAATGAACAATCACGTTTCACTTCTTTCACTGAGTTCTCTTCCACAAGGCTGCCAATCATTTGCCCTTTCATTCTCCAGTCTCTTGATACTGGGGTTGGGGTAATTAGCCTGAAAATAACGCGCTTGACCGCCCTATTTCTACCGGCTACGATATAAATTCCGCGGTCGCTTGGCTGCAAAAATCAAACCGCTTTCCTTGCACAAACCATGCTTTCTCAGGAAGACATTGTGCTACCATCTTCCCCCTTATTTCCCGATAAAAGTTTTTGGGAGAAGAGCCTCCGCGATTTTGCAACGCTCGAGCGCAGCCAAATATGCCCTGATAGTTTACTGAAGGAGCGCACCCCACGAACAGAGGATGTCTTGCATGTCTCGATGTTGAGACAAGTGCATCATTCTCCCATAATCAAGCAAGAATCAGACTGTGGCTTTTCGCAGCCAGACTATGTTTACACTTCTGCTGCCGAGGGCACTTCTGGGGGACATGCGATTCACCTGCTCTTTTCCACCCCAAAGTATCCGGATTGGGACGCACTTTGGGAAGGCATAAGAAACACCAGCCTGGATAAAACAAGGCCACAATCACCAATAGATTCACCAGAATTACCAGAGAATGACGTGATTTCCTCTCCGGGAGACAAGGGAGCGGTGATGCGAGCTGTTGAGGTTTTGCAGCCAATACCGGTACGCAAACAGGCTCCTGTTACCAACGACACTCGCAAGCGGAAAGACCGACAGAAAAGTCTGTACTTCGTGACTATCAAAATAACAAAAAGGAAGTCTTTTCTTGGAGTGATAAACCACAGTGGGCCAGACAAGGAATACCGGCTTCCGGTGTTTGCAAAATTAAAGCCTCTCAAGATGATGATTGAATCTGGAAAATACCACATGGGAATAAGCGATGGAAGATCAATTGACACGAATTCTGCAAAGAATACAAAAAAGAGGTATGATTCGCGCTTAACGAGGCAACAATTAGCTTTTGTACTTGGCGTTGAAGGCTATGACATATCCTTGGTCAAAGATCTTGAGAGCATCATTCTAGATATGTGCACACAATTGTGTGGCTTGAAAATTGGAGAAAGCTCGTGGAGTCGCAGTGTATCCCAGAAATTGAGAAAAGCGTCTGTCGCCAAAGTCTATAAATTTGCGAAGCTTTACTTTCCATCTTTCACCATGGACAACATCCTCACAATTATAAAGAGAGGTGCTTACACTCGCACGCAAGAATTCTTGAGACGCAGAAGGAGAAGAGAAAGGAAGTACGCAAATATGAACTCTCTTCCTTATGAAACCTCTCCAAACTAAAATTGTACATATAACTATTCATGAAATTGATATGAAAAAAAACAAAAAGTCTTGAGTGGTACGGGAATCGAACCCATGTCTAATGCTTGGAAGGCATTAATGCTAGCCATTACACCAACCACCCGTTATGAATCAAAGACGCATAAATTAAAGTCAGCCAAGAACTCTTGACATGTAGATAGAAAATGCGGTTTTTATCCACCATTTTCAAACATTCAATCAAAGAAAAGCTTTTCTTGCTCTTGATATCTGCTTCCTTCTCTCTACGTCAAAATGCGTGGTTTTGACCCCAATTCACGACTCGCACTAACAACTTGCGTTTGTGTGATAAGTATGTGTGTTCCATCATCTAAGAATTCTTTCCATTCGCTTTGCTTGTCGTCAAACGATGCCTGGGGTAAAGTTGCGATCTATTATAGGTTTTTTCTATATGTTGTATAGTTTTTGCGCTTGTTTGGGTGTGCCTGCCATACTTTAGCGAGAGCGTCCTATAATGTGATATATCTTTAAAAAAAAAAATATCTTTAAAAAAAAAAACATCTCGAATGCATGAAATCGCATCGATTCTCTCCTTTCATACAAACCTAACAATGATTTTTTTTTCAAAGAATCAAATCGTAAACAGTCGTACTTTGCAGTTCATATTCGGGAAGTCTCTCTTGAAAGCCGAACGAGACGCGACGATACGATCGCGCCGATCGAGCCGATCGAGACGCACTGTGGCCGATACCAAAACTGTGGTGGGCAAGGCCCTTTTTGGATTCGGACTGATATGTCGATGCTGCAAACGAAAATAACATAATTCGAAAAGTTTATGAATCGGAGACATTATAAAAAAAACTGCTTGATTATGTTTTAGCAATAAAACTCCACGATGGACTCTGGAAAACACATGCCTACTATTTATCGGCCGTGCATCGCTGTGGCTGCGGATGAGTAATAAAGCGCGCGCGATAAGCGACACGCGGCGGCGACTCGGCGATATAAAGACCGGTCGGGTTCCGAACACCACGGAATTGGCCAAATCTCCCAAACGCATAGATTTGCTCACAATTCAGTTTTTTTTTTCTTTTGAGATCCTAGAGCTATGTCGCCCTCGCAGCCAGTGGAGCCTTTTGGCACGAAACTCACCACGAAATCCGGAAACCCGGTATATTTGGGAACTGGGTCCGGCACGAAATGGCAAAAGATCAAAAAGGCCAGAGACGCGTCGTTGAAAGATACGCTAGTGGATGAATTGGTTGATAATTTGGTGTTGAGCGTGAAAAACGGCTTCAGACACTTGGACACTGCAGAAATCTACACCACGCACCCGGAAATTGCTGAGGCCATTAAAAAGTCGGGTGTGCCAAGGGAAGATCTCTTTATCACAACCAAATATAACCCTGGCGTAGATGTTAAACCGGCCTCACATAAAAGTGGCGCCGATTCGGTGGATGCCGCCTTGAAAGAGCTTGATGTCGACTATATCGACTTGTTTTTGGTGCACTTCCCGTTCTTCAATGACGAATTCTCGCACGGCCAGAGTCTCGAGAAAGTATGGGCCGATTTGATCCAGGCGAAAAAAGACGGAAAAGTCAGATATATTGGCGGGTCGAACTTTGCAATTGAGCACTTGAAACAGGTGAGCGCCATTGCTGGAGGCGACCCTAACTATTCTGCGCAGGTGAACCAGATCGAGTTCCATCCATATTTACAGGACCAAAGTGAGGGAATCAGAGATTACGCCAAGGAAAATGGAGTGCTTTTGGAAGCGTATGGACCTTTATCCCCTCTTTTCAGGATCATAGATGACGACGGAAATGAGGTTGTGGACCACCCTTTGAAGCCAGTGATTCCAAAATTAGCCGAAAAGTACGGCAAAACCAGCGCACAAATTTTATTGCGCTACACTTTGCAGAAAGGACTCTTGCCTATCACCACTTCTTCACAATCAGAAAGACAAAAAGAGGCACTCGCCGTGTACGAGTTCGCCTTGGAAGACGATGATGTGAAGTTGATCGATGACGTTGGCTCGCAGTTCCATTTCCGCGGCTTCTTCAAGAATTTGTATCATACAAAGGACTGATTATGAGCCGCGTTAGTCAGTGATGCTGCAATCGAAGTTGTGAGTGGAAAAGCGAAGAAAATCTGTTCTGATCGAAGACTCCCATGGGTCTACGAGCTTCATCAGAGCATCATTCATGCGCAAATATATGCAGTGGCTGGGAATTAACTTTTTTAGATAAAATGTTATCCAACTAATAGACTGTACCAAGCATAAATTTATATGAACTCTGAGTAAATTTAGAGCAAATAATTGTAGAAACACCAATTGGCTAGTGGGAGTTTCAAGTTCCAGGAAGGTCAGTACCAAGACAGTCCACCGGTATTGGCAACAAACACTTATATTTCTAAAAACTTCACCATTTATCGAAATCAACTCAATTAGACCCGATGCGGATTTTTGTGACGGCAGGTCGGCGAAGTACGGCCGTTAGGGCCATGTCACAAGACTCACTTATCTTGCGCCGCCACTCAATGGAGGCTCCTTCAGAGCACAGTAGCAAAGCATACAGTTGTGTGGTGTGCTGAGTGAACAATTCGTACGACACTAGCCTTAATCGGATGTATGGAGCAAAAAGCCAGAAAAGAAACAAAAAAAAATTCAAATGAATGCCCTAGTGTGAGGGCAACACTGTCAAGTATTGTCTCACGGCAATTCATTTCCAATTCTTGAGAACCCAGATTGAGAACAAATAAGAGAGTACAGTATTTTCCTCATATTTTTGCTTTTGCTTTTACCCCTTGGGAAATAATGAAAACTGATATTATCAGAATATGCAATTAAGTACAAAATGAAAGATTGGATTTTACATACAGAAACCTCCAGAGCTCAAAAGCCGGGTGGTACTACATGCTCCAATTTGCTAAATACCATCACGCAGTTCGCAGCAACAGACTGAACTGAAGTGTGGGGCAGCTTCGCGGTTCTTTACGTCTCGTTTCATGTGGCAAAATCATAAAAAGAGCCTAGAAAAAGATACTCAAAAACTGATATGTGTGGCCGATACGCTCTAGGAACGGTATGTGAAGCTCACTGAATATACCAAAACAAAACTATCAGTTATTTGCCGAATCTAACGCTTTTAGTCGATTGAGAATTTGCCTGAGCAATTCAACAAGACGGTTCTCAACCCTGGATTGGACACATCGCTCCAAGATACCGAGGGCTCACGTGAAAGCCTGCTACGTTATGAAACGGCATCATCCGTGGATGGTAACACATACATGATAGAATTGAACGTGTCGTCGCCAAATTTCGACGCGTCATACAATATTCCTCCAACGGGCACTGGGGTCATCGTGTACATGGACAAACAAAGCTCCAGTGACAAAAAATTGGATTATAGCTATCACATTGAGGCCCTGAAATTTGGGCTCCTTCCCGTATGGGCGAAGCCCCAGGACTCACTGCGGGTAAAGAAAGGTTCTGGCATGGGTGCGGAGTACTCACGAGAAGTGCAACAGCACCAGGCCAAATTGTTCAATTGCCGAAAAGAAACACTCGCTCAATCACGTACAGTATGGGCCGAGCCTCGTAAACACACGCGGTGCGTGGTACCGATTCTGGGGTATTTTGAGTGGCTCGATCTGAAGCAGGGCAAAATCCCCCATTTCGTTTACCTGCCAGACCACCCGCTTCTCTTTTTGGCGGGGCTTTACTCGCACAACACGAATTATAACGAAACAGAAATCGTTCCAAAGGGAGAAGAATACTTTTCATCCTTTTCAATAGTGACAGGGCCGGCGAAAGGTGAGGGCAAAAACGATATGCTGTGGCTCCACTCGCGCAAGCCGATATTCATCGAGCCAAACTCAAAAGCTTGGTATGAGTGGTTGTCGCCGGATGATTGTTGGGACGAAAAGAAGCTAGAGATTTGTTTGAATACCGAGACAAATCCCGTCTACGAGAGTTTTCAGTGGCATACCGTGGCGAAGTCTGTGGGGAACCCAACAAACAAGGGTCCTGAGGTGATTGAGGAAGAGAAGGAAAAGCAACAGTCGATAGCTTCATTCTTCCAGAAAAAAGAGCCAAAGGAACTGAAAAAGGGAGCCAAGAAAGAAAGAAACGAGGAGAAAGTGGTGAAGGATGAAGTGACGGAGTCTGAGAGTGTTGATAATAGAACAAAGTCAATTCTGTCTAAAAGAAGCAGAGAGTCACACGACGAAGGGGCATCAGGCAAAAGAAAGTTCAAGAAAGAATAAAGAAAGTGAAGGAACGGACATGGCATTTCTATGATTTTGTTCTTATTGAGTGTTATGGTGATTTTGAGTGTAAGTGGCATCCTAGCTAATTAAGCAATAAAGAGAACCAGACCATCTCTACAAGACAGGCTAGAAATGGGTTCTTTAGAGCCACAAAATATTTCTCGATGTAAGACTGCAAGCGAGTCAAGATTTTGCGCGCATATTATATCACAAGTAGGGTCGCCTGCTTTTTAGATTTTTCTCTTTGACCAATGAAAACTCACGGTTTTGACAGATTCCAATGTGATAAGTGGGAAAAGAAAGGACTGTGATAAGAACCAAAGGGCTTTATGCATTGATTGTGGCTGCGCAAGTCTCAGTGCGACTAAATATAAAATGCATTCCTTTGCACCCTAAAAACGTCTCAGCTAGGTCACGATGGATTCATCAATAAAACATCGATGATCAGACAAAACTAAAATCTATCTATTGCGGAACAAGATGAATCATGATGGAGAGCTGCCTGCTTCATTAATCGGCCCAAATCAGTATATGCACACCACATGCGCATGCACGCTACCGAAAATTTGTCGTGAGCGGAACCTGACTTTACGAATATAACGGGGTGCTGAACCAGGACAAGAAACTCAAATTTACCTTGTTCTTCGAGCACACTGTGATTTCACTACGATGCTGACCCGTCACGTGATTCTGAAAAGCGGTTTACGCCAAGTCACAGCGCTTCGCCAGCAGTCCTCTGCGGCCCAGCCATTATACTTGAACCCTCACAAATGGCAGGGGCTTCCCGCCGACAGGGTGTTTGAGTTGCACGAAATGCGCAAGACTGCTTTGAGCGAGAAATACGCGCCGAACGATGCAGAGAGAAAGGCGATTTTGGCCACGTATGCCGAGTTGAGAGCGTCCTCGCCAGCGTTACTGTACAGTTATGAAATGGACAACTTTTCGGAACGTGTGATGAACAATACGCCCGTGGCGCTCCGTGGGCTCCCCAAGAAGTACTCGAACGTTCCCGTTTTGGATAAGGGTGCCACGCCGCACGAAAAGCGGAAGATAGAGCAGATTCACCGCATTTCCGCGTACGAAATGCCGCTTTTGGCGAAATTCCGCCAGCAGTACACGCCAACAGCCTCGCGCGAGTCGCCGCTCAGGCTCAAGTTCAACACAGACTTCAGCGATGAGCTGACGCCACTCAACAGACTTGTGACGCTCTCTGTGGCCATCCGAGACTTGGATCTCAACAAAAAACAAGCACGTAAGTTTAAGCTTTTGGCCGCAGATAAGTTTGACCACAACAACAACGTGTTCAGGCTTTCCACTGACAGATACCCCGAGTCTGCGCAAAACGCACGCTGGTTGGTGGAAACCTTCAACAGATTGCTCACGGAGGCTAAGGATACTACAAAAAACACGTTCGAGGAAGTTCCTGTCGATACATCGCTGATGAAGGCCAGAAAGTCCGCAGCTACTTTCCCAGAGCTGTGGAAGAGGCCTCAGGATGCTCCTATCAAGAGACACAGGATCGTGAGAGAGTGCGTGGACGCAGTGAAGCAGCGCATGGATGCAGAATACTTGAAGAGCTTGTCGCCTTAAACACATGTACATAGACCGCCCTAAATCGAGATTATAACGCCAAGTGATTCGTGAATTCTGGCCCACTCAAGTGTTAAAAGAACGAAAACTCGAGAAATAGCTAGAATTTTGAAAACTAAACCCTCATGGACGCTCGTGGTGATCACCTGAAGTCTATACCAAGCTAAAAACCCGTGCACCACGATTTCGATTGCAAGATCGGTCAGACAATGGGAATCTAATCTAGCCGTATTTACCTTTTGCACCAACCCCAGGAACGCGTCAAATTAGATTCATACGCAATATAATAATCATAGGGATTCAATCTCGCGCGCTCATCACGTATATCTCTGAACTCACGGTCGACGGTTTAGTCAGATCTGTCTCAGCGCGCTAAAGAATTAACAATACGAGAGAACCGCTAATATTCAATCGACATGGGCATGCATTCGACGTCTACGGTGCTCGACGATATAATTGACGAGCTTCGGCTCAAGTATGACTCGCTGGTGGGTCTTTTGGATGGCGACGCCGTGCGTGAGGTGCCGAGTTTGAACACGCTCCAGAATCTAGGAAAGCTTCTAGGGAAACTCTCAACCAGCTTGGCGTCTAGCGAGAAAAGAGACCACGAGTTGCTCCGAGCAATCAATACAAGGTTGAGTGCCGCGCAAGCACGAGCGCAAGAGAAAGAAGAAGAAGAGCAAAAACAAGCAGAGGAAGCCAGAAAAGCAGAGGAAAACGCAAAGAAATTGGATGAAGCATCAACAAAGAGAGAACGGTCGGATAATGAAGAGGAGAAATACGACGAAGAGGAAGGTGAAGAAAAAGGGGAGGAAAAGGCTGACGAGGACTTACCGCTAGCCAAGCGACAAAAGCTTGCACCTGAAACGGGTGAAAGTGATGCAAAAGAAGCTGAAGTGAATGTCGAGGAGAAATTTGACGAGGAAGATATCGATAAAACAGATAAAATTGCTGGAAACGAGGACGAAAGGGCAAATGACGAGGAAGAGGAGCAGGCCGAAAAACCTGAGGATGCAGTTTCGGAACCATCTGAAGAGCGAACCGAAACTCACGAGGAAATCAATACCAAAGACGACCCAGTCCCACCCGTGCAAACAGGATCTTACACACAGGACCACGATACCCGGCTCAAAAACCCAAAATCGGAATTTGTCACTCCACAGACCCTCTCGGAGCTGGCTATCACCGAATTGGGCTTATTTTCTGAGGAGAATAACGGTCTAGAAACACAGGGCAAAGAGTACTTAAAGAAGAAGTATGGCGTGGCTTCGTACCCTGAAAACGACTTGAAAAATATGTTGCCAGGCGAGATTCCAGACATGGATTTCTCAAAGACTAAGGCGCCATCGAATCAGGTGCAGTTCACAACGTACCAACTGTACATTGAGTCATATTTTCGACCTTTTGTTAACGAGGATATTGCGTTTGTGAACGAGAAGTTTGTGATACCGCCAGGATTTGAAAAGGGCTATGATCCCTTGGTGAGCCCGTACCTCATCCCCAAATTGGGGCCTTTCTACACGGAAATTTGGGCCGAGGAAGATGCCGCATTAGGCTCCAAGTTGTCGCTGCCGTCTTATCAGAGACCTCCCATAGAAGCATACAAACCCAAGGGCGACACTGAAGGTATTGTCGACGAAAAATTGTTGACGGAAGACGTGGCGTGTGGCCCGCTCTCAAGCAGACTTTTATCTGCGATATTGAACGTGCACGAGGTGAAAGAAGAGAACGAGGAAGGCGAAAACGACGCGGTGAAAAACGAATCGTTTTTGGGCGACGATATGTTTGGCGATGACGTCGCCAGTCAGCTCAACATGACCGTTGCCGCCGAGGACACCGACTTCCATTCGATGGAAGACCGCTTGAAACGCGAATTGAAGTATATTGGCATCTTTGCAAACACCCCGAGCAGCGACGGTAAGGCGAAGAAGGGCTCGGTTATTGATTCCGACGACTGGATCGTCGACAGAGAGGACGACGAGATCTGTGCTGAGATACGGCAGTTGCAAAGCGAGCTTAAGGGCGCCGTCGTGCGCAACCGGAAGCGGAAAAAGGCGCTTTTGCCTGTTTTGGAGGAACACCTTGCGTACCAAGAGTTTTCAACGATCTTGGAAGATTTGGACAAACAGGTTGATCAGGCTTACACGAAGCGGCTCAAGGCGAAAAGTAAGAGAAAGAAGATTTCACTGGAAACACCCAGCTTGGCACAGCAACAGACGGCCAATAGTGGGCTCAAGTCGCTTTTGGAGAAGCGTACGCGCTGGATCAGCAACATTGGCCGTCTTTTTGAGGCGCCCGAGGTCATGAAGCGGATTCCTGATAAATCCTTATTTGCCGGGCTAGACCAGTCTGATGACGAGGACGCAGATGCAGAGGTGGATGTCACAAATGAAGAAACCGCATAGAGAGGGCGGTTGCATAGTATACCAGCATGTCAAGAGCTATATGGATGTGCCACTAGATGCTGATACGCAGAATTTGACATTCTTAATCGGCTCCATCTGATTCTGTTGACCGGTATATACGAAGGCTTATATGACTGTAGTCCAAATTCACTGAAAACTAACCCATAGGTTTTCATGCCGTAAAATTTGCATGTGGGACAATTGCTAGATTCCTTCTCCGAAATGTAATAAGATGAAACGCTTCTATACACATTACAGAGCCTATTGAAGTTTGGAAATTGTTTTGCTTTCTGGGAATCGCAAAACATGGAGGTTCGATACCACTCACCAATTTCAGGGCTGGTCAGCCAAACACCAACTCAGCGCTTCGAAGAAAGTGAGCGTATGATCACTCCATGTTATTTACCACAAACGGGCGTTCAGCAGTACAGGACTGATGATATTATGTACATGCATTATAGGTATAAAATAAGCTTTCCGCGAAATCTGCTGCCGAAAATTAAAACCGCCAAATTACACGGAAAGCGATGAAAAATCACTGGCTCATTCCCCGTACCAAGTCCTTGTAAGGAGGCAACGTCCGGCAATTACCCATGGCGCACATGGCAATGGGCTTATCCTTGAGTCTATAATTGGCCCAGTTGACCACATCTTCGCGCGTGATTTTCTCCACACGCTCAAAGACGTCCTCGGGCGAAAGGCGGTAGCCGGTGTTTACTAGCTGGCGCCCGATATCTTCGGCAATCGCCGTGGAATCGTCTAGCGCCAACACCAACGACGCTTTGAGCTGAGCTTTTGAGCGTTCCACTTCGTCCTCGGTGATCGCGCCCAGCTTCAAACGTGCCCACTCGTTCATTACCGCATTGACAAACACCAGCATGTCTGTAGAGCTTTCCGCGGTGAAATAGACGCCCATAAGGCCCGTGTCGGCGTACGACGTTGTATAGGCCATGTACGAGTTCGCCACAGGGGTATTTCCCGGCCCACCCATGGCCGCGGTCACCGCCAATGGGGTCGGGGAGTCGGCGCCGACACCGATCGACCTGTCCCAGGACCCTATGATCCCATTGGCGACCGAGGATGTGAAGAAATCGGGCGCCAGCCAGCTCACGCCTTCTACAGCCAAGGCCACGTGCGTGATAGGCATAGAGTCGTCCTGTATGCGGCGCTCGGCGCCACAGAAGAGAGGCACCTCGTCGCCGTGTTGTTTGAAGGGAATTTCGCTTTTCTTGATGTGGCCGAAATACTTCTTGGCATGTTCCACAAGCTGATCATGGTCAACAGAGCCCACGCCGATAAGCGCCATGCGGTCACCCTTATAGTTCGTGCCAATATATTTCGTCAAATCGTTTCTGTTGATAGTACGGATTTTCTCGCGTGGACCCAAGATCGTGCGGCCCAAATCCTGGCCCTTGAATACGATCTCATGTAGATGGTCAAAAACGACCTCGTCAAACATCTTGTCCACTTCGTCGCTCTCCTGTAGAATCACCGCACGTTCCTTTTCGATCGCCTTCGTCTCGAGTTTCAGTTTCGTCAACAAATCGCTCAAAATGTCCACGTTTTGCTCCAAATCCCGCGCAAGACACTTCGTGTAGTACACTGTATTCTCACGCAGCGTGTATGCGTTAATTTGTGAACCAAGATCCTCGATTTCGAGCTCCAAACTGTATTGCGAACGTTTCGACGTCCCTTTGAAAGCCAAATGTTCGAGAAAATGCGCCGTTCCGCTACTCACGGGGTTATCTGCCCTCGAACCAGCATTGATCCACATGCCAACAGTGGCCGTTTTCGTGCCTGGCATTTGTTCACTGGCAACCGTGAGCCCGTTCGGGAGAACCGAGGTCTTATAGTACAGCTGCACGGCATCCGTGGCTAGCAGGCGTTTCTGGCGCAGAAAACGTGTCAAATTCTTGTTCTTTGTGATGTATTTAAGCATTCTTAATGGGTGAATAGGACTGGCCGGGGTCGTCCCGATGGCGCCTCTTATGTACTTGGTGCACCGGTGCGCGAATCTGGCGTCCCCAGATCTGGCCTCTGCCCCATATGTTAGCGATTATTAAGCGAGGACGCAGACTCTCACTTTTGGCCCACGCCAGGCCCACCGCGGCCACCGGGGCCACCCGGGCTGACCCGTTATCAAACCACCGACAATTCATCCCTTATTGAAGAATAAAAAAGATCGGTAATATTTGCAATTGCAGGCATGATTTTCTGAAAGCAGAGGTAGTGAAATCACTTCAGGTTGATTAAATTGATACTCACTTACGAATAGATGCTTTTGATGGATATGTGAACCGGTCGGTGACTCGAGGGCTGCTGATGATGATGGCTACTCTCAATGACTCGCGGCCTAAATCACTACACACTTGCAGCGCCACCGTTTATAGGCCCGTTTGTGCGACCATGAAAACACATCATGAAACGATATACCATGATGTTTTTATGAAACAATTTTTTTTAATTCTCGATGATATATATAAAACAGTTTCAGATCTTTTCTCTGCGTGTTTTTTCTATCATCATTCCATTGGCAGGATTCCTGATTCACTATGGTCCAGTAGTTGCTGGGCCCGTTTTGCCTTGTCACGCCTGCAGGGCCGGCGATAGAGAGCTCTCGTGCGAAAAAGAAATGTACCGGTCCCGATGTGGCCCGCGGCCCTATACCCGCGGATTTGCACCAGTCTAAACTTATCCATTTTTCCCACATATTCACACCATTGCTTCACATCAATTACCTGCAATTGGCTTTATATAAACACAGTGATAGCATAAATCATTATACACATATCCCCGCTGCATAAAACGTCATGAAAGTCTTTGAAAGCAAACACTACTTTGACTATTCTTGGGAGCAGGTCACCGCAGCCAACTGGCAGAAATACCCCAATGAATTGGCCACGCATGTGGTGAGCGTGGATATATTAAACCGAGATTTCAATGCAGAGACTCAAACGTTACGCACAGAGCGGCTAATTGCGTGCAAACAGCCGATTCCTCGGTGGCTCCGATCGATTGTGGGCGGTGATGAATGCTCGTTTGTACGTGAGATAAGCGAGGTTGACCTACGCACGAAGAAATTGGTGATGAGATCGGCTAATATGACAATGAACCATTTGCTCTCGGTCAAAGAAACCGTGACTTATAGACCCGATCCCAGCTTGGAGAGTAGCCGCACGATTTTCGAGCAGGAGGCGGAAATCACCGCTTTTTCGAGTTTCAAAAGCATTTGTAACAAGATCGAAGATTGGTCTGTGGAAAGATTTGGCCAGAACGCGAGTGTGGGCAAACAGGGCTTTGAAACCGTGCTTCAGACGTTGACCGAAAAATGGGAAGAGTCAGGAATATTAGTGAAAGATGTGGGTTCCTCGATTATGAAGGAAATTGATGAGGTTAACGACAAGACCCAGGAGTTGGTGAATGAAGTGACGGAAAAAACGTCTTCTGTCCTTAGTGAGGTGCGCAAGTTGAGCTTGTGGCCCAGAAAATGAGACATATATTGATTTTCTCTGGTGGAACAAGGAGATTCTTAAATAATGGACGGTTTTGACCGTATTTTGCCATACTTTCTTTTCATTTCAATGCTTGTTCATGGGCTGCGACGACGGCTACAGTTCCACGTGGCAGGTTTGGTGTAACAAACAAGAGACTCACTGCAAGGGGCTGGAAAAGAACCAAAAACATAAAAAAAAATCATTAGATATCATGAGTATCATTTCATCATGGCTGCATATATTTTGGAGGGCGTTTCTTTATAGATTTATGACGACTTTATTACGAACTACGTATTGAACCTTGTAGCACGTGACGCGACTAAGGCACGCTTGGAGGTTGAGTTTCGAGCCTCACGCGAAGAAGCCTCATCGCGAGAGATGGCCTAGAGAGAAGTGATGTGTCAAAACTGAGCATTAAGGGCCCAACAGAAAAACAGAAAGCCGTGAGAATTACTTTTCAAAAAATTCTTCGATTTGTATAATAAACATTCAAGTTTCGCTTCCCGGCTCAATTTCACATACACCAAGCGTGGAAGGACCTTGAGACCATTTTTTCCGTCTCCACACTATACTAGATTGCACCCACCCATACATATATTCATATTCACGCTTTTGCGTTGTGTTGATCATTCTAATGCACGCCAATGGGTCCCCAGTGAAAGCAGAAGCAGCCGAAGAGGCTTCCGTCATGCAAGACTTTGATATTTTCATGGCGGAAATGGAGAGCGATACGGCATTTTTCTCACGTAAGAGAAAACACTCACAAACGTCAGTTTTGGACGCAGAGCTCGATACAGAGTTGAAAAAAGCTGTGGATTTAGAAACGAAAATTGAATTGCTGGATAACAATACACATTTTCCCGCTGGAGATCCTCTTTCTGTGCCTTCCTCGAGCGCGTCTCCACGCACAAGTCCCTTTGAGAGCATTGAACAGTCAGAAACGAGTGTTTCGACCGAAGGAAACGGCGAAAACATCGAAAAAAACACGGAACTGAAAAACGAGAGTCATGTCCAGCCGAATCTTGAGACGATTGCGGTGTTGAAGCGGTCAATGGCCAGCAGTAGCCGGCTTATTGGTACCTTCACAGCACTCAAATCCACCTATTTGAAGCTTTGCAAAGAGTTCAACTATCTTTTGGGGAAATTTAACGAGAACGAGCGAATCAAGATCGAGCTCATCCACGAAAATAACGAGCTTCGTCGACTTCTTTGGGAGACCATCAAGGAGAAGGAACTCGATCGGAAACAGTACAAAGCAGAACTCGCTGCCATGGGTAAGTGTTAGCGAGAGAGCTACTGCAAAATTGCATAGAGGAGACAAAGCTTCTCCGAATCTTCATATCATTATCATACAAAACTGCATCAAAGTGGTGTATAGCATCCGCTTATATAACTAGTCAATGGATAGGCATCACTTGAAACTTGTAGCTACTCCCAATTTTTTATACTGGTCACAGCCGTTTGAATTTGAAATTACAGGCATTCGTAAAGCTCAGAATGGAGCTTCACCATTCTTAATGGGAAGTTTTATCTAAAACATAATCATCACTTTGCAATCTGATTTTTGACATACCTTTTTGGTCAAAGAAGTCTAGTTAACGTCTCTCTCAAAAATGTTGGTCTGGAGACTTCAAGGGAAGAAGCCACACATGAATCATGGCCCCCTGATAATGCACAGAGCAAGTATCGTACTCAAAAAATATTCGAATGCACCGAATAATAACTTTTGACGGTAAAGAAGAAGCGTTGTTTCCAAGGAGCTAAGAGACTCAATTATCTTTTCTGAACCATCAATTCTAAGTGAAATTCTCCCAACCCTTTGGCCTCTTCATGCCGTTCATAGTGAAGTATTTGGGCGTACACGTGCCCTTCCATGTCATGTCCTCCTTCGGGTCACAAGTGCAACGCTTCAAGCGCCTAGTGGCATCATCAATCGGACAGTTCGTGAACGGCGCGTGATAGTAGCCGAGGTCAGGGAAAAAGTGGATTTTGTCTTTTGGCATGAAAAGCGACACGGCAATCGAGTGAACTGGGGCATCACCCCATCTTTCGTAGAAAAAGCCGCCGCTTTTGTCCAAGTAATCAAAGTACTTCATATAAGCTTCCAGACGCCAGAACTTGAGGGCACCCACTTCGAAGTTGGACCAGAAGTGGCACCCATTATAGGTCTCGCCGCCGGTTTCGGAAAGCCAGCCGTAATTGTTATCTTTCGCAAGGTATTGCGGGTACTGTTTCATGAACTTCTTCGTGGTCTCCCATAACGTGGGAATAGTCTCGCCATACTCAGGGAGCGAAATTGTCCAGCCGTACCACTTATCGTTATCCTTCATATACTGGAACACATCGTAGTCAATATCGCATTTGAACTTGATGTCGGGCTCAACACGCCAATAGTATTCGTAGTCTGCCAAGAGCTCGTGCCTAAAGAAAAACCCAGATTCGAACCTACACATATGACGGTACGATTCCGAACCACCATACATGACGTTTTTCCTCACCATCTCCTCCCGGGCCAACGCGGCCTTTTCCCGGTCGATCCACGCCGGGTAAGACCAGTGTTCGGTGGGAACCAAACCGAATTTGACATTTCCGGACACTAATTCAGACACTTCCTTCTTAAACTCTTCACTAAAAGGTTCCTCATTGAGAAAGACCCAGTCGTAATGGTAATTCTTGTTGAACCTGTCTTCAACATGGGCAATGGACTGCAGCAACCCAGACAAGTCCGAGTTTCTCGCCAACGTGACAAATGTCGCCTTCACCCTGTTTTTCCTGATGCCATGGACCGCACCAGACACGGCCCGTGCTGCGCTTGACACTGCACGAGACCCGGAATTTGTCACTTCCGCATTTGGAGACGCGTTCCTGACAAGTGAGAACCCGCACACTAGCAACAATAGGGCGAATACAACAAGCCGAACCAGGCGTGCATTTATTCTAATGAGCGCCATTGTGATGAAATGCTGCAGAAAAGCTTGCACAAAAAAAAGCGTAGACTTTCGAGAAAACCAATGTTGTAGAAGAAAGAAAAAAAAGCGGGTTTTGGTTACGACCATCTCATGTGGCCAGTTTGGGCCGGCCGGCCAGTGACGTGGAGGCTACGAACCAGGCGGGCAGCTGCATCTCAATATACCCGCAGATTGAGGGCTTCCCTGCATTTTGGGTATATACTTTTTTGACTGCGATCTGTTTCGGTTTTGTTTTTCAAACAGAAGGCAAACATGATTCATTCACATCTCTTTTCATGCCGCAAAGATCTGTGGGGCGTCCATATGTAGATCTCATAATTCAGGCCGGCTATCATTCGGATGCTGCAGATCTTGCATCTAGGACGGTTATGGAGCACGCGGCTTCGGTCAAGTATGCTTATTTCCGTGGCAGCATAAAATATATATATCAACGAGTTTTGTCATAAGAAAATGTCTCAGTAAGAGCTCATGCCACATATACGCTGTAACTACTTGTTTCGATAGATTTGAAACAGGTTTTTCGAGCCTGGTGGCTTGAGAAATCGTATGACTGAATGCTCGAAACCGCAAGTCTTGCCCGCGACAAAAGAAAAAGAACAAGCGCGTCTGTATCTCGAAATCCGTATTCAATTTACCACTTTGTTAGAGTCATGTTGTGCCAATACGTGCGTAAATGCTTTTTGATACTTTTTTTTTTGGTTCAAACTTTTGAATTCGGACCAAAAGCCAGAATTGCTAACCGAGCTCACCACGAAACTGCATACGAATATACCAAACCCAGGCCAGCAGAAATTAGGATATACCTATCCCTATAAATCTACTTCCTCCCTGCCCTCACAATTGGGAAACTTTCTCACCATACCCTGGCGCCGATTCTTCACGTATTCGGAAGTAAAGTGCCTTGAGGCGTGGTTTCAAATTGTGATGCCCCTCTATTTTCCTGCCGCGTCAGAGCTACCGACTTCACCTGCAGCATTTCCCCGCGGTGTGATTACTCATATTGATCAAAGTTTTCTGCTTCACTATGCTACGAGCGGGTACCAACTCGAGTCGTTGCCGGAGCCGTTGAAAAAGGCGGAATCGTCAAGTCTATTTCAATCACGGAGCAAGATAGCACAGTTGGTCAATCCAGATGATCGCCTCTCGCCAGTCATGAGGCTGTTGAGAAGCCAAGCCGACTTCAAAAAGTTTTGGGAGCAGCTCAAAGCCCTGGCGATGCAACTCAACCAGCCTCTATCATACCTACACTTATTCCACTTAGGCCGTGACATTGGTCTTTATGCCAACACTAGCTCGTGCCCGCTTTGTCAAAGACTGTTCCAGTCAGAGGCATCCCAGACCATTCGGACCAGACACATCTATTTTGAGTGCTCCACTTCGAAAACCATTTGGCGCGCATCTGGCCTTTCAAATCACCCGTATACCCGCATCGTCATCGGTTCAGTAAACGCTGCTTCACCGAACATCGACAAGTTCCTTTTCTACGTTGGTCGATTTCTCAGAAACCGACGACGAGGAGAAGAAGAGGCACATGTGCTAGAAAGTGCAGGTGCCACCGCACGCCTCCCGGAGCTTTCCACGGAGGAGATTCACAGGAACTTGAAATATTACGGTCAATCATACGGACAACAATTTTAAAATCACACTTAACCTTCCACACACATCCACAGAAAAGCTTGAAAGCCAGCCAGTCTACCCCGACTTGCTAGGCTATTAATCCACCAGAATCACCCTTGGCTGGGTTTGTGGGCCACGCCCTTCCCAGACAATTATGTCGCGCGATTAAGTTCTTATATATAGTACCAATACATGACTAAAGAAAAAAAAAAAAAAAAGAGCAAAATAAATACACGAAAAGCACAGAGAATCATTATTGCAGAAAGAAGAATTTCATATTGAACTCTGTTGGCATGATTAAATTTGATCTTTTAGATCTTTTTTCTTTCTTTCGTTCGTTTGTCTGACCTAACAATCTCCCTCAGGGTCTCGTTCTTCGAGCTAAAAACGCAACCCGTCGGTGGCAGCAAAATCTCGCGCACCCAGCATTCGGGACCATCAGGTATGAAACATACAAAACAAAACAAATAAAAAAAAATTGGTGAAGTATTCTCACAATCATCAACTTGCGCGTTGACACCCACAATTTCATGCTATACTTGCTAGCCAGGCACCCGTATCAAGCATTTGATATCATTCACGTGAGGTGCGCGGAGACGTCATTGTGACGATAGATCTGATGTAACGAACAACCATCCAAGTGGATACAATAAACTTGTATTTTCACTCGCCAAATGAGCATCATAAAGAATCTCAAATTGACAGTTTCGGGTTGCGCTGTTTGTTGTTACCTATAACAGGCATTCCAAAGCATACCAAACATGGCACTATCGTGTGCCACGGTTCGTCCTGCACATTTCTTTGCACTGTATCCCGCTTTTGGGTGAGTTTTGACCAAACCTGAGGAAAACGTTCAAATACCGTGTTGAAATGAACAGTTCTCTCACGGACGAACAGGCCAAAATCCTTCTTGAGCTTGAAATGATCCTCAACACCGTGCACGTGATCAACAACAATCTAGAGAAAAGTATCGATGTGGTTCGTGACCGGCCCCCCTCGGGCCAAACCTCGCCCGAGCTGCTAGCCTACCGCGAGCTAGTCGCAAGAAACACGGCCCAGCTCAAAGAAGTGTTAAGCGTGCTTGATCAAATATAAAACTTGTTTTCGTCTCATAAAATGATGACAGAACAGAACCCGAAATCTCAATTTCCTTTTTCTTATCTGTTTTGGCAAAGCACTACCAGTTCAACGAATGCTGGTGCTATTCTTCCTCTGGCCCAGAACGATAATGCGCGCTGCTTGAAAATACACTCATCTACCAGAATCTCCACAGAAGACATCGCTATCATCACCAATATCAATTCCAGCGGGTCGAGATAAAGGTGCCTCAACAAATCCAGTCATTTAACTTACCTCTCATCACCGCTAATTATAAATTTCCACATCTCACCGAAAATGGACCGCCAGCTGACAGACTATATCGAGAAATACCAAGAATCAAAGTTACAATCTTCTACTGCTCAGGATGATCGCCCAGAATCCGATTCTGACAATGAATCCTTGCTGGAATTGCTCGAGGAATTGGAGAACGAGGACGATATGGTTGCGAAGTATAAAGAGCAGCGCCTTCAGCAATTGAAGCAAGAGATCAGCTCGATCGATCGGGCTGCAGACATTTTAGGCAAAGACGTCGGTTGTGTGAACTTCATTGGCGCAGAAAAAGAGCTTATGGATGCCGTGACACGCACAGAGATTGCCGTGGTGCATTTCTATCAGCCAACGTTTCCTAAGTGCAAAGTGATGAATGAAAAACTTGCAATGCTCGCAGAGAAGCACCTAGCCTTGCACGTGCTCGCTATCCCAGCAGAAAAAGCACATTTTCTTGTAACGAAATTGAAAATTAAAGTTCTCCCGTTTGTGGTTGTGTATCGCCATGGCCAGGAAATTGCGAGAATCGTGGGGTTCGAGGGGATAGGCGAGGCGGAGAATGCAGTCACCATCACAGCCCTAGAGACGAAGCTCATACAATGTGGTGCGATTTCTCGAAGAACAATCAATACAGGAAAGGTCTCCCGATCTCGAGATATCGAAAAGGAAGATTCTGGCGACGATTGGTTTTGAGCAGTTGAATTGTCAAGAGTACAAAGAAAGCTTGTGTCAGTTCACAGAGTCGCCATATGGCATGGCATGGAATGGCATGTGCTTCAAGTTTATAACCATCACTCAAAAGTTGAGGCGACACCGGAAAGGTGTGAATGTCCTCTGACTTGAGACATCGCGTCAAAAGCATACACAGAAGAATCGAAGCACGCCTTTTATAAGATACGAACAGTTTCGCTTTATTCGCGCCGGCGCTTCTCTATGTGAAGAAAAAGTCTTGATGCATGCATCGCAATGCAAATCGTTGATGCTTCCATATAACTTCTTCCTATTCTGGAGAACGCGGTCTCCTAAAATTGTCATTGATATAATATATCGCGCTTAAACGAACAAGGCTTCTGCTGCTTGAGGATCAGTAACTTGTGAGAAACTCGCGTCGCGTATCTATATAAGGCGATTTGTGGGGTCACTTTGTTTGCGAAACTTACCCGTCTGTATCAATCAAATGTCAGATCCAGCGTGGAACTATATGAGTTTTGGTCGCAAAGGCGGTTTGTTGCTTTTCGCAACCTACGGCCCGATAAGCGCACCGCGAAGCATTTACAACCGACATATACTTTAGCATGAAAAGGCATTAGCAGACAAATTCGTATTTCCAGAGTGATAAACCTATTTTTACTAATAAGTTTGAGTCAGGACAAGTTCACCGTAAACCTGGGATTCCGTTCACAACGGTTATGCGCATAAAATGCACATTATTGTCCAAGCAAGTTCTTGACGGGGTATGGGTAGTGTTATCATTTGATAAGTAATCCTACTTTTTTGATAGACACTGATTTTGCGATGCTGAATACTCATGGTGTCCACTCACTCACTGCCCAGTCTAGATGCTAAGATGTTAAGAGGCTAAGCTGCTAAGCTGCTAAGATGCTGTAGTGTCCTGCATACAACATAAAGAATAGGGCTTGAGCCCTAGACATTAGTGCTCGCAAAGATTCGTGCAACACCCAAACGCCGCGCATGGCATTGCATCGTGAAAAGCGAAAAAAAAAGTGCATTTAATCTTTTTCCACCCCATCCTTATTGGTACGAAAGAAGCACTTTTTTTTGCAGACAAGCCAATATGCAAATCTTCGTCAAGACCTTAACCGGTAAGACCATCACCTTGGAGGTGGAGTCTTCCGACACCATTGACAATGTCAAGGCCAAGATCCAGGACAAGGAAGGAATTCCACCTGACCAGCAGAGATTGATCTTCGCTGGTAAGCAGTTGGAGGACGGCAGAACCTTGTCCGACTACAACATCCAGAAGGAGTCCACCTTGCACTTGGTGCTCAGATTGAGAGGTGGTGGTAAGAAGAGAAAGAAGAAGGTGTACACCACCCCAAAGAAGATCAAGCACAAGCACAGAAAGCACAAGTTGGCTGTGTTGACTTACTACAAGGTCGACAACGACGGAAACGTCGAGAGATTGAGAAGAGAGTGCCCTAACTGTGGTGCTGGTGTCTTCATGGCTAACCACCCAGACAGACAGTACTGCGGTAAGTGCCACACCACCTTCAAGCTCAACGCTTAAGTTATTCATTTAGTTGATATAGCAGTACACGTGACTTGATAAAGCTTTTTTTTCTTGTAGGATAGAAAGGGCGTGTTCTCTGTAACAAGGCCTTTTAACGAGCTGATATTTTTTAGAAAGGTGAATTCCAAGTCAAACAAGACAAAACAGAGAAAATTTATCTTAAGATTTGGTTGTGCGGCACAACTTAAAGATGGAGGAACGTAGCGCGATATATCTGATTTCCACAAGTAGCGCACACGGCATGGGACTCTCACTTTCTTTGAGACCACTGGTAAAATTCGATAAACCATTATATTTGAAAGTTGAACTCTAACCAGAATAGTGCAACAATCTGCTTTGCTTATGAATTAGTTTATTTGCAACTATTTGCAGGTGGCGTCCACTTACATACGAAGATGCTTTGTTTTTCGAATCATGACTAAATCGAAAGCCGACGGCGCGGTGGTTCCAAATGAGAGCTCAGCGTTCGGCCGGCCCGAATGCGCCTTGTGGAATCATGCTGGCCACAGACAGTTCAAGCGAAGGCTCAAAAGGCACGACACAAACTATTAGGCGTCGCGTAAAATAGCAACTTTATATGGTTTTTCATCAATAACAACAATCTGCTTCTGAAATATTCTTATTTTATACTAAATCGACGCCTGTGTACTTAAAGTCATGGTAGTCAATTAGTGCCCATCGTCCGCATTGGGGCCTGAAGCGGGCTTGGCCCCAGAGTCAGGCGCGCGGGCCCGAATCGCTTTCGGCCCAAACATTAATCCAGAACTACTTGAGCATCTCTATTCATATACATACACATGAGCTTTGCCATCTATGATCTTGAGGATGACGTGCGGCGACTTCTCAATATCGATAACTTTCTCGATGGCCTAACTCCAAACGACTTTGTCGAGGAATTGAGTAAAGACCATATCCTCAAAGGCGCCGAGGTCAATAGCCTCGAGTACTTGGATCCGAAACCGTACATACGTACTTTTGAGTCGACGCTAAGGCACCTTAAGCAATTAGCCGATGAGGCACATGAGAGACGAGAAATTGCCGCGAAGCAAGTTGAAGACTATGAATTGAGTCATAGTAAGAGCGTGCTCAAACTTTCCTCCGAAGTAGAGCAGATCGTGGCACAGTTCGACAACTTAGATACCGAGATTTCGAGCATCACAGAGAAAATCGACCCTTTGAACCAGGCATTGAACAAGATCACTAATTCACGTGACCGGCTGATAGAAACGATCTTTCTTATCAGGAGTTACCATGGATTCTACACCAAGGAGAAGTACGAGCAGTTGGAGAAATTGCGCACAGCCAAGGATTCACAGCTGAAGATGAAGTGTGCCAAGACCGTAAACAACCTTCTAGTGTTGGCGAAGAAAATTAACTCGCTAATTGGAAACACTCCCAAAGTGAGCAAATGCGTGACCACGATCGAGAAATACGGCGAGACCATGGAACAAGCGCTCGTGGAGCGGTTTGAAATCGCTTCCGAGGATAACGATTTCGAAGAAATGAGCGAAATCGCAAAAGTTTTGTTTGACTTCAATGGAGGCAGCAGCGTTGTGTCAGCGTTCATGAACAAAAGTGATCTTTTCCTAGAAGACGCGTCTGGTGAGGACGAGGGCGTGTTTTCAATTATCGATGACGAGAAAATTTGGGCACAACTTGCAGACCCCAACGAGCTGCCGTACAACGTCTTCGAAGACGAGGCCACAGACCATCTCTTGAACAAACTCAAGGTTTCCGTGAAGGGCCAGTCTCGGATCGTGCAGCAGGTATTTGAGCAGCCAGTTCTGGTATTGAAAACCATGGTGCAGCGAGTGTATGCGCAAATGCTTCAAAACAGGGTCTCGACGCTCTTGCTGTTTGCACAGCAGCTGGGCGCATTAGCACACGTGCGCATTTTGCATGCTTTGTATGTGTTAGTGGGGGACTTCACGAAAGACATGAAGGAGTTTTTCGTGACCAATGATTTTGACGACAATAACGAGATCGGGTCAAACCTTGATCAGTGCTACCACGATCTATTCATCGAGTACACCACGGACAACTTTTTTTTCAAGATCGAAAAGGAGATGCTAGAAACTACAATTTTTGATATTGCGCAGGAGTTTGTGGAGAACAACGAGAAGGCTTTACAAAAGAAGGAGTTGGAACTCAAGCTACTTGATCATGAAAATGAGACATCTGTTCTCAATATGGCCGCGGTCGGCACACAGCAACCGCAAACGGAGAAGCATAAGTTTTTTAGCGACAAACGAAGACTCAACAAGTTCAAAGAGTACGTGAAGGTTCGTCTACCCGAGGGCCTCTCGAGCAATCGTGACTCGAGCCTGGTTCCACAAATGAAGGCCGTCATCAAGATC
Source organism: Metschnikowia pulcherrima (assembly GCA_009746055.1). Taxonomy (NCBI): domain Eukaryota; kingdom Fungi; phylum Ascomycota; class Pichiomycetes; order Serinales; family Metschnikowiaceae; genus Metschnikowia; species Metschnikowia pulcherrima. The sequence goes on from VFXK01000010.1 coordinate 676,966, forward strand.
ACAGATGCAAGAATTGTGTTGAAGATGGCCATCGAGTCTGTCGCACGGGTATTGGAGTTAGCGCCTGCGAAGTCGCCCGAGCTTTCACTCGAAATTTTGGAGATGTTGGTCTTGGACTTCGGCGGGCTTTATGTGGGAGGAGGCCTCGAGGTTGCTTATGATAGGGCTAGACAAGAACTCATGGGTGTCGCGCAGACACAGGACCCAAATTTCGACTACTTGAAGATTTTCAACCTCACAAGCGAGGTCTTGTTGCTATTATCGTCTTGCATCAAGAAAATTATTTTACCCTGCACGGTCAACAATCCGGCTGTGAGAAGCCGAATGATAAGTCTCACCAATGGTTTTGTGCAAAGATGCGAAACCTCTCTCAACTTGATCCTTGAGTGCCTTGTGGAGTTCGTCACGCTCAGATTGAATCATTTCTTGCAGAAGCAGAAGAAAAAAGACTTTATCTGCGATAAAATTGACGCTGTGCAAGACTACACTGAAGTGTGTGAAGAATTGTCTGATTTCATCGTGCACTTGCATGCGCTCATGAAAAAAGATTTGAACGATGCCAATTTAAACAATGTGTTGATAAAAATCGGCATGATTTTGTTGAATTTGTTGCTTGATCATTTCAAAAGGTTTGGTGTCAATTCCACTGGTGGCATTGTGCTTACCCAGGATGTGATTAGGTATCAATCCGTCATTGAGTCGTGGGAAATACCTGAGCTCAGCGAAAGATTTCAGATCTTGCGTGAGATCAGCAATTTGTTTACTGTACAGCCAAACTTGATCAACTCATTGATCACAGAGGGCCATTTGGCGACCTTGAAGGTATCTACAGTTCGGCAGTACATTTCGAAGAGGACTGACTTCAGCCCGTCTTACATGGAGATTATTTTCGGACGCAAGTAATTTGCACTTATATATACAGCAAGCCTTGTTTGACTCACATCTTGTTGTACAAAGAAATCAAAACGACGAAAAACGAAAAGATCGTACCAAAATGAACCAAGAGTGTCTTTCTCTTTTCAAGGGGACTGAGGTTTGACACGAAAACAACTGATCCTCTGGCAAAGCGGTTGAAATTTTCAGGAAACTCAGTCCACGCGTACAAAATGGCGAAGTTGGCGACAAGACTGGCTGCGTAAATCTTCACGCTGAAGTATGGGCTGGGCAAATAGCACATTGTGGTCTTGTACGTCTCGCTCAAAGTGTGCTCGGTATCTTGCGGGTTATTCAACGAAAGAAGTTGTACTGCTGGAGACTTGATTCCGTTAGTCATTGAGTTTGTTTTGCACGAAATCTCTCTTGCCAAAAACTTGGTGTTGTCAGCATAATCAACATGCGTCATATCACAATAGTCATGGTCGTCTCCGCTGAACACCAATGAAGGCCCGAGATTTTTGAGAATATCTTCGCTGATTGGATAGTCAATCACAGTCTGGTATTCCACACCTCTCATAAGTGGGAACGGTTTCTTCGACTCTCTTCCAGGCCCACACTTTTCCACCTGCGGGTCTCTATATAACGGTACATGGGTGAGCACAATGCGAGGCAAATGAGGGTCTAGCAGTTTTTTGCAGCTTTCCAAAAACGCCCTTGCCGCGGAATGTACCTCTGGATCCTCATGTGAGAGCGAGATTGTGTCCAATTGGACAAAAGTATGGTTACCCAATGTATACACTGCGTTGGGCTCACCGAAATGTGACGCGAACCGTTTACACCTCTCTGGGCTCACGGTCTGGAAGCCAATATCGTGATTTCCGGGCAAGCCTCTGATGGACTGTTTTCTTTTATTTTCGGGGAAAATACGGCAAAATCTATGGTATTCCTCTAGCCAGGGAGCGTAGTCCCAGTCTCGGCCCCCATCAAACAAGTCACCAATGAATATTGTGGTGTCCGGATCGAGCAGCGACTGCAAATACTTGTAGTTGATGTAATGATAGTTGTCACTCATCCTGCGAATCAAGTAATTGAAGACCCTCGGAAGCTTCGGGTACGTGTGGTCATCCACCAATTGGGGATCTGCAATGAAGGCCACTCTATGTGGAGTTACCATAGCCCTATCTCCATCCCAGTTTTCCCAATTTTCCCATTGACAATTTTCCATAGCACTCTTGACCCGCCATCGTTCGATTGTATGGACGAGAATGAGCCAGTATGCTGCAAAGATCAAAAATAAGCGTATGTTGAACGTTTTAAAGATTGTCAATGTGCCAGATTTTGCGGGGAGACTGCGCCCATTGCCTATATCATTGACGTACAGCGCTTCAGCCTTTTCAGAAGTATGGTCTGTTGAAACCGAGCTAGTCTCGTCTTGTATTTGAAAATTGTTCCGAGACTTACGCTCTCGAATATCCATTGTTAATCGTATGTGAGGAAATATGAGCTGTAGTAGAATAGCCGGATCAAGTGCGTGGGGCAGATGTGCGCGTTTCGGGGCCGGCCCAGTATATTGGCCCGAGCGTCGATACCGTTCAAGACAAATTAATATATTTGTGATGGTGGAAAAAGTAAACAACATGATGGCCACATATTCTTTTTCGAGATGCTTTGAGAGTGAGTCAAACCCCTGATCCGTCGCAAGTGACCATGCCCATTTGGCCATTCAATGCATATTCATTGCCACCTGTACCTTTGGGTCTGGAAAAGTTCGGGGCCGAGGCCCTCGCGTCTCGCGCGACTCGGCCGGCCTTATTATTCGGCCGAGTCCTAGTCGTGATTTGGTTTGGAAGTGGGAGAAAAATAGTCCATACAGCGGCCCAAAAACCTTGGATGTCTCTCAGTCCCCAAAAAAGGCGGAAGCTCCGACTGAGCGACTCGGAGGCGAAAAACGCCGCGTTGCTCTACGATTTTGACCATGTGAATAAACTCATACATGAAGATGCCCGCATACGCCTCGACTTCGTCAGCAAAGTTTCACACACTAGTCCATATGAGCATTTTGGCGAAGCGTGCAAAACGCCTTCCCAGACCATGAACCTGGACTTGTCTGTAAGACGTGCAGAAGAAGAGTTGCCGCGGCGGCGGAGGCGGATAATTGCAGACCCATTGAATGATGAAGTGTATGAGACATTTCATAGGAGAATGAAAAAAGAAGAGCGATCGCGTACTTTGACAGATAGAGGGAGGATGTATTTCGAGATGGACAATCTCAAATCCCAGCTCGAACTCCTTCAGCAGCATGATTGGAACAAACACTTGCTCACTCTTACTAAGATCAACGACCGGAGTGATGTAGGTGAGCTCCTCGAAAAGAGACAAGCGACCATGCACGAGATCGAAAAAACGCTTGCGAAATTCGCAAATTGGGAAGCCAGAAGCTCGGCGTTAACTGCTGAAATGAAGGTCTTGGAAAACCAGGCTTTAGCTCGTAAGAGAGTCGACGATGATGATGCCGACGATGTGGACGAATCCATCTTGGATGTTCCACTTCACATGTTAGCTAAAGAACGGCGACAACGACGTATTGCCCGAGATGGAATGCCCATCAGGATTCTTCTTAGAAACGGGCATCAAGTACGTTACAATCCATACCTGACCCCCACAGTAGTTGTCGAGCGTGAAAAATCGTGATGAACGCAAAGTGGAACGTAGCGTTAACCCTACAGCCGTTTTTCAAAAACGGGTCGCTATAGTTCTTGCTATGGATTTGGCATTTTGCACTCTTGCTAAACACTGTACGCGCGGGTTGACTGGATAAATTTAGTGAACAAAGGTCCAAATGAAGCAGGGTTTGACAACTTTGTTTCCAAACCTAGGTCACCGAGAGGAAAGTCGATGAAGTTCACTATCTTAGGCGGTTGTCTCAACTCCAAATCAGGTTTGCTGGGCCTAAATCCATCCATCATTAATGGTCGTATGCAATACGATGCAGCTAAGTTGTGCTTCAAGTAGATTAATGCGAGCGCTGTTTGCAGAAACACAAAGAGGAGTTGCAAATTGGGTACAGACATTCCTTTTCCGTCTTTCGAGCCGATTGTCGATGTGATCCTCTCTGCAAGGTCAATGGCTTCGCCGGTGATAAACCTGTTCAAATGGAAGAGGACTAGATAGACCTCTTCCATAGACGTGAAATTCAAAACCAGTATATTCAACGCAGTGAAAACAACAGTGTCACGTTGCGCTACTGCCTCTGCGAGGTTGTCGATTGCCATTCGGACATTAAAAAGTTTGACAATAGAGTTTATGAACTTTTTTTTGGCCAGATAGGCGGTGCTAATAATGCGGTACACCGAGCGCAAGAAATGAGAATTGCTTAAGTGCATACCTGGCTCAACCCGTTTGGAGTATTCGCATGCCATCTTGATTGCTTCAACATAATTTCTGTCAGCGAGAGACTCATGCTTCTCAAAAATTTCGGAGTGCAACTCACAAGCGATTCGTTTGATCAGTTTGTTTGGTGATGCTTCAAGCGCAATAATCGTGGAAATACACACTTTTGGATTGGCAAAACCTAGCTTGGTGACTAATCGAAGAAAGGCCACTGCTGCTTCACCAATTTCGAACGACTCTTGAAGGCAGAGCTTGAGGACTGTCGCAATGTATCTTTGTATAATACTTGAGCATACACCATCAACAATATTGTCACTGTTAGCACCAAAGCCGCCATTCGAGGTTTCTTTAGAAGAGATAAGTATGTTCTTGTTTTTCTTCCCCATCTTGTCATCCTCTGCTTTTAGGAAAACCGTAAGACCACGAATAATTTCAATCTTGGGTTTTTGCGAAGAAGACTCGAGTTCCCGGTCCAATATCCTCAAGATAGAATCAGAAAGAAAAAGTTTCAGGTGGTTTACAGCAATTCTCAACAAGTTTCTGATTGCAGTCAACCGTATAGTGAGATCGACATCCTGTTGACAAAAGTATAAAGTGTACCTGGTAATGAGACTCACAATACTTTCAGAATCTCTCAAACCGATATTTGCTTTTTGAAATGACGTCTTCGATCGTTCGAAGTCACAGTAGCAACCAAAGCAGCCAAGTAGATCCAAAACCTTGCGTATCTTTGAGGCATCCGTTTTGCTAGAAAACTCATTCGCCAGGCTGATATAGGGCCACAAAAGCTTCATTGAAGAGATTGCAGCTTTGGTCAAAGTCGCCGAGTTCGTGAGCTTTGAAAAAACTTCTATTATCTGCACTGCCTCAGGTAGTTCATTAGTCAGAAATTTTGTAAGCCGTTTAAGAAGTATCGCATTTGTCCTCGAGACATAGTCGGAACGCAATGCTTTCATGTTTGGGAGTACCAACTTTAGTATCTTCAAAGCGCTAAAACACATCAACTCATGGTCAAAGATCTCTTCCACCAAATACGGCTGAAGAGATATGAGTTGATCCTGGGTGACCAAAAGTGGATCACATTCCGCTAGAGCGGCAATCAAAGCAAAAGCTCTCTCCATGTTTTCCAACTCAGATGAGTCCAGGGCATCAGCAATCTTGTCGAAGGTTGTATCAAGGATTGCTTTCAATCTGGCACATCGATCTTTTCGAGTTGTTTCGTTTTGAAGTTCGCGGCGAAGAAATGTCATTAGCTGGTTACATGTATCCTGCCCGGAGTTTACCAACACAATCATCATCTCGCTTATTTCTGCGACTTTCTGGCTGTCGAATATAATCGTGATCAAAGCTGTTCTAGCAGCATCCACGAGAGAAGGTTCCTCATCCTCTAAGCGCTTGAGAATCTGAGAAGCCGCGAAGCTTACAACTTCCAAAATATCGGTATGATCGAACAATCTAGTCATTACTTTCAATACCCTCTTTCTGACAGAAATCCCGTCTTCATTGATTCGATTTCCAATCAATACATGATACTTGATGATATGTTCCTTACTTGAAAACATAAACTGCCCCAAAAGATCGATGACCGCATCCTTAGAGAGAGCTGACCCTTGAGATAAAATCTTTGATATCGAGGTATTGATCCTGGGCTGGAGCAATATCTTGGGATTTTTTGTAATAAGTGGAGAAAGCATTCGAATAGCCTTTGACGCAAGTTTCACTTTGGTTGATTCCAAGCAAACGGTGAGAAGAGACAAGAAGTCATCATAGAGCACATTTAAACTTGATTCGAAAACAAGTTGTCTGTACTTCTTGACTGCTGTCATATCATTGTATGAGCTTGGCGCACGCAGTGCTCCATCTTGCAAGTAACCAAGAAATTGATCCAAAACCCCTGTAACCTGGAATGAGTATTGTGATAACTGCATAGACTCATTCGTGATCACTGTAAAAAGTTGGGCTTGGTTTTTGGACTTTATTGAGTTGTCATATAGGTTTTTGAAGAAAACAATTGTCTTCAAAAGCTGGAATTGATATGCGGCACGTTTATCAAGTGACTTTGATGATACCAACTTGAGGTGCGAGAGTACATCCAGGTGCAATTCCCTAAAGTAATCAGCTTCTTCGCTGGTATGTTCTTCGCGCAAGGAAAACGATTTTTGCGTCTTCATCTTTAGTTCGAGGCTCTCCAACCCAAATTTCGAAATAACCTCGAGAACAAAAGGCTCCTCATTGGGTGGTATGCTCTGTGAGCTCATTTTCGAGATGAGGCTTCGAACGACTATGGAAACCATGGTTTCAGCCGCCGGCCATTCGGGAATCGACATCATGGCATACAAGTCGTCCATAAGTCCCATGAAAATGGTTTTGAAAACAGCATCGGCAGCCGTCATTTGACCGAGAAAAAACTCAACGAGTTGAAGAGCAACGCTTTCGGCTGCTTCAAAAGTTGTGAGAGCCTCGCCCAATATGAGCCCTCGTTTAACATTCGCTGCACTATGAGGGTTGACGCTCTTGGGCAAGGAAAGCAATGATTTTACTTCGCCTATTAGTTCGTTAGCATCATAATTTTGAACAAGCCGGAGAAGAAATATAGCGAAGAATGAAACATTTGACCCACGCGAAAGCTTCACTTGCCGTGGTAAACCCTTTGAGCCAGCGAGCTTGTCGATGTTGGTTAGCATTTCATTCACAATAAATAGCCTTTGGGTATCGTATTTTTTGAAGATCTGGCTCAAAATTTCTGCCGCCGAACTCCTAATGGTTTCAAAATCGCTCGCTTCACCTTCGCTGAACACAGTTCTGATACAGGTATACTCCACTTGAGTCAATGTTTGATCGTCAGCAGCGCCCGAGAGAATCTGAGTGGAGAGCATGTTAAGACATTCGACAACATCACTCACGAGCAAGCTGTAGGTATTTGATGAGACTATCACAGGAAGTGCGTCAGAGAGAAGGCGCACGACGCAGTCCATGTATGATTGTAAGTGTAGTTCTCTATTTTGGGTGTTTGTGTTCAAGATCAGTAAAAGTAAGGACGATGCCTTGAAGGAGTGACGAAGTGTATTAACTTGGTGCTTGTCTCCGGCCGTCATGAAGTGACGAACTGTGTTGAGGCATAGGCCCTGTACGACCTTGAGGTACTCTGAATTACAATCTGTAATGCTTCGGGATTCCACAAGTTCGAAGATGTGTCTCCTAACTTCTTCCAAGCCTACTCTAGTGAGCGTCAAACCGTTCTCAGGTGTGGTAAATACATGGCCAGAATGGCGACTGCTGAGGGGATTTGATGAGGCCTCTTGGTCAAATTCATCCTCGCTATCAGAAACAATATCATCAAGGTAGTTGTAGAAAGAGATGAGTCTCGAGTCCTTGAGTTTTGATCGATCCAAGTTTATTTTTCTTCGCATTGGCCTGTTACTGTCACCTAACTCTTTGCGTAGCCTTTTCTTAATGGGAGCAACGGCCTCGAGTTCTTTCTCATACTTCGATTTGTAATACCTCATGTGCTGCAACACCTCATCCTTCGTCTCGTTCCCGTTCAAAACGTCGAGACGATCCTTTGAGAAGTCCTGAATGTTCAAGTCACTACCAAATTCAATTAGATCGGTTTCCTCGACGCAAACATCATCAGAAATCAATCCGTCATAGAGCCTGCTGAACGTTGGAAGTTCAAATTGCCTGTCACTTTCGCCTGCTATCAGGGGCCGCTTGAACTTGAGCAGATTCAAATCGGGGTCTTCAAAGCCACGGAATTTCGACTGTAGCCTGCCCATCAAAGCTACTGCCGCCTCATTATTCTGGTGCAATTCATTCTCGAAAGCTTTCAATAGTTCTTCCGTGTTTGGAGGTAGCTGGCTTTTTGGTTCGAGTACTTGAGGCTCGATGCGTGAGAAAGAGGCTAGTGGAGCAAGATCTTGTTTTGGGACTAGGTCAGGAAACGGTGTCACACCAAGAATGTCGGTCAAGCTCGGTGGGCTAGTTTGCGAGTTCATGATCTTGCTTCCAAAAAAAGCACAAATGAATGGTGAATAGAATAATTTGTTCTTCCTAATGAAACTTTTGGCTGTAGAGATGCTTCTGTGCACTATGGTAGAATATATGGGGCCGAGTGCGAGATTGCACAGAACCTGGCTTATAATGATCTGGGGCGCGCTCCATATCTGATGCAGAACTGCCGCGAATTGATGAAGTGGGGTCTCAGCAAACTCAAATCAAATTTTCAATAAAAATGACCGCGACCCAGTTTGCCGACTTATCTCTGGTTTTTTTTGCTCACTTGGTCCGAATGAGAGAGGAAATAACGCCTCGAGAAATGTAGTAAATTTTACTTTTCTCTAGCCGCCGAACGACCGTAATTGCGGGAGCCCTTCTTTTGAAAAGTCGCCCTCGACATACGCATCTTTTGGTCTCAAGTAGGACACGCCTTGCGGTGTTGCAAACCACGCCAACCATAAGTTCTGCAACACGCTTTTCTTATCAAAAACATTGATGTACCGGTCATCGGAATCCAACAGCGGGCGTGCGTAATTGAGGTACTCTCTCGTGGTCAAATTATTGGCAGTCAAAAAGATATGAAATATAAGAAGCATCATGGGGTACATGCTTCCAATGCAGCCGATTAGTCCAAGTAGTAGCAGCACGGGCGAATCAGAGATTGACTCTTTGAATGAAGCCACATGGCTGTTTCTCTCGTAGCGGAAACGAAAGCAGTGAATGAATGCAAAAGTGGCTAGATAAACGCAGAGGCTCACGCTTGTTAGTAGAAACCAGAGAAAATAGCGATAGTTTCGGTAGCCCACACAATTGTTGAGAAATATACAGTGATGATCGTGGCACAGCACGCAAGAGTTGCACACGGCACAATGGCTCGTGCGGGGCGCCCGCCATATATGGCATGTGGCGCAGTATTTCACGCTGACACCGTTGATTTTGTCCAAATGGTAAGGAAGAGATACAGTATTGAAATATTCGTCTGGCCCATTTGCGTGGACCAAGTTCGAGACATTCAAAGAAACATGGAGGTTCCGCGGTTGAATGCCAGGATCAACTGTGGCTGCTTTTACGAAAAAGGCAAACGTAAGAAACCAAAGGTAAGCAAATACAAGCGGCACGGCAGGACTGATATGATGCCACGTCCACGGGGCCTCGAAAACGAAGAATAGTACCGCTGAAGCCACCATTAGCACAGCCACCAATAAATTTAGCGGTCTCTGTTTCACCGTGCGTAGTCGACCACCACATAGATACCATACACGCATATCTGTGAAGTTTTGAATTTGATAGTTCCTCAAGGGCACCGTATCTGTGCCTAGAACATAATTGGGGTCTGTGAGAAGCCAGTTCGTGGCAAGTCTATGGGCTAACGAGAGCCCGGGGCGGAACCGCGTTCGCAGTCCGGTGTGAGATTCAAACATGTATTATGTACAATCTCAGCTCAACCTCTCCAGTGGTTTGTTTATGATTCTGTGGCTGTAAAAGCTCACTTGCTGCTGATGTATGAACCCGCCCAATTAAGAAATGCAGGTAAAGGCTCGAACAAGGCTGGTAGAGGTCACTTGTGGGATATGAGAAATGCTGCGGACGAATCAGGTGTCTTGAAGTATCTATATTGACTGTTTGAACTCTTTTGGACGAAATCCCCGTCAGCCTTAAGTATATAGTAATTACCGATTTAGGCCCGGTCTGAGATGCGATGTCAGCGCGCGGAGCCTTATCGGCGCCCGAGGCTGAAAAGACTAAAAAATAGATGCGAGATGGTCCTTCGCGTAGGGCCAAAAGCGACCCATCAGTGTCGTTAGCTTGTACCAATACATGACTAAAGAAAAAAAAAAAAAAAAAAAAAAAGCTTCTCATACAAAATTGTGAGAAATTATTTTTGAGATCCACTGTAGTAAATATAGAAACATTTTGGCTCTCGTGGCCGTGGATTGACGAATCCCTACATTTTCTTAATTGAATGCAATGTCAAAGACTGAAATTCCAGCAGCAGCCACGTACCGAGGAAGTGAAAGAACTAAGGCCGCACTAGCCCAGGTTTGGAATGAGAAACATCAAAATCCTCAATCACGGCCATCTTTACGCAGTCGGTTTCTTGATGGTAAACAATTTTTAAAAAAATTATAACCTCTACCGCAGTCTAGGCAAAACGTTTCAAAAGTTCATTTTGCTTTTGATCAGAAGTTATGAACTGTCATGTGGACAATAACAATAACAAGTTTCGCAGCCGACAGCATGGCCGTGAATGGGCAGAATTCCGCAAGAAGATCCCGCAGCCACCGCAAAAGCCACATATCATCAAAAAAGCATTATATTATTTGAGCTGAAAGTTCATTGGTGATGCGCAAAGGCGTGTAAAATTTAAAAGATTACATTTCACTTCGGTTTCAATAAATGCGCGGCCATATGACCAAAGCCTTTATCTCTGAACACATAAATTTTGGGGCTTGAAGCATACATGACACGAAGTAACCCGTCAATCAGCTTGCTCAAAAGTATGGCTAGATTCAAAAAAAGATGCTCAAAAGTTTCAATACTTATTGGTACGTTATTGTTGGTAGCCACAAAAGCACATGGAGACCGAGATCTACACTTTGCAAGAGGTTCTTCACAGAATAAGTTTTCAATTTCGCCCGAAGAGCCTCAGTCAGCAGTTGAAAGCTTCATCAAGAATTTAAATGGATTTGTCCACGACACGAGGTTTGTTTACTCAAACTTTCAGGCGCATTTTCTTTCTCTGAAAGAGCAGCTCTCTCGAATCAAAACCCAATACCAAGAATATCCTCCGTGGAGCGCTGCTGCAGATCAAGTTAGGTTTGCCGAAGAATTTTTCAGAAGTTTGGCCGACTCAGCCCAAGTGTTACTATTTTATGCCCCACTAAAAACAAAAGCAAGCAAGTTAATTTGCAAGACAGTACAGCTCAATGTGAAGCTTTTGACCTTGCTTGACTCACACGGCGACCCGGACCCTCGATCACCTTCATATGCTCGGGAAGTATTTCGGTCAGTGACTCTTTTGGACTTGTGGGATTTGAAATTTCGCAAATTGGAAAATCCACCGAAAAGCTTGCGCTTCCTGTTTCACATCTACTACAACGAGGCAAAGGATAAGCTTGGTACGTTATTAAAGTATGTACCGTGAGAGTGAATAATTTAGGCTTTTTTTGGACATCGTTCAAATTTAATGAAAGTTAACATCGCCGGATTTTTGACAATCTCAAAAGCCGAATCAAATGGGCACCGAATTATGGCCGGTAGTGGGAACCTTAGCTACTACAGTCTACAGCTGCAAGTATATTACATGCTGCGAAAATTTTACATCACGAAGAGTGAAAAAACGAGAAAGTGGACAGAGAATCCAGCCAAATCTGAAGCGGAAACTGTTTGAGTCTTTTGATTTTTTTTTCTTTTCTTTGCCAGTTCGGTGCTTGACCACCCAGCCAAAATTCTACGAGACATTCGATTCTTGGTTAGACCCACAACACATTGTTGTTATGCTGGATGACGATATAAGTACATGACGTAATTTTAGCTCGTTCCAACGACAGAGAATAAAATGACTATGCTACGGAGTAATCAAGCGAAACGTACAAAAGAGAACAGAGGAAACAGCGCATCAGATGTATCAAGTAAAAAAAAAAAAAAAACAATTCTAAGCTCATCAATTCAATCCAAGCGCGTAGCTGAATAGGGTGATATGGAATTGGATGGGGCGACAGGTGAACAGTAATCTCGCTTCCTCGTCTCTAAGATCATGTATCAAGCAAAAGTGAAGAGAAAGAAAAAAAAAAGAAATTGTTTTACGGCCGCATAAGTTTGTTTTCTTGGCCTTAGGAGTTCAGTCTGCCTGAGACCTCGGGAAGTTAAAGACCGGCTCAGGCCATGGCGGCCCCAAATCTTCGCACGTTCTCAGCTACGGCCCGAAGAATGCGCACTATTGAGATTATTCAGATCCGAACTTAACTTACTTCTGTTTCACAAATCTTGACGCTCTGATGTTCACTCGAGGATTGCGTGTTCTGCGAAATATCCCTCCTTCTTTAATCAAAAGCAAAAGTCTATGCAACTTTAGGCAAGTTCGTGCCCTAACGCTCAGTCCACGTGCTGCTGTAGCGCTTCGAGGCTATGGCACTATCATCAACATTTTCGCTGGAGCGTATTTAGGCGGTCTTGTTGTATGTTTCAGTTCGCTATTTTTCCTTTACAAGGACGCTGATCTGAGACAACATATCCCCTTTCAAGTGAGCTTCAACGATCAAATCACGGCGGTGAAAGCAATAGGTAAAGACGATGTCTTGAAAAGCCCTCGCCATGCAGTGAAGCATTACCGCAGGCTTCTATTAAATATGGCCAAGCTGGCACAGCCGGACTTGGTTTTCGAGGAAACTTTGCCTGACGGTACACGCAACTATGCCGTTCCAATAATACCCGCCGAAGTGCTAATCCTGGGCAAAAATGCTGAATTCTCAAACTTTTACATTGACATGTTATTGCGGTACTCGAAGGCTCTTTTAGCCAAAGGCCAGCTTGATGTATCCCTTCATATCTTGAAATCGGTTGTTGATAATGACAAGCTCTTCTTTAATGTGGGTGATGCCGAGCGAATGGCACAGTGTTGTCGCATGTTGAGCAAACTAAGCCCAGATCCACAGGAGAGAGTGAGCCACTTGCAAAGATCTATTCATATGCTTCAAAACACTTTTCTGAACATCAGGCTTGACCAGGATTTTTTGTTGCAAAACGAATCATCTCTTACGGATGAACTAGTGCTATCCCTCAATGCCTTGGCGTTCACGTATGCGCTGCAGGCATCCTCCGCTCCTAAAAAGCAAAAAAACGCATACTTGACGCAGGCCCTCAATATTTACTTGGCAAATTTGAAGACCGTGTCTTCAATAAGCGAGAAATTGGCCGTTGGCGAGCATTCACAATCGTCTTATCCTCTCTTCAATTGCGAGCCTGAGAACATACAGGCTACCGAGGCCGAGATGAAGGCACACATCTCCGAGATTCTCTGGGCAAAAGGGTACCAGAAAAAGGCTGTAGCCTGGGCCGAGGAAGTCGTGCAGGAAACTTTTTATGATAAGGGCCACAACGCACGTGTTGCGCCCATTCTCATTAACACTTTGGATAACCTCATTGTTATGTACAAGACGCTAAAGAACAAGGAAGCTCGTGAACGGTGCGAGGCTATCAAATCTGAAGTTAGTGTTTTTGAGTACGATGATGATTCATGGTACACCAGCGTGATCCAGCGCTTCACAAAGGTCATCTACTACAAGGGGCCACTTGGGATCATTGAAAAGGCCATGAAAGAGAGACTTGGTCCTGCCCAGCCACTCCCAGAAATTGAGCAGTTTGAAGACGAAGATGAGGAATAGCTGCTTTCTATGGGTGGCAAATAAGGCCGAACCTGAAGCTTAACTGTTGAAAGCCCGTGGTTCCAGCTGGGGGCTCGTGGTGCCGTCTATAAACCACCAGGATGTTTCAAGCATAGAATTATTAGCACGTGACAGGTGTTTACTAGAGACTGACTTTCATCGAAAAGGCTTCAATATGATCCCCAACCTTCACGGGTTCATATGCTATACATGGGGAAAAGAAAAAAACCGTTAAATTCGAAGATTGGCTGCAAACACTGCATGGCTCATTCCTCGGGAAGTCGCACACGACACCTCTGCACGCATGGTCCTGCATACCGTACGCGCACTCCGCGGCCAATCACAGCGTGGATATGTGTAAGGAGTCCGGGGTTTTTCGGGTGCACCATAAGACCATACCCGGGCCCAGCGAGCGAGTCTCACAAGCTAACTTAACAAGCGATCAAGTCTCGCCCCAGGTTTCTCCACTTTTCCTCGTGCCACATTTTCTCGATAAACACACAACAAAATTTATCATGTCTTTCATCACTCGTGTCGGCCTCACGCTGAGATTGCCTGCTTCGGCACCTTTCCTCAAAGCGTCTTTTGCCCGTGGCCTCAAGACCATTCCCCAACCCCCAGGAAACATTGTTGGCACCGTCAACGACGCATACGTGCCTCCCAAGCCACTTAAAACTCACGGCTCGTTGCACTGGACCGCCGAGAGACTTGTTGCCGTTGGCATGGTTCCATTGGTGGCCACCTCCTTCACATCGACCACATCCGTGATGCTTGATACCACTCTTTCGGCGTTTTTGTTGTTCCACTGCTATGTCGGGTTCCAGTCCTGTATCATTGACTACATCCCAAAGAGAGTCTACGGCTCCTTGCACAACTTCGTCATGTACTTGTTGACCTTTGGCACTGGTGTCGCCGGGTACGGCATCTACGAGATCGAGCAGAAGGAAGAAGGCGGAGTGGCCGGCATTGTGTACAAGCTCTGGCACGCATGAGTGTAACGTTTTTGAGCATAGCGCAAATTTATGAACTAGTCAATTCACAGCATCTTTCAGAAACCATGTAGGGCTTCTATTTTGGCAAGATTCAGCTAAGCTTCACATTCCTTTCTAGCAGGGATGATGCTATTGGTGAGCCATTTCAGTAGAAACTGTCTGGCTGTGCCCACCAGCATCACCATGAGATCCTTTTCTTGGAGCACACGTAATTGGTAGGTCTGCTCATTGTATGCATCCCTCAACACGGTGACACCCGTCACTCGTAGCACGTTTTCTCTCTCGTCTATTTTCACGCTCACTGCACCAGAATCGATCATTGTTATCAATAAGGTTTCTAGAGCACTAGCATCCTTCACGAAAGGATTTACCGCATGCAAAAGATCACCTATCAAAATCTCGTTTCCCACATTTGCGCTGATGACAGATATGATAGAGAGCTCAGCAAGCTTGAGTTTGCCCTTTTCGGAAAGATCAATGTAATGCTCAAGAGCACGAGCGTAACTTAAGTACCCACCAAACGCGAAAAGCTCGATCGTGTTGAGAAACTTATCGTCTTGTTCAAGCGAGGCTGATTGTCCAGTATATAGAATTAACAAGTCATGAAAATGATACGATCCACTTTCCTCAATTCTGGAAATAATTTCAGACTCGGAAATCATGGTGAATCAGGGAAGATTTTGGGTGAAAAAAATATGATCAAGCGTGTTTTTGGTGATGATTGTGTGGGGTGGCGTCCGAACTTCGGAACTTGTTACTCGCACTATTCGTGACATTAGACAATGATAACTCCAGATTCAGGAAGGTGCGACAGAACCATGAGCGAAAAATGACAAATATGCACATTACGCGTCCAAAATATGTAAGGTCTTGATCCAAAGCAGAAGCGGAATTATTTTCATATGAGATGTCTGAAAAAAAAAACAATTGTAAAAAATCTCACTTGTCAAATGCGGCCGTGAGCTCAGTGCTCATTTCCGGATAGATGTTCTGCACGAGGCAATCCAAAATCTTCATGACAAGTAACATATTCATATTGTTCTCAGAGCCATAAGAAGTTTGGGTAGGAATTTTATCTTCATAATCGAAAATCTTCAAAGTAGCCTCGATTTTCTGCTTCGTGTCCTGCTCGTCCTCATTGGCGTACGCGAGCCATGTGAGAAAGGAGGGGCATATTGACCTTAATGTTTCCAACATTTCGCTTGCCACTTCTCCAGTGGTTTTTGCCGTAGATTTTGGCAGGCTCGAATCAGTAGATTTCTCAAATAACGAACAGCGTAGACTTTCAACCAAATGCGCGAGAGCGTGATCGCTAGCTATGGAAGATTTGGCGATACTTTCCATGAGAAACGAGCCAGCAAAGCTTTCAACAGTCTGCCCCAAATTCGTGATAGACCATAGCAAGGAGCGTGCTAGATTCAATATTGAGGCCACGATAGGTTTACGGCCGGTCACATTAAAGATTGCATCGATGAGAGAGAACACGGGGGAAAACATAATAAGGGGGCTCTCTTGGTGTATCGTAGTCGTTTGCCGAATCGACACCATTGCGGAAAATAGATTGCCAAAAACGTTTTGAGATGATTTTTTGAGTGTGGAAAGCCACAGATAGTATTGGGTCACCCCCTCCTGCTTTGATCTGGCACCCAGCCTTTGTTTATACTTTCCTGTTACACCACCAACAACCGTAGATATTAGAAACTCTGGAGATGAGAGTTTAGCTAGGAGTTTGCCAAGAACTAGATCTGCCAAAAGTATTGTGAGGAAATTCGTGACTACCACTGAGTCACGTGGCCCCTGTTTGTCAAGGTTCAGTTCGGAAAACGTTGTTCGTAGCATGTTCTTGACTAAGACACGGAGGTATGTTTGACGAGCCGAGCCGTTGCTTCCTGGACGTTTATCGGTGACATCAAATCGTAGATTGTTAGGATTTTTTGGGAAATCGGATGCTGAATCTGCTGGCGCCCATGTCTCATCAAACAGGATATGGCTCTCCCGCAAATACCTGGCTTTGAGGTTGGCGAAATCGGTGTCTTCAAGGATGTTATGAGACGCACTTTCCATAATTTTCGACGCAAATCTAGGCACGTCTTTTTCCACAAAGTTGTCTCGCAAGTGCTCGTCCACAATTCTCGCCAACTCATTGATCATGTGCAAGCACCTATCCAGCTTTACGATTCCCAGAACCCGGCTGGATGCGTCTTTCACAAAAGCACATAATGTCTCGTAAACTTCGTGCACGAACACCATGCTGTCCGTGTTGAGCTTCTCACAGTACCACGACAGCACATACGCTGTGACAAGCGAACTGAGAAAGATGTGTATTTCGAAATTTAACTCTGGATACTGCTCGCTTACTAAAACCGGGAGGTAGAACGTGAGCTGTTTCATGGATACCTTATTATTTTTTATAAGCAAGTTTGCGGGTACGTAGAGCTTCACTAGGAGCTGAAACTCGGCCAGCTCAACGGCCACATGACGGTCATCTTTCCGGCGTTTGTGTGCTTTCTTGGCTTCCGGGCCGATAAGCACATGGTTTTCTTTGAACAGTTGAGCCTTTTTGGCCCCTCGCCGAACGGCTTTTCTGTCTGTGCCCGTCCCGCGGGATAAACTCATGAGGTTCTATCACACTTTGAGCTTCGAACAATTATGCGACTATTGCCTTTGAAAGTTTTGTGTTTGAAATGACCATAGTTTTGCATTGAGCACCCGATATGGCTTTACGCGGGACCGGCTGCCGGCTGCCAGTTGTCGCGCGACCGTTTGCAATGAGATAATGTACAAAACTTGAGAACGAGTGTTTTGGTTTTGGATTTTTCTTGAGCAATTTTTTTTTTCTCTTTTTTGCTCAATACATCTGATTGAGGACCGGGATTCAAAATTGCTTACCTGGCTCTCCACAAAACTGTATATGAATGTATATAAAACCCTAGCCAGCTTCGCTACCATACCTCGCGTTGAACTCTTGGCTTGGCATATGGCTTTGCTTATGCATAGCAGATCAGCAGTTAAGCGATCATCAAGAATGAATGAAAATGTATTTGATAGATGAGTAATATCAGCGATTTTTTGTTTCCCCGATCTTTGTTCTAAGGTCTCGATATTACTTGATCAGCCGTCAATTTGAATTCTATCGCTCACTCTCTGTGAGGCAGATGCACGGTGCACCCCAGCACAAGAAAACATGAGATGCATAAAACCTTCCAACAGGACTCCATCATATTGTTGTTGTTATAATAACAATGCAATGACGCATCAAAAAAAAATTCCAGCATCACATTTGATCATTCGCTTCGTATCAGTTCCAGGAACATTGCATCTAATTAAACGAATCGGCTCGGCCGGCTGCTGCGCGCATCGTTGCCATCGGGTGCGCTAAACTCCAGACAGATCTGAAATCTTTCACAACCCGTACAAATAATCTTTGGCAGGTCAGTCTCCACATATCATACCTTTTCGGTAGTATATTTATTTTATCCGAAAATGAGTTTTTCGAAAATCCAAATTCTACCGAGACGGTTCCAGTCGACGTGTACGAGCAAGTTTCATCCGTTGAGCGAAAATTACCATACATTAAGACATGTGCATTTCGATGGTATAACGCCGTTTGTGAAAGGCCAAGATATCCAGAGAGCCATGGTCGGTGCCAATTTAGATTTCAAAAAAATGGAGGCGAAAATTAAGCGACAGCAGAATGAGTTCAAGCTGCAAGGTTTGCAACTTCAAGAATTCGAGGCGAATTTCATCGATAGGGTGTTGGCGATGAAACCATTTCCTACGCTTTTGACTTTCGAGTTCGATAACGTATACACTGGCGGCAAGCAGATGAAACAGGACCCAAAACTTCCTGAAAAGATCGCCGCCTATAACCGTTTAGGTTGTGAATACCATCAGCTTGAACGAGGGGGCCAGGTCACGTGGCACGGCAAAGGGCAGCTCACAGCGTACTTGATCATGGACTTGAAACAGTTTTCAAATTTGACCGTGCGTTGCTATGTCGATTCCGTTCTTTTAAAATCGGTGCAAAATTTGCTTCAAAAGAGATACAAGTTGGAAAGTTACGTGAATGAACATCCTGGGGTCTGGATTACACAGGACGACTTGAAAATCTGCTCTGTCGGTTGCAATATCCAAAGAGCGATTACCTCGTATGGAATCGGGCTCAATGTTCGGCCGGATCTCCTGTTTTTGAACACACACGTAATGTGTGGGTTGCCTGGCACAAGAGCAACATCCATACAGGAGCAAGTGCCCGAATTTTCTGGGAGCATGAAAGAAGTGGGGCAACATTTTGCCCAGGAATTGGCAAAAAGGCTCAATGTCTCTACCATCGAGCACATGGACGGAGCGGACTTGCTTGCCGAGCCAACCAAAGAGCAAACAGAATGATGCAAGATTATGGATGATTTGGTACCGGGCTCTGGATATTTCTTAGCTCGATAATCAGTAAACATGGGGACCCTGGAACATGTAAGAGTAATGGAAAGAGAAAGCATGGAATCTGCGAGATACTTTCTGATCGCATTATTTGCCCGAATATTAGTAGACAAAGAAGTTACTGATGGCTCTAAGCCGCACAATTCTCAGCAAGTCGATATTTAATGTTCAGCACTGCCGAAGAATAAGATATATGGTCTAATGATGAATATCTTGAAACACTTACGGGATTAACGCATATACTGCTTTATTATGTGTAGTAGCCTACAAACTTATACTAGTTTATGAATCACTTGTCACAGGTCAAAACTCAATCTTACTCGATCTCAAGAACCAATTTTCCAACCGACTTTCTGGCTTCTAAGTCTGTGGTGGCCTGTGCATACTCCGACAACGGGTAGGTTTTGAAAATAGCGACATCAAGCGATTTGTCGGCCAATGCCTTTTCCAAGATGTCGGTGTATTTTATCCATTCTTCCTTTGTTTCCAATGCCTTGAACAACAGGAAACTGGTAATCTTTACATTTGACATCCACAATTTCTTGAAGTCGAACGGCCCAATAGGACCACTTGTGCTTCCAAAACTGACAAGAGTTCCGTTCTTCCCAACAGACGCCAAAGAAGCCTCAAATGAGTCCTTGCCAACGCCATCAAAAGATGCACGAACGCCCTTGCCTTGAGTGATTTGTGCCACTTTTGCAGCCACGTCTTCGTCTGCCCTGACCACAAATTCAGCCCCGTTTTTCTTTGCGATCTGCAACTTTTCGTCCGTTGAAGCAACAGCAATCACCCTTGCGCCGATAGACGACGTGTACTGGGTAAGACTCTGGCCCATGCCCCCAGCTGCGGCCCATACCAAGACGAAATCACCCTTTTTCACCTCATGAGCCTCGACAGAAAGGGCAATTGCCGTCAACCCTTGGGTCAAAATTGCAGCCCATTTTTTCAAATCTTCATCGGTGGCGCTCGGCGAAAGCTTCTTGATGTGTACGCCTTCCTCTGAAAGTTTGGTGTATTGGGCAAATGCCTGGGGTGCAATATACACCACCTTATCTCCAACCTTATACTGAGAGACGTTTTCGCCCACGGCCGCTACAGTGCCCGCTGCTTCCCAGCCAAAAACATTCGGGAATTTGGCCGGGTAAAGGCCCTTGCGGAAGTAAGCGTCCAAAAAATTGACACCGCCATACTTGTTCTTGACGATGACGTCATGGGCACCGGTGATTTGGGGTGCCTCGATTTCCGCGAACTCGATGCCGGCTGGCGACTCAGACACCTGTCTGGCCAAAGATACTTTGTGGGTTGCTGGAATTGACATGATTTGGATTCTGGAATTTGGTTTTTTGGCTTTTTGGTTGCTTTGATGCTTTCTCTGGCTAATTTAATTACAAGATCATGGAAATGAATCTATTTATGTATTAATTGCAGAGCCCTTGTGCCACCTCAGTATAGTGCAGTAGCTTACTAACAGTGGCTCGGCCCGCGCTAATTCCGTTTCACGGACGCGGAGGGACGCGGAACCAGACGCGGAACCAACGCGGAACCAACGCGGAGTTTGGCTGCCATATTGCAAATGCCACACACGTCTAACCATCACTTCGTTGAGCATAACTTGCATTCGCGAGCAAGTCGAGTAAACGAGAACTATCTGAGCGAATTAGTAATTGTGTTTTTTCTGGCCCCTTTTTCTTGAATGGCGTTTACTCGAAGGTACTATGATAATGGTGTGACCTCGTATTTCCTGCCCACACTGGGCAAGGCGTCTCACTTCACAGTTCAAAGCAAATAAATCACCTGAGAACTATGCCGCCACACAGGCAAACATCGGTACGTTCATGAAATTGACGTTTCTGATTTTTGTAGAAATTGATGAAAAGGGATTGTCTTAAATCCATTCCATCAAAATTAGCGTTTGCGGGGTTTCAAGCGCATGCTAGACAGAGATTACAAGAATACCTATAAAACGAGACGGGGTTTGACGGAGCTTTTGATTTAGTTCGGTGTCAAAACTGCATCATTTTTCTACTGTAAGCTATCTAGCAGTTCACCATTGATTTAGTTGTCCCTTGATTCGAAAGGCGGATCCAAAGCGACTATTTCAGCAATACATTATTGTGTGAGTATCATTCTCTTCTATAATCAGTCAGAGTGCATTTTGGAAGCCGTCTCCAAGTAGTGAATTTCATGTTCCATATGACTGAATTCTGGTAATGCAAACGCCATTTTCGCTGAAAACCTCATGAAGTATCACACGATGATCTCCAGAATAACGATCTTTTGTTTCATGAGGGTTCGCAGAACGCGTCCGTGTCGAAGACATCCAGCGGCTCATTGAAAATATGCCGAAGATCCAATTTTTGCGGTGCTCACATGCCTTTTTGACGTTTTGTTAGCCGTAGATTTCGATACGAGCGCCTTCACAAATTGACATTTAGAACAAAATGAACAATTCCTTCAGTTTGGCTTGTTTACCTCACGATTTCAACTGCAGACCCCCTGAATTGTCTTGAAGTGATGTCAAATGTAAAATTTCTCTTTTCAAATCTCGCTCCAAAGACTAGTCCGCCGGCGGGAGCGATGGCGTAAAGCTTAGCTTGGCTCGCTTATTCTGTAGTCTGCGCCGTGATAAGCTATAGTCCAATCTATCGGATTTATTCCGCAAGAAGCGCAAACGCGCCAGGTCTGCTTCGCTCGAGTTGGAAGCCCCACCGGACTTCAAATGGCTGCGCTCTTTACGCTGAGGCGACAGACTTTCTGCACTCATGAGCCTCACCTGGAGCAACTGTGCCTGGCTCTGTAGACCGGTCTTCTTGCGCCTCAATTTCGCCAAGATTTTCTCATTCAAATCCGCAAGCTGTTCTAGCTCAGGGGTGATTTCCGTATTCACGGCCTCTTTTGCAGCCTTCACGTCACATTCAGGAACTACGCCGAAGATTTTCTGTGTCTTAAGCACTTTCCGTAGCCGAGGAATATCCTCTATAGTTTGATCGAGCATGTCGGTGGTGCCTTCTAGGATTCTCGTAGAATCTCTAAGTACCCTTGCTGTGACGCGCAGGGGCCGGTCTGACAGCATGTTTTGCAGACTTTTTGCGGGTTTTTGAAGAAAATCACGGTCTGACCCTAGTGTTTACATGTCAACGCGCGTCTCCCTTCGATCTTGTAGGCGCGACAGCTGTCTTTAAGGACGAGGAAATTTTACCAGTCAGAAAATAACAGCCAAGAGGCACTGGAAACTTGCGAGTATAGAGAATATTTCAATCAAGAATTGCTAATCAAGTATTAAGCGTATAAGTAGAATCACTCAAACATGTGTTCCAATACTGAGTCAGGTTTGTTGTTGAGCTTATTAGGGTCCGAGTTGTATGCAGAACCAAGACATCAAATTTTTGGACATACACTGGACTCATCAAAAAGTGTCACATGATTCAAAATAATATGGAGACATATGTAATGAGATGAATTTCTTGGTGGCCCTTACATGCTTTGCCCACCTCAACAAAGTTGTGATTGCAAAACGAAAACTTTCTTTCACAGTTACGCACTCCAAACTTGGGAAAGTCAATAAGTCAATCTATAAAAAGAGAAGTAAACTGAAAATTGGAAACAACTCAAAGAGTCAAACCATTCATGCTAAAGCATCGATAGCTTTTTGCGTGGTCTCGCTCGCTGAAGCTGGGTTCACGCCAGTGACGAATTTCCCGTCAGTCACTGTGAATGAACTCCATGGGTCTGCAGGCTGCACATAAGTCCCGCCATTTGCTTCAATTCCATGCTTTGGCGCTTTCAAGCTCATATCCACCATGATCTGGTCAAGCTGCAAAATTGCCTCGCCCTCATCGGTGAAGCCGGTGGCTTTTTTGCCCTTAAGGAAATACTCGCCGCTTGAGTCACGTGCGTTCTCAAAAAGACACGGGCCATGACAAACCGCAGCCACCACTCCATGATTCTGCCAGATGGTCAAGAAAATCGTCTGCAAGCCTGTGGCCGTGGGGAAATCAAAAAGACACCCGTGCCCCCCGGCAGCGAAAAAGAGGTCATATTCTGAAGCGTCAATCTCGCTTGGTTTCTTGATTGTTTTGATCGCCTGCATAAAAGGGTGCTCCGCGTTCTCATAAACCTCGCGGTCTTCTCCTTGCAAGAAGTCAGCACTGAGTGAATGCTCATCCCAGCCAAAAGTACCCGTTTCGGAGACAAAGGTGATATCCGCGCCGTTGTTTCTCAAAACTTCGTATGGGTGATACGCTTCAACGAAAAAAACGCCTGTTTTGGCGCCGTCGGCAAAAAACTTGCCATTGTAGCTAGTGAGTGCGATTAAAGCCTTGACCATTTCGAGTGTGTATGTTTGAACTGGAATTAGATTGTTGTCGATGAGACTGGAGATTTGAAAACATAAAAGAGTGGGATTTACAAGCTTAAATACCTCTGTAAACGAGGCCAGGGTGGAATCATACTCCCGCTTCAAATCATATGGGTTGGGTAATCTTGGTGAAAGTGGCTGCGGAGAAATATCAGCGCTGTGTGAGGTAAAAGGCTTGCTCAGAGGTAAGGTTTGCGCTGACTAATGAGAGAGGCACCGATTCATGACAAAATCTGGTACTTGTTTCTGAGACCCATACATTTCTGAGTCACAGCGAGTCAAAGATACTCGTTGGAGCTCATCTGGCGTGTTTTCGTGGACACCTTGATCCAGCTGATTTTGCTAATAATTGGCTTGCAACCTACGGTCCTGCATATAATACAGTCAAGCTGAATATGAACCAGCTTCGATGACGCTTACTTGATTTTTTTTTTTTTTGCTTGATACATCTGATTGAGGACTGGGAGCCAGAATTGGGCGCCGTGTGTATTTGATGTGTCAAAGTACCTTGGGTCAGAGTCAAGTTTTCATTGACACCTATCATCGAAATACAATGCATAAAGTGTTTTTTTTTTTTTGCGTATATGTGCCAATCTGCACTTTGCGGACAAGCGTTGCTCGAAACAGACCAAAACCTGCGAGTCTTTTCATGTAGAATGGTTTGGGTTTTTATATACAACATTTTATCGAATTCCGTACAAAGCTTCAAGAAGGGGAGATCAATGCTGGGAGTTCTCGAGCTGGGGCCATGATTCGCGAAGTTCTCTACGAAAAAGGAGATTTCAAGTAAGGGCATTCAGACAAGTTTAAGCAAGTTTTCGTTTTGGTCTTTTTCTTATATTTTCTTTTTTTTTGTTCTCATCAAATAAAAAACTTTACGCTCGCTAGTCATGCCCAGGTCCCTGGAACTCGACGATAGATACTGCGAATGACAGCAGATATGTCACATAATTGAGTCAGAAATTACGCCTGCTGCGCTAGAACCAAGTCTGGGGCCAAACGCGGCATGTGTCATGGCTCAGCCACCGGAATACGGCCCGTGCATTCACAAGTAGAATATAATACCCGTGGCGAATCACCTTATTGCACACGTGGTTCAATTTTATGTCACCGAAAAAATGTCAGTAGCCTCCTAACAAATCGACAATCGTATTGAAAATCTCCAAAATTCCCTCTAATCTAAAATTTAACTTGGTCCTTATGTGCTTTGCTTTCCCCAACCTGGGGCCTTGGAAATGAGTCCTGCGGCCTGGGGCCTGGGGCCCTCGGCGCGCGCACCTACCGATACTCACACACCACGCGAGTTCATGAACTACTCATTGGAAAGGGCCCCATAATCTCACCTTATCCACATGAGCCAACGCAAAACCTTGGCTCCAGGAAGACCCGCTGTGCCCGGGAGATATGGCGAGAAGCCCCTGGGCCTCAATGATGCTGCAAGGGCCACTCCCGCGGCAAATTCGCGCCGCCGCCTGAACTCGCAGTCGCAGGTGGTTCTGGTGCCGCTGTTCTTGGGCCAGGATGCGTTTTCTGGCAGCGGAACACGCTCTAATCTTGGAGCAGACAAATGCAAGGCGCCTGGTGAGACTTTGCGCCCTCAAAAACGGCACCAGGCTGAGTTCTACGTGACGCTAGTGCTGCTAAACGACACATTCCCAACGAAACATGTGCACGTGCCATACCACCCAGAAACTTGCAAGTTAGGGCGGCCCACGGGCACAAAGATAAAGCCACATGTGTCCAACGGGTATTTCGACTCACGTGTGCTCTCCAGGAACCACGCCTGTATGTATGTTAGCCCGAAAACGGGGCAGGTGATGGTGCAGGACATGGGCCTGCTGAACGGTACATTTGTGAACCTGGAAAAGCTAGCTGGCGAGCCTGTGGCCATTGCAGTGGGCGATACGATCAACTTGGGGTTCAACATTCAAGTGGAGACTAGTCACAAGCAGATAAGCGCGCGCGTAGAGAGCATAAATGTTGTTCTGAACAACCCTCAGGGCGCAGTTCTGGACCTTTTCCCGCGCTTAACCAAACTGGCGTTGGCAGACTTTTCCGACGCAGACGCGCACCATTACGAGTTCATTCAGGGCTTGTGTGCGCAATTAGCCGGCGGCAAGGGCGGAAGTTCCGATGACTCGGAGCTAGACCCGAAACGGCAGTCCGCGCGGGCATTTGACCGCGGCATGTTTTCTGACATCGTGCCATCGCTCGACGAGATGTTTGAAACGTCAGCCAACCAGCAGATGGAAGATGTAGGAATCTATGCCAACCTGGGCCTAGAGACGTCGCCCGAACTCGTGTCCACACTAGACTTTTTGGGTGCAAATTTGGCGAAAGTCAAGCATCAGAATACGATCTTAGCCTCGCTAGAACTGTTCTTCAAAAATTACACCGCACGTGTTGACGAGATCAACTCAACGCACGTGCAAGAGCAGGTCAGAAAGTTTGAAGCGGAGCATAAAGCGAAATTGCAGCAAGAGCGAGATAAGGCGAGTCACGTGATCCAGGATCAAGAACAGAAACTTACAGCGCAGGCCCGTTTAGTGAGCACGCTCGAGACTGAAATCGCCCAATTAAGACTGGCGCATTTTGCAGCCACCAAAGCACTAGATGTGGAAAAGGGCGCGCACGGAAGTGCCGCTGAGAACGAGTTCGAGTTTACGCAAAACTGTGAAAAATCAAAGCTCAGGAGCGAAAATCACACAGAGTCACACGGTAAGCAAGACAAACTCATCACAGAAAGACTAGATCTACATGATGTCCTGGATTCGAAGCCCTTAGACGCTGTTTCTGCTGCCAGTAAGGAAGAAGCCACCCCTGCGAAAGCTCACACTCAAGACGCGCGCGCTCAGCTGAACATTAGCGAGTTTGACAGCCGATCCGGTGAGAGCGAAAAGCAGTTGCTCGACGCCACCAACCCCAACACGACCACACCCACAATACCTAGGCGTTATATCGAGCAGATTCATCACGCGCTATCACTCTACAAAAATCATGGCGTGGCGGCGGGCGTTCTCGTTGTCATTGCGGGCTTCGTCTACCAGCATACGCGGCTGCTGTAAGTGGTGCACGGATGTATGCCCTGAGTGGTGCCATTCTCGCCTCACTCACACGCGCATCTTCAAATCTAATTGGTAAACCTTGATTGAGTTGGTAAAGTTTTGAGACAGTTCGGCATCTTGCTTGGCGATTGAGATAAAAAGAGAAGCCGCTATCGATTGCTGATCAACATAATTCGACCGACCACTCACACTATCTGCCGAGTTCAAGTCATGCTATCACGGTCCTTCGTCTCGAGATCGCTCACACAGAGGCGGCCCTTCGTTTTAGGGGCTCTTGCCACGGCTGCTACATCTGTGATATTCAGCGAAAACAACAGACTCGCTTCAAAGATGGAGAGAGGCGAGCTTCATTATGAAAACCCAAATGTCGAATTAAACAAGTCGAAGCGTGAGCAAATTGGAAACAAATACTTCAAGAGAAGACTGCCCGACTACGAGGGCCACATACCTCTTTACAATGTCGAAAAGTTGCTAATGTTTTTCGGCTCGAGTGTCGGCTCATACTTCCACCCCGAAAGAAATGAGAATATCGTTGCCTTGGGTGAGTCCACCGCAATAAAACCTGTTTTGCGCAGGCTCCAGAAGCAGATGCTCTCCGATCCAATAGGTCGCCAGATATTACGTGAGCGTCCCAGAATCACTAGCACATCGTTGGACTTGCTGTACTTGAGATCTTTGCCAGAAAACACAATTGGAAACACTTATGTGAAATGGCTTGATAGGGAGGGCGTTTCCCCAGACACTAGAGTCGCTGTTCGGTATATTGATGACGAAGAGCTAGCATACATCTACCAGAGATACAGAGAATGTCATGATTTCTACCATGCCATCACGGGATTGCCTATTATTATAGAGGGCGAGATTGCGG
The DNA here is from genome assembly GCA_009746055.1 of Metschnikowia pulcherrima. NCBI lineage: Eukaryota > Fungi > Ascomycota > Pichiomycetes > Serinales > Metschnikowiaceae > Metschnikowia > Metschnikowia pulcherrima. Next base: position 704,331 of record VFXK01000010.1, read on the forward strand.
TCAAGGTTTTGGAGTTCATGAATATGGGCATTCTTATGCCCGGATTGGGAGCGCTTGCGGCGCCTCTCAGGCTCAAAAAGTCGCAAAGAGAGCGGCTCTACAACATTTATTACCCATGGGCGTTCAAGAGCGGGCTCAATTCGAAGCCATTGATTAACGTGTACTGGGAAAATGCGCTCGAAGAAGATATCAATCTGTTTCGTAACAAGCTCGGAATTGAGCAGCCACCGGATCTCAGAAATATGCGGAAAGAGTATTTTGCCAAGTTGAAGAAGCAAAATAGAATCTGAGTCAAGAATGTCACAGCCGCGTTTTGAGTGGATTTCCTGTATGTAATTGCCGCGTTCGAAACACCAGCCTGCGTGCTTGATCATGCATACGCCTAGTCAGAGCATGAAAGAGCAACTTTTGCTGTCCATCACCGGATTTTATATCTTCACTGCTGCCAGAATAAAAATCGACAGATTCACAGCATTTCTATCATGTCCAGCTTGTTTTATCAGTATTTTTTGAAAAAGGTATGTCATACTCATCAATTGAAGTATATTTCCGCGTGAACATTTATTAACATGTCAGACGAATCTAGATTCGGTAGTGAAAGTGGGCGGAGTGGAGGACCCTTATTTTGAGGTTATTCCCGATGAAGACTTGCACTTCTACCAGCGGAAAGGGGCAAAGAGGAAGAGAAGACTCCCCGGGTTCATTGCTGAAAACGACCTAAAAGTGTTGAATTCTGTGAAGAGGAAAGCGTATCGCTTGGATTTACAATTAAGCCTCTGTGGGCTTCGTTTGGGATGGGCAGGCATTATTGGTCTTCTTCCCTGGATAGGTGACATTATAGCTGCCTGTTTGGCGCTCCAATTGGTTAGGAAGGCAGAGCAAATAGAAGGTGGGCTTCCAGTGGCGTTACGGCTGAAAATGATGGCCAATGTGGCGTTTGATTTTGGGATTGGCTTGATTCCGATTGTGGGAGACTTGATCAACATTGCTTATAAATGCAACCTGCGAAATTTCGTCATGCTAGAAAAACACCTTGTTGAGAAGTATCACAAGAACGGACAAAAGATGGGCGTTCCAGCATACACTGATGCTAGCGAAGTCTCTGTGACTCCACAAGGAAACGTCGTGAGCAAACAGCAAACCACGGGTGTCTATGGGGACCCCAAAAACGTTGTTTAGCACATCTGCCGACAAAGTGATGAGACCGATTTTATATACCGAAAACAATGGATCTTCATCTTTTATTGAACTCATGCTCTAGCACACTGAGGCGCGTCTTGAAATCATCCACAAAGCCCTGGAACTGGCCTAGTTTCATAAATAGTGTTTCTAGATCTGCACACTCTCTTAAAATAGCATTGGCTTCGGCAATCTGAGATTCTAATGCTAGTTGCTGTGTGAGGTAATCGTCTTCAATAAGTCTCATTTTCGTTGTTACTGATTTCTGTGTAAGCTCAGCTAGGCCCAGAATATGGTCCTTGATTTTGAACATGAGATAGTCAAAGTCCACTGCTAGGTCCTTAAGCTGAAGCGGATCGTCGCTCTCATGTGGAGACTCGAGTGACATATGGACTAAAAACTGATACCTGAGACTGATAGTAGTGAACTGTGTGAGCGAATTATAACAAGTTTGCAAAAGGACGCCACAAAAGATATGCGATGAACTTTTATTTATAAAGTGATCTTGGTTGAGTCATGCATGCCTTTTACAACCCAGAATCCTTTTCCGATAAAATTCGTGGGGCAAGATTGTCACTTAAAGAGATCCAGTGATAACTCGTGGTGAGAGTCGAGATGTACGGGTGTTGTGGTCCCAAGTGTGGCCACGCAGAGGAAAAGAGTGAATGGGCAGATTAAATACACCATAAAGAAAAAGAGATTAGTTGTCAGCGATAGAAAGAAATCAAAAGAGACGAGGTTCCGGTATCGTATATATTGGCCCTTTTATACTTGTGAGACAAAAAAACGTGTGCTGCGACGCAAGTGATAAATGCTGTGGGAGGAACTAAACACCCGTGCACCGCGCCGACCCGCACCGGTTATCAGCGTGGCTTCACGGCACTGCTCTATATTAGCATTCCCTTATAAGCGATACGGAAAAACATGTCCAGCGGCTCGTCAGGCTACTCGCTCTCCAAAATCAGTCCGAAGCTCTTGCGCAGGATTTGTATGTGTGTCTTTTTCACGAATTTCTCCCCCAAATCTGGGTGTTTACTTGCATATAATCGGCCGTATCATGACCCATATCAGTGTCGAAGGTTACACGCCCAGGTCAAGGAGTGGTCATGCATGAATCCCCGCCAATTGATTCCTCGTTCTCAAGCTTTAAATTGGATCATATCTAATTGGAACAATCAGAGAAATCCAGTGACCCTATTTCACACTCTATCATACAACATATGCTAACAACTCTAGACCGAGCGTGCCGCCCTACATTGGAGGAGCCAAACCTCGCACTTAATTTGGAGATATGCGACTATGTGAACGCCAAACAGGGGTCTGTGCCTAGAGAAGCGGCAATCGCCATTGTCAAATTGATCAACCAGCGTGACCCTCAAACGTCGGAGTTGGCGCTTCATTTGTTGGACAATCTCGTCAAGAATTGTGGATTCCCGTTTCAGCTCCAGATTTCCCGTAAGGAGTTTTTGAACGAGTTGGTGAAACGGTTCCCCGAGCGGCCTACTTTGCGATACTCACGTGTGCAGCGGATGATCTTGGCACAGATCGAGGAATGGTACCAGACGATCTGCAAAACGTCCAAATACAAGGACGAGTTCGGGTATATCCGCGACATGCACCGTTTGTTGGCCAATAAAGGATACATCTTCCCCGAAGTCAAGTTGGAGGATGTGGCGGTTTTGAACCCCTCAGAAACTATCAAGTCGCTAGAGGAAATTCAGAAGGAGGAGGCAGTTGTGCATAGCGCCAAATTACAGGAATTGATTCGGCGTGGCAAGCCGCAGGACCTTCAAGAGGCCAACAAGTTGATGAAAATCATGGCTGGATTCAAGAACGATAACGTGGAGGAAAACAAGAAACAGGTTTCTGAGGACGTAGCACGCTTGAAGCGTAAACTGGAGATATTCGCTGAGATGTTGAATCTGGTTGAAGCCTCCGGAACCCCTATCGACGACTCCAACGAAACACTTTACGAGTTGTACAGCGCAGTAAAGTCGTCCCAGCCAATTGTGGGTAAGATCATTGAGGAGGAGCACGACAACGATGCATATGTGCACGACTTGCTTGCGCTCAATGATTTCATCAATCAATTGGTGGAGAAGTTTCAGCTTTTGAAAGGAGGTAACTCAGAGGCTGCGGCCAACATAAAGGTGAAAGCAGCGGGCGGCGCGGCAACGGAACTCAACTTGATCGATTTTGATGACGAGCCTATTAGTAACGACACCACAGGGAAAGACGAGCAGGGATATCAAGATTTACTCAGTGATTTGCTGAACTTGACTTTCACTTCGCAAAACCAACCTCAGAACCAACCTGCACAGGTGAACCCTCTCGACTTTTTCGGCGCTGGTGGTCTGATCTCTCTTGGGCAGAACGCGGCTCTCCAGCAGCCGGCGCCATCAACACACCAATCCTCGGGCAGTCGGGACTTGTTGGGCGATTTCGCCTCGCCTTCCCCTCAGCTCCAGTCCAACACTGCTACGCAATTAGACCCCTTTGGGCTCAATTTCCCCTCATCGACACCCCTGAAGGTTCAGCAGTCGCACGCTACACTCGTTCACGAGACTGACGGTGTAAAATTGGAAGCGGAGCTGTTTTCTGACTCGACGCAAACGCGCTACCATGGTGTATTCTACGTGAGCAACAAGGCCAGTGCGCCAAAAGCCGGCGTGAAATTGCTAGTGGCCGCTGCAAAAGGTTGTAGATTGGACTTGAAGCCGCAGAGTGGTGACACTATCTATGGATTCAGCAACAGGGGCATTTCGCAGGAGTTCGTGGTAGAGAACCCTGCTTCAAAGCCATTGAAGTTCAAATGGAAGCTCGAATATACGATGAATGGCGCGGCCGAGGTGGAACAAGGTGTGGTGAGCTTAGACAAGTGAACAGTGACGACTCGAATCTACATGAGATCCTAAAGAATACTATAAATTAACACGAAGAACTAAACCAAACAAGAATTAAACTAGAACAGAGTCTACAACAAAAACAACGCCGTTTTCTGCTTGATGAATGGACACCACAGGGTATGTCGCGCCATCCACGTTTACCTCATAATTATCATCTCCGGATAAACGCTCAACGGCGATTTTCTTGCCGTCAAGCAAGGTGATAGGCTTTTGCTCGGACAGCTCTCGATCAATAGGCGCCGACACATGCGCATTTACAAAATATCTGAGGTTGTTCTTGACAACTGCGTCGTCGGTTTCGTCGTTCTTAATTTCCTGAGGATACTCCCATGGTTTGCGCCCGGTTTTAGCCGAAAACCGCGAGAACGCCTCATCTGTGGGCGCTAGAATCAACAGAAACGCACCCGAATTCTCCAACTGGCTCATTATTTGTGTGTCGCTGCGCAAGTAACCCGAGAATACCGAGATTTTACGCACCAGTGGAAGCAAACTTTGAAGCAACGGCGCTGTGGGCTGCAACACGTGTTGGGTGTCTCTTTTTTGGCCTGGAGCAGCTGCATTCTCCTCAAAGCTCCCGTCGTAGACGGCATTTGCAGCCTCGTCTTTCAACGCATCTAGAGATACGATATTCTTGGCCTCTCTCTTATCCTTATTCATGGCCGAAACAAGATCGTCCAAGTAGATGATATTTTTCGCCAAAATACACGATGCAAATGCCAAGACCGCCAAGTTCACGATCTTCATGGTTTTATATGTGCAAATAAATCAATTTGAAATAAAATTTAAGTATGTTGAAGTTGTTTATGAGGTATCGAGAAGTCGATTGAGGAGGGTTGACTTGTGTGGCTGGCATATTAGCAGTGAATGCGTGCTGCGGCACGTGACACTTGTTGGGGTACCGAGAAATCGACCTAGTCACCAGGCCACAGGCTATACACCAGGATTTTTATTATTCAAACATTCACTGGTTAAATAGCCTGATATCGCATGGTATCTCGAGAACAAAAATCATACCATCCTATACATCAAAAATGCTTTGCCTTGTCCAGTAGAGTATTCTCGATTGAAATTATATTGCGTATATGCAGGCCGGAGTATTTTGGGTTTGCTCGGTCAGTGCCCAAGAGACAACTCCTTTTATTGCTTGATAGTAACTGATTCCGAACCACGAGCCACAACCATTCCACAGAGCTGTAATTGTATATAAATAAAACGCCATATGACTATGCTCAGTTATGAATTGATGATAGACAAATTCAAATCAGGCACCAAAATGCGTGTTTGCCCAGTCTCAGAAAAAAAAAACTTTGATTAAATCTAGTCGTTCATAGAAAATGAGAGGCCTCTCCATTTGAATTTATATACTCAAGTGTTTAACTTGACCCAATAAGTTCTCAAGCTAACTCAGAAACAAAAGTCGGAACTTTCATAGTCTCCAAAGGCTTCAAACCATTCTTTTTTTTCAAAAAAAATTTTTAGGCTTCTATGCTTCCAAAGTGTACACTTGGTCGAACACCAACCCAAGCGACTTCTGGTAAAGCATCTTTTAAACACCGAGCAAAACTTCCTTTGCTGATGAACTGTGCTGCAGCCCCGTCTTTTTATTTGACAGCTTTCAGTATTTCTGCCTGCCCATTCTTTATACACTCAATAAAAATCTCCATCGGCACGTAAATGACGGTGGCGTCAGAACCTGTTTTGCCTATAGAAACACTTGCGTTAGCTTTGACTTTTTGACTTGCTGGAGCGGGTACATTTTAAGCGAGAAGAAAATAGGAAACAGATTCTGCAAGAAAGTTCGTCATTTGTCTTTTTTTTTATCCTAGTAATTGTTGATTCTACTGGTTTCTACCTCGAAAAAATCATCTCTGGCTTTTATAAGATCTTGGGCCTCTATTGTGTTGGGTTCGCTTAGTTTGGCTTCATCAACTGAGATTGTGAGCGATTCCAGAATGTGACCATCAATTTTTGCTTTGAGCAAAAATAATAACGATTGGAAGATGCAATAGGTGTGTGTGCTTTGGGAACTTGAGCACCAGCAAAAATTTTAGTTAGAATTTTGAGGAATTACCATTGCTGAATGGTATAGTATGAAGGAATTTTGGTTCTTTCATGGGTATGTGTTCCTTATCAAGCGTACTCGGGTAATTCTTATGAAAACTCTCACTCCTTTATTTACACCAGTTCAGATTATTTCTTCTGGAAAGTCTGAAACTAAGTACGTTGAAATTCTGCACAACCCAGCATGTTCCGTGCGCCAGCGAAAGAGGCTGGTGTTAGAATCAACGAGAAAACAAATCAGCCACCGATTCTGTCACACTTGTAACAGTGCTACAATTCATGTGTCTAACATAAGATATGTGCTTAATGCTGCGAGCAGCCTAGATTATTTAGCGAAAGAGAATAGAAACGAGTAGAAGAGAATAAGATGCCTTTTGAGTTCACGGATACGCTCAGAACAAGAACGCGCCGACGGTGGCAAACACCACAGCCACGGAAACCAACTTCACGGCGGCAACAGGGGCAGCGCCAGAGCTTCTGGAAGAAGACGAGGAGGTGCTGGAAGCCGAAGAAGAAGATGAGGAGCCAGAAGAGGAACCGGAAGTGCTGGTGGACTCGCCGTTAGCGTTGCCGCTCTTGGAAGAGGACGACGACACAGTGGACGAAGCACCCTCACAGTAGAACTTGTCACCCTTGATGTCGCCGTTGCTGTTCAACTTGATGAAGGAGTCGCAAGACAACTCGCCGGTGGTGGTCAAGTTGAAACCGCCGGAAACCTTGTTCAACTTAGGCAAGGTACCGTTGTTGAAGTCACCATCAATAGTGATACTGCCACCCACGGAGGTCAAGTTGGGGAAGAATGAGAACGACTCCAAGTCGGAGTTGTCCTGGATCGAGAGCGCACCGCCAATCGTCTTCAACACTGGGAAGTCAAACTCGGTCAAGTCATCGTTCTGCTCGATGGAAAGGGAGTTACCAACCGAGGTCAACACGGGGAACTCAAAGTCCTCGAAAGTGTTCAGCTGGAGAGAAAGAGAGCCGTTGACGGCGGTCAAGTTACCAACGGAGAGCGAGGCGATTTTCTGGAAAATGACATTCTGCGCAGAAGTCAACTGGTCAAGGTAAACCTCGACCTTGTCGGAGTTGTAGTTAATGGCCAACGTGTCCGTAACAGACTCCAAGCCGGAATCAATCAGGGCAATGTCAGCGTTGTTGCTAACCTCGAAAGTCGTCAACTTGTACACGTTAATACCGCTCAACGAGGTCAAGCCGGTGTTGGTGAACAAGATGCTCTCAGCAGAAGTGACACCGGAGGTCAAGCCAGTCAGCTCTAATGCTGGCAAGGCGTTGTACACCAAAGTGCCGACAGTGGTCAATTGGGCCAAGTTAACGTTCGACAAGATCGTGGCGTCGGAAATCTCGAGCTGGCCAGAAACCAACTGCAAAGTAGGCGCATTGAAAGAAGTGGCCTGCTGGGTGCCATTGATTCTAAGGTCACCGTAAATCTGCTTGACACCAGTAATGTCGATCGCGCCAAAGGCGTCACCGGAAATGAGAATGTCTCCCACGGCAGTGGCACATGCGGCAACAGACGCAACCTGCGAGGACGCAGTGGCGGTAAAGTCCTTGAAGGAGCATGCCAGGGTCACGGAGGGGGTGGCTGTGGTCAATGTGGAGTCTGGAAGTTAGTATTATTGTTGGGTCAATTTGAGATTCAGAGCAAATCGGCCAGATCTGGCAGATCTGAGAAGATTTCCCGCCGTAATCTAATAAAGTCGGTACATACTGTTTGCGGCAGCCAAGCCGGACACAGCGGCAGCAACAGCCAAAGTCTTGAATTGCATAGCGAGAGTACGGAGTGGAAAATAGATTTGACTTCACAGGAAAAACAGGCTAGGCGGTCGGAAAATGAGCGCAGGCTATTTATATAGATTGCGAAACCTTGTCGGTAAGCGGAAGGACGAGCACGGACGAAAAAAAAACTCAAACTTCGGCTGACTTCCGAGGGCTCAGGGCTGCGCCTGCGTACGCATGAGATTGTGTAATGTCGCACCGAGGACAATTTGTGGGACAACATCTGCAAATTTTAAAGCAATATGCACATCGGGACCTGCATGTCGCACTTTTTAGGGGCGCCTTGCGCATCGGCTTTGGAATCAAAACAGACGTGCAGCTGCTCGCCCGCCACCAGCTCAATGTTGACAATGCAGCAAGTGTGGTGTACTCGGAAGATTGCCACTCGTATTTGTTCGTTGCTCATTTTGCGGGGAGCTTCTTATACAAACTTGGATAAAATCATTCTGCAATCAAAAAATCCCCTTTTGCGTTTTATTCTGTAGTTGGGATTTGAGTTCTGAAATCTAAACAAAAACCTTAACCTTGCCCGCCCGGTTTGCCCGCTCTCGCCTGAGAAAACCACCACGGTGGTGCACACAACCTGCAGTTTTGTCGCATTAAAAGACACAACCACTTAAAGAGCCCAAAATGGAAATCCATTGATTCGTCACCTTCCGAGGGTAAATACACGTGTACCTGTTGACCCAGATAAGCTCGTATAAATACAACCATTTCCCCGCTCAAGTCCCTTTATCTCAAATCGGACATTGTTCAGGAAAACACGAAAGTTCATCAATGGCATAAATCTATACCACTCACCAATTCAAGTATGGCGTTTAGCCCACGGGCCGACGTGCCATGGCATCGTATATAGGCCGGCTCCCAATGCGGAGCGCCCTTGTGCATTCGCTAATCAAGCTGAACATATGAAACGACGGACACGTTATTGTCAAAAATGAAGAAATGACCTGAAAAAATCCGAAAATTGAACGCTTGTATTCACTTCAACTTTGTGGTCTGTCACTGCTCATACTAGATCTAGGTTGTTGTTGGCCACTCACTGCATGGGGGCCGGAAACTTCCGATCCCGGATGTACTGATGCCAATTATCCCCTTTAGGCAAAAGCAGTCAAAGCGCCCTCGGATCTCGTTGCACCATCGAGGGCAGTCCCCGGCAGATCTTACCTTCTTATGTGGGCCCATACATATCTGTGTTGTTCATTCTCCCTCTCACTTCTATTTATAATTTCGTCACACACGAGCCTCGTCCCAATGCGGCCGTGAGTCGGAAGATCCTAAGTCCCTGACATAAGAGCGGCCCCTTAATGGCCAATGTTCAGTATCCATATTTATATCCCGCAACTGCATGGAGCTTCCAAAGCGGTTCTTGCAAAATTTTCGCTGAAGTGGTCACTTACTGGCATATACATGCTGATTTGGTACCCAGAGACCTTCAGTGAAAAGCCGCCCTAATCATGGAGTATAGAAAGTAATAGGGGAAAGTATGCGTTTTTTCACAACACATTGAAATTTCCCAACACTCACTTGCATTTGACCGGAGTAGTTGCCGATATACAAGTCTTACATTCTTTCAAAGCATCTAGCTAACGGCCAGGTACTGTTGATCGTATCAAGTTGATTTCAGTCAACCTATGCGCCTACAAAAAAAAAGATCAACGTGAATCGAGCAATAATTGCAATGCAAATTTAGGGGTACTCTTCGATCTTTAGACCATTATGATATGCATTGCTTGTAAAACACTTTAGGCATATTTTTGAGTCGTACACTTTGCCAAGCATAATTTTGTCCACCATGCCACTCGCCAATCTTGGTCGGCGTGTAGACAATGTGCTATCCCGGTCGAGAGATGTGCAGTCTCTGGTCAACAAGCAAGCCGATTTTTTAGGCAGAACACTTTCTTTCTGAGATAGTAGTTATTTGTTTCCTCCGTTCAGCTCCAGTGTTTATTGAAACGTATTGAGTTGAGCTGACTCAAGGCAAGAATTCAGTGAGACTTTAGCTGGCGAGATGAACGTTATTGTTCGAGTTGCCGCTTTCAACTACTACCGCATCTGACAATCGCCAGTCTGCCTTACGAGTGGATCGAAACATATTATCAATTACCAATATAACATGGTAGCAACACCCTTATTCTATACCTTTTCGGCCAACTCCTCCAACAAGTTGAAGTTGCGCTGCTCGACAGAGCCGTTGCCTGGCAATCTGGTGGATCCCATCAAGAACAAATCGACCTCTCTGGCACACTGTCTTCCTTCCTGAATACCCCAAACAACCAAAGACTGGCCTCTTCTGCAGTCACCGGCGGCAAACAAATTGTCGTTTGCAGCCACTCTGTAACCACTGGGGTCAGCAGTGGTGATGGTGCCTCTCTTGGTTTTTTCCACGCTGAGCTTGTGGGTCTCCGGGCCTACAAAACCCATCGACAACAACACGACATCCGCGGCGAAGAATTCTTCGGAGCCGGGGACCTCGGCCATCTGCCAGGCGCCTGAGTCAGACCTCTTCCACTCGACACGAACAGTGTTAATACCCTTCACATTGCCCTCATCATCGCCAACAAACTCTTTCGATAAGATAGAGTACTCTCTTGGGTCTTTACCGTAGTGTGCTGCGACCTCGGTATGGCCGTAGTCGACGCGGAAAACGCGTGGCCACTGAGGCCATGGGTTATCCTTGGGTCTGGCGCTAGGGGGAGTTGGCAACAACTCAAAGTTTGTGACAGATTTGGCACCATGACGAGTGGATGTGCCCAAGCAGTCATTTCCAGTGTCACCTCCACCAATTACCACGACATTCTTGCCCGCAATCGTCTCCCTGATCGCCTCCAAATTATTCTCCAACAACGCCTTCGTGTTCAGGTGCAATAACTTCATGGCAAAATCGATGTTATTCAAGTCGCGGCCTGGTATTCTCAAGTCTCTTGGAATAGTGGAACCTACGGCGTACACAACGGCATCGTTGGTGGCCTTCAATTCCTCAATGGTCACATCCTCGCCCACAGTGACACCACACACGAAGTCAATGCCTTCCGCGGCCAACAAGTCGGTTCTTCTCTTGACAATACGCTTGTCTAACTTCATGTTGGGAATACCGTACATCATCAAACCACCAGGACGGTCAGATCTCTCGTACACAGTAACCTTGTGACCAGCTTTGTTCAATTGATCGGCAGCAGACAAGCCTGCTGGGCCAGAACCAATGACAGCAACAGTCTTGCCCGTTCTGTGCTGGGGTGGATTAGGCTTAATCCAGCCTTGTTCAAACCCGTGATCAATGATCGCGCACTCCACGGACTTGATGTTGACAGGCTCCTCATTGATTCCCAATACGCAGGCGCCGTTACATGGCGCAGGACAGATTCTGCCGGTGAACTCGGGGAAGTTGTTAGTCATCATCAAACGCTGCAAAGCGTCAAACCAGCGATCTTTGAACACCAACTCGTTCCACTTAGGAATAATGTTGGAAATAGGACACCCCGTATCGGACGTGCAGAATGGCACACCACAGTCCATGCACCGCGCGGTCTCATATTTTAACTCTTCCTTCGTCAAGCGCGATGTCATCTCGTTCCAGTCGCCTGCACGCTCCTTGGCCGGACGGTACTTCTCGTTACGGCGTTTGTACTTCATAAAGCCCTTAACGCGGTCGATTTGAGCTACGGCCTTCTTCTCGAGCGTAAGATCCAGAATCGTGTCTTCCAAATCCAACACCTTTGGCTCGTTCTTGGCATGTGAGTGCACGTGTCCACGCTTTATCTTAGACGCCTCCCCGTTCGTGGCGTCACTCTCAGGGTCCTCCTTGATCAGTTTCAAAAAATTGTTAAGCTCATTGTTCTTTGCCTCCAACTGCTTTTGCTTCTCCTTCTCAAGCACCTTCTTGTAGTCGTGGGGCAAAACCTTGACGAAACGAGGTAAGATCCGGTTGAAATCATTCAAGATGTTGTCTGCTACCTCGGAACCAGTGTAGTGGCGGTGATCCTCGATGAGGCCACGCAAGAACGCAATCTCCGCTGGCTCTGTCACGCTGGATAACTCGACAGTTTGCTGGTTGACCTTCTGGAAGAAATCCTGTGCCATGTCCAAGACGTATGCAATACCACCACACATACCAGCAGCAAAGTTTCTGCCCGTGCTACCCAAAACCACCACGCGACCACCAGACATGTACTCACAGCCATGGTCACCGGTACCCTCAGTCACGATCGTGGCACCAGAGTTTCTCACTGCAAATCTCTCTGCGGCGATACCGCGGATGAACGCACTTCCTGAGGTGGCTCCAAAGAACGCCGTGTTACCAGCAATGATCTGATCTTCGGCCTTGAAAGTGGACTCTCTGGGTGGGTACACAATAATTCTGCCCCCAGACAAACCTTTCCCGATATAATCATTGGCGTCACCCTCCAATTCAAGTGTGATACCAGATGCCAAAAACGCGCCAAAAGACTGGCCCGCGGAACCCTTGACGTTCACATGGATAGTGTCGTGTGGCAAGCCTTGCTCACCGAAAATCTTCGACACCCTGTACGACAATGTCGTGCCCAAAGAACGGTCCGTGTTGACGACGTCGCAGTCGATTGTCACGGGCAAGCCCTTCGACAAAGTCAACTCAGACTCGTCAATCAACTTGTTGTCAATACGCACATGCAATTTGTGGTCTTGTTTGCGCACACAGTGCGTGGCAACACCCGGACGAATCGTGTGTGCTGGAGTCAAGATTGGCGACAAGTCAATGTTCGCGTTCTTGGTATTTCTCAAGTCATCACGCACACGCAACACCTCGGTTTTTCCAATCATCTCGTTGATTGTACGGAATCCCAATTTTGCCATATATTGACGCAACTCATTGGCAATGTAGTAGAAGAAGTTGATCACGTGCTCGGGCGTACCCTGGAACTTCTTCCTGAGCTCAGGATCCTGCGTGGCAATTCCCACGGGACATGTGTTAAGGTGGCACTTCTTCATCATGATACAACCCATAGCAATCAAGGGGGTAGTAGCGAAGCCCCACTCCTCGGCACCAAGCAAGCATGCAATCGCCACGTCACGGCCTGTACGGATCTGTCCATCCGTCTGCAAGACAACTCTTCCTCTCAAGTCATTCAAGACCAAAGTCTGGTGAGACTCTGCAAGACCTAACTCCCATGGCAAACCAGCGTACTTAATGGAGGTCCATTTCGCAGCACCAGTGCCTCCGTCGCCGCCGGAGACCAAGATATTCTCCGATCCCGCCTTGGCGACACCAGCAGCAACTATACCGACACCGACTTCCGAAACCAACTTCACAGAAGTTCTGGCTCGTGGGTTCGAGCACTTCAAGTCATACAACAACTGCTTTAAATCCTCGATGGAGTAAATATCGTGATGTGGAGGTGGCGAGATCAATCCCACGCCTGGAGTTGAATGACGAGTCTTACCAATCGATTCGGAAACTTTGTGGCCTGGCAACTCACCGCCTTCGCCCGGCTTGGCGCCCTGAGCCATTTTAATCTGCAACTCATCGGCGTCAGCCAAGTAATAAGACGTGACACCGAACCGGCCCGATGCAATCTGCTTGATCGCCGAACGCATGGTATCACCATTTGCGTTGACCTGCGATCTAGCAGAGTCTTCACCACCTTCACCGGTGTTAGACTTACCTCCCAATCTGTTCATAGCAACGGCAAGCGTCAGGTGCGACTCCATGGAGATCGAGCCGTACGACATCGCACCAGTGAAGAAGCGGCGCACGATCTCCGTCCATGGCTCAACTTGGTCGATAGGCACAGGCTGAGTTTGTTCATAGTCAAAGTCCAAAAGTCCACGCAACGTACAGCTCTTGATCGCCTCATACTCCTTCTTCAGATACGCCTCATATGCCTTCTCGTTTTTGTTTCTCACAGCATCCTGAATCAGGGCGATCGCTGCAGGGTCATTCACCTTCTTTTCACCACCGTCACGCCAGTGATACTCACCGGTTTCTGGCAATGCAACTGGCTTCGCAGTGTCCCTCGAAGGGTAGCCAGCCTCGTGCAACGAGAATGCATCCTGGGCAATGTACTCAAATGTAATACCCTTGATACGCGACGCCGTTCCGACAAAGCAGCGGTCAATGACAGAGTTGTCAACACCCAAAGCCTCAAAGATCTGAGCACCTTTGTACGACGCCAACGTTGAGATACCCATCTTCGACATGACCTTCAAAATACCAGCATCAACAGCTTCCTTATAGTTGGCGAACATCTTGCTGTCAGAGAAGTCGATCTTCAACAAACCTTCGTCGCGCATCTTGCACAACGTCTCGATGGCCAAGTATGGATTGACACCATCAGCACCGTAGCCGACCAAGCAACACACATGGTGGACCTCACGTGCCTCGGCAGTTTCGAGTAAAATGGCGACCTTCGAGCGCTGTTTCTGGCGCACCAAGTGATGATGCACGGCACCGGTGGCAATCAAGGCCAGGATCGGGATGCGGTCAAACGCGGTGGCGCGATCGGTCAACACTATGATTTTCTTGTCGTCGGCAATTGCGCGCGACGCGTCCTGGCACACTTCCTCGATCTTGTTGATGTATCCCTGGATACCTTCCGAGCGAAGGAACGTAATGTCAATGTTTGCCACCGCCCATGATGGGTATACAGTCTCAATGTTGCGGATCGCAGTAAGTTCATTGTTCAGAAGCACGGGGGAACGCAACAACAACCGGTTACACTGGCTGGGATTCATCTCCAATAAATTACCCTGTGGGCCAACATAGCACTCCAAGGACATGACAATCTCCTCACGAATGGGGTCGATGGGCGGGTTTGTGACCTGGGCAAATAATTGGCGGAAGTACTCGTACAACAAGCGGGGCTGTTCAGAAATGCATGCCAACGCTGTGTCGTTACCCATGGATCCCAACGCCTCCTTGGCCTCAGCCATGGGCGCCAAGATCGTGTTCATCTGCTCGTGCGAGTACCCAAACGCCAACATGCGCGGGTCTGTCTGCACGGTGTAGCTCTTGTCGTATGAGGGCTGCGTGATGTTGACATCACGAGCCTCCAATTTGGCACACAAGTCATCCAACGTGATGCCGCTGGCAGAAACCCAGGACTTGAAGTCGAAACGCGACGCGACCGTGCTCTTCAACTCGCGGTCATCCACGATACGACCCTCCTTTGTGTCCACCAACAACATTCTACCGGGCTGCAACCGGCCCTTTTGCAACACTTTAGCTGGGTCGACGTCAATGACACCGACCTCGGACGCGCAAATGATGATGTCGTCATTAGTAACGTAGTACCGGCAAGGGCGCAAACCATTTCTGTCTAAGTTGGCACCACAGTAACGGTCATCTGCGAACGTGAACAACGCTGGTCCGTCCCAAGGCTCCATCAAACACGCGGCCCATTCGTAGAAAGCCTTCTTCTTCATGTCAATGTTCTTGTCGTTCTGCCAGGCCTCTGGGATCATCATCATCACGGCTTCGGGCAACGACAACACGCCGTTGATCACCAACAACTCCAACACGTTATCGAACGCAGCAGAATCGGAACCACCCTCCTCAATGATAGGGTACAACTTCTCCAACTCGTCACCAAAGAGCTCCGACTTCATTACACCTTCCTTTGCGCGCATCCAGTTCTTGTTACCGCGCAAAGTGTTGATCTCACCATTGTGGGCCACCATTCTCAAGGGCTGGGCACGGTCCCACGATGGGAATGTGTTTGTAGAGAAGCGCGAGTGCACAAGGGCAAAGTGTGCCTCGTATTCCGAGTTCAACAAGTCGTAGTAGTACGCGTAAACCTGGTTGGGCGCCAACTGGCCCTTGTAGACGATTGTCTTCGTCAGCAACGAGCAAATGTAGAACCAGTTGTGCAATCCGATCGTGTGCAGGGACTGCTTGCGCAAAATGAACAAGTTTTTCTCAAAGTTCTTGCGGTACTTTTGCTCGAACTCCTCAGGCGCGATCTCTTGCCCGTAAGTCTCTGCAAGAACAATCGCTGGCTGCAAAATATGAGGTTCCCTCGACAAGGAGGCAGGCCCCAAGATGCTTGAGTCATGAGGCACGGATCTCCAGCCCAAGACTGTCAAGCCCAAAGACGCCGCGAGCGACTCAAACGTTTGCCGCGATTTTTCGAACACGCCCTCGTCCTTCTTGAAAAAGACGTTTCCGGTACCGTACTGGCCCAAGGGCGGCAACTCAACGTTGCAGTGGTAGGCGAACTCGCGCGTCAAGAATTTGTGTGGCAACGACGACAAAAGTCCCGCGCCGTCACCGTCCTTTGGATTCAATTCACCTCCACGGTGGGTCATGTTGCAAAGCAACTGCTTGGCGTCACTCACGATTTTGTGCAGCACATCACCTTTCAAGTGGCACGCGAAACCGACACCACATGCGTCTTTTTCGTAATCTGGGTCATATAACCCCTGTGCCACGGGCAACGTTGACGCCCACGATTTGTTTTGTGGCACCTCGTCGTAGTCGTACACATTCGTCTCAAACCCGTCTTGCGGGAGGTAGGAGGCCATCTGCTAAAGTCAGTACCAGAGATGGGGAAAGTGTATGAAGAAGTGGAAAAAGAATAGGAGAAAAAGCTTTTGGAAGACGGGGTGCGGGCTCAAAATTTGCGCTTGGGTGAGAAAAAAAATCAATTGAAAAAAATAAAAAAATAATAGCCGCCATGTTTATTTGGGCTCGAAAAACGGGAGCACTAATTAGGGCTGGTGGTAACTTCCACGTCTTCATGGAGGCGAGGTATACATACATTTGAATGTCTTGTGGGAAAGCTTCTGAAAGTACCAGAACTGAAAATGTGTGTTTATTTCTCGTGGGCTGTCCAGTTGTCTCAGAAGAAGAAAAAAAAAGAAGCCTGGAAGCAGAATCACGCGATGAAATGAAGGGTATGGAAATCTGGTGAATTGCAGAAAGAAAAGTAGTATGAAGCTGGAAATTTTCCACACCCCCGCAGTCCGAGGGTTACGTCTACGAGTTCCGGAGTACAGGCGGGTTTTTGCCCATATTGGCACTGGTCTTAATCGCTCGGCATGGAAAAGCGGGCCGTTATTCCATTTCAGCCCCATGTCAGATAGCCTGTGTGGTGTGCATATAACTTCACGCGCGGTTTTTTCTGGCCAATGAGCGTCGGATTGAAAGTCAGAAAGCTGCGCTATCTCACAAAAATTATCTCATGTGCACAATGAGTCATGTCACTGTGCAGGTGCATAGTAATGGCCCTGAGGGGAAGGCGAAGCAGAAAGTGCGCTTGAGTGGAGCGCACACCCGTACCTCCAGGATCCCCGCCGCTTATCCGATCCAATTTTGGTTCGGGAGTATCGTTATCTCGAGTTGACCTGCACGGATTATCGGTTTTCCGCAGTTTGATTCGTTAGATAGCACCCCCTTTTTCCTGAACTTTTCGGAGATAAGATGCTAGTGATCATTGATCATTCATCTCACGTTCAGTCGGTAAACTCCGATAAATCGCGGTTTGAATTTACTTCGAAACCATGCCCCACTATGAACTGTTAGCTGAAAGTGATTGGCGAGGTGAAATAATCCCACCTCTGCCACCCTTACCGTTAGTCTGTTTCATTTTTTCTAGCAAATGTACAAGAGGTTGATCGCAAACAATTGCCCTTTAGGGTAATATTACCCTGCTATGGTGGCAAACATCTTGATTGACAGCCAGAGCCCCTTTTTCACGCTTTAACCTGGCGAGTAGTGATTTCCGTTCTCGTGATGCTACAAATGGGAACAATTCACAACTTCTCCGCAAGCTTTTCATGTAAGGACTTGAATATTCGAAGGTTTTACAAATGGGCCATGAGCGAAGGTCGAGACAAGTCTCGCAAGTTCTCCGTAAAATTGGTAGCTATGACCTGATGGCGATACGTCTGTCCTTGCAGTTGCCAATTCTCGTGCCCAGCTAATTAATTACATCCATGTTCACTTGGTGTCATTGGTGAGCATCTGGGTAATTTTTCATCACACAAATTCGTAAATATGCCGGTGTTTAAGTTTGTAGCCACGCCGTGTTCTGCTTTTATTTTTTAGACTCTCACAATTGCCTGTCTACGCTCTATATTTTCAGGGCTTCACTAAATACAACCCGCAGATGCTTTATGAAAATCGATACGACAGGTCACAGGCAGTCTGTTTTCATGGTGAGTCTTGTTTGAGCACCTGATGGATCTCGGAGAATATACGATTTCATTCATGCTCGCTTTGATCCCTTGCACAAAGGAAAAATCGAAAGATGACAAATGTCTTGAGTCCAACTGATGTAAATTGCCAGGAAAGGAAAAGACCTATGAGTTCGGCAGCAAAGGTGGATAGGGCATGCCATAGGTGAAGATTTCGGTGATAGCCCGGTTAATAGTTCTAAAGAATTCACCCAAATTTAGATGTAATAAGCCAGGGTCAAAGCTGCATCATAGCTTTGACTTCTAACATAGAGTCAAGATCGCGATCTTCATGATTCCTTGCATCTTACAATAATACAACCCAACTTGCCAGAAAAAAACATACATCTAGGTGCCCTGAAATAAAGAAGAGTGATCTCCTCACAACACGATTACGACCGGCAATGACAGCTTTTGTGCAAACTTTACACATACAGCCACCAAATCCGATCCATAAATTAGGACTGACTGGCATGAATCGCATTACGCCGATCGAAAGTCTCAAGTATCAAAGGTGTTTGAGTCAATCCCACGCTAAGCAAGATAATCTACGTAAAACTATCAAAGAAGTCGTGGGGCACCACATTCAGTCTCTTTTCTTTTCTTAAATAAACAAGTTGACGTTCTCGAAGCCCAAGAGTGTCTCACTCGTTTTCGCCAATAGCTTTACCACATACAGAAAAGGCTAGAATTTTCTTTCCAGAAAAAAAGCCAGAGATTCTTGATTGGTCGCCATTTGATACCTACATCGCATCCAGGCTAGAGCATCAACACGAGTAGACTCAGGCGTTCCTTGGCCAAAGCAGATTGCGAGGGGTTTGAACCATTGGTTACCTTTGAGAAAGGCCTACAACAAAAAAAGACTGCAACACTGTAATTTCGCATATGGTCTCCCACTACACTACTCAGTACAGCTCTGCGAAGGTTAACTAACGTTGATCGGACGGGAAACAGTGTTTTCTTCGCGATGTGGTCGCAGCCGACATTTTTCTTGTCTACTTTGGAGTATCATAAGATATCAAGGATTCTTTGAAGAAGAAGCACTTTTTCTCGAATCTACAGCGGCTATAATAAGGAGGAAGACCTAAGGTCTGGGAAAACTGGGGGACTTCATTACTCAGTGTTCTATCCAGACGTATGCAGATTTTCAGTCTATAGATATATAGATTTTTGACCGTTTAACGGCGAATTCCTGTTAACAAAAGGAATCCTCACAAGTGATGTGATACAAGGGCTTGACCTTATCGAGTAGACACAGCTATCTTGTTAGTACAATAGGAGGTTCGAAAAATGTGGGGTTTCATTGCTCAAGACTTGGATACAATGTCAATCCTGTTCCGCCACAAAGCCTACTTGAGAATGTTTTTTTGCGATTGTTTGGGTGTGCCTTTCTTAATCTGACGAGAGCGTCCTATAATGTGGTAAATCTAAAAGTGAAATGAAGACATAAGTTTTCTCATCCGCGTCTAAAAGGGCCATGAAAGCGCTCTATGAGAGGATAAGTAAATTACAAATGATGACAAATACGATGTATGTGCTAAGGCTTAGTCCAACCCCATGGGCCGATGACAGTCTGGTGAGTCTGATAAGTTGAGTTCATTCTGGGTAGAGGTCTCAAAGCGGATTCATTTCCGATGAGAGATCTCGTGTCGCCAAACGATGCCTGGGGTGAAGTTGCGATCTATTATAGGTTTTTTCTATATGCTGTATAGTTTTTGCGCTTGTTTGGGTGTGCCTGTCATACTCTAACGAGAGCGTCCTATAATGTGATATATCTTAAAAAAAAAAAAAAATGTCGAAGCAGAAGCCTCGTTATTTGATTTCTAGAAGTCGCTATTGATCAAAATTCTGCAAGACCTAATTTGTCTTTATATTGAGTGGAGGAAGATTTACTTCTTCAAGTAATTCTCATGCTCAGTCGAATCGCTATAGTAAACAATTTCATTTAAAAGCGTACATATGTCAAATGCTCCATTCAGGCAAGTACTCAGAACTTGTCAAGAAGTGCACCACATATTGTCTTGACGCCTGTCATTTAAGCTGGCCGAGCATCAAAAAATGGAAAGGCAGCACAAAGGGATGGCTGGTTGGCCAATCTGGGCTTTGGCTTTCCAGACTAATACATTAAGTATCTACATGATAAATGTGTCGCCAGACACTTTACTACAGACCTCGACCGATCAATAGGCCTTCTTTCTGTTCCGGTATAAGTCATTTGAAGGCCAAATCAGTTTCAGCCCGCTCATATAAAGGCATCAACGATGTCCAAAGTACAAGACATATTATCGGCGGCATGTTTTTCGTGTTCTCTTAGTCCACTCGTACCACTTCGGGGCGGATTGAGATATTGGATTTGTTTCATTTTGATGCGAATCCAAAAGGTAAAGACGCCCAAGCTCACTTTCTTTTTTATGCAAGTCTGTTAATCCTATCAGCTCACAGTGTTGATGATCAACCATCAGCCTGAAAGCCTGCTTTGCTCATGAGTAATTCATTAGAGTCGATCTCATTGGCTATTGTGAAAATACTCGGGCAATCATTACAGTCAAATATGAGGAATTCACGGATTAAGCCCCACGATGTATCGTGTATACCGACTGGGGTTCTTCATTGGATGGATATTACGGAGCACCCACTCTTCGTTGTGCGTGCGCTCGGCAAGTATATTCAGTAAAAGGTGTGTACGCCTATTTACTCATTTCCAGCCGTAATTTATTTTTTTTTTTTTTTTTGACCGTTACTTAAATCACGAGTCTCTCAAAACTTCGGTTGCGCTTATTTTCGGGAGGCTTTGCACGACATTATGGCTTGGTTTGCATCCAAACATGTGGATCAGATTGTTCTAATTTTGCTTGGTGCATCTGATCAAGTATATTAGAGCCAGAATTTCTTGGAGGATCCACCACAGATCTATAGATGTATATTTATATTTGAATCAC
The DNA here is from genome assembly GCA_009746055.1 of Metschnikowia pulcherrima. NCBI lineage: Eukaryota > Fungi > Ascomycota > Pichiomycetes > Serinales > Metschnikowiaceae > Metschnikowia > Metschnikowia pulcherrima. The sequence continues at coordinate 725,359 of VFXK01000010.1, forward strand.
CTCGGCCAGCTTGGCTACCGCACACCGAAATTGCAGTCTTCGTGTGGCGGCGGGCGATTGTGTCATTGAGTCGTTTGTTATTGTCTCGATAGCTACACTTCGCCTATTTGCTAGGAGGCTCGTTTTTTTTTTTTCTTTTTGGTTTTATTCTATTTTATACAGACTATGGGCTTGTCAAATTTAAACAATTGCACAGTATTTCTTATTCTCCCAAGGCACACATAGATGCTATCTGTGATTTGCCGGGACCCTATAAAAGCATTTTTTGAGTAACCCTGAGACAGAATTTGATTTCTGTGATCAATATTTCGCAAGTCTGAGAATAACGTACACGATTTTCCGATATCAAAAATCCAAAACCATATTTATTCGCAAACAGATATACTTCAGATTTATGAAATCCTCTTGAAATATTTCTATAAATTCATGGAGCTAATTTATGTTGGTATCTCCAACATTGAATGATATTTCTACGCCAGCCGAAGCCTCCACTCAATTGGAATCACGTGATGTACACCTGCCTCATCACAGGTCCCATTTATTGAAAGAACGATGCGGCAATCTCCCACACAAATACACACCACGCAATGGCCTCGACAAAACAGGCGGTTTTCCCACCCGAAGTGCTTGCAAGAATCACACCGGAAGTGTCCCTCGAGCGCCATCTCGCGCTAGGGCTTCGTCCCAGCTTGCGACAGTACGACGAGTTCCGTACGCTTTCGGCGAATCCCGGATCGCTCACAGATCTTGGTACAAACTCGCTTGTCGGCCTGGCGACAGTCAGAAATGGCGACACGCACGCCTTTTGTGGTATCACGCTTGGTGTGACGGAAACAAACGAGTCTGACGACTTCTTATCTGCAGACACGTCAGCGAATAAAAACGCCGCCTATGCCACGGTCTACCCCGTAGTGGAGATTGCCCGGGGCAGGACCGGGGCTCCCACGGATGAGGAGATGATTTTGTCGCAGCAAATCCACAACCATGTGCTCCACCTGCACGTGCTCCCGCTGCTGCTGCTTACACTAGTGCCTGGGTATCAACTCACCAATGAAACCACGGGCGAATCATACGTGGCGTACCCAGACGACCTGCAAATGTCCGCGGACGACTTGCGCAGTTTGAGCTCGACGATCAACATCACGAAAAAAAAGTATGCCTACGTGTTGTACGCCCACATCAAAGTATTCTCGCGCGTGGGACCACTTTTCGACGTGGTGCACTATGCCTTGACGGCCGCTTTGAAAAACACAGTGCTCCCACGTGTGTTTTTGTCCGATTCGGGCATCGACCCAAACGTGCGCGTGCCCGTGCGGTCGCGGGGCAACTTTGGGCACTTGAGCCAGGGTTCAGGCCGGTTTTGCTTTGATAGAAACAAGACTTTGGCCCTGCCGTTGCAGCTTGATGCGGCAAGAATCGGCGTTTCGTCGCTGTTTGGGCTTGTCGATCTCGAAACCGAACAGGGCACGACCTCTGTGCTTTTGGCGGACTTGGAAGGTGAGGCTGAAGAAGCGTGTGCGGAGTCTCGCCTCACAATTGTACGTAATGGTGATACTTTGACTCACGTCAGCATCACAGGCGGTGGCGCCAATGTTACATTGGAAACCTTTAGGCGGGCGCTGCAGATTGCGAAAAGTAGGGCGCAAGTCGTGACCTACGGCAACTAAGCCGCTTTCATGGGGCACTGGGTTTGGTAGTCAAAAAAAAATACTTGATTTGCTCGGCTCTTGATTGCAATCATGAGCCGCCTGAAGGTTTTTGGTGAGAAGGCTAGCCTGATCTGACTCTTTCAAATGGCAGGCGAGGAAAAAGACACTGCATAATTGGTAGCACACGTTCATAATAAACGAATGCACGAGCTGTCTTGCTTGCATGGCGTAATGAGAAGTTCACAAATGCGAAACAAAGAAAAGCTCGAAAAACACTTGTCTACATCTGTTTCGAAAACAGCAATCGTATGTATATAACCGCAGAGCAAACAGTTATGATGGTGAACAACAGAATTACAAAAAAATAATAGAAAAACCGATCAAACATGTAAAGTCAATGTACCTTCATCTTCGCTTCTCTCTTATTAGTCGGGTTTTCCATTGCACTTGAATTGTTAATCTCGTTGAATGAAAACTTGCGTTACTAGTTGATCTAGCCTTATGAGGTGCATGCGTAGACGTACACATACAACCTGGGAGAAACGGTAATCAAAGAAAAACTTCACCGAAAAAGAGCCGAAAAAATAACAGTCGTAGATGTGTGCTGAAAAATCAGGCTTTACCGACCCAGTCCCAGAATTGTTGAAGGCTACCCGCGTCTGAACTCTGTCGTAAGGATACAGTTTGACTACACATCTCATGAGAACAAGGAATAAGCGGGTCCAGAGAAAAAAGTGCTGAGAAACGGCATATTAGTCAACCATTAAGGAAAATCCAACAAGTATACGTGACCATGGATCTTGCTCAAGCTTCACCTCTCTCCAGAAAAAATACAAGACTGAAATTGTAGTGCTGAGGTGATGGTGGCTCCTAACCATGAACCCATACCTCTTGAACCCCAGATACCGCGGAGTCCGATATCCTAGATCATAATCGCTACTTTCCATCCTTCAAATCCATTGTATACCATTGACGAAATTTCAGTAATCAAGGACATCGTCCCGAGTTCTCGAAAAAACATTTTTCAGAGCTGAAGTGTTTCAAACTCAAATTTTACTCCAATTCTGACTCACCGAAAGGCCAGGCGAAGTACACCGCTATCTCAATCTCAATATCTTATACATGACGTCTGGGAATAAGGAAGTTGACGCCGAGACGGCGCCTGACCATGAAATCATATCTATACTTGACAAAAAGATTCTTACCGAGTTCACTTTAAACAAAGATTTACTCAGAAACTGGCAAACTGAGCTCAGTGACGTGGCATCAGACGCAGAACTCTTGGGCAACGCCACGCGCCATGAAATCGTGCTCCAGTTCCCGCCCGGTCCTATTTATTTCTCGGATCAACAACGGCAAGCAATTGAAGAGTGTTTTGAGAAACTTGACCGGCTTGATTCTGATGTGTACTTCGACTTTAGGCTAATCGTTCATGAAATCATTTCCTGGGCCTCCACAGCGCTTTATACCGGCCGGATGCAGCTTTATAGGTGCGGTATGCTCGATTTTTTGCTCACAGACTTTACCAAGTACGCATGCAGCCTAGAAGAAGAGCCTGGAGAGCATGAAAGGGTATTTTGTGAAGCAAAAGTGCGGCTTCTTAGCGCGTTTTTGGAGTTGGGGTGTGATGCGAAACACTTCAAACGCCTTATTTTCCCACTCTTTGCGAAGACATCTCAGCTTTCATTCACCACGAAAAGGTTGTTTCTCGAGCTTCTATTTGCGTTTTTGCAAAAGTGCCCAGCACAATATCTGGCGCTACTCTTTAATAATTTTACCGCTCGAGGCGTGACGATACCTATAAACCAGGATGCTAGTGTACTGAAATGTTTTACGATTTCGACGTGGTTTAAACTCAATGAATTACCTTCAATATCACAAAATGATGATCTCATGCCGCTAACGCTTTTCCTGTTGGCCAATTCCGCAGACCGCGAATCGCTCGTGTTCCAGGTGCAACTTTTGCAGGGTAAATTCCTCGTCAACATCTTCAACTGGGCCAACAAATCGCGCCGACAATTTCCGTTCAATCATATCCTCAAGCAAGGTCTGTCAGGAAACCAAGGCTTCACGCACTTCGTGCTATCGTACGACAATTTCCAGAATCTCAACCTTCTCATCGATGGAGACTACTGCGAGTCCATTCCTTGCTCGTCAATTTCAAAGGGAGACATCCGATGGAACAAGATATACATTGGCGACCCACTGGAATTGCTGGAGCACGAGGGTTTCGGGGCGAATCTATTTGCAAAGCATGAATTGCTCGTCAAAGATCTCTGTGTAATGGATCTTGCCATTTCGTTTGAGTGGATGAGCTTATTTTACCTTTTGGGGCTCGGCTTTGATTGGTCACAGAAAGAGTTCTCGGAGCTGAATATAATTGGTTTCTTGAACAATTTATCAAAGCGCAACTACATTTTTATGCGCTATCGTGCTGAAAAAGCTTTGAGATCAAAGGGGCAGCAAGCTTCACACGAATTCCTCCGCTATGCCGCTGCAAAGGCCCGCGATAACAGTCAAAGCTATCCAAATGACAGCCTACCAAACGCTGGCGAAATTGCTACGTTATTAGCAAAAAGCAAAATCAAGACTACAAATTTTATTTTCGACATCAACGACTCGCTCTTTATCGAGTTTATCGATCAGTCAAAGAGTCAGGAGATACTTTACCATCGCTTTGATGCATTCTGTAGTGCCATCTATTGCTGGGGAGGCTCAGAACTCTTGCTCTCATTGACAGAGACTGTCCTGAAAGACGAATATCGAGAAGAAATACAGAGAGACTATATGTTCTTCGAAACACTGCGATTACTTTTGCTGTGCTTGCAAATTGATTGGCGACTAAGCAAAGAGTTTGAAAATGTTGATGGGTACTGGGCATTTGTCCTAATAATCGATTATTACAAGACTAATCACAATCCAGACTTGATCATGAGAGAGTGGAAGTCTTCTCAGTCTGCTGGGAATATTATTGTGAATTCGCACACTGCAGAATTCCAAGGCAGCTTCTTGAAAATGCTTCTCCAGTACGCCATCACAAGCGAGAACGCAGATCTGTTCATTTCAGATTGCCTCGCATTCAGAATATTGATTCTCAACTTCGACCTTTTTTGCAGTACGAGCGATTTCCCAGCCCTCCGCACACATATCGTGAATTTGTTGGCGACAGACAAATATAAATCTCACAATTTCCGAGAGCTTAACAAAATGAAGGCTTTGAAAAAGCTTCTTCAACAGATCAAGGTGTGTCTTCTTGAGGAAGCGGACGCCGAAAGTATACAGGAGTTGTCAAGGCTCCTCAGCATTTTCATACACTTTGATGTTTCGGCTGAATCGATCAAGCATGTGTCACAGTTCGTCATTTTCGCCCTCTACAATGACTCCGCCACCCAATGCTCTCAAGAAGCTGGTCTTCAAGCTTTGATTGCCTTGACAAACAAGCTTTGTGGCTCGACCTCTTCCATAAAACAACTCAAGAAGTTTTCTCGTTCGATATCCATTCACTGGATCTTACTTCTTCTAGACTTTCAAAGTCAGAACAAGCCACAATCAGCGAAAATCGTGTGCTGTGCGATATGCCTTCTAGCGAAGTTTTTGCGGGTGCTAGGCTCAAACATCACCCAGCGTTTTTTCAAGGGAAACAGGGGGCTCAACGTCATGAGCTTCTTCCTCCAGAACTGGTGGAATATTGACAATGTTGTAAGTGTCTTGTTTTTGAACAGTTTTGGCATCGACAGCGATGTTTATGGTTTGAATCCCCCTTCGCTACCCGAACTCACGAGGAACAAGAGTATCACAGCCTCAGCCGATAAACTCGCTTTACCTGAGCTCATCACAATCTTGAACAATATGGCGTTGACGGGTATCATAGAGTTGGGGCAAAGACAAGGAAGGGTGCCAAGCACTTCTAGCTCGCCGGTCAAGAGCACTTTAGATGGAAGCTCGGCGAATGATCAAATGACAGAACTTTCTTTCGATCTCATGCATCTACTCAATCAAATGGCTGATATGATCGAAGTGGGATGCTCCGAGTCTGTGACCCTTCAAGAGCTCTTCACGACTAAGGAATGGCTTGAGGGCGCTTTTGAGATAGTGGGTCACCTCAAGATCCTAAGGCATTTACCCCATCCCACATTACAGGTCAGGACCAATTTTGAGGCATGTGTCACCCGGTACATCGATGTTTTGAGTGCCATTTTCATCTCCAAGCTTTTGGACGTGAATCTGTTACATGCTACCATGAAGCCCTTGAACGACATCACGAAGAAATTAATAATCGACACAATCTTTCCAGAAGTCTTCGAGCATATCAACGGATTTCTCAGCAGCTCCAGCTTCATCTTCAGAGAATTAGAATTTGTCAGAGGGGCAACTGAAATTCTCAGCATCTATCACCATGAGTTCTTAGCACAGAATTATTATGCAAGCGACAAAAATTTGGATGCGTATTTGACTTGTCTTGTGGGGATCGTGGAGACAAAGGACGCAAAGTCAAGTGCTGTTCTTCAGTTGGGTCCGATCTTGGCGGAGGCACTCATTATGAAGTTATCGAGACTTTCACTTATTGCTTTAGAAGGGGAAGACCTGGATGATGACTCAGAATATCTGTTTGTCACGAAACTTGATGAGATTGTCAAGTTTTGCTTGAACAAGCAGGGTCTTTTTCTTCAGCACACGATACTAAGTAATGCTCATCTCAGGCTGATTGTTGAGCTTCTTATGGGTTATTACCTCAAGCTTTCTCCCCAGAGGCAATTCGAACTTTCAGCGCATGTTCTCAACTTCTTCAGATCAGCTTTTGTAATGAGGGAGAACGATTTCAAGGCTATCTTGGAAAATTTGACCCAGCTATCCGACTATCAAAACTCAATCGATGTCTTGTCCGAATTCTTCTCCTATTTGACCACTCACAGCGACGAGGAGACAGTGAAGTACGTTCAAAAGTTTCCGACAATCAAACACATTTTCAACAAGAACTTTCATTTTCGACTCAGCAAATTGAAGACTAGTGAACAAATCAACGTGGTAGACATGGTCCAGGTTGTGATTAATAGCGGAGGGAGTCTGCAAATCATGAACAATACACAACTACGAGGCTTTGAAAAGGACTGCCATACGTTGAAGCTGATCACAATAACAGGCGAGGTTTTGAAATACAACAGGGCGCTTCAAGACACTCAGGAGAACCTACAGTTTTACTTCGCTTCTTACAGCTCACTCAAATTGAATGTTAGAAGATTGCTTCAAGAATCGCCTCGCAAAAAAGAGAATTATGTGCTTGACTATATTGAGGGAGCCGATCGAATGCGGATGTTGCTAGTTGGCGAGGACCAGCTTCCCGAATCGGAGAAGCTTTCGTACTCCGTCAAAGTTCCTATCAAACAGCTCAATTCCACAGAAATTCAAGACGCGGCTCCCTTCACATCCGATTCGATACTTCCGGCTTTTGGAATACAAGACGAAGGTCTCCTGCACAGTTACAGCCCTGACTTTGGTATGAATGAGTACGAGGAAATTGACGAAAATGGAGAAACCAAAGTCGAAAGAACGAGCACAAATGAGGACCACAACAGGAAAGTGATAAGAAGTCTCTACATGGGCGATCAAATCCAGGCATTGTTCAATATTTCGAGAGTTAATGGATTGGACGCTGTAGAAAGCTTGATGATACTAGGCTTCAGCCACATATACTTCATTGAGAATTTCTTTCATTGCGCAGACGGTAATGTTGTTGATATCGACCAGGTGCCGCATGATTTGCGGGATCCTTACCTTCAATTTATTAAGCCACCCTCTGTTGATAAAGTGCTGGGAAAAAATTACCACATCAAAACTTGGAGTTTGGAAAGTTTTGCTTGTATTTGCAAGAGAAAATTTTTATTGCGGGATATTGCGTTGGAGCTATTTTTCGACGACGGTGCAAGTCTTTTGATAACTTGCTTGTCAACAAGACAAAGAGATGACGTCTATGGGAAACTCTCACCGTACTCATCGGGGAGTACTTTGGATAAAGACTTGCAAGTTACATTGGAGGTGTCTTCTTCATCTCTGCAATTGGCTCATGCATACTCATCGGGCTTTCATTTGCGATCAAGACTCGCCTCAGCTTTTACGACCAGTTTCACGCACAGTCCGAGCTTTTCGGAGATTACCAAGAAATGGAAGATGGGGAAAATGTCTAATTTTTACTATTTGTTGTCCATCAACACCATGGCTGGGAGAACTTTCAATGATTTGACACAATACCCAATCTTCCCATGGGTTTTAGCCGACTATGAAAGCGAGGAACTAGACTTAAGCAACCCGGAAACATTCCGTGATTTCTCCAAGCCTATGGGAGCACAGACTGCCAAGCGTGCTGGTGAATATCGTGAGAGATTCGAAGCATTGGCTAGTATGAACGATGACGATGCTCCTCCATTTCACTACGGCACCCATTACTCATCGGCGATGATTGTCACATCGTATTTGATACGCCTCAAGCCTTTTGTCCAGTCTTATCTTCTACTTCAAGGTGGAAAGTTTGACCACGCCGACCGTTTGTTCAATTCGGTTGGTAAAGCTTGGTTATCTGCGTCCAAAGACAACACAACTGATGTCAGAGAGCTAACGCCAGAATTCTTCTATCTTCCCGATTTTTTGGTCAACAAGAATCATTTCGAGTTCGGCAAGCTACAAAACGGGACGAGCTCAAATGATGTTGAACTCCCTAAATGGGCGAAGGGTGACTCGAGGATTTTTATTGTAAAGCACAGGGAGGCCCTTGAGAGTGCTCACGTTTCCGCCAATTTACACCATTGGATTGATTTGGTTTTTGGCTATAAGCAAAATGGAGAGGAGGCGATCAAGGCATTAAACGTCTTCCACCATCTGTCTTACAATGGGGCCATCAATCTCGACAATATCCAGGATGATACGGAGAAACGCGCTGTTATTGGAATGATCAACAATTTTGGTCAGACGCCTCTCAAATTGTTCAACAAGCCTCATCCAGCACGCATCATCTTAAACCCAGCCTACTTGCAGCTTTCTCTCAGCGAAATAACTCGACAAAAGCCTTTGTGCACATTTGAGTCTAAGCTTCATCTCCCTATTGAAAAGCTAGAGCTAAGCGCAAAGTCTAGAAAATGGATCGGAAGGCCGTCATGCACCTCTTCTGAGGACCAGATTTTGATTCGAAAGCCTACTCCGGGTCAGAAGAAGTTCGGGAATGGGTCGTTGATCATCAATACTACTCTCTTTATGAATCTTCACCCAACAAATATCACCGCGCTCTTACAGATCGGAAACAAGCTCTTCATGACAGGCTCAGATGACGGCATCATACATGTATGGAAATGCTCCCTTCAGCCTCATTTGACGGTGTCCTTTCATTCCGTACTTCGAGGGCATTTAAGCGCAATCACTTCGATACTATACAGCAAAACTTTCAAAGTTGGTTTTAGTGTTGATGCTGACGGCGGCATCATACAATGGGATCTCACGAGGTTCAAGTTTCTCAGGCGGATAGCTGACTCAGAGCCACTGGATAAGTCAAAAACTCTTCTTGCAATCTCGAACGATACAGGCAACTTTTGCTCGATTGTCAGTACGAAGTACAACAACACTTTGACTCTATACAACTTGAACGGAGAGATTTTGACGGAACAATCTCTTAAGCCGGGTCAAATCACGGCTGTGTCTTTTGCGCAGGTAAACGACCCGCTCATTGAGTCGAGAAAAACCGAGTACCTTCACTCGTACTGGAAAAATGAATTAATCGTGTTGAGCTATTCGAACCCTCAAAGTACTTTGCAGATCCACAAGCTACTTGTGAATGACGAAAAATGGTCCGTGTCGATGCTCGAGGAGGCGGACATAAGTGCCCATATAAGCGGCTACGTGACGACAATGCTGGTGTATAAGAAGACTGAGATTTGCGAGGAAGAGAAATTGTCTCGTGGGCGCATACTGCTCATCTTGGGAGACTCCAAAGGCCGTGTATATATCTGGTGATCGAACTCATTTGGTGAATCTTCTGTACCACAGGCCATACGTCAAGGTAATTATGTCACGTCTTCAGGATGTTCATCATGAAAACTATCGGATGGTCATGGTGAGCAAATCAGTTTCATTCCCCAGTAGTCCTATGATAAAGCTGTTTGGAAAAGCTGGAATACATGATTGTCATTTGCGTGAGACGCATCAATAACCACGCCCAAAAATCCCACTACCGTATACCGGTTTACTCTAGGATGTGTTGTAGAGAGCCGCAATTCTGGGGTTCCAGGAATCCTGGTGAATTGTAGCCCTACAATAATACGCATCCATGGTACAATATAGAAAAAAAATCCAAACGCTGTAAGCAAGCGCGCGCAGGAAGCTTTATATAGTCGTGTGCCACGCGCCGGGTAACGCTTGTGAGTGTCTCACCGAGACAGGTAAGGATTCGACATAGAAAGCCTTTATCGAATCGTCAGCAAACTCAATGTTGAATAGGATACTCATTTGCGTCTTTCTCGCGAATCTCGTTGTTGCGGCAAGGCTTTTTGGCCGTTTTGAAAACGTTCCACAAGAAGCCCTTGATGCGGCCCATTCCGGATTGAAGTCTCATATTGTGAACGGTCTCAATTTTCAAAGCAGAATTGACATTACGCTCGTTGAGGTCGGCAAAATCAAGCTGGCAGAAACTACGGTGCTTCCAGTTGCGAAGGATTATTCTTTTCAAACGCCAGATTTGCCCACTGGCGAGTATGAGCTTTCTATGCACAGTTACGACTTTTCTGTCCAAACACCACGCTACAGAATCCTTGTGAACGATCAAATAGAGGCTTATGAAGATCCATTGGAGATTGACTCATACAACACATCGTCAAAACAATTTGTGACAAGCGAGACGCCACTTTTGGTGGAGATTTCCGGGTTTAAAACCTACTATGAGTCTCCAGAGGGTAAACTCACGGAAATGGCGATGAACAGCCCGCTTGGCGTCGTATTCCGCAGTAAGTTGTACACTGCATTATTTTTTGGGATGCTTGTTATCATGGTGTTCCCCTATATCATACCATATGTTGCGCCCGACTTTGCAGAGCAGTTCCAGCAATTACAGACAGAGATGAGCCAGCCGCCTAGACCAGCCGAGAAAATTGAGGAGATTCCCGCGGAAAAGGCCGCCGTCAGGCAATCACGCGCCAAACAAAGGCGTTAAGGTTGAGCTTTCTAGACCTTTGTGTTAACTTTGAGCCCGACAATCAAGTACCTGCATGTAAACCATGAGAGCGTGCCGACAACGGCAAAACAGCCGCAAAATATTGTGAACTTCTGGTAACTTTCCACTGAGCTATTGCCGATGATGGCAGATCCAATCGGAATACCAAAGAGAATGCCTGTGCTCGAAAAAGTGTACATCAATCCGTAGCATCGGCCAAATACGTCGACTGGCGTGAAAGATCCCAAACAAACTGGTGTGAGACTCAAAATCGAAGAGCTGAAAAAGCCGAAGAGCACGGCGAAGGCGTAAAGTGCACTCGTGATATGGCCAAAAGGAAGCCACACAACGAAAATCAGAAGGGAGAAACCAGTTAACATCACTAGCATAGTGTTCAAACTACCGTAACGGTCGGCAAAATAGCCCAGGATATACCGCCCAGGCACGCCTGCGGCATTTAAGATCGTTAAAAGAATCAAGGAGTTTTTCTCGGAAAAACCGTGCGCGAGCGCATACGATGCCAAATACGTCACCACACTTAGAAGCGCTATTTCCGTGAGGAAAACACCCAGCACAAGTGCTGTGAACCGCAGGTCACGGAAGGGGCTGAGGTCTAGATGGTTCAGCATCAGTGCGGCCAAACGTTTCGCCTTTGTCTCGGCGACAAAACTGCTCCGTGTTTTCTGCAGCGTGAAACGCAGTTTGACAAGTATCACCGACAGCGCCAGAAGGCACACGGCGATGGCGCCAACAATGCGGATAGCCCACGCAAAGCCGACGCTACTATACAACGCCTGGAGAATAAGCGGCCAGATCGTGCCCCCGACAGACCCGCCCAAGGAAGCAAGTCCTAGCGCCTTGCCGCGATTGGCCAAAAACCATTGACTCAACAGCGATACAAGCGGCGGGATTGCCAATGCGTGCGCGGTTCCGAGACAGAGCGAGAGCGAGAAGATGAACGCGACAATCGATTTGCTGAAGCTGAGCGCCAAAAAGCCAATGAAGAGCAACACAGTTGATGCTATAAGAAGGTGCGTGCTACCCCTGTGGTCAAACACAGGCCCCACTAGTGCGCCAAGGAAAAATGGGAGACACATGTAGATGGAAAACACCCACGATACAGAAGAGACTTTTTCACCCGCAAGCTGATGATTTGATACGTATGCTTGCACTGCGCCTACGGCATTCAACACACCAAAGTTTACCATAAGTCCGAGATGTGACCCGAGCACTACCAGGTATGCTTTCCATCCGCCATCGGGGTAATTTTCCTTGTCATTGGCGTCATCCAAAGGGGTCCTTGAGTCGAGCGGTTCTAGCAGCGGTGTTTCGAATTGCGTGCCGTTTTCGCCGCTCAAATTCTCAGGGTTGGCCGGTATGGCGTCCTTACTGCCGCCTGCGCTACCTGATGCGCTTCCAAACGTGTCCGGTAAGTTCCGAAGCGGGATTTTGTCTGCGGGCATATTCTGATTATCGGCTGTCAACAAGAATTTTTAAAATTGGCCCTGGACTTTAGGAATCAACCAGTCTTTGTATGATTCAGCACGAGAAAAACAGGGATTCGAACCATGCGAGGGCGTCTGAGATCTACATCTTCTGAATAGACAGATACAGAGGATCAGAGTCACATGCATTGTGTGCACTCCCGGCTCATTGCAAGGGTCCAAATGCTCGTAACTCGATTGCGCTCGCTTTTGCCTATTTGGGCCGCGATAAGTGTCGATTTCTGTTGGAATATATACCGTGAAATAGTCATGAATATCGTGACACAAGTCATGAGTGTCGAGAGGGATATAATTCAACGGCCCAGTTCTTTCATTCACCAGCTGATGCATTCGAAAAAAAGTAGAACAATATTATTAGCTCGCGCGTTGGATGAGGCTTAGAGGGTTTAATATGTCATGCACACTTATTAGCTGGGCTGGTAGACAACTTCATCATTGACAAATTAGACATGGTTCATGATAAGGAGGTCACTTCTTCTTCACGGACAAAAAACCGAATACTAAACATGTTTTTTTATTCTTTCCTACACTATTGAGTTTCTAGCATAAAAGGGATACCTAAACTTTTTAGGTTGCTATAGCGAAGGGTTGATGTTAGCGAGCAAGATAGCAAAACGACACCAATAAGAACTCACTCGTTTCCGTATTTCACCTCTTTTTCAACTTCGGCCCGGTAGTCCGGCTTCGTTGCACTGGAAAACTTTGGATTGGACCAGCCATTCACGTAGTCAAAATCAGTGTTAGCCCAATGCGCAAAGGGGTAGGAAGGCAATGTTTTCACGGGGGTGTCTTCGGTGATAATGCCCTTATTCTTTTGAGCCTGTATCAAGCTATCCAAATATTCGGAAATATGATTGCGGATAAACTCGAAATTCTTGTACTTGATGATCTTCTCAGGGGCCTCAAAGATAATTTTCTTGAGAAGCGAAGGCACGTTGGGCTCATCCTTCATCTCCTCAATCGAATAAAAAATTGGATGGTTTGTGAAGATTATAGCACGTGACTTTGGTAATCTCCGCAACGTTTGCCTTTCAACACGCACATTGAACTCTTTTGGATCGGTAGATTTCATATCCTCCTCCAAATTGGGTACAAACTTGGGCAACTGGTAGATATTGTTCACTTTCAACTTGTGGTCCCACGTGATATACCAGGAGGCCCTTTCAACCGACGAGGAAGGCTCCAACCTCTCAAACCATCTTTCCATTGATCTCTTCAATTTTTCATGATAATAGGGCACATCGTCATGAATCACATCGAGATGCTTCCCAATTTTCTCATCAATGCCAAAGGAACCACCAGGAAATGGGACGGCGGCGGCAACCAAGTAGTGCATACCATCTTTAGGGTTCTTGAGCACGATGTAGAAGTCCTCTTTGGCCATTTTCGTCACATAGAGCAACGGATGATCTTTCAAGGGCAAAGTCATGTCTAAGATTTCTTTTGTCATTTCGTTCCGCACAATCTTCCCCTTTTCTTTCTTGTCCGCCAAAACAGTGAATAATAAAGGGTACCGTGCCACCATGTGGTCGGCCACTGTTTCCATCAACTCAAAGCACGCATCGTAGGACTCAGGGAGCCAGTCGATGTTTTGTTTCCCGTACTTATGCCAGATCCGCTTTTTCTCCTCAATGTAGTGCCAGTAGTATTTATCCATATCCAACCAGTGATTCACGTCGAGCTTGTAAATTGACATGGTCTGGTGATAAGGCCACCGAAACGGTCTCCATGGACGATCATCGTAATTCTTCACTTGCTCCGGTGTGATCATGAGCGGTGTTGGCTTTGGCATCCCTTGAGGTGTATTTGCGGCTTTCTCCGGTTGTGACGTGTTTTTAGCCGGCATCGTCTTAATGTACTTTTGCGCTTGCGGTGAAAGCAACAAGAATATGAAGACTATAGCTCCGAGCGGGAGCACGAAAGATTCAGAGAGCACGAAGCCACTATTGGACATGGGCGTTGTAATGTTGGGCATTTTCAGCAACTAAGAAATGACTTCGATTTTGTCCAGGCTTTTGTTCGCTGGTCTTTTTGTGGCCTTGGAAGAACGTGTACGTGTATGAGACAACACTTCGGCCAGGCGGAACTCAAGATAAATAAACCTGTTGAGCTGTAAACGGACGGCACGCAGTACTTGCTGGCCTTTGTCTGTATCGATGACTTTGGTGATGACTATGCCTGTAATATTAGCAAGCAATATCGAGTTTTCCTGAAGCTTGAGATTCTCTCCTTCTGGTCCTTGAGGTGCCGGTGGAAGTGAAAGTGCTAACGTGTTAACGTGTGCGGCCGGTGTTGTGAGCGAGTCGGAAGCCGTATCTATAGCAATATTGTTTGTAGCAGCCTTTCCAGCTCTGGCTCCCTTTTTTCTCCATTTAAGCATTTTGCAATCTCCCTGTATCAAAGCCTTGGGAGATAAAGGGAATCCATATCCGCGAATGGGTGCGAAAATCCTGTTGTGGGCGTGCACATGGCACTGATAACCAGGCTAGCGTGCCAGGCTTCATACGTATCCCGAATTGGGTAAAGATGTGCGAAACATCGTCAGCCACAGAGAACCACCAGAACTACATTTGCAAAGTTGTAACTGTGGCAAATATGGAATAATGGTATGCTGGCTTTTAACAGAGTTATGCCGAAAAGAGAGAATAGCTTTTTTTTTGCTTCGAATATATCATGGATTTTGAGCCTTTTGAGACTTATTGAAACCTATAGGCTCTGATGCCTTCTGCGGCCCGAGCCTGGTTTGGGACCTGGATTGCTTTCTCAGAGACTGGAGCAGGTTCCATATAAATCTAGCCAAAACATCGTTTTTTTCTTTTTTTGGTTGATGAATCTGACTGAGGACTGGGAGCCAGAATTGTTCACCTATCCCTCCACCGAAGCATAGGTATATAAATTTCTAGCCAGCCTCGCTATCATGTATTACACAGTAGCTGGCATCTTGGCAGAGCAGCGTGCGAGATCGAATCAGGTTGTCGACACATCGCGATTTATTCTATATGTTGTACGATTTCTGCGATTGTTGGGGTATCCCTGTCACACTCCGATGAGAGCGTCCTATATTGTCATAAATTTATAGAGAGAACAAAATATTAATTTCAACAGAAATGGTAATAGCGTTGTCGTTGTAAGGGGCCACGCTGATTCTAATGGAAACACGTGAAGAATCATATTTCCAATACTTACGAACCTGGAGAGTTCTTGAATAAAGTATTTATTTCATGATTCCCAGTCAGCCCACGAATACTAAGGCACATGGTTTTTCTTATAGTGCCAATTTCACGATAAACTTGGAACTCCAATACCCACATTAAGTCTTTCTCAATGCTATTCCGGTTTGAGGGCAATCTTTCATTCACTGTTCGATTAGATTGATCGAAATATTTCCCAAGGTGATCACAGACGTGTTCGTGACATGAGGGGATATTTTTTTTTTCACAAGACCTAGCCTTGGATCGTCGTTATTGGGTTCATTGAGACGCGGCCTCTTGACATTTTTAGTCCGCTTGAACACTTGTTTTGCAATCTTTTTCAAATCACTCTTCCCAAAAAAAACTTTTTCCTCTGTGTAAACGAGGTAGTTTTAATTCCTGTTAACTAACGCTTGATTTGCTCCAAGATCCTTACTCGGCACAAATTTTCTCGGATCGACCTGCCCCGTGCAATTTATAAATAAAGCTACCGAAAGATACTCAGTATAGTCGCATCACTGCTGCCAGCAATTCGATCACAAAATCTCAATAAAATCGAGATACGCCATGCGAGCACCAGGACAAGTACTATCATACCCAATCAGACCGTTTCCGCACAACTGAAACTCCGTAAAACCATGGTAGGATACACTTCTTTTGCAGCACATGCTTTGTTCGCTCTTCAACCGAAAGCCCGTGTCGGGCCGGTCTCCAAGAACAAGCTTTCCTTCGGTGTTCACATTGAGAAATTTTTGGCGTTCAGAAGAAAAAATCGCTCCAGTCAGGTAGTAGCTGAGAAATACTGATCCACCACCTACAACGAGCTCATTATTTTGGAACAGAAGGTACTCCATTTTCGGGTGGCACCCGGATTCGTAGAGGTGCAAGATTCCACAAAGCATCATTTTTTCAGCGGGGATTTTGGGTGTGTCGATATTTCCGGAGAAAGTCAGTCCCATAATCGGAGAATGCAACTTATCGTAGGGAGTATTTATACCTTCAGAACGTGAGATTTAAAAAAGAGAAACTTCACCTTCAATAAGAACGTCAGCGGTGGAAAACAATGTAAAACTGACGGGAAAAGAGCTGAAACATCGGATCAAAGCTCGTAGCGTGCCAAACTCCGAGTTTGTAACCTCCAAACTGAAACTAATTGCTATAAGAGAAGTGGGCGCACTGGATTGACCTATGTGAGATGTGTTGCAGGAGAATATAGACGTATAACCGTAATATGTGCTTCTTGAAATTGCCTTCATGGAAAGGATCGAGCTTCAAAATGATATGATATGGTCAGAAATCACGAGAATAATGAATTAAAATTCCCGTGGAAAACGGTTATCCCAGCCATAATTCTCAGCCGCCCATAAATCAAATTACTCGAGGAGTGGTAGGTTTGGTTGCTCATATAAGTTATGACTCTTCAGTGGCATTCTTCCCCAACATTCCGGGCAGGTTGGAAGAGCCTTAAAGAAAAATATCATCTTCACTTCGCCGGCCAATCTATTTCGAAAAAGAGTGACGCTATGACGGTGCTCAGCCATATCTGATGGGTAAGCCTGGAGTCCGGAAACTGCGCTGAGTGAATTGAAACCCGAAAGGAAACAGTTCATGTTACTATGGCTATTTAAACTGTGAGCAGGCCTCGAGTTAAAAGACGTAATCTCAGATTCTATGGCCCTAGATACCGTTTGAAATGATGAGGTCATACTACAGACGATGAAGCAGATTAATAAATTTTTCATCTACTCGTGCTAAGTGATATAAACTCAGCCCAATTTTGGGTAAGGCCTTTATTGTTTTGCCGAGATTTGTTCCGTGTTCGACTCATGTATCAAATGCCGGGATGTGAGATGTGAATATTCAACGAATTTCAGTGTATGCAATGGCTATTCTGAAAGCCCCAGTGCAGTTGGATTTGAACCCAATCAGATTATCGCCGCATAATTGAAAGCAGGATTCGCCATCATACGTGAAAGCACCTTCGACCCAGGAATCCGTAGAATTTTCTACCTTAAATCCCAAATGGGGGTGTGATCTCATAGTAAGCTTCCCAGACTCATCAATGCTCAAATATTCCCCAGCCAGAAATTTTTCAAAATAGCCCTCTTGATGATAATCGAAAACCGTAAGCCGGTCTCCCAAGTATAGCTTGCCTTCGATAATCAGCAAGCTACCATTGAAGGGATCATTTTCGATTTGGGTCACTCCTAACACGCCGAATGAAACTGCGGCTTTATTACTAAACTGAGACTTACTGTAATCGCTGAGCTTGAAGTACTTCTTTGGGTAGTCAAGAGTATGGTTATTAGAAGTAAGTTTTTTTGGCGGAAACTCATGCTTATAAGTCCAGCCAATCTTGAGTTTGGACGTTCCTTGAAATTCTAGCCTCATGATATAGGGAACAGGGTGCATTTTTCACCCACGCGTGTCAATCATTGGCATGAATCACCCAGAAGATATTTCATTAGCCTGATATTATAGCCCATAACATACACGAAACTTGCTTATGGTGTTCAATTGCTAAATCATCCAATGGAATAAATGTATGACCCGAGCCCCTTTGAACACCTGCAAAGAGCGCCACAAAAACTGACACTTGAGCAAATTATGGAACTTCAACCGGAATTAAATATCTTGAAGAAGGCTATGTTTTTGTTTCAGATTTTCACAAATCAAATCATTCATCAGTATTTTTCAGCCCGGCGTGGGCTGAGCATAAAATGTGACCTCTAAAAGCTGCTTGACTGTCCAGAAATTGACGGAATCGAAACAGTAAAATAACCTTCCCGAACTGTTGATGAAAGAAATACGCTTACAAGCGGACAAATACTAAGCTTGCGAGACAAATTGACAGGCCCTCCTTTTTTTTTTTCTTTGCTTCAGAGGATCAGAAAAGGCATATCTCGGCCAACTTATCTCTCCGCACGAGTATCACTGACTTACAGTTGACTGGGTCAAAACCGGTCCCCTCTTTCGATAGTTCCGGCTTTGCGGAGCATCAATTGCGGTTCGGATCATCACAACATTCAACAAGCGAGACGGCATTTGGTCTGACATCGTGAAGAGTAGAGAGCTTTAGGCAAATCTACACATTTTGTCATTCACCGGATACTTCTTCCGCTACATTTAAGAATCCCTGAAACATGGCCAGATTCCTGATTCAAGAAACTCGCAATATCACAGGACCATTGACCTATCGGCCATTCGCTACAATCAAGACTTCAATAAATGTACATTTATAATGAGATGGCCTCTGTAAGACCAGGAGTACATACACTCCGTGTGCACAGACAGGCCCTAAGGAAAACCTGCCCTTCAAATTAGCTATAACGTAGAGCGATTGCAACGGCAATTACAATCTTCTACCTCTTCTACCACCCTTTCTTCTGGTGGAGTCCGAAGGCACGGGGGTAACGTCCTCGATTCTGCCGATTCTGAGGCCGGATCTGGCCAAGGCTCTCAAGGCAGACTGACCACCTGGACCTGGGGTCTTGGTCTTGGTACCGCCAGTGGCTCTCAACTTAACGTGGACGGCGGTGATACCAACCTCCTTACACTTCTCAGCGACATCCTGGGCAGCCAACATGGCGGCGTATGGGGAAGACTCATCTCTGTCGGCCTTCACCTTCATACCACCGGTGACTCTGCAGATGGTTTCCCTACCGGAAAGATCGGTCACGTGGACGAAAGTATCGTTGAACGAGGCGAAGATACGGGCAACTCCGAAGACAAGAGAACGGTCTAGATGTTAGTATTTCGATAATGTGATGGAGGAAAAGATGGATTGGTCTGGAATCCTGAAGAATTTCGCTATTTTTAGAGATGCGACAGCTGGGAATAGACATGGTGGCCTGTTTGTATAGTTTTCACTCGGTGTCGGCCAGTTTCACCCCGTTGTGGTATGGTATCCATGGCCCATAAACCATTTTGCATATGATGCTGAGGTCAAAAGACAGAGCTTCGAGACATGCTTCAATAACGGTCTTTTCACATTGCGTTTTTCAGGATCAGCATATTACCATGCTCCGGCATCTCCAATGGCGTTCTCGTGGGGTTTGCGTGCAACATACCAGCAGACATGTTTACGGATGAAAGTTGATATATGAAAATTTTACCTTAATGAGACTCGAGATTTTTTCCTCAGCAGCGTCGCGGCGTGCATCCAACGTCAGAGTGAGTGGGAGTGCAGATAGGCCCAAAATGGGTGATGTGCGCATTAGGGCTCTAGCCCTGACATGTTCATGGCGGGGTCCTCGTTCCCAATATTCTGTTCAGCCTTTTAGAAATTATATTCTTTTATTGGTTTGTCTTTGCTGAGCTTCAATGCTTTGTGTCGAGTTAATTGTCCGTTTAATTTTATTTGACATTGCTGTTGTGGGGTTGGACTGAGGTGTTATACAACCGACGACTCAGTGCGAGCGTGTCTTTGGAGAATGTTTACCGAAAGTTGATTCTGTGAAGCCAAAGGATCAATATGTACTGAATGGATTAAGCTCAGTCTCACAATTGTCACCGCAGACCAGCGTTTCCGTTCAGATTCGAGAGTATACTGTGTGTTATAATATGTGCTCATGCAAGTGCAAGGGGCACCACTTGTGTCTCGTATTTCATTCGAAAGTTAGGGGAAGTCACATGAAAAGGGGATCGAATCGGGTTCTCTCGACTTTCTCCACGATCTATTTTTCATTCACTACTTACTCATGCTTTGATCATAACAAGGTGGGTGCAAAGAACAAATCGTGATTTGAAGATTGGACCCGTACACCAACACTTTTGACATATCGAGCCTTAATTGACGGTCTGGACATGGAGGTCAGCCTGCTACATGACCAATTATTTGAACGTTTCTTTGGCGATTATCCTCGTAGATGCGATAAATGTTTACGCATGTACAGCGTAATCTACAAAATGTATCAATATTAACTGTTTTCTTTTCTATTGACTATAGAACACGTCTAGTAGACGAAACCCAAGATCTTACCAGAAACGTGCTTTCTTCTGGCCTCCTCGTGGTCCATGATACCAGCAGAGGTGGTCAAGATGACGTAACCGAACTGTCTGGCAGGCAACAAGTTGTCGGTCCATCTCTCGATGTCGCCAATCTTGACGTTGAATCTTGGGGAGATAACACCACACTTGTTCAATCTACCGGTCAACTGCACAACAATCTTACCGGATCTGTGGTCATCGACGTACTCGAACTCGCCGATGTAGCCGTGTTTCTGCATAACCTGCAAGAACTTGATGATGACCTTGGAAGATGGTCTGATCAAGACCTGTCTCTTACCGGTCTTTTCGGCGTTGTTGATGGCGTTAAGGGCGTCAGCGAGCACGGAAGTTCTGGTCATGTTGTCTGTGGTGGAAAAGAGGTTTAGAGAATTTTGCAATGATTTTTTTTTCATGGCTACACCGCGAGCGTGGGGATATACATCCGTACACCACGCTATATCGTGGTAGCTCAACACCGCACGAACATGGCACAAAAAGAACTCTTTCGGCAAATCATACTACATAAGCTATCGTATTCAATGGTGAAGATCTCATTTCACCCTCTAAATCATCAAAATTTTTAGTATACACAGATTTATCATGTAGCGAAACATCGCACCAAAACGGAGGTCCGTGCACCATCTCGAAAAAAAGCAGTCACACGGTAGTAAAACGCGTGCGAGCAGGCGATTCTTGGTGCAGAAAACACTGCTGCCTGCACTGAAGCAGACTCGCATCTCCAGGCGACCACCCATATTATGGACTTTCCTGCATAAGCAGCGGCACTCAGTGTGCGAGCATCCACCCCAGCGAAGGAAAAAAAAAGTTTTCCATCAACGCCACTAATCTTCTTGAAATCCTACCAAACTAAAGATGCCCGTATGTACAGAAAACCATGCCGTAATGGAACTACCGAAACAACCGGCGCTGTGAACCTGCAAATAAATCTCGTGAATTGTCCACTTTCCAGCGATTTCAAGTCCTACTTTGGCCTTTCAAGGCCCTGATGTGCGAGTCCGTCTCATCCATCTCCCAGCTACTTCAAATAGCATGTGCCAGGGACGCATTTAGCACACAATTTTTGTTTCAGTTGCTTAGATTTTATATGAGCAGATTTGTGGAAACAGACTTCTATGGATCTTTCTCAAAATCACATACGCTTTCGAATTCTTGGAGTAGCTGAGGCCTTCACATCAGTTATCTTTAAGATACAAGCTTTCTTGCTCACAATCCGCATTTGCAAGCGCCAGAATGGTTTCATCTATTGATTCTGTCTTTCCAAATACTAACTGTTTCAGGCTAACAAGAGTTTCAAGGTCAAGCAGAAGTTGGCTAAGGCCCAAAAGCAAAACAGACCATTGCCTCAGTGGATCAGATTGAAGACTGACAACACGATCAGATACAACGCCAAGAGAAGACACTGGAGAAGAACTAAGTTGGGTGTCTAAGCGCTTTTGTGCCCGACATTCTTCATGTACTTTGTATAGCAATACACCTGATCATATAATACGCAAAATTCTTTTGTAAAGTGTTTCAGGGCGCTCTGTTACTCCGTCCTGTCTTGATTATTGTAATTTTTCGATGAACACTTCCAAATCTTGACGATCCCGCAAAATTCATCTCCGTGTAAGATGAATTTATCAATCGGGTAACTTGATGGAACTTCGAACTCGTTCAATTTCACGTATTGCAAGACTGCATTGCACCGTAGCATGCTTTTTCTTGTCTGTGTAGACCTTTTTATGAGATTTTGGCAAAATTAAAGAAACCACTCTTCTGGGGTATCCTTGACGAGGTTTTGGTCTCAGTAAGCTCATCTTTGATAAACAAACGTTTTCAATGAACCGGATGTTACGAATATTCTTGTTTTTCTTCAGTCATTTATATCCAGGTGGAGATTATGCTGCAGCAGCAGCTCCTGCGCTGACCCATGGCTCAATCTTTATATATTCATCAAACCATTGTGTTAGTAGTAATGTTCCAAAAGAGGATTCTCATCATCCCATGTCTTTGTTGTGACAAGGCCAACTATCACACCTACAGGCTACATCCAGTAGCCAGCTCTGATAATAACTACATCAGTGATAACAAGTGATCATAAGTATAATCTACGCACAAACGTACACGCGTCTAGACCTCCTCCTCAAACACGGTCTCGATGGGTTTCTCCATAAAAGACGCATGTGACAACACCGACACGGCAGAGGAGCCTATTAACCACATCATCGTGGAGATCGGGCTGGCCAAAAAGCCCAAGGGCACGGCCACGACCAACAAGCCGGTGTACAACTGCAGAGTGGAGAAACGGCCGACGGGCAACACTAAGTCCTGTCCCTCCAACCTGCTGATACCGAAAACACCACCACACACAAAGAAAATGACAAATAACAACAACAAGTTAGTCACAAGCGCGTACACACTCAACACAGACACGATGGCGATGTAATTTGCCTGGAAGTAGCCCAAATTGTAACCCACACGGCTCTGAATCTCAGCGAAATTCGCCGGTTTCGAGAGGCGACGGTAGTCCAAGAACTCCTGAGGCGGGCGGATCCGCGAGAATGTGGTTTGGAGGGAGCTCACGTCGGCCTTGATCCGCTCGAGGTTCAAGCGATCGGCAAACTGGCCTAGCTGGCAGTGTTAGTGGTGAATCAGTATGACTGGAAAGTGGTGAAGTGGAGGGTTATAAGGTGAGTGGCTACAGATGCAAAGATGGTGGTTTGCAAAATATCTAGCCGGCAAAAAATTGCCTCTTGAGCACTTTGAGTCCATTTAGTTGGGACATACCGAGAAATTAGGAATAGAAAGCGACATGTTGGGTTGGAATATGCTTCTACCTCAGACTCAGATTGGCTCGGAACACAGGCGGAGACCAGCATGGTTCGTACTGTCTGCCCGCGCGCGCGCCTGCAGATGCCTCGGCTGGCCCTCAGCCTTGCACATATTGGCCAGTGTCGAGAATGGATAAAAATAGGTATTGAGTTTTAAAGTTACGGGAACTTGTGATAACGAGATTAGGTTCTAAGGTTTTTGATCATTGTAGGGCTATGAGGATACAATTGTTACCACACTTTTTTTCAGTGCACTTGTGCCTGTGTTGTTTGAGTGACATGCTTGAATGACACATTGTGCTTTGATGTGGAGGTCGCGTCTTGTTAGAGTGCGACAACCAATCAATGCACCGGCTAATTGAAACTTGCAAAAGGGAAATGGTCAGAGGCAAGAAAAATGTATCAAAGAAAGAGCGAGAAAATTCAGATGGCTTTCCGTAAACATGCATGTAATTGTGTTACTATGAGAATCTCTCTGACAAGCAAAACGACCTAAGTAAAAGCTGTCACGCGGCGCCGACAACTTCAGATATTATCGTTTTGGTTGAGACAAATTTCGATGCTTCTCCATGATAAAAGTAAGTAATCTTTGTATTGCATGCACCACTAGACAGTAGCAGAAGATCGATCTCTTGCTTATCATCACTTTTATCCAATGTGCCCTGTTGTTCCAACACGAGGCTAGCCATCTTTGAGGCTTGGAATTTGTCCACCAGAAAGCCCCGGCCAGTTCCTAATCATGCCAATCCCAAGTCCTTTCTCACCATGGCCTGGCAGATTGGGTGGTATGACAGCTCAAACTTTTTGAAGTAGCTCACGGCGAGATCTCTATCGACACTTTGAAGGAGCACGTAACCTGGCCTGACAAACTTCATTCTGCCCACGGTACCAAGCCATTGACCCAATTTGTCGTAGTATTCGGAGTTGTGCCCGCGCACTTGCACGACAAACCATCTGAAGAGCACCTCCGCGTTGGACGATGAGGCGTACTCAGGGTAGATCTCGCTCAACGCACTAACGGCAGCAGGATGGTCTTTCCATTTGAAATCCTCGCGCTTGTTGAACGAATCGAGCGTTTCCAAAAACACCACCGATTGGTTTGCGGTGAAAGACGCGATATCCAGAGCTTTGAATTGACCATGGTAATCGGCACCTTCCTTCGCCGCGCTGAACCATTTGTCTGCCAATATGTAGCATTGGTCAACCATCGAGGTGTCGAAATTTGGGCTGACTGGAGGCATTCCCGGCTCGTACAACCATGTGTGCCAGTCAATCTCGTCCAACTCGGCCTTTTTATCGGCAAAGTACTCATATAACGTGTCGAGGAATTGGTATGTGTCCAACGACTTGTACTTGAATTTGGTGAAGTAGTGGTGAATGAAGCCGTCAAAAGCCTTGATTCCAACGGTTTTCTCAATGTGAAACAACAAATTGAACCCCTTTTCGTATGGCACGGTGGAAAATGCATCGTCGGGGTCGCTTCTGTCCTTTTGGTCCTGGACCAACGTCGAATACCGTTTGGCCGAGTCTCCCATTGCACGTATAGCGTTTTCCAAATCACTCCAGCCAATGATAGCGGCAAAGTGTCTGGTAGGCTCGCCGTGGATCAGGCCCTGGATGCGTCTTTCCAAGTACACCGTCCATCCTTCATTAAGCCAGAAATGCTCCCAAGAGCAATTCGTCACCAAGTTGCCCGACCACGAGTGTGCTAGCTCATGCGCAATCACATCCACATTCTGTCTGTCGCCGCTAATCAATGTTGGCGTGACAAAAGTGGCGTTGGGATTCTCCATACCGCCGTATGGGAAACTCAGTGGCAAAACCAACGCGTCATATTGGTCCCAGGGGTATTTGTAAACCAACTTCTCCGCCGCCTGCAAGAAATGCTCCATGTCATCCTCAAACTCGTGCTGGCATGCATGCACTTTGGAAGGCTCGGAATACACGTGCGATCTGGGCCCTATAGGCAACTTCGTGATATCACCAGAAGCCAATGCCACAAGGTACGCTGGGATCGGGATCGGTTGGTAGAACTTGTATACGTTGCCATCCACGGATTTCGGCCTGCCGCTCATCAACGTAGGAAGTGGCGATGTGGCCTCAAACTCGTACTGGGTCTTCACTGAGGGAGTGTCGAAACAGGGGAAAAGACTCCGTGCGTGAATAGCCTGGCACTGTGAGAATAAGTAAGGGGACGTTTTACCATCGGTGGCCTCCTTTTCCAAAAACTGCAACGCAGTGCAGTCCTTCGTAGTGGCGAAATCGAGCTGCAATTCGATGCTTTTGGTGCCGTCAAGCGCCACACTCAAGGGCGTGCCCAAAAACTGCGATTTTTCGTCAAATTCAAACTTTGCGGCGGCACCATTGACACGGGCGGCAGTCACAGCCAACTGTGATGTATCCAAGGTTGCCTTCGTGGTACCGCCCTCGTTTTCAAGCCTGTAAACGACAGTGCCGCTGACGCATTTCTTATCAAAATCGATCTTGAAGCTCAATTTTGTCGTACCAAAAGAGAACGCCTTGTAGTTCGACAAGGTAGTGGGGTCAAGCTCCGGAGAGACCGCGGGGCGATGCGATGCGACAGCTTTTTCCATATTTTCAATAGGAATGGGAAAAAGGATATTGTCAGCGTAGAATTGATAGCACTTCGGGCTTTAAAGTAGATTACGTGTATGCGTGCTATATGCCGGCCCTTGTCAAAATTGCCGTTCCAGATGAAGCCGTCTAGCGACGAGGCGAACAGGTGAACATAAATTGATCACCAATGGAGACATTTGAGCGCTAAAAGAGATTTTGAGAAAAAAAGTCGTGGTAAATAACTCTGTTTAGTGTGTAATGAGACTCCATCCTTATCTTCACCCAAATCGGACGTTTGCGATAACTGGCGAGCAATCCAGGTTTATGGCCCCAAAACTCCTGGTGTTCACGAATTACGCTCAACACGGTTGCTTTATATACAGGCCAGACCCAGAAGAAAGTGACATGAAGAGGAATGTATGTTACTAGTTTTTCACAAAATATTCACGGATTCTTGGTATTGTCAACATTATACCGATTTTCGACTCGCAATTACACGAATAATAGGTGCACATGCGTTTTTCTTCTATCTACCTCCATTACTAGGACACGCTGCAGATCTTTCATTCCCGAGCCCCGCGCACGTGACCTACTCGACATGCCGCTACATCAGCTAGCTGGATTGTACTTTCATTAGTTAAAGTTACCGACTTCATTGTCGCCTTACATCTCCATCGCTCAAACATCATTTGCATAGAAGTACTTGTTGCCATACTAGTCGCTAAGGAAAATACGGCTACTTCATTTTAGGATTACACTTTAGGATCTGACGATTCCAATTCTTTTACTCTACATTGGCTTACTTACTATCTGGCTAGCCATCTGGGATTCTGGGAACTGGCACATGCACAACTCAATTGTCTTCTGAAATAACGCATACATGTCACATAACGGACATACCACTCCAGACGCCACGCACGGTGCACACGCCTTGTCATGGCATAGACTACAGGCACATCTAGCAAGAGACCGGGAGTTGTCTTTTACTCAGACGCTACCTAGCAGCGGCAATCTGCTGGAACGCGAAGGCGAAAGCCGAGCCAGATTCGCTGACGACAACGACAGCATATACTCTTTTGATTCTGTATCGACGAGCTGTAGGCTTCTAGACCGCCTAGACTTGGACGCAGAGGACTACAATGACTATGATGCCACGCTACGAAGACGCGAATCCGCAGCACTGCTTATGAGTATAGGCCGTGCATGGGAACTGCCGTCTGACGAGCTGGCGCAAGCACTGAGCACCGACTTGCGCCTGATCCCAATCCGTGCAAACTCGTCTTTGGGCCTAGATCGCATGCGTTCGCTCAACAGGAATACCGTAGGGCGTACACCGTCCCAAAACAACAGAGCGCCTACGCAAGCTGTCCCGTCGAGTTTGGTGCAGCCAAAGAAAAACCGCTCGTTCGACTCGTTGCATGCGGATATCGCCTCGCGTCAAAATTCATCATCCTCGCTTTCTTCCACCGGTGATTCCGCCCAAAGCCATATTCTGGCTTCGTCCTCCAGACCAAACAACCTGCGGCCAGCCAATAAGCTTCCCACTTACTCTCCGATCCCAGAATCTGCTTCGGAGTTTGCATCCCCGAGCCAACCTATACCCGTGAAGTCGCCTCTGGTGACTCGCGTAAACACCGCCGAGCTGGGTAGTTCCCTCAACACTAAGGCGTCGGATTCTCCGTTCTTGGCTGAAGCTGGCAGTTCTTCAGATTCGCTCATGTCGATCATGAATGTTAGCTCCAATTTTGATGCCTCTGTTGAGTCATCCCTAAAAAGAGCCCTCGCCATAAGGGCCCAAGGTAATCATCGTGAGGCTTCTTATCAGTTGCAGATTATTGCCAATGCACCTTATAATTACCCGAGGGCGATGTTGTTGTATGCAAAAGCGTTGAGAATCGGTCAAGGGGTCAAACTCAATGAATCTCAGAGCGTCAAATGGCTTTGTCGATGTATTTTGACCTCTCACATTGCCGAGAAATCGCCTCCTTCCTCTCAAAGCTTCACCAGCTACATTTCCAAGTTAGCAAGCTTGCTGCCGGAGATGCTTTTGGAGATGGTGAAGATGAATCTTGGGACTGGGAACTACGACCCATTCACTTTGATTGACTATTTCCAGGCACAAAAGCAAACAACAAAGGCCAAGCTTATTACTTTAAATGACAGTGACAAAAATTATGTGGCTACAGCATACTTTCTTCTCGCGCAATCACTAATCAAGGGACAAGGCGTGAAGCTGAAGGATGAGGTCACTGCACGCTTGTTTCTTGGAAAGTCTGCATCTCTTGGTTACGGCGAGAGTATGGCCTTGTTGGGCGAGCTTTGGTGCAGCAAGACAAAACATTTCAAGAAAGACTATCACATTGCTTCTGCTTGGCTCAGGATGGGTGAAGACCTCGGCAAGCTGGATATAGGAAACAGCTGGATCTACAAAAGCAAGTATATGGAACAGAAGAAGAAATAGCTCTCCTGTTAATGTACATTACTCATCAAATAGTCTATTTGGAAGTCCCGACTGAAGCTGGTATCGACCGGCGCCACTAACTTCAATTTCGAAAACATCTACGAAGTCCCGCAAGCACCCATACAAGAAAGCACATGCCTCCCCTAAATCTGAGTAGGACCCTAGAGGAAGAAAGTATGGATCTGAAGAGGGAGAAATGGGCAGCTCGTCACTTTTGGGAATGGATGACGCTCGCATAGACCAAGTCTTGGGACAGACGGTTGTCGGCGGAGGGCTATTTTTGAAGAAGGATTGGGATTCAGCAAAGTACTCCTCTATTTTGTGATAGTTGCGAATGATTTGCTGTTGAAGCTCGATGAAAGACTGTTTTTCATCGGCTGAAGTGAGTTTTCGCATGGTGTTCTCGACATCGCTCAAAAGTTGTGAATTCACTCGCTTTAGAATCATTGCCTTGCAAACAGCGAGAACACCAACAAGAAAGGATAAGCATGATCGCTTCCTATCTGAGACATTGTTTGTTTTGATAAAACGCTCTATTCGGTGCACGAAAATTGGGATTTCAGTGAGCAAATCGTGCCAAGCTTCGGTTTGAGACGTTCTTGAATGATGCAGTTTTGCTCTCGCTGAGTCACAAGTAATGGCCGAGCACAACACCCAGTCAAACTGGACAATTATCGAGAGAAATGCATCCTCTTTGGTCAGCTTGGCGTGAATGGCCAAGAATTCCTGGTATGCCTTTGGCCATGCGGGTATCATGTTTGATTTATGTTCTTTCACGAGGCCGGAGATCGCCAATCCTTGTACCTCCTCCAGAGAAGACCGTTTTTTGTCGTCGAAACCCTGCCTCGAGCGAACAGCCTTCTTGTATGCTTCTAACAGGGACGAGAATGATATCCGAAGCAAAAAGCGAGGCTTGCTTGGATCGTCTCGTTTGTCTACCCAGCGAACTCTGTTTCCCCGCACGGGTATCGGACTGCCATGGAGAACAGAATGAACTGTGCTAGGCTTCTCCGGGAGAGGGTGTGCTAGCGATGACGTGGTTGCTGGTGGCCCGATCTTTTGGAACATGCTGGGTAACGTGGGTGATAAGAGCGATAATGGGAGCGAGTCTGTGTCGACATCGTCATCCGTATTGACGCTCTTCGCAGTTTGGGCCTTCCTTGACTCCTTGGGCGCAAATCGCGGTGGGAGCGATGGGGAAAGCGGTGGCGGCAACATGCCCGAGGATGTATAGTTGGAGAGCATATCGTCGAAATTCCAGCTCGGCAGCGCGGTGGCCGACGCCGGCGCAACAAGTGGTGATGATGTGCGGGGCCATTTTTTCTGCGGTTGTTTGCGTGCCTGGCGGGTCTGATTGGCTAGGCTCAGGTCTTGAAATATTGCGGACTTCATTGCGATGTCCGTTTATGGTGATAGTAAGCGGGTTGAAGCACGTAAACAGTGAGAAGGGGAGTGAAGCGAGCGAGGACTGATAGGGTGCGTATGCAGGAGATCTCTTAATATGCCCGGCTTTGAATTAGGTACTGCCAGAAGCTGTAACTCAGAAGCTGTTACCTGCAGAAAATTGCTCTTAAATCTTCAATTGTTGTGGTTTAATTTGCTTCTTTCCGAATTACTGTTGGATCTTGACAATGCATGAAGTCTGTTCGTGTACTTAATGTCAAAACGTTCGAGTGTTTTCGCTTAGCGTTGCGTGCACTTGTCCCGCGAGCCGCAGCCTGGATGAGATAGTGCCATTTCAGTGCATCATTGAGTTGCCTGCTGGAACCCAATAGTTTGCGACGTAGCGATTTCATGTCACTTATTGATTCAGAATCCACAATACTCATTAGAAACCAGTCGACATTACTACAGTCAACTTGAAAGTCCGCGATTGCAGGAAAGAATTGTACAATTTATGGGATTAGACCATCCCACGCCTTCAGCCTTCCTTCCCTTCCTTCAAGGACCAAAGTCTGATAAGAACTGGGCACGAACAGCCCTTTGGATAGATCATGAATACGAAACACGTTTTGTCGGCATATCAACATAAAATCCAATTGATGATCACGTAGAATGATAATATGACTTGTTTTTCCTTGTTTCATATCTCTTATGACGGATGAGTGTATCGATACTGCCTACACGGCGCACGCATAACAATTCTCCGAAAAACGTATCTCTTTTCTTCTC
Source organism: Metschnikowia pulcherrima (assembly GCA_009746055.1). Taxonomy (NCBI): domain Eukaryota; kingdom Fungi; phylum Ascomycota; class Pichiomycetes; order Serinales; family Metschnikowiaceae; genus Metschnikowia; species Metschnikowia pulcherrima. Next base: position 755,921 of record VFXK01000010.1, read on the forward strand.
TTTTTTATTTTTTTTTCTTTGACTTGATAAATCTGATTAAAAGGACTGGAAGCCGAAATTGCGTACCTACTTCTCCGAAATCTAGATATGAATATATTATGAATGTATATAAAGCCTTGGCCAGCTTCGCTATCATGCCTTGCACTGATATCTTGGCTTGGCAGCGTATGAAACTTAATTAGGTTGTCACCCCAAGGGCCGCACTAATATTCTGGGGTTTTTTTTTTCTTTTTTTTTTTTTTTTCGATATTTTGCTTAATTCATATGTAATCTTTTATTTATGTATCTGATTCAAACTACCAAATTCGACAATTGAGCGCCGGGAAATTTAGGTAGTGTGAAGTTTTTGTCAATTCCTTGTTAGAAGCTAGGTGGATGTTAGCAATTCTCATTTTTCCTGTCACGTTGAGCGCACACACATTAATCTACTTTTTGATCTGGAAAATGGGAAAAGCCGTACAATATCCAAAGCGTGCTAATATCAAAATTCGGAAGTTTTAGGAGGTTTCTGGATCATTATTTTTTTTCCGTATCAATCCCTGAAATTGCTCTCTGTAGCCAGTTCATACTGATCGACATCGGCATTCCGGCGCACTAGCCCCGGAAGCCCCGAAAGCATATGGTGCAGCTCTACGAACTGCGCAATTTTATAAAGGAAAATCTTACTCCACTCAAACCATCAAAGTTTACACCAGAAAAAGCACAGTCAAATGTCCGGCACGTATAACGAGGTCCAAGTGAAAAAGCTTGGGCAAAAGAAAGCGAAAAAAGTACAAAAAACGGCGGTTCGTGACTCCTCACATCAGTATACGAGCGGGTCACCGATGTATCAGCACCAAACCCACCATGATCCGCAGAATCCACAAAATGGCAATAGTTCCGGACAGGATTCGGCTGCTTGGCCACAATCACTTCTGGATTTCGTGAACCGATCGTTTGAGCAGTCGAGTGAGCTCAATAACGCAGGGAAAGCCATTTTCAATGAGCAGATCCAAAGTTTGATCTACTCTGCGGCCCGTGATAGGAAAATCTGGACAAACGACTGGACACGCCAGCGGTTGCCGGTGTTTGATCCCTCAGTACCACCTTGTCTCTACCAAGATATCCCGGGCGTAACGCCGGCCGTGCATACGTTACCTCATGATGCAGAGCCTCAACAGCTTCATACACAGCAAAAACGTTCAAAAAAGGCTAAATATGACTCACAGGAGCGTAAAAAGCAACGAGCAGAGCGATTTCAGGATTGTGCAAGCCCGGCACCGGCTTCGCCTGGACCCAAGTCTACGCAAATCGTCGGCACGCTGACCGCATTGGAGAAAAGATACCTCCGGCTCACATCGGAGCCAGATCCAAGTGTGGTCAGGCCCGAAAACGTGCTTGAAAAGTGCTTAAAACATGTGGTGGAGAAATATCGCTCCACCGGGGCGCTGTACCTGTACATAAATGACCAATTGAAGGCCATTCGACAGGATATGACCGTTCAACACATCAAGAGTGACTTGGCGTTGCTGGTTTACGAGACTCATGGGCGGATTGCCATAGAAAACAACGATTTGGGTGAATTCAATCAATGTCAAGCACAATTGAAGCATTTATACGCTCAGAAAGACCCCGAATTCTACAAAAACACATACGAATTCACATGTTACAGAGTGCTATATTTGCTTCTCACAGGCAACTATGCCGATATCAATCTTACAAGACTCGAGCTTATGGACCTTGATACCGGAAAAGGTCTCCTGGCCGACTTTGAGACTCGCAGATTATGTGTTTACAACGCTTTGAAATTGGCCGATTACGTAACGTTGGGAGACTATTCTGGATTCTTCGCGTTGTACAAATGGTACCAGAGCCTTGATTGCATGGACGGGGCATTTCACTTGCTAGAACAGTTTATGGCGAATAAGCAGCGTGTAATTAGCCTCAACACCATGTGCAAGGCTTTCAAAAAGCTCCCGCTTTCCTATCTAGAAAAGCAATTTGCATTGGACTCTGCAGCGCTGTTTCTTACCGATTTCGGACTTCTGGATTTCGTGTCAGGACCAGACTTCGATTGCGCCGCGGCCAAATTTGCATTGCAGGCGATTGTAGACCAGGGAAAGTTCAAGAAAGTCGACATCAAGGGTCAAGTTTAGACACAACTGAGAGAAGAGGAACACTATAGATCAATGGCAAAAGGCTTTGGGAGTCAACCATAGACTCCCATGAAATGCATACATGTCATGATATCCAAAGAAATATGGACACATTTACTATAATCCAGGGGCGATAGCCATCAAGGCGAAATTGTTGCGCTGGCTTTCATCGGTGGTGTCCATATAAAATTGGATTTTCTCCACAAGTTTCGCATCGTCCAAAATGTGGGCCCCTTCTACACTCTCTTCTAGATCCACGGGGCCCGAGCGGCGCCCATCCAACTCGTATAAATGGTTATCACGCCCCTTGACATACGCGATGAAATGGTACTCCACCGAATCGCTAGCGGAAGGAGCCTCTGTTTGGCCCTGGCTGCCGTAGTTTGAGTCCAATTGGATCGACTGTTCGAGCAGCTCGACCAACGCAGCCGCCTCTTCGACGGTAGTGTCTGGCCCAATCTGCAGGAGCAATAGCTTGTTCAACGTCAGATCTTGAATGATGAAATCTTGGGGTAAATTGCTCACAAGGTGTAGCAACGCATAAAGCCCACAACCGTTGCCTATGGTCTGCTTAAACCACGTGACTTGCTTTGAATCATTCGCGTTCCTTGCATCCTGCTCTTTTCTGTACTGCTCATAAGACTCTGTGATGGGAAATAGCATCATTATGCCAAATACGGGTTGTGGCAAGAATGCCAAGAGGTCCGGGTCCGTGATTGAGTACACGTCATGGAACAGGATCACGGGAGAAAGCCCTATTTTGTGTGCAAGCTCATTGAAGATTTCAGGATTTGATTCGAGCGGAATCACACGTTTCGAGTCTGGCATTGAGTCTTACGTCTCAGAGTATATTTATGATGATGTGGTGATCTAGGACCTTTGAATTGTGATCGATCGAAACTGTCCTGTATAATGCAGACTAGTCGCACCCTACCGCAACTGTACGGGTGTAGTGTTGGACTATTTGTGAGGTGATGACAAATGTGGGAAGTGGAGGCGGGCGCGCCCTCGGATTCAGTCCAGACGGCGGTAGAATTCGTAAGACGAAAACAAAATATACCTGCACAAAACCAGAAACGGCTTCTTATATGCCGATCTATTGGTAATCCTCGACCCCTAGACTCTCCTCCCCGCAGAGACTTCACATGATCATAAACCCACCCTTTCCTAACTCAGGACTAGAGAGGCCACTTTGCGGCTTCCTCTGTCTAGATACAAAAGTATCTGAAATAAGATCCCAATCGAACATTGACTTTTTATCTGGCAAAATTTTGCAGGACTATAAGACGCTTTTTTCACTCATTTCGAGATCCAACTACCCATTCGTGAAGCTTCGCACCGCACATAACCACCAAGGGCTATGCACTTTCTAGCGCTTCTTACAGGGGTGGCCCCCACGCTAGTGATTGTTTATTTTTCATCAATTGGTTTGGGAATTTTGTCACTTTCTGATCTTGATGATGGGCACAGATACGTCACAGCGTTCTTTGTGTGCCAGCTTATTGTGATGGTGTTCCGCATTGCGTGCGTTATTCGCGGACAATTCCTACAACATGGCATGGACAGGAGAAAGTTGCCTGAAACGCCATCCACAAGCACCGAGCAAAAATTCATTGCGCTTTTTCTAGAGGAGGCAATCAAAGCACTTGTATTGTACATTTATGCGACCGTTTTTGCGGACGAACCGGCCAACATGGCATCTTATGTGCTTTTAGCGAGCGCTGTACTCGCGGGCAACAAGCTTGTGTGCACATTATTCACATATTCACCGCTCAATTACGAGTCACACTATGCAAAATTTACGAGCTCTTTGCAAAAATTCGAGTCCCGTTGTTGCCTAAATAGCGACAGATCAACACTGACATCTGAACCGGCAACCCTAGTCCTGCAACGCAGTGATGAAATTGCCAATCCGCTTTTCAAGCTAGACTTATTTGAGACTCTTTCAAATTCGCCCATAGATATTCCGGCGTTGGGCTCCGCTCAGGCTCATCTGTACAAGATTGACCGCCTTTATTCGGTTTCTCCAAAAGATACAATGCACCCATCTTACGAGCACTATCTGGAAGACTGCGAATGTGAGAGTGCAATCCAGCAAGCGCAAAGCGTCAACATCGATGAAAGAAGCGGTAATTGCTCAATCGACTCGAGGGATACGAAAACTACACAGTTCCCAGTTACTACAGTCAAAGAGTGTGTTTACATGGGAGATTCCCCGCTACTGAGTGCAGCCTCATATGCATCATCAGTAAATGCCGACCCCGAAATATCTCCTTGGGCATGGATATTTCCCTGGTGTAACAACGAACTGCTTCAAGAGAATGTATCAAGAAGGGTGGAGAGAGCCATGCTCAAAAAGAAGTTATCGACCTTCACACTCAATAGCGAAAAGCTGGCCAATGGTTTCTGTGAAACTTCTTCACTCAAGTCCTGGTCGCGTTCGCTGTACGGTACATTGGACCTTGAGTGCCAGCTGGCGCGGCTGCAAATTCCCAACTCACACACGTTTTACGAGTATGCGCGGTTTGCGAATAAATACCTTGATTCCTGGTCTCCCAACCTCCAAGGTGTCTTGCGTTGCATTGACCCAGCCTTTATCAGATTCGGCATCCCAATCCCACGTCTACCTGCATTTTACTTTGCACTTTACGCCAGCAGTGCCTGTCTCTGGCAGTTTTCCTCGATGATCGTGCTTGCACTTCCATTCATGGGACTCGTGCCCCTCACGCTCGCTATTCTTGCAATAGTCACATTGATTGTGGCTAAACTATTTTGTGTCAATTACTTGCACGGACAGTGCACCTTATCTTACAAGTTCTCCATTTGCGCAGAGTTTGCTCTCAATGTTGTGGTATTCTCGCTAGCATATGCGTCATTTCATTTCTCAGTAATTTGGCATTAATTAAATATAGTATAATACAAGATATACAGTCACATGAAAGGGCGCGAGAATTGTACGCAGGCGGTACGGATATATGGGTTTGACAAAGAAAATTGCTTATATAGCGCTCAAAATGAAAGACTATGTCGTGTGATTATGATTTGCCTTTTCTGGGCAAGTCTCTCTTCTATGCCCTGGCTTTCTGCAAATTCCACATGCTCGTGGAGTCCGTTTACGTGTTGAGGAACCTTCGTTGATCGAATCGCGCGTCTTATGATTACGAGCTCTTTTGGGCTTGCGTGGCTCTGAAAACAATTCAGATGCCTGTTTCCGAGTAAGGTCTGTTCTGCTGTGTCTATGTCTTTTGCTTGCATTTTTTTTTTTGGCTTGTCTGTCCAAGAAAGCGAGTTTCTTCTCTGTTTCTTTTTGCATGAACGCGCGCTGATGTATGTTCATTTCTAGACCCCTCGCAAATTTTTGCAACCGGAGTTTTACAGGGGATTTCGCCCCTGTTTGAACTAAAGAGCATGTTTCTGCTTCAAGCTTTCTTACATCCTCGGTGCTTTTAGGCGTTTTAGGCTCGTCATCTCCCACATTGCGTTTCCTCGGCGAAGGCGTTTGCGGCCTCGCCTGAAGTTTCGATATGACTCTTTCTGAGTTTAAAGGCGAAATTCCGCTAGCGGCAAAGGCGCTTTTTATAGACTCTGTTTTATATGCCACCTTACGAGCATCAGAGTAGGCCTCGAGGAAGTCAAGCTTGTCAACTTGCTTGATTTCCGCACTTGCCATTCTTTGGACGCGCTCACCGTAAGTGGTTTTTAAAACTCCAAAAGGTCCCACATCGAGCGGTTGTAAGATATGAGACGAGTTTGATGGCATGCAAAGTGGAACAATTTTATGTTTTTCACAAACTTTATTGAACTCGACACTCACGTGGCTAGCACGACCATCGAGTACCAAAAGCCGATAGTCTCCTTTGGTTTGACGATTAGTCATTGGAATGAAGACATTTTGCAACCACTGAATACCTATTTCATTCGAGGTCCATCCTTTAGGGCTGACTTTTATATGCCAATCATCGGGAATCTTGTCGAACCAAGTTTCCATGTATGATTGACCTTTGAAGATGACGTATGCAGGTAAGGTCCAACCAGCTGCATTGGCACACTCAATCACCGTCGCCATGTTACGATTTCCCGGCTGATAACGCCGGGGTCGGCCCCTTTTGGTCTTTCTGCAAATAACTCTCCTTGATACGGCGATTCCCATCGATACACCTGTCTCGTCAAAGTTGTAAATATCTTCATCAACAATTCCATATCTGACAATGGTTTCCTTGACCCGTTCAAACCAATCTTGAACCACCTCAGGATCTTCTGCCTTGGCTTTCTTATAATCAAAGCGCCTCGAGAAACGTGAGGCAAGCTCCTCCTGTCGATTCACAAAGTTGTAGGCCCATCTCTGTCCTACCTTTTCAGTTGGTGTGTTTCCGCGTTCTTTGAGAAGTAGATCGGCCATAGCTCGCACTTCCAGCGCTTGAGGAGCAAATCCTAGGTCGTCAAGCAAGAGAATCTTCTGTAAAAGTGATTCCTCCTCAACACTCGTCAATTTTTGGCTCACAGGGTGCACTACAGTCTTGCTCCGGCGGCCGCGGAGTCGGCTATGCATAGTTGATAAGGGCACATCATAAAATGACGCTGCCTCGTTTAATGATGGAAATTTCTCATTTTGATACGACCATATGGCTAATTGGATTCGACTTTCTTGCTCCCTAAAGTTTTTAGCATCGTTTCCCGTTTGTTGCCCCATTGCAGTTGCTTTAAACAAAAAACAATGATTTCGCAGACGCGTTTCGTGTTTACCATCCCGCCTGCGTACAATTCTCGCGCCCTTTCATGTGACTGTAATACATGAAATAACCTGCGCTGGGCAATCGAGCTCGAACAACTTATTCCTTGCCCGCCTCAAAAACGCTCGCGAGAAAACTCTCATTGGTGAAGGTGAATCCCTCCACATGCAAAATGTCACTATGAGCTTTAGAGAGGTGTGACTCACCCGGAGGCGTGAATTGCATTGTAGTGAATTCGTCGTCGAAATTCTCCGCCAAAACCGGGTCTGTGATAACAGGCATAATAGGCGGCAACACGTTGGGGCCGCATCCATTTTCAATCACCTTCCAGTCGATGTGCCGGAAAAAACGGTGATTCTTGAACCCCTCGTAATTTTTATCCAAATCGAGCCTTTTCTCAGGGTTTGGCTGGAGGAGTTTACGAAGAAGGTCCTTCGCATCATATGAAAGGTAGAATGGGAACTTGAGATATTTCTTTGAGTGGACCACTTTGTCCATGATTTTCTCGTTGGTGTGGCCCGTGAAAGGCGGGGCGCCCGTGAGCATGTCAAAAGCGACACATCCCAATGACCACCAGTCGACGCGAAAGTCGTAATCTTCGCCTTTGATCACTTCGGGGGCCATGTATTGTGCAGTACCAATCACCGAGTGATTAGCGTCATCGTCCGAAGACATTTTCAGGAGCCCGAAATCCGTGAGCACTAAATGGCCCGCGGAGTTGAGCATGCAGTTTTCGGGCTTCAAGTCCCGATAAATCACCTTGAGACTCAGGTGGAGGTACCTAAGCGCAAGCACAATCTGGGCTATATAGAAGGATGCATCTTTCTCGCTAAGGTAGCGCTGTTGAGCCAAATGATGGAAAATCTCTCCACCATCTAAGTACTCCAAGATTAAGTACACTTTATTGTTATCTTGGAATGCGTAATAAAGCTTCACAATGTTGGGGTGGTTAACTTTCTCCAAGATCACCTTCTCGTTGATTGTACGCTCGTAGTTTTTCTGGTGTACCTCGTTCTCGTTGATTATCAACAGTGCTTTTTTCAACTGTTTCTGTGCGAAAAGGCGGCCTGTACTTTTCTCGCGGACGAGAAGCACTTTCCCATACGAGCCATGACCCAACACTTTAAGAGGCTCGAAATCTACCAATTTTGGTCGGTATCCACTCGTCTCGATGGCAGAAGACACAAACAGGTCCAGAATGTCCACCTCATATGAGGACGAATACTTTGTAACGCTGCTGCGACGCCTGGAGCGTGACCGAATTGGTATAGGTCGTGCCAAGAGCTCGGTCACAGTATCACTTTCGTTGGACTCGTCATCTTTGGGCTTTTCGTGGAACCCACTGAAAGGTTTCGGCTCGCTATAGTAGTCATCTTGGTCGTCTAGCAACCTATAGTTGAGGTTCGAGACGCCTGAGACCAACTCGGCCTCGTAGCCGTCCATAGAAAAAATGTCAGCCATTATCCATTAGGAATAAAATTTTGAATGAATTCTGGGGATCACGCGCTTTTATTAAGTCTCGTTAATGTTATTTGGTCTGATGGTCTACGCGTACCGGAAAATCCACTGATTCCGTTTTCCACTCTGCGCGTCCGTATGCGGTGCAGGATACCAGCTTGTGCGGCGGTGGGGAAACTTTTTGGTGCATCCGAATTCAATTTGATACAGGTTGACAACAGAAGGGCCAAATTGACTGTGATATTATTTCCCGATTGAAGAAGGGTAGAATCGCTGAATTGAAACGAGAAAACTGTTTTTTTTTTGTGAGATATGCACCCGACAATTTTCGGAGAAGGTCGACTTGACCACAGAATCATTCAGCGGCACTTCCTCGTCTGTGAAGAAACGACTGGAAAATAATCTACAGCCTGGTCATAAACATTCTCATATATTGAAGCGAAGTTAAGTAAATGCTCATGGGAACAATAGTCTGTGAGGGACTTGAACGGTCAAATTATGATTCACAACCAGTTGCGCTCACTCACGAGATGGCACATAATCAAAATTCAGCTCAAAGAAACAAATATCACTCATCAGTTGCTACATCCACTGGTCGCGGTCGGTTTGCCTTCAAGCGCGCCTCGATACAAATTTTTGGCTTTGTTTCGATATACTCCATGACGTATTCTTCGAGAAGTGTATTCATGCTGCCTGAGTCAAGATTAACAGAAGACAACGACTTATCGGGGAACACCAAGCTGCATTCTATGTCATCTGGTCTCATGCAATAACGAACGTTGAGTTTTATGCTGACAATGTCTGTGAGCTCACGTACACTCTGGATCTTATTTCTATGCACTTTCAAGGCGAGAATCTCGTCTTCACTTGGGCACAGGACCTTAATCTTCAAATTGTCGCTGACTTTTGTTCCTTTTGGAGCTATCAATGGATTGCTTGCAAAAGTGTAGGAGCTGACGGCTGCTTGGGATACTCTTCCCGCCAGCGAAGACCGCCGTAGCAGCTCAAACTGCTGGTGATTCGAGTGTGTCAGTAGGATCGACACCGCGCGTGAGATATATGGACGTTTTGGAGTCCGGTGACGTATAACAGTGGCATGCCTTGCAGGATGTATTTCTATTATTCGCTTGGGCTTGAGTTGCGTCTTTGGGGGTTTGGGTAAAGGTGGAAAAGATCTCAAAAAAGGTCTCGTTGCAGCCTGAGAGGATGCAGCCTCGTTGATGTGACATGCCTGTAGCTGTGCTATTAAATTACGAGGCTTTAACGGCGATTCCAAAGCATTCACAAACTTCCAGGAGCTAGGAATTTCTGGTGCATCTTCGAATATCGACAGCCTTTCCGTCACCACGCTCGCCGTATCTGAAAGTGCGTTGTAATATCTTTGACGAGGCATTCTTTTTTGCAGCGCGGTCTTATCTGATGAGCCGACCAAAAATATGAAAGATATGTGTTTCAACGGCACTCTTAAAGCTGGAAGCGTTAGGCTGGGTTTTCATCACACGACTATCCCATGCATGAGTTTCATGCTGACAGGCGCAGGACAAAATGGGGGCCGATACTTTCTCTCTCAACAAGGCGCAGGTGATATATTGGGATGGCTGCATGTTTTGCACAAAAGGCCAAGACGCGCGGCTGGCAAATGCCAAACTGGGCACGGACCTGTAAAAGGAAAACTCACTATTTACACGTCACGAATCTCAAAGTCAAATTGCAACGAGACAGGGTTCATGCGTTGATCTGGTACAACCTTGCTTGAGTTAGGTGTCATGGGGTGAGAGTTAGAATAAACGAAAGATGCCACATCGCTTGTATTTTGTTCTGCAGACCGCGAGCACATTCCGCTTAGGTGCTAAGGCTCACAAATTTGTTGAAAACTCACATCTCATCACTCTTGTACAACTTTTAGGGAAGAGCTGTTGCTTGGCGGTGCAGAAAGAAAAGAAACGAAACTATTCTCTGGTAGCAAGAGAACTTGGCGGAAAAACTAGTTTGTTTATTATTTCGAACCTTAATTCGTCGCCCGTTGTTGCTTGTTTTGTTTTTATCTGCAGAGCGCTGCCGCCCAAGCCACGCGCGCGCACAGGCAAGTTTACCCGATGGCGTGCGTGCACGGCGGACAACAACATGTCTTGAGCACGCTCTCTCCGATGCATAAAGATAATCACCGTTTCGAGGCCGGGTGGCTTGATCCAGAATTACGGGCCAAGAGCGTTATACCTAAAACCACTACTGAACATATTGTTTACCAAAACAACAGATGTATAAATTCAACGCTTCATATATACCGTAAATTGGCTCAAGCGGGTCCTTCCGAGTGAGCAAGCGCATCCCAGGAAAACTTCGACGTTGGCATATCGTCAGTAGACCGATTGAGTAACACACGATGCTTTTTTGGCTCAAGTGGACTCAAATCAAATTCGCTCAAAACCTTCACAGAAGGGTGAGCAACAGGGTTGCCCAAAGTGGGCGTGACTGGTTCATGACCATCTGTGTTTATAGTCATCGAAGAGGTGTTGCATTCCAGGCCGTATTCGGACAGCATGGACTTGAGAGAATTTTTGAAGCTGGCCAATTGCAAGCTAAAGGTGTCTCTGCGGGTCTCACTACAAGCAGATCCAGCCAGCTTCAGTGGGGACAATGGCACGTGTTCGGCGTTTGTTTCTTCGAATTCCTGAAACAGATCTTGGAACTCGTCCAAGTCCGTATCGTCCTCGGATGGTTGCTCTTCTTCGTACTCTGAGCTACATTCGTCCAAGCCCATATCTGCATATGAGTCTATCAACGAGTTCAAACTGGCAATAGTGCGCGTGGATACCGGCCGCAACTGCCTTTCTGACTTTCGTTTCAGTGAGCTCGGCGTAAGCAGATTCTGGCTCTGGTTGAGGTAGGACAGATACTTCATGTTGGCTGCAGTGTACGGTAAGTTGACTGCGAAAGGTAGCGTATCTGGTTTCGGCTCGGATTCGTCCTCGATAGGCGGGAGAGGCAATGTGGGTGAAAATGAATTGTTTCTGGTCGGTTCGGGGCCGCCACAAACACGTACAGAGCCTTCGACCAAAGACGTCGCGAGTGCTTCTTCATTAGGAGGAATCTCGCCGCTTCGTACATGGAATTTTCTTGTGCAGTGATTTTCAATATAGTCCCCAATTGAATTGTTTGAGCAGGACTGCAAGTGGGTGTATAATGTTTGCACGAAGTTGTCCAAGCTCAAAACCATAATGCCCTGAGTCCTGATTGAAGCCTCGCTTCTCAATGTGTTCCGTAAGTTGGGCAAAATTGCATGCTGTTTTTTTGGGAGATGTAGGTGAAGTCCTTCCACAGGTTCTTTTGGTAGCAGCATGGCTTGTAAGGCCACAAAGTCTTCATGAAACATTGCACAGTATGTTGTGCGGCCAGAGTTATGAACAACATCCATGCGGTACCAAAAATTGTCACAGCTGCTCAAGTACGCATATCTCACCTTAACCAGAGCCACTCCGTTACGTGCAGTCAGCTGCGGCTGATAGTCCCTTAGCCATTCGTCTGAAACAGGACATTCTGGATCGTTGAGGGCAATTTCAAGGTACAGAGCCGGCACTAGGCCTTCTCCGATTTCCCGAATGCGTTGTACCTTTAGCCAGCCATTTCCAGGCCTTTCTAGGAGACGCACATGATCCCCCTGCTCGAGCGACATTTCAGGAATGGCTTGAGCATCGAATGCAAATTTGGCCTTGAGAACCACGGTCCAGCCGGGCAGTTTTGTGGGGCCAAAAGAGGATTGCTGCAATAGTGGCGGAGTCACGTGCAACGGTGATGATATGGCAAACTTCTTCAAGTTCCGGGTTGACTTCTGCAGCCTTGATGAAAAGAGGCTCGACGACATGATGGACACCTCGTAGGTGGGTCCTATAGCTTTTCCTGTGGGTGGTGCGGCTCTATATTCAGTCAACGTAAAGAATGATAGTTGACAAGAAGATGTTTTTGTACTGGACTCTGCTATCAGATATACTTGCTAAAGCGCAGCTCGGCCTAGCAAAAAAATTAAGTCCAACGGTCTGCCAGGTATGGCCTGATAGTGTATCTTTTTTTTATTCGCTCGGCTGGTGAGAGCAGAAACTTCTTGAGCAGAACGTAATAAAAAGTTTCTCAGATAGAAGGTGGCGGGAGTGAATGGTTTGTGGGACTTGTCGGGAAAAATGTAGCGATCTCCTACCCTCCTACGTAAGCGAAAGCCCGGTATTTATTTTTCACTCGCTGAAATAGCGGTTATGAATACAGCAAGGGAATGTTGACATTTAGGCAATGTTTTGGTTAGCCGCGCACAATGCAGGAGGACTTGATGTGTTATGCAGCTTGCATTATCTTCGCGCGATGTCCGCCCGATTATTAGGTGTGCAGGCCACCCCACTGTCATACCGTGCGTATAATGATAGACACTGGTATCATGCTTAAAGCCCGATCTGGTAGGATAGAAAATGAACAATGGAGGCAAATATCCCTACGGGCTAACAATGAGAAATCTTAAGTACGGAATCGCCCGACGGGCTTGCCCGATGCGCCTATCTTTGCTGCTTGTAGAGGACTTGTTTACGTTTCCAACTATCCTTGCCCGTCCACCTGCATGACCTCCCCACGTAATGAACCTCGCATTTGTTGATAATGGTCAATAGCATAGTGATTCTTATGCATGGCCAGAAATGTGCGAACACTTTAATGCGCGTGCCCGTAGAAGCCAGAAAAACTCTTCGTGACAGAAAAGAATCAAATCATGTTCCATATCCCGGGCACCTCCCAAAAAGGCGACATGAAAGTTTGTAGAGGTTTAGACAGATCAGCCAATTTGGAGTCTCGAACCGTATTATACATATCTATATTCCCCTTGCTCAGCTTGCTGTGGGCCAGCATGTCGCAAGTTTTCTGTGATTAAAAGTTATACATTGATATGACCAGATTGGAATAGACGGCGAAGGATACAAATTAGCCTAACAAAACGGAGAAAGAAAGATATAGGGAGCCACAACCGCGAGTTTCACGTAACGAGCATGGATACAGTGTCTGACAGGCGAATCATTGCCATCATATCGAACTCGGGCGAGTCGATTTCCTCATAGGACCCACCCTCCTCAACCCGTATAAAAAGGTTGTTGTATGCATATTTCAGGTAGATTGCCGCCTTGAACGCATCGATATGCGGGGTTTCCGCCACATTCACACGTACGACGACATTATCGTTTGTTTGTGTCTTGATTTCGCACTTGACCCGTTTCCCCTGTGCCTCTTTCGGGCTCTTGGCTGTGTGTAGGCCGAAAGAGACTTTTCTGGGCGGAAATATGGGCGCTGCCTGCAGCTGGGGCGTACCCTGACTAGACGCAGGTGTAGACAAGCCTAGCGACTTGTCCAGCTCGCCTTCCGACGAATTGGAGCCCAGCGAAGTATCTGGCGACATGATCTTCCGTGGGGGTGTATGCATGTGCGACATTTCCGGGGTGAATTTCTGTTTTGGTGTCATAAGCGGGGATGCCATTTTTGCCAGAGGAGTCACACGCATACTGCGCGACTTGTACAAGGTTGGTGACTTCGCAGGGTCACTCGAGTCATTTCTTCCCGTGCTACCGGAAGCCACAGTGCCGTGATTTACCGTGCGTGCACGCTCAAGTTTCGAACTGGATCTTGTGGGATACCTTCCTTCAGAGGTGGACAACGAGCGGGCAATGTTGATTTTGGCGTTGGCCGCCTGCTGGTAATGATTATAGACATTCTTTGGTTTGTTCACTCTTGGCGCGTCCTTCAGCGGCGTGATGAACTTAGCACTTTCGGTGGATGTGTCTGCATCTCGGGACAGGTCTGCAGATACGGGCGGGGTGGTTTTCAGACCCAAAATCACCGATCCGGGTAAAATCAGCTGGTTTATAACGTCACTACCACTAAGTGGGGCGTCGCCAACGACAAATCCGGGCAATTCTTTGAAGGTTACTGCGAGCCAGTCAACCAACGCTGTACAAACCTGGAATTTCTTAGTGGAGATGAGCTCGTGCATGTATGCACTCAACTCGCGGCACCGTCTCGAGAACAAGTCACTTTGCTCTGCCGAATTGCGTCTTTGGCTAGGGACAGGCTCAGGCAATTTGGGTAATTTTAATATTTCATTATCCGCGGACTTGTCTGTGCTATTCAAGTAGTCTAACAATGAGAGATGGAGGTCGTAAAAGTCCAGGTAGTATCGGCATAGGTACCCTTGCTCGCCCAGACTATACGTGACATCGACGCGGTACCAGAACCTGTTCTCAAACATGAGGTAGTTGGTGACGGATACAGACAATGGGTAGAGCTTGTTGTTGATCAGGAAGGGCGAATTTTTCTCGAGAAGCATCTGCACTTGGATGTCGTTGAATGTCTTGTATGCTTGGGACCCATTCAGACTCACTTCGTGGAGCCACAGAAGTGTTATAGGATTCACCGGGTCGTTCACTGCAATATCCACATACAAGGAAGGAACCAAGCCTGGAACGGCGATTTTGTCGATGAACTCAACCAAGACCCAGCCATTGGCTAGCCTGTCGAGAAGTTTGAGCACATCGCCTTTTTTAACCGAGATCTCTCCCTTGGATTCTGCGTTAAAGTCGAATTTGGCCACGAGAATAACCTTGCATCTAAGGGTGGACGCAGGCTGGCCCACGTTGGTAGGGGCAGAGATTTTGAGGTCCTTGATGCCCTGAGGAAACAAACTGGACATTGAGATGAGTTTCGTGGGTTTGTTGGAATATTATAAGGTATAAAACGATGATAGACAAATGAATAGATGGTGTGTCGAGGTGGTCCGCCCGGTGTCTTTTTATTTTTTTTTCCTCTCTGAGTTGTTTTTACCGTGTTTTGCCTCGCGCGTCTCTCGCGCGATCGACTCACGCACGGCTGCATCCGTGTTTCATGCGCGCAGGCGCGAGTTTTCACCCCGATGGCTCGTATTCAGTCGCGATGCATTTCTCGGTTACAACAAAAGTCAAGGGTCTTGAATTGAGTTTTATTTTGTTTCTGAGCATTTCTCGTCTCGAAGTCTCTCAAATATACCACAAAAATTGGTGCACAGATAAGGAAACCAAGCATTCTTCAGTTGCGTTCGGCTTGCCCGATTCGTCAACAAAGAAATTCGCGCTCGCAAATCTCGCGACTGTACCGCTTCTTGTTCGGCCTCAGCCGCGTCCTTTAATCAGTATCATTGGAGAGTACCCAGAATTTGCACGAGAAATTTGTAGGTGCGCTTTCTTTTTCAGTGTTTTTTGGGTGTTTGGGCATGATGGGTGGGGTTTGCCGCGAAGAAAAACAATTTAAAAGGTTCCACCATCGAAAGCTGTACACATTGTCGGTTGAAACAATCCTATTAAAGGAGCCTTTTTGTCAATACAGCACAAAAGATGATGTTTTTTCGTTGTTTTTGACAATGACTAGCACGCGATTCAAGTCTACATTGAAGTATCATCTGCAGTCCACGTTGGCATGGCTTATGGACAATCTTCAATTCATGGCATGCCTAATCTTAATAACAATAGTATGTCAAGGCAGGATATCTCTCAATTCTCGAACGGCCAACTTGCGCCAATATTGACATTCAACGTTGATTGGCATTTGAAAAATTACCGCAATGATCATCCTCAGAGAGAATGTCGATACGTTCGTTTCGTGCCTTTGACGGAAATACAAGGGTTTTCAACTGTAAAATCACAACGCCACAACGAGAATTTTTACTTGCAAAGCTCATGTTCTCTTGGAGAATGCTCTAATGTGATTTTTGAGATGCTTTTACGTGGGTGATGCGAAAGGCTCGCCACCACAAGCAGCTATACATAGCCAACTAAGAAAACAAAGTGGCAAGTTTCCGGGGCTGACTTCACATCTGTCTCAAAGAAGCGTGACCGGCAACAATACAAAAGACGACGTTGTTGGTTTTGTAATGAAAGCCCGGATACAGTGCATTCATCAAACATGGTATTCTAGGCGATCTAAGTTCGACCGAAGAATTGCCCTTCACCAAACAAATCATCCTTCGAAGAGCTGAGATATCGAAGTGTTGACTTGCTGGTCACATTGACCCTATCAAGAATCCTTCAAGGTCTCCGTTCCGTTTGATCGTTGTTACATATATTCCTAAATGTGAGCTGAGCTACAAGTAATTGTGTCCATCAAGCGAACCGAAAGAGCGACTGACTTCATCTCTCCCGGATTATATAAGTGGATGAATATAACTTCTTCTGCATCCGGCCATTTTTGCTTAACCAAATGGAGGTACTATTGGTCTTGCTGGTAATCCAGATGGGTAGTAAAATATGTGAAGAAGAAAAGAAGAAGGTCGAGAAGAGCGCGAGCGAAAGAAAAATTTGGCTACCGTCGCAATGAGCAGTGTGCATACAGTCCATGGTCAAAGTAGCGGCCCATCCGCGAAGGTTGCACTTTCCGCACTGAGCCCTAACTGGAGAACTTTATTAAAATTCTGTATCTTTATTCGGAATTTTTTCGGAAATGGATGTCAAAGTTCCGAAATGGAAACCAATATTTCATGGCTTTGCCAAAGACGAAACGTGGAAGAGTCCAATGATGATTCAGTATTGCTTCGCTGACCTGCCCTTTGGACGAGGCGATGCGTGACTCAAGCGAGTCAGAGTTCGGCATGCGAGAAACCTTTGTATTTGGAGCATGTACTGCTTGTGGCAGTATGAGCAGCAATATTTATTCACTTGTGCAATGGAATCATGGGAATTATTTGCTATCTCGTCTCCGCATTCAAACAATGTGTGGGATTAACTGTGAGCTTTTGAAGATGCCCATTGCTTACATTAGGTTAATTACATGTAAACTTTACGCAGCAACATCTGCCCGCCACACACAAGGTGGATCAGAAAGAAATATTTACTACTACCGCGAAGGTAAAGTCGGAATTTTATTATTATCGCCAAATATCGTGGGCAGACGAAAAAGGTACTCAAGTCATTGCTGAAGCTGCGTAGTTAGTGTAAAGAGCATTATTCTAACCAGATCTAGAAAACGACAGCCAGATGATCTTTCTAATTGAAAAATATATATTTAACAATGTCTTATCGTTTATCTAGAAATGCCGTCATCTACAAAACTTTTCTGCAAAACCGAAGCCTGTCTAAATACAAATTTCGGCAAGAGCTTTCGGAAGTTCCACTGCTTTGAGAGCACAAGAATGCTACCCAAGAATCACGATAAATCACCTCCACAATCAAGCCAAAGTTTCGTACCCGACTGCGGATGATCAGACACACATAATCTCCATTTTCGTATCTGCTCATTTCGAAAAATGAATGTCGGTTTGGACAATCCAAGTGTTCCGCTATCTGAAAACACCATTGTTCGCATATGCTTCAGCAGAGCGGAATGCATTCCTGCCTTATTGCGACTTCGACTCAAAAGACAATGGGACAAAATTCTTGAAATCGGCATTCCCTCGATCCTGTACTGGTCAAAAATTACAATATTGTGAAACGGCTTTTGCAACACAACTGAATGTTAGACTTACTTATATTACCGACCTTCTAGCGTGAGCCTAATCGTTACATTGGGTAAGCCTCGAAGAAAGAGATGTTGTTTCCGCGGCCACGCAGAAATGTCTTGCAAAGTTAGGATGCTCTCATACTCGATCGTACGTCACAAGCATGGTTTAATTAATGAACTGAGTATGTTTATTCAGGGTGTAGACCAAGCAGGAGTCCACAAAGCACTATGCCTAGCTCGCTGGTGGTCTTTAAGTATAGCTAGCCAGATGAAACATCAACAACTTGCGAAACACAACAACGCGATTACATCGACTTGACTGAAAGTGTTTATTTTGACAGGTGAGTTGACTTTGTTCTGGATAACCATTGCCCTCACCAAAGTGTCAACCATAGGGATTTGCATGGATGGCAAAAAGCTAAACATAGTGGAAAAGCTAGCCAGAACTCGCGTATGTAGTTCAAAAGCCGAAAGCGGAAAGTCGTGTGCTTGAAATAATTAAATCGGTCACGAAAAACGAATGGGGATTGCATGACCGTGGTAACAATCTTAACGAAATGGGTCGGAGCTACAAACTCCCAGATCCAAAGTCAATCATCTATTTGCTCTTCTTCACATATGACCTCTCAGTGGAGAGATTTGGGAAGGAAGACCTCCAAAATCTTTGCAGCCCTGGTGAAGATGAAACCGGGCTGGACATTGTCACACAGTAGTTTCCGTTCACAATTGCCACCAGGGCATCATCCGAAGAACTATATTTAAAAGCCATGTCTACGGCCTTCCTACTCAAAAAAAACCACAACGGAGAAAAATGGCAATATATAGGAGCGATATGGGTCGTGACTGAGTCTAATGTCGATCACTAGTCAATACTAACCTGAAGCTTCCGGCTGCGAATAAAAATTTCACTGATCAAGCGTAAGCGTGCGCAGTCGGGCGGTCTGCAATCTAGATGCAGATTTGAACAAGGGCTCATGCAAAGCCCTTTATGGTTGATTGTATTGTTGCATGAAGCCTCTTGTGAGCACGGGCTCTTTTTCAGGGCAGCCTTGGCTTACTAATAATAATTCGAGAATGCGTTGTTATATATTTACGTCCTTTTTGCTCCCCCCAGTCTGTTAGAACAGACTTTCAAAAGCCTCCCGAAGCATTGACTCACCATCTATTATTAGCCTCCAGAATTTTGTATGAGTCTGGTCGACAGTGTCTGCTTTCAACTCCTATAAGAATACAGACAAGACTTGTTAGACTTCACGTTTATAGCTGAGAAAGGCTACCTTCAACCTTGCCCAACGGATGTGGTCTTCTTGATCGCAAACAGTCCTAACGCTTGTCACTGTCAATTGAAATAACTGCTGCAAAACATGCCTTCACATTACCAAGACGAGCACAATCCTAGGAGCCCAAATTGGTACCTTTGGCAAAGTTATTTTAGCGAAACACTCTTGGAATTTCCTGTAACGCAAAATAACTTTGATTATGTGCAACATGCGGAAAACTACGCTAATCACCAATCGGATCATCGTCTGTATTTTCACACGTGGGCTGCGATAGGTGGTCAAGAGCAACATTTTCAGGAAAGTTGTTCGCCGCCTTCCATCGGTCTAGCCAAGTTGGAAAATTCAACCGATAAGGAAGAGCCACATGTAGCTTCGAGCTTGGACGAGACTGCATCGTCCTGCGAATCTTCTCTATACGACTTTATACCACAAGTTTCGCTGGGCCTGGCCTCTTTAGACGTCAAAGTCTCCGCGCCAGTTCTGGTCGCTGCAGAATCATCAACGTCGGCGCTCTCACAACACTCAATTAAAGAACCTAAAAGTCTTCCGGTAAAACGGCACAAGCGAAAACAAACCATGAGTCGGTCTAAGCGAGGCTGCTGGATTTGTCGGATAAAGCATCTCAAATGCGACGAAATAAAGCCCATATGCGAAAATTGCAACCGTTTCGGCATTCAGTGCGATTATTCAGAAGAAAGGCCCGCGTACGTTCTGGATAAAGATCTCAGGAGGCAAAAGTTAGATACCGTCATTACTAAGAAACGCCGCCGTGCAGTTGAGAGAACGACAAAAACAGAAGACTTGGTCTTTAGGCCTCAAGATCACGAGACAGGATCAACTAGCGAATCACGCGGTTTGAAGCATGAGTGGTTCCCGGCCTACCTTTCCAACCACTAAATTGTCTAATAGTCAGAACCAAGAACGACGCCAGAAGAGAAATTTGGTTTACACTGCCTCTCCACATATGAAATGACAGCTTACTGATTGGTGACTGGCAAAATTAGGTTTGAATTCATCAATACTGTAAGGAATACAGCATGCGAGACATTGTATGTTCGTCAATAACGCTGAAGCTCGTATTTATCAATCATCATGAATGACCTATTCCCATTCGGGTACCTGGATGCGTTTTCGCAAAACAAAATCCCCTTCCCTGGTAATTTCTGTCGTTTCGATATTCCCACTTTCCTGCTCCGAGTTTCTGCTGCGACTAAGCTCTTCACGATACTCGATCATAGAAATATAATCGCCTTCAAAGCCAATCCAAGGACCGTCAAGTGAATCTGTCAAGCATGGATGGGTGTAGTCCGTAAACTGTTCGCGTTCTTCGTCAACAGTGGATACCTTGCGATGATGACAAGTAGCTGCCGAGCCATAAGAAACCGAAAAATCACCGTCTACGAGCATTGAGGTATCCGAAATTAGCGGATTTGGATGATCGGTTTCCAATTCCACCTCTTCGATGTTTTCCAGAATCGGCTCTGCCCCCACTATCAGAGTTCTAGAGCTTGCGTTGACAGCGATCAGATTCGGCGGCACAGAATGCAGCAGCAGATCATCATTAAATTCTTTATCGAAGGAAGTCGGGTTTTGTATAGCTCTCAATGCTATGAAATTGTGAAGCGGGAGATAGTATCTTTCGAAATTCCATGCTACTGCCAATGTGACAAGAAACAAAGGCGTACATAACACAGAGAGTAGAATAGCACCCTCTAAAGCTAAGGTACCACACATGAAGAGCTGAAAGATAATCAAACCAAAAATAAGCCTTCTAAAAATCATGGGCCAGACCTTACCAGTCGAGTGAGGTGGGTGGACGTAGCTGTAGATCAACTGGTACTTGTAGACGAAATAGCCTAATGTGAAGTACACTAGCCCACTAGCAACAATCTTCGTCGACACAACAGAGTAAATGAGCACTATGATGAAAATCAATATATGTTGCGGCAAGTTGAGACCGAAATCAAAGACTGGTGGCGTATAGTAGTAAAAGCGATAGTCGCGTGGAGTTTTTAGGAAGAAGCTCTTGAGAAAGAACAACTTACCTATCACATTCAAGACAACAAAGTCCCCTGCCTGTAAAAGTTTGACGGGGAACATTGCTAGTCCTTGCAAGAGTATCAAGTCGACGTAAAATAATGATAACTTTCTCAAAGAGCTTGCCAATTGAGATGCGAACCTTGTCGTGTCTCCAATGGATGTGAAATAGTCCCACAAAGTCCCTGTGATTGTGAAAACCAAGAACAAAATGAAGAATATGAAAAAGAAGTTCTTCAGTAAAGTTGACAACTCAACATCACTGGACAGAGAATAGCCTTGTTTCAAAGTGAGGCTTCGATAAAGATACGGAAAAGACACGTTCATTAGCGAGAACAAAAGCGGGGGTAAGATACCCGTCACAAACGTGCTTAGCCATTTTGACTTCGATATCATGTGCCCAAGGGCTGGCCAAAACTTGGTTATTGTCTTGACATCAAGTAAAGTCGACAAGGATGTGACCAAGAAAAAAATGACCGAGTAACTTAGAATGATGAAAAACGTGATAAAGTAGGACTTATAGAGCTTCTCGTAGTATCCTAACTTGAGGTTTTTCCAATATATGTCTTTGGCCGCAGGTGCGAGGGATACGACGAGTTTGTACACTCGCGGGTCCAAAACAGTTTGAGCCGCCATTTGAGCAGACGCCACGGAGTCCATGGTGACAAATGCCGATTGAAGAAGGCTGAAGCGCGAGTCACTCTCTATCGGGTAGGTAGACGAATTCGTGTCGTACTTGCTCTGCGCTTCCCTGATCTCTTGATCGATTGCGTGCAATTGGGCGGCTAGTATATCGATTTTCTGCTTGATATACTGTTTTGAAGACGAGTTGGTGGTTTGGCAATTTGGCAAGTTTTCGGGAAGTACTTTTGGGAGACGGTCCGCATTGTATAAGTCCACGTTGAGTCCAAAGTACCGAGAGTAGAGTTTTTCAAGCCTGCTGATCAGCTCTTTTCTGCGGTCAAATAGTTCTTCAAGAGGTGCCCAGTTGTAAATGAGCTTGACATTTTCAACTCGCCCTATGCCCAAGTCTTCAATGAAGTGTTTCAAGACAAGTGGGTCATTCTTGCGAATGATCTTTTTTGGAATTCCATCGATTTGGATCGTGCGGTCCGTGATCGAGTTTTGCGAGGCCAAATATTTCTGTCGAGTCTTTATTATTAGCTTTGTATAATGGAACAATTTGACGTAGACGATTATCGAGAAACAGTAGGTGAAGATGGGGTATACCCACAAAAACTTGGCAAACTCCTCATTGAGTGGCGGCTTGTTCGAATTGAAATCAAAAGCGATCAGCCAGGCGATGTTATCCTTATCGTAGTTCCCGGTGAAATAGTAACGAATAGGGCTCAAAACTAGCGCGGCCATAATCAGAAGTAATAGGAAAACTTTGATACCCATTTTGAAGAAGCTGAGCACCACATAAGCATCTAGCCCGGAGCACTCCAAGACCTCTTCATCGGAAATTGCCAAGACCGCGCCTACCCATCTGAAAAGGTCGTTCGGAAGTTGTCGCCGTTGGATCAGCGATTTTCGTAGTGTGCGAACAGCGTACATGTGGGGCCATTTTCTGCGGAGAAAACAGAAGAGCACGAAGGTTGATACACCAATGATAAGAGAGAGCACGAGCTGTGTCTTGAAAACACGCAGCTGGCTCGGGCCGTAGATACCATTGTCGTCACCTCCTATCATTGTGGTGTGAAATGCTCGTTTTTGTGTGGAATAAAGTATGTGGAAGCGCGCGTCAGCGTGACAATAAACACAACGTCTATGCGGTGAGCTGCACTCTCGCGCGGAAAGTCTTGCGTTAGTTACTCCAGAAAATAGGCAAAAAAGGACATGTTTCAGGGGGAAAAGGCCGGCGTTTAAAATGACTCAGTTCAACGCCATCCTGCGCTATCTTTCTTAAACTCGATTCCCAAACCAATCCATTCAGTATTTTTGAACACATCCGGTGAAAGGTAACTTGGGTTCAGTGTAATGTAAAGGGCGAGCTTCTTGAGTGCAAGCAACTCTATAAAAGAGTACAGCTTTCGCACTACAAGATTGGCATTTAGCCAGTTGAACAGGTTTGCACACGACCCTGATATTCATGTTCTGATTGCTAGACAGAAGATGATTAGAAAAAAAAGATGCAAGACTATTCATCGCCTTCACCACTCGTCGGACAAAGAGTTGACATTTTTGTCTTTTGTGCAGCCAATTCCCGCTATGCAATATTTCATGCGATTTGACTTGGAGCGGCGGAAAAAAAAAAAAAAAACGCTCCCGCGATCGATCGGCAAGTGGTTACTTCACCGCGCTTACGATAGGGTCGTCACATACGACACGTCTATAATTACTACCGTCAAGCAAAAAAAGTCTAGTTAGAGCAGGCATATTGTGCAATGGCTGATTTGTTTGTGGTGGTGCATTTTGCAACCACATTTGACGGGTCTGCGGCATATGTGCCACGCGGCGCTTGTGAAGTTATGGCCATATCATGGTGCACTGTTGATGCCAGATCTCTCAGTACCCTGGCGCTCCAGAGCATATTGGTGAAGCCCATCAACACACCAGTAACACCAGATTGTACTCAGCGCTATAATCTTTCTTGGGGAGACGTGAAAGACGGGTTGAGTTTCAAGGACGCAGTGGCGGAGTTCGACCGCAAACTTATGGAGCAAGTTGCCGAAAAACAGTTCTCGTTCTTCACGGTGGACGTCCACAGCTTGCGCGTTCTGCTCCCGCGCGAGGCCAGAGACAAATCTGTGGTGTTACCAGCGTATTTGCAGCATCCGCGCGTTTTTGACTTACGCAACGAGTACCTGAAATGGCAAGCCGTCCACCCGGAGGCATTGAGTTACCCCAGTTCCAGCCTTGGCAACATCATCACTGCTTTGGGTGTCGAAGTGGCCCTGACATGGTCAAACGACGCCCAAGACGACGTCAAGACGGCTGCTGAAGTGTACGCCAAGATCTTGGTGCAGTTGTTGAAGAAGTCCGAACCATTAGAGTCACACATGACCGTGTTGACGAAGCCGTTTGATGCCGCACTAGATGCAAAGGCGTTTTTAGCAGAGCGTTCGAAGATCTTGTATCTCTCGAATTTGCCTTCTGACACCACCCAATCTGAGCTTGAGTCTTGGTTTACTCAATCCGGTGGACGCCCCGTTGCCTTCTGGGCATTGAAGAGCGCAGAATCCGATGCGAAGACAAGTCAACAAGGCTCGGCGTCAAAGGAAAAATCAGTTTCTGGATTTGCAATCTTCACAAAGCACGAAGAAGCGGCGGAAGCACTTTACATGAATGGCCGTGCCTTATTGGACAAAGTGGTAGAGGTGCAGGCGTCGTCAACAAAAGTTCTTGATCGTGCCTCGAGTTTGCTTACCTCTTTTCCAACACTGAAGAATCGCCCAAGACCTGGTGATTGGACATGTCCTTCTTGTGGGTTTTCAAACTTCCAACGCAGAATTGCGTGTTTTCGATGTTCGTTTCCAGCTACATCTGCCATTGCTATTCAGGACCAAATTTACACTGGTCCTAACGGTGACACCCGTGATAGTTCCACCACTAGTGGCTTGCCGACTGGCATGAGAAAAAACAAGTTCGACGACAGGCAAATGTATGCAGGACACGGAGGATATCAAGATCAATATCAGGCTTCGAACAGTGGAATGAAAAATCTGAACTCACACAGCAATGGATTTGGCCACAATTACAATCATCACGGTGGAAGCAATCAAAGGCCGCACTACAACAGTCAGGTACCCTTCCGTGCGGGTGATTGGAAGTGCCCGAACGAGTCGTGTCAATATCACAACTTTGCTAAGAATTCATGCTGCTTAAAATGTGGTGCTCCAAAACCCCCGTCGGTGATGCATCACAATGTCTCGAATGGTACAAATAGTGGAAGTCATCCCGCTGCAGGAAGTACCGCTACTGGTTCGGTCCATTCGGTGAACACCACCGCCGCGGCAATCGCCGCCGCAACGGCTAGTGGTCAACCTTTGACCTTCAACAACAACATTTTTGGTTTGCAACAGCCGATGCCGCATCATTCCCGTCAGAGCAATAGCTCGCACTCGTCTAGCCTGTCGTCGCCGATTCATAACAATGGTCTTTACTCCAACATATCACATTTGCAACAACTCCAATATCAGCAGAACAAGTCCCAAGGTAGCCTGAACCACCCACAGAACTCGAGTGTGTTGTTTCATCAAGGTCATTCCGCACAGGGAAAACAAAATCAGTCGCAGTCTTTGAACAATTCACCTGGCTTGAACGTTCAGCAGGGTTTTCCCCACATACAGCAGCGGGAAACGAGAAACAGCAGCGGAGGCAGCGGGATGAACTCTCTCTCGAATCAGATCAGCTCCATAAGCTTGAACAATCAATGATTGAACAAAATTTGTGGGGCTGAAATCAATAAAGGGGTTGTGAGTATGGTTATATTCAACAAAGATGAAGGGCAGGAAGCAGCACCCTGTTTCACAGAAAATTTAATTTATGGACGATCAGATGGTCGTGTTGATGGGTGGGTGGTGCTTAGGGATATATCAGCAGGTACTCTTGGTTAGGTGGAAGGCTCGAACAGCCACTTGGTAAGGAAAGGACAGTATGGAGAACTGTGGGTGTTCTTCGTTTCATAGTGTGGTAACTTAACAGTGTACCTCAGGTGCACTCTCGTAGGCCATTTCAGATAAATTGAGGTAAGAACGTTTAACTTGAATGCACTGATCGCTAACTTGACAAAAAGCTTAGTATTGGAGACGACTGGCTTGCGACATCTTGCTCGATCTCATATATCTTGATTGTCTTTTGTCGGAATGGTCTTTTGAAATACGTGCGCTGACGAAAGTTTTACTTGAAGGCATATCTACACTATACGATATTGATCAGTATAAAGCTTAATTCACAAAATTCAGGTCCATGGTCAAGAATGTCGTTAATCACGTCGCATCTACAATGCTCAAAACTCGCATCGGTCTACAGCTTTCAGCGTCGCCAACACCGAGTCAGAAACAAGATAAAATTTTAAATAGGGTTTATTATTCAACCACATCAGTGCAAGCGATCATCCAGATCCAACCGATGAATTTTAATTATCAAAATTAGACAAATGCTGTGCGTAGAGTAGTCCCAGCCCCACAGTATGGACTCCGCGCGGCGCGTTCGAAAAGACCACGTAACAACGCACACTACATCTTTTCATCAGTGTTTCTTGTCGAGCAAATAATTCACGTCAACATACACATACTGGAAGGAAACCGTCAAGATGCCAGACAAATACTCGATTATTCTTCCCACTTACAACGAGCGCAAAAACTTGCCTATCCTCGTGTACCTTTTGGACAAGACCTTCAAGCAAGCCCAACTTGACTGGGAGGTGATAATTGTCGACGACAACTCGCCTGACGGAACGCAGGAAGTGGCGAAGAAGTTGATTGACGTTTTTGGCGCTAAACACATCCAGTTACGCGCTCGTGCGGGCAAATTAGGTCTCGGCACGGCCTACGTGCATGGCTTACAGTATGTCACCGGTAACTATGTTATCATCATGGACGCTGACTTCTCGCACCACCCAGAAGCTATTCCGCAGTTCATTGCCGCACAGAAAAAGGGCAATTACGATATTGTTACAGGCACGCGGTATGCTGGAAATGGCGGTGTTTACGGTTGGGACTTGAAACGTAAATTGGTCTCGAGAGGCGCCAATTTCTTGGCTGCAACCGTGTTGCGCCCCCATGTGTCAGACTTGACCGGCTCGTTCCGTTTGTACAAGAAAGATGTGTTGGCCAAGGTGATAAGCGAGACAAAGTCCAAGGGCTACGTGTTCCAGATGGAAATGATGGTGCGTGCCAAGGCGCTTGGATTTTCAGTGGGAGAAGTGCCAATCAACTTTGTGGACCGAGTTTATGGCGAGTCAAAGTTGGGCGGTGACGAGATCGTGCAGTATTTGAAGGGTGTATGGGCTTTATTCATCAACGTTTGAGTGGGCTTACGTACGTGTATTCAGTTAATAAATAGTACTAGACAAATTTGCATGAGGCACTTTACGAAGATGAGACGAGCTTGCTGTGCTTGGGTCATTCCCGAAAACCCTTATTAGTCGGGTTGCGGAATCTCTTCAGTGATACTTTCAGTGGCCCGGTGTATTGCGATAGAGAGCTGGTGGCGTAGACTAAAGCCATATGCCAGGTAGGATGTATGACAGAATTTCATGAGTAATACACGAGAGATCAAAATGAAGGGCGACTCTGGCCCCATCGATGTTTGGCTCAGACTCGTATTCAGACTTCGACTTTGACCTTTTTCATTAGCCTGAGCGATATCAGAAGATTTTAAATGAGCCAATGGCTCGTTCCAATCATTTGCGGATTTAGCAAGACTGAATCTATCAAGGGAAATTGATACTTAATACCAGTATATACAATTCCCGCAATCAGGCCTAATTAGCTGAGCCGAAGTTAGTCACTGTGATGAGGGTTGTCGTACCAGGTGCAATCTGAAATTTCAAGTCAACTGGCTTGCAGAAGGTCTTCCACGTTCAGTTTTTTTAATGAAAATTCTCAAAAATATGGTGAACCGGCATATAAATTGGTCGTAGTTGAATCATGGAAGTTTGTTCCTCACGAGGGGGTATGCAGAGTCAAAGGATACCTTACCTGTTAGGTTCCGGTTGCATATTCAATGTATTCGATGATAACTAACTGAAGAGCCCTTTCACTACAGGCGAGAGGGCGACTATTTATACTTTTCCCGACGACCAGTCTATATGTAAGATTGGCTGGCTAGACTCTTGTAAGATACTAGAAAGAGCTTGGCAACGCTGAAGAGCTTGACAACACTGGGCAGTCTAGGCTCGGTCGCCTATGCAACGAAAGGTTCACTCTTGAGGCGGCGTGGTAACCTAGACAACGACCTTGTTAGGTGCAGCCAGATGCGGCCAAGCAACAGAAGGTGCAGGACAGGCACTGGACAAGTATCCCGGCCCTGACATTACCTATGATAATATAATAAGACGTATGGTCAACTTTGAGCGTATTACCTGAAGGAGTTGGTGTTGTCGATCTCCTTCATCGAAACTATCCATTTACTAAAGCTCACGAACATCAGAAGACTACAATGTCCGCTTACAACAGAAGTATTGAGGCTGGCGTTTCTGGCGATTTCAGCTTCTCTAAGTGGGTTGGATGACGTTAAAGGTAGATTGTTTTGAATTTTTTTTTCCGTTTTTGCTTTGCTTATAAATACTCAACATTTAACCTAATCTCACGATCAAATAAACCTTAGATTTCCGTACACGAGTCTTTCCCAAGATGCTTCACTGTATTTACGTGATCAAATTTAAAGCTACTGTTCGCTTCTCTTTCGGACTACTTGCAAGGCAATGCACTTTCTATTGTTAAGGCCAGCGGCCGAGCAAAGACGAACAATAAAGGGGACGAACAACAGAGGGGAAGGTTCATTGTCTACCTTGACTATATATGTACCGGCTCTCGCACCTGGCAAATTAGAGACCGACGTTGCTTCTAGTAGATGATCTACGCAATAAACATCAGTTGGTCAGACACCCAGAACCTAACATGGAGGTTGCATCTGAGCGCTCAGCTCCAGATTCAGAACTTGACAGCAAGACTTTATGTTCAAAAAAAGAATACAGCTTGGCCTGCTTTGCTCCCATACATTGTAGATGATTTCTTGGGGTGGCACAGTGGCAGCGTGCGTAATTTGAGTTATTTGTCTTCGTCCAAATGGTTGTACTTAGCCAAAAGGCCGTTGCAACTTCAGCTGATGTAGGGTCCTAAAGTCGAGCTTGATGTATGTTTTTATCGAAAATCAATAGCAAGAAAAAGTAACCTGTGGGTCAATTTCAACATTAACAAGATTCTTTTGCAATCAATAAAATGTTACCCCACTTGGCCTTGACTCACAATAATATTCATGAAACTTGAGAATAGTCAAAGCAGTATTCAGACAAGATCACTCTGAAATTTCTCAGATCCCAAACATGGACATTGACGGCAACAAAAGCATATTTTAACACAACTTGCTGGGCTAAAAATATGAGTTGCCCGTCCGATTCGGAGTCAATTGTTGGGAACTATATCCAGGCACAAGGCCAGCCGCACGCCGCCGCACAGGGCTACGTCAGAATATTGCCGCTTTTTTCGGCTCTCTGAGTGCATTATCAACAAAATATCCGATGCTATGCGCTAACACGGGCAACTTACTTGCCGGTGCGCCATGAGCCCAAGAAAATCTCGGCTTTACCCTCCGAGATGACCTAGATCAAAAATGAAACTATCTAGACTCTGATTTTTAAAGTTGCACTCTTTTGGCTTTGGCAACATGTCTTTTTTAAAAGAGCCTGTAAGCAGGCTAAAGTGGGGGTTTATACCAGTGAGAAGAATTGTGGATGAAGACCCAGATACACCAGAGGACGCTGAGGCCGAAACGAAAATTTCGCTTCAGGATAGCAATTACGAAGATGCACAAAAACTAGATGAAGTCGAAAGCTTGGAATACCGCGATGAAGCGAATCGCCCTTGGTGGAAATTTTTCGATGAGTATGAATACAGGGTGAACAAACAAACTCGCCAGAACCACAAATGGTACAAATGGTTTGATGAGAATGATACACCGGCAGAGCGGAAATTGATGTGGAAAATCGATATATTGCTTACGCTTTACTCGCTCATTGCCTACTGGGCCAAATACTTGGACCAAACGAACTTGAATAACGCCTATGTTGCCGGCTTGAAGGAGTCGCTAGAAATGAAGGGAAATGACTTGGTAGACACACAAGTGCTTTTCTCGATTGGCAACATTGTGTTCCAGCTCCCATTCATATACGTCCTCAATGGCCTCCCGCTAAACTATGTGTTGCCCTTGTTGGACATCTGCTGGTCTGCATTCACCATCGGAACATATAAAGTGACCTCGCTTGCACAACTCAAGGCGCTCAGGTTTTTGGTGGGGGTGTTTGAGGCCCCGATTTATCTTTCTTACATGTACCTTTTCGGCACCTTCATTTTCAATCCAGCCATGATTGCACGAAGAACAATGGTGTTCTATTTCGGACAGTTCCTAGGCATCTTGACGTCAGGTTTGCTATCTGGAGCGATTGTACGTGCTTTCGAAGGCATTGGCGGTCTTGAAGCCTGGCGCTGGATCTTTGTCATTGATGGTATCATTTCAATTGCGGTGGGGGTGTTAGGATTTTACATGCTTCCCGGAACGCCTACCGACTGCTACTCAATCTGGTTGAGTGACGATGAGATTCGTCTCTTGCGTCGGAAATTAAAGCAAAATCATACAGCAGGCAGGCCACAGGTGAATTTGTTCACGTCACTATTCTCTATGGAGACATGGAAGCAGATCTTCACTTCATGGGAGATTTATGTCTTGGCGGTCTGGAATATCCTTGTATGCAACAACAACAACGGTCCATCCGGCGCATATATTTTGTGGCTCAAGTCCTTGAACAGATTCGATGCTGGCTCTTTACAGGACTACTCGGCATTGACCCCTGGGCTAGGCTTGGTCTGGCTCTTGCTCACATGTATGTATGCAGACATGTTCCAGCTGCGGTGCACGGCAATATGGCTCTCGCAGGCATTCAATATCACGGGTAACGTCATTTTGGCGGTTTGGAATGTGCCAGAAAGAGCCAAATGGTTTGCATGGTGCTTGCAGTACTTTGGCTGGGCAATGGCGCCCGTGCTGTACTCATGGCAGAGTGATATTTGTCGCCGTGACGCACAAAAGAGGGCTGTTGTGCTCGTGATAATGAACCTGTTGGGATTGGGGTCGACTGCATGGATGTCTGTCATTGTGTGGAGAACTGTAGAGGCTCCACGCTTCCTCAAAGGTTTTTCATTCACGGCTGCAAGTGCCTTTGGCTTGTGTATCTGGACACTCGTCGTGATGTACTTCTACAGAAAGCAAGAAAGAAAATACGCAAGACAGAATGGGATAGTGTTGTACAATTCTATCACAGACCCGGAGCCGACTCACATAGAGGAGGTAGAATCGAGTGGTAGCGAAGAGAAGAAGCGCAACAAGGAACGAATTGAATAGAGACGCGTTTTTATAGCAAATTTTTGATAGACTCTGGCGGCTATGCCAATGCGGATCCTTTCGGAACCGAAATCACTCGGGATCGACGATTTTCAACTGAAATAATAGAAAAAAAGCTTCGAAAGTACGGATTAATCATATCTGATAATCGACAGTCAACTTGGCTTTCTGCATACATACACCCGTACACCATACAACGCGAGGCACGAACAATAATGAAATCACGTGGTTCATCAGAGTTACAACAAAGCCAGTTGGATAATTCTCGAGTATGACGAAAGATACGTACCTCAAAAGAGTGCTTGGCGAGCAAAAGTATGCGGCTGTCAGGGCTGCAAAAATCTTGTTGGTGGGTGCTGGAGGCATTGGCTGCGAGCTTCTCAAGGATCTACTCTTATCTGGATTCGGAGAGATACACATAGTCGATTTGGACACAATCACGTTATCAAACTTGAACAGGCAATTTTTGTTTCGTCAAAAGGATATTGACAAACTGAAATCGCTTACGGTGGTGAAAGCTGTCGAGAGCTTCAACTACTTTAATGCCAAACTTGTACCGCATCATGGGAACGTGATGGACCTGGCTCTTTTCCCGACTGAGTGGTGGAATCAATTTGATTTCATATTCAATGCTTTGGACAACGCCGAAGCGCGTAGACATGTGAACAGATTGGCACTTTTCTTGCACAAACCACTTATGGAATCCGGCACGACTGGGTTCGACGGGCAAATCCAGCCCATATTCCCGTACGCGACTGAGTGTTACGAATGCCAGCAAAAAGAGACCCCAAAGGCTTACCCCGTTTGCACGATCAGATCGACACCGTCTCAGCCTGTGCACTGTATTGTATGGGCAAAGGAGTTTTTGTTCACGCAGCTTTTCACATCAACCTCTGAAAATGAAGTTGCCGCTGCAGACTTGCGCAAGGAAACAGAAGATCCGAAGGAAATCGAGCGGATTTTGCTGGAGGCGAATGAGCTCTCCAGTTTGAAGAGACAAGTTGAGCACGATGAATTTCTGGCGAAACTTGTGCAAAAGATCTTCCACGATGATGTTCAAAAAGCGTTACAGCTCGAAAGCCTTTGGAAAACAAGACGGAAGCCCGAGCCTTTGGATTTTGACACGGAGTATAAGCTCAAGTTGGCTGAATTGGCGAAAGACCCCTCCTGCCATAAATTGCCAAACAACGATACTGAGGTATGGTCTGTTTTGGAGACATTGTACGTTCTCACTCAGGCAACGGAAAAACTCCAGGATCGGTCGAAATCAGGAGAAAAAGAGATTTTCTTTGACAAGGATGACGAGGACACGCTAAACTTTGTTGCTGCGGCCGCTAACCTCCGCTCGTACATTTTTCACATCGAGCCCAAGTCGAAGTTTGACATCAAGCAGATCGCAGGAAACATCATTCCCGCTATTGCTACCACCAACGCTATAATCAGCGGTCTCTCTTATTTGGCCTCATTGGTGTTCTGGAATAAAGGGTTTACACCATCTGATGCCAAGGCCACTTTCATAAGCATCAAGGAGAACAAGAGAGCCACTTCTGCGCTGGTGGAAGCGCCAAACCCCAAATGTGCTAGCTGCGGGATTGTCAGCAAAGGGCTTGTATCTTTGCCCGAAACCGCGTTTGATCTTTCATTGAAAGAATTCCTCGACTTGGTGAGACAAAAATACAACTATTCTGATGACGTTTCGGTGATTGTGGGCAAAAATAAGTTGGTCTACGATGTCGATTTCGACGATAATCTTGACCGCAGTCTCAAAGACCTCGGCATTTGCAAAAACGAAGTACTTCTTGTACAAGATGATGCTGATGAGTACGAAAATTTGGAGCTCTTGGTATGTGGTGGTGAGCATGAAGATGTGCGCTTGCCAAATATTCAGCTCCGCGCGAAAACCAGTGAGCCGGCGGGAAACTCCGAGCCCGATCCGGTATCCGCACCTATGACTTCGGGAGGTGAAAACGAAACTATATTGATCGATGATGAGAACGATGAGGATGGTCAGCCTCCAACCAAGAGAAGAAAAGTTGAAAGTGACCTCGTGGAGGTGTTGTAAGTGCATACCCACATACACCTCAATTGACGAGAATGATGGGTTTGGGCCGATCACAATGCCTGATTCCTAGGCGATCTGATCTATCAAGCGAGCATAGTTGATTCAGTCTACTTCTTGGAAGACTTTGATTGTTTTAGGTCGATCTGCCCATCGAAATTGCGTTCTGAAACGAATAGCATTTGCAGCCGGCCGTGCCTACATATAACGCACCCGTACACCAGGGGCAGGACGTCAAGAGAAACCGGTGGTGAGCGCACCCTCGCTAAATGTCTCCACACCGTCTTGCTAAGGAATCATATAAAGACATGTCTTGGAACGCATACACCGACAGCCTCATCGCCACCGGAAAAATCGACAAGGCGGCAATCTACTCTGCCGCGGGCGACTCGCTTTGGGCCGAATCTGGCGCTTTTCTGATTGCTCAGCAGGAAATCACGAATCTCGCCGGTGGCTACGCTGATCCCTCGCAATTGCAGTCTCACGGCTTGCACATCGCCGGACAGAAATACTTTTTGTTGAGAGCCGACGAACGCTCCATTTACGGCAAGCAGGATGACAAGGGTGTCATTGCTGTGAAGACGAAGCAGGCGATTCTTGTGGCACATTACCCATCTGGTGTCCAGCCGCAGGAGGCCACGGCCGTGGTGGAGAAATTGGCTGACTACTTGATCTCGCTGGGATATTAGAAGAGTGCAGGACCAGTCGTATAGGAACACAATTGAGACAGATCATCTACTGAGTTTCATGCTCCTTTTAGGTGGATTGTAGGTCACACGGTCCACGGAGGCTTGGTCATCAACCGGTCAAGAAACTCCGATCAATTTTCTGTAGCCTAAACCTGTAGTATTTTTCGAGGAAGAACGTGAACAACATCTTTTGCTGGTACCACCACTAAAGATTTTGCTATTCACAAATCGGTGGCGCAATTGCTGCCACTATGCCAAATAAGCCAATGCTATATTGGACTTGAGGCTCGCTTCAAGAAACCCATGAGAGAATCCAGTATTTTTCACTTAGCACACTTCTTGTCGCAAACCACTTGCAACGATTAAAAAAATTTCGTTTGCGCTGTTCAGAATATTATATATGGTGCTAGAATGTTTAAGGTTTCATAGTGACTCTGCCATGTTTGATGTGAAGAACGGGGTAGTGTGTTTCCGATCCTGAAATGGCACAGAAGATCAGAAAGGAGCTTATATTAATCTAGAGTCGAGTGAGTGAAACGAAAGCTAAATCACATGGAATACATCATGTTCCCCGATCATTCGACATTGCCCTCACCACCTTATTGTTTTACATGACCGTCAGATCGTGAGAGTCAAACGTAGTCAACGTACGCGATGAATTTACTTGAAGCTCCAGTGATATGCCGTCTTGACACTGTAGCACGAGATTCGAAAGCACATGTTCACATGATTCGCTTGAAAACTGGCTAAAGACTTTCTCGGCGAATCTACGTGCCCATAATCCCGTGTTGAGTCAAAATATGGCTAGTTTCTGCTTCACTAAGGGGTGCTCGTCCAATTTCAATTGTGAGATGAATGTATCAAAGTCAAGCTCAAACAAACAACAATAGAACTGTCGGAACTGATACGAATTTATGCTACAAGATTTTCGATAACAAACGATGTTTTGCAAACCATGGCATTTTTATCCGCCAACAAGCTGCCTCAAGTCAAGCTTCTGTTTATGTCACGTGGCATGGCTGAGTTTAGCCAGCGCACGCTGGCGTGCGCACGGCACTGATGCAAACTTTTCCAGAGATGGGGATTCCCCCCTTCTTCTTCTTCTTTAAGGATTCTGAACCTAGTGTGACTCAGACATCCTAAGTATAGTATATATACTTGAATCTACTTGAATTATATCTGAAAGTTTATTATCGTAAGGAGGTCAAAATTGGCTTTATGTCTGGGGTTTCCCAAATTTCATATTCGGGTTTCTGACGTGGATACAGTAGATCCGATAAACATGATGTAAGATGCGGTGAGGTGCCCTAATCATGAGTGAGATTCAAGTTTTTGAAAATACGAAATGATCGACTTGTTCGAAATAAACCCAATTGAGCCTGACTCTTTCGAACAATACCTGTGAAAACTTCGCTTGAATGCTCATATTTTGCTGGACTCTTGCCCAACGTACGCAAATAGAGACGCTCACGCAACAAATTTTATGAAATTTTTCAATCATGATCAATAATCATCTAATTGAGCCGAAACCAAAACTGATTCAGGCGTTCATTTTTTCGCAGCCAGATCAAGATTATACGAAAGCACAATGCGCGATTCCACACATATTATTCTTCCCGACACTGCCAATTGAAACCGCGCCCATGCGTCACGTGACATAGTATGAAACCTAGCTGATGCGATTGGTCAATTTTCTCCCGCGCCTGCGCACACCAACCTCAATTCTATAGGCATTTTGCTATCATTAACTGTATACATCAATAAATACAACACATAGCATGTTCAGAGCCACAACCAACACAGCGAGGGCAAATTTCAGACGCTTCTACGCCTCAGGCGCTCACCATGAGGCACCTGCAAGCACACAAACGGAGATTGACGTGACGAAAGTGTTTGGCATGGCGGTCTTGGCTGGAATCTCGTTATATTTCTACCGCAGCTCGGACGGGCCCGTGGTGGAGACGTCATATTACAAGCAGTTGGAAAACCGTGACCAGATGCGCAGCGAAGCTTACTTGAAGCAGTACAAGACGTCTTTTATCAAGACTTTTATCAAAGACAAAGGTGGTATTGGCCAGAGGCATTTGAGGGGCCCCGCACAGTCTGCTATTCCACAGACATTCATTCATTCTCACTCGCCGTTTGGCAACCAGTTTGGCGCAGGCATAAAGACGGACAAGTTGGGCCCAAGAAAGGAGAGAGTCAAGTACTTTGCCCCGTTGGAGAACTAAACCCTTTGACTTCTACATGTGTTTCGTTACTACTCATAACAGGCATTTCGGGTAGTTCATGAGACCCAGGATTTTCACATGAGACGCTGTTGCCTATTCATTGCAACGTAGGGCTAGAACTGACTGGCTTTGTTGAGCCGTTGGGCGCTCGTCTCACCCGCACTGTCGTGCACTTGCATTCATCATAGAGGGGCCGTTGCCCTTTCTTTTGCTTCACGTTTATATTCATAATACACGAAAGAGAAAACAGAATCTAGCAGGATATAGAAGTGAATCGTAAAACTCCTTGCATGTTGGGCCACTGAAGAGATACGCGAGATTCTTGCGGTCATACTCTCAATGTATAGTACACTACTGGTTCTTCCGCGACTTGTCACCCTGTCATCAAAAACACACCTCTCACATGAGTTCATTTCGCAATTAAAACCACAAAAAAATGGCCAAGATTGAATGGAACGTGATCGTGTTTGACAAGCCAGGCACTGATAGAACCAGCGTGCGCCCACAACACGTGGCAGCAATTCCAGCCACCGTCAACGAAGGTATTGTTACCTCTGTCGGGGCCATTTATAAGGATGAATCAAAGACCCAGTTTGCGGGCTCGACTTTCCACATGATGGCTGAGTCGAAAGAAGAGATTCTCGAATTCTTGAAAAAAGATATCTACTACGAGTCTGGAATTTGGGATATAGACGGTGTCATTGCTCATCCAGTGGGAATCGCGGCAAGGGTAGGAAAGGCCATGCCGGGGGTAAACAAAATCTAATCTGGTGGAATGGTAAATTTTCAAATACATGAAGATCTAGCGCAGGCTGGTTTCGTTTTCCTTTTTTTTTACAATGTACTGAATACAATTGCCGAACACGCCGTTTTTTCCGATCGTGCCAGAGACATTGATCTCAGGCCCTTCGATTGTATTTTGGTGATTATCGACAAGAATTACGAAAAGTTGAATACCATAGAAATTTATTGGACTCGATGTGCGGCTGACGGCGTCGGCCTGAGATTACATTAACCTCCGAGGCTTGAGCTACGCCACCACAAACAATGAATAAGCTAAAAATGGTTCCACCAACTCGAGTACACCCTAAAGCTCATATGCTTGCGAGTTGCTTCTTGTTTTTCGAATGGTGTCATTGAAGCCTTCATTACAGCAATCTCGCCAGGTCGCATCGGCTATCTCTCTCTGGGTGTAAATTGAGATAACACAAACCAGCATGTAGTTATTTATCCGTATGCTAGACACAACACTCGAAAGGAGCAGTTCAAAAAGCCTAGGTCATGACTTGGTGTTGATATACTTCCCTGAAGTTCTACGTCATTCCATGACGAAAGTTATTCCTGCTTATTGCTCGATCGTGTTGCCCTTTTCTATTTACGTTGTTCTATCGAATATACAGAGGGGGATCCTAGGTCATCTCAGTAACTATATAGGCTCAAACCCATCCATAACGGGAAAAGGAAAAGCTCAGCCCCGACCCGTGCCCGGTGGCCAATTTCTAAAACCCTCCGCATCCCCCCAACACGCTAAATAACCCTAAAGAAAACCTGTAAAATTCATTCTTCTAAGACCTCGCGCTAGAAGCTCCTCACTCCGCGTCCTATCTGAATTTCAACCCCGCTATAGCCACAGATCCGTGGGCCCGCTTTGCCGTCTAGCTCATCAATCGTCGCATCTTTTCGCTAAACCATTGATCACGGAAAGCGCAGCCAAATCGACAATCCTACTACTTTGCATTAAAGCCAGCCGTGAGGTCCGAGACCCGTGCTGGGCCCTCATCATCCCACGAACCCCACATCCCTGCCTTACTCTAGCCTTTTCTTGATTTCTTAGAAGAATTTGATTCAGTCAGATTGATGAAATAAGAAGAAGCTATATTCTATGGTTAATTTAACGGCCATGGCGCGAATTTCATTGATCAATGGGCAGTTGTTGCAGACTTGGCAGGTGAGACGATTGAGACGTACAACTATCATTTCTCATACATATACATGAAAGAAAGCTGTTTAAAAAACTATGATTCCTCGTTTTAAACGACCCTCCTGTGAGGCAAAATCCAAAGAGTCTATGTATAGCGTACCGTTTGTTCCCGTATTCCCGCCCGCCTTCTACTACGGCACTCTTTCGAAGGCTTGATAATGGCAAAATTTATCATTAGCCGCAATATCACCGGGCAAGTGAAAACAATCGGGACTGTTTCAGATTTGGTTATAAGTGAAACTCCGAAAACAGCCGAGAGAGAAAAAAAAAAAGAAATTTCCGTTTGACGTAAAAAGCCCGTTAAAAGACTAAGAAATGCAATCAAGTTTGACCAATAAACTACGCTAAAAAAGAGAGAAACAGAAGAAATAAGAACGAAATCGAAACTATATAATGAAAACCACGAATTTGTGGTTTCTCTTTTCTCTTCTCGCTGTGGTATTAGCGGAAACTACTTACAGTCTTGGTACTTTATATATATCACGCACTGACGGTGTGATCACCAAGACGCCTTTGGTCTTGTCCAAAAAGGAACTTGTTGTTAGTGATGCAGCTCAGAATTTCTGGTATGGAAGCGATGGAACGTTGAATCTGTTGGACGAGACGGAATCATACATTGACGTGAACGATGAAGGAAAACTTGTGGAGACAAATTTACCACATAGCGGATTCTATTTGAATTTTGGCTCTGAGCATCCTTTCAAGAAAGAGCTTGCTTACTTTGGCGCAACAAACTTCCAGCTCTGCGGAAATGGGCTGATTGGGCATAAAAGTGATTGCCAAGGTGCACGGGAAGTCCTGATCACATTTGAAGTGACCTTTCTCGACGCCTGAGATTGTATTTCCAAGGAACAATGAGGCGAAGTTTTCTTAATTTGGGAATAATGACTGGAAATATATCGATTTTTGCTCAGCATTGATTATGGAGTGAAAAATCGTGAGTCATTGTTTTTCGAATTTTCCTATACTGGGCCAATAATCGACTGTACTTTTTTGAAAAGCTTTATAATTTCTATTTCCGAGGAATTCAGTCGATAAACTGAGATGATCATTGAATTTTGACAATAAACTTTTACAAACCTATATATGAACTAAACGGTGGCTGTGTCATTGCCCGCATTGACATCTCCACCCACGTTGTATGCACCCGTGTCAGGGGTCAAAGGTACAACTTTGGAGGTAATTAGCGACATGATAACTTCCAAAGCACCCATTTGCTCCCCAAGGCCCCACCATCCGTCCCAACCATCAGCTGCCCAATTGTAACCACATGTAGAACTGCCATCGCCAGAACAAGATTGCGCAGCGGCTTTTGCACTGGGCTTCAACCAACCATTAAGGATCCTTTTTCTGATTTGTGGAATCAAAGCGGCCGTTAATCCAAGGCACCGCGAAAAAAGCGAACGAAATGACCGCTGGTCATTGTTACACCTGCCTACCGTGGAACACGTAGTTTCCGTCATGATTGTGCCATTGAAGAAATAACTGCTGGCATTAGCAAATTTCAATGTGGCCTCTTTCCATTTCCGCTCACCCGTTGCATTGTACAAGTAAGCTGAGCCTGATAGAAATATACCATATGTGTACGACCACTGCCAAGAGGTCAACTGCGTGCAGTTTGTGCCTTCCGTGGCCCCGTCATGGAGATGCCATACCACATCACTAGTATCAATGAGCCCAATGGCTAACATCCATTCCCATACTTTTTCTGCCACATCCAAGTAAAACTGTTCTCCCGTGAACCTATACAAGCGAGCCGCAAGCAGGAATAGTGATCCGTTTGAAATTGAGTTCTTGTAATAATAGCCATTCAAGTAAGTAAATATTTGCCATTTGAGCCCACCACCACAAGTTGATGTGTTCCATCTATTATTCATGGTGTTGAACAAAGCTTGAGTGAAAAAGAGCCAGCTATGGTCTTCCGGGTTGGTGAAATTGCGTTCGACAGCTTGCATAAGTGCCAAGCCCCAAACACCCTGGTCATCATTTCCCTCTGTGACCGTTTGGTTCTCAGGCATGTAATTGTTGAATTCGCCCCGTTGTGCGTACATGGCATCAAACAAGATCTGGCTGAAGGTTTCATTATCCTTTGCGCAAAATGCCCAATAATCCACCCAGCCACCGAATACTTCGCCCGCATGCCACCAATAGTAAGGGAACCCAAACATTCCTACGGTCCCGCCGTACTTTATTCCTTCGTAGTAATCCATTTGGCCTTGCACGATTTCTTTGGCTGCTGCACATATGGAGGCATTAGAGTATACATCAAGCAAGAGGCTTCTTGCAGAGCCGGCCAAAACAAGAATCCCACTCAAGTAGAGTGCGAGTCTCATTGCAAACGTATGAATTATTTAAATAATCGAAAAACTGTGGGCTTCAAATTGACAGAAAGAGATGCTTAAGAAAAGGAAGAAAATTTTATCCTTTTTAGTGGTTCAGGATTCACAGGTGAGAATTACGACAAGAAAAATACAGCACTTCACGAATTGTTCTTGATGAGAGTTCTTCTTGGCAAGCTATACACAGAGAGATTCCGAGCAGATTCTCAACTTCAAACACTTCTTAATCTCTGCATATTCCCACTCACCACGAAGTGTCTGTTTGGCAGATGTTTGCATTCCGCATAGTCCAGGATGTGTAGCCCTGGGCAAGCGGCACGTGTCCACTTACGCACAACTAAGTTTATCTGCACACTTTGGCTGCGTCAAATATGCGGAGTGTGTATATGGTCTCACAATTATGCATGAATTGGTACATGTGTTTCGATACAACGCCCATCACGTGAGTGGCATATGGTTTCCAGGTGCCACTGGGAGAGGGGGATCTAGACGGTTTTTGATATTTGCCGATTGGAGAAACCTTGTGCGTGATGCACCAAACATGGGTCAATGTTTCATAGGTGAAAAGACTGTAGAGCGGCCGGATGTCTCTGGCACCACTGGGCTCTTATTCACCCAGAGATTGTCTATGAAAGGTAGTTCACTTAACCACATTATCAACTGATTATACTCAGCTAGTGCCCTGGCTTACATGTGACTCTGACAGATAGTCGCGTTGCATGCTGTGTCATGGAACTGGAATGTACAACAATTAGCGGGGCAGTTCACAAAAAGGGGCTTGCAAGTGTCCACCTCGAATTACATCAAACGGCACATGTTTTCATGTCGCCATTTACCAGAATTTTGATTGACTCAGTTTCTACGAGTTGAATCAGGTTTTTCAACAAACGAAAGAAGAAGAAAGAAATCATCTCTACCTTTCATTTTCTTAGCCACCGCGCTCTTCTTCAACTCAACCTTACGAGTGTAAAGTGTTTCATCAGGCCTTGCTGCTCTTGACGGTTTTAATGAGTATATTTATTATCCTCTTTATTGCTTGACATAGCGGATTAAGGACTGGTTTGCTTGGCAAAAAAAGATGTAATATTCGATCACATCGTCTCGAATACCTATTTGACTTGAAGTGTTATGTTAGCTACTACTTCACTGAATTGTATTGTGTGTCTGAATAGCACTTCCACTCTTAAATCAAGCAAACGTCGCATAAAAAGGCTGGAGCGCGCAGTCATGAGTGCTCACAACCGAGACAATTGCACGAGGAGAAGTCGCGTATTGTAGCTTCGAATCTGTACTTTTCTTTGTGT
The DNA here is from genome assembly GCA_009746055.1 of Metschnikowia pulcherrima. Lineage (NCBI taxonomy): Eukaryota > Fungi > Ascomycota > Pichiomycetes > Serinales > Metschnikowiaceae > Metschnikowia > Metschnikowia pulcherrima. Next base: position 797,715 of record VFXK01000010.1, read on the forward strand.
CTTTTAGGGATCAAAAAAGCATCTTGTATAAGAATCAAGATCATGATCACAGGCACAGCGCGTCTGACCACTTTTTTGTTGAGCAGGCGGCCTAATAATGACGATATTATTTCGTTGGACACTAAACTGCAGGCCGACCCAGCTCCATTCTGGGTGGACGCACAAACAAAAACGGAGGAGCGTTCCATTTTTCTTGAATGAAACTGTTTGCCTTAAATGATGTGCTGCACCCTATTGAAGGTGTAATTTGGCTATTTTCGTGAAAAGAACTCGAAAACTTTAGATCAGTAGCAAAACCTATTCGAGCGTGCAACAATGGGTGATGTTATAAAGACGAAAACTTTGATCTGAAAAGAAAAAAATCAAAATCTTGGTTCACAAAAGAAAAAAAAGTATTTTTCAAACCATTTTGCATCTGGGATTGTCGAGGCAAGCTTGCTGAAAGCCTTTGATCTTGGCCGCACGCAACACGCTGCTTCGCGCGGTTCAGTTCCAAATCAAACTTGAAGAGGAATTCCAGTTCCAAACGCCGAAGCAATTTATCTTCCATGAAATTGCAGCATTCCTTATCTTGGGCCTAGTCGGAAACATAACTAGATTACAAAAGCTTAAACGAGGCCAAATGTTTTGTCTTTGACTGCATGCATAGCAAGCTGTGGGATCAGTTTCTAGATTTCATGATTAACAGTGCCCAAAATGATAGGCTATTGAGATGAAACTTGAATAAGTATCAGGAGAGCTAAAAATTACATTCCCTTCCACTCGAAAAGGCAATTAAACAAGAAATATCATGTAATTTTTACCACAAACACTCATCGCTGATCAAATGTGTGAATGTAAAACAATCTGAAGGAACGGATAATGAAACGATACGCAAACCAAATCCAAAATTTCATACTTCGTGATGGGTTCCAATAGTAAATTTGATAGCAGCGGAACTCAATATAGAAATTTCGAAGCCCTTTCGGAAACACAACAATACGCCGCCTTGTGGCAATGTACAAGTTTCACATCAACTGAAACACAATATCTTCTCCTTTTTTATTTCTCAAACTGGCTTTTGAATCTGGCTGCGACCTTATGACACCAACACAATTCCGACAACAGCGCCAAACTTTAGGGTTTGATGCCTTGATGGGTACAAAGGCTGTATATTTCTGCTGTTCTTTCCACATTAACTTTGATACTTTGACCATGGTACTTGTAAAGTATATCTTCTGCTCAGCAGTTGCGATTGCTGGAGCTTGCCTTGACTTGGGGTATTTTTATATGCGCACGCTTCACGATGAGCCAGCACAATTGAAGACTTTATTTGTGGCCAACAAATACCTATTTGCCGATGAAAGAATCACCCCTTTTGAAATCAATCAAAATGGACATATAGCACGAGCCAGAAGTATGTCGTTTTTGAGCGTGGATGAGTTGGGACACTTGAGGCTCCTGCCAAAGCCCGACTTGGATCTTGGGTTGAGAAGCCACAACGCACTTTCGGCTAAAGCAAGCTCTTATTTGGTTTACCGGGAAAGTGAACTATTCTATCTTTGTGCCGACCACCTGTTGGAAGTGACAAATAGTTGCGATGGCGCACGGGAAGTCGTGATAATCTACAAAACATCCGACTAATTTCTATACTAAGAACGACTGTTTGCCATATTTTAAGCTGCTGTATTGAGTGCGGCGCCAAAAATTACTCTTGTCCAATGAAGAGAAATTTATTGCAAGATGAACAGTGCCTATTTTTGAAAGTGGTTGGAGAGAAGTAAGATTAAGCGCCGTGCCCTCGGATACACTCGTGTTGATACAAACAAATAGCCCTTTTTGTAATCTTTTATCTCAATAAAAACGCACAACTCAAATTTATATAGTATCCTCACTCCAGCACCCAGAGCCACTACAAAGCAAGAGCAAGTGAGTAATCTAGAAGACTTCTTCTTGCGAGGGCTGAGGCCCTTAGGGCCGGCCAGACCCCGTCGGCCAAGGAACGCGAGTCATTTTTCATAATACCAACTGTTGCTCTTGAAAGAGGTTATTGGTCTCCACTCAAATCGTGAAGTAAGCTTTGCGATGCTAAAAGGGGTTTGCCAAAAAAAATATAGTGAAATTACCCCGCACTTGTCGAGTCATATATGAGTGGGTGCTATCTCCTCCATATGTGAGTTTAATAAAACATTGACTACTTAATCGAAAGACTGATACGGTATAATTTTTATGACACACTTTAGATTTTGAAGATGAGTTTATCGGTGAGAGTTTATTGCACTTTTTTGATGTTGACGATTGGCGTCAAAGCCATAGATGACGAAACTTTGAGTTTGGTTCGAACTTCCTTTCAGGCCCTGAACGAGTACTGGAAAAGCTTTTCGAATAACCGCAAAAGCCGGATTGGACCAAATTTGCACGTGGAGAACGTTTCAGAAGAGTATCATCTATACAGTCAAAGCGTGGAGCAGCAAACGTTCACTTTAGTTGTTCCAGAAAATAACTCTGGGCGAGATTTGGCTATATTTATGAAACAAGAAGCTTCCAGCTGCCATCAAAGACTTGGTTTTGAGTCGGCATCGACATTAATGAGTTTTGGCGTTTCCTCTGCGGTTAAATACGATCGCTTTGGGGATGCCAAAGCTTCTGCACTATATGTAACCAGAAATGGACAAGACTTGGACATTGTGCATCCTGGTATGCTCTGGGCCGGCCTCTATCGAGATGGCCTATTGGTAAATTCCACGCAACCCCCTGCGTATTTTTTGTCTGGTCCAGAGGGATTCATCAGTCGAATTACACAGGTCCTTGGAATTCAACTCCGGGGCTTCAGCACAAAATGGAAACCGAGACAAGGAGATATCTTGCTTGTGACATGGGCCGATCTAGCTGTTAGAATGTCGAGAATCATTGATATCGCAATGCTTGTTGCAGCAGAAAGTGAAGTCCCATTATCTCAGATCGCGTACAATCTCAAGCCATACCTCAACCTTGAAAGGGCTAAAGAAAATATACTCGTGGCAATCCGCATCTCATGACTTGATGATTGTTAGGTGTGCGTTTCAATATCGATTTGAACTAGCCGCCTACAAGTCCAAGCTGACTTCTAAACATGAGATCTGGACCATATGATTTCTCTGAGTGCGGCATGATTATTGGTTTGAGTCATGAAGGTTGCTTTCTCTAAAGTTTAGTAAACCACACGGTCGTTCTTGATTGCAGATTTAGACCATGAAGCTATGATATCGCAATCTTGTTTGACTTTTTGTATTTCATTTCAATCCCGTACCATTTAACATGCATGTACCTGTAGGGACGTATGTGTGGCCGACCATACGGTGCATGACCCTAGATGTCGAAACCTGTGGTATTTTTGTCCACGAGAATACATGATTTCTTTGAGGTGAACACGAACGGGCGCAACTGCGCCTCAGAATTACATGTGATACTCGGTAAGGTACCCTAGGAACCTGGTGTGCCATCTACACTATGAGTGATAAGATACCAAAATGATGTAATTTCTCTCTTGTTTTGTGAAATACTGACGTAATCCCGATTGAATCTACCAATGGCTGATAAGTATTTCGTACCTGCCAGATATTAATTGGAACCCCATTTATCTAGTAAACCGAGCCTGGCTTCTCAGTATCACAAGTTGAAGGAGGTTGCCCGACTTAGTTGTTGGGAAAGTCCTCTTGGCCGACTGCGGCAAAAAAGACTTGGCAACTCACGTACGTTCAAGCCTCGTGAAAAGCAGCTCGGGCAAATAAATTACTTTGAAACAGCGTCATAGGATCACCAATTAGATTATGATAGCATTCCTTGTAATATACTATGTCTTGTCATTACTCAAGTGTGGTCATCCGCATCGACCAACCGATGAAATTGCACTGCTATAACACCCCGCTGCACTTCATTGATTCACTTCCCCCCATAGTCCTTAGAATATCAAACGTATGAGGGTTTGGGCTGTTTCCAGTATTGAAGTACAGCTGTATTCGCAACCAAGTAGGTGAGTACAGCTCAGTGGTTACACAATAGTAATCTGCTACAGCCTGCTACAGGTCGTTGCTGGAATGATGATGTCAGCTTGTTTTGCCAAAGAAATGGTCTGAAGAAAAAACTCAGGTTTTCGTTTGGCGCCAATGGCCACCAAAGATGGGCTTTCATACAGTTGTGCTATAACATCAAAGAGGATTAATCGATCAAAAGTTAAGATGCGCAAAAGATTGGGTTGGTACGGATACAGGAAACAGACGCGTTTCACTCAGACTTCACGCTTTCAAGTAAGTATTAACAGAGGCTCTTATAATAACGCGATAAACTTACCGACAGAGACGTGTTTTTAGTAATATCAACGTGAGGAGCTATAACGGTCTCAAGCGTGGAAAAAATTCTTTAAATCAAACTTGTCGTTAAGCAATTTCTGCAGTGTCAAGCTGAAAGACGAGTTTATCATCTTTATGGTTAAATTAAGTCTCAAGACGGAAGCTAAACTCTCCGAATCATTCTACAAGATATTCAGTAGTCACTGATTCAGTGACATCAGGCATTGGAGGTTAGTTTATGAAGATAGTCAGGAATCAAAAAATGTATATAAAAATAGTCCTTTCAAATGAACTCAGGGATCTGTCTAAGTCAACAGTACTATGTGGAAATAGCACTTTTTATAACCAGAGACCGTGCTTCAGAAAAACCACGTGAGCGAGGTAGCACATGATTATGCTCACGTGATCTGTATCTTCGTCCTGCATGCGAGCGAGCCTCAGAGAGAGGGCTCGGCCGATCCGTTAGTAGCTCTAAAATGTGGCTCACAACAGCCACGGTGGCAAAAATAAGATCACGACATCACAAAATTTAGTGGCGTCAGTAGATTACGTCACCGAGCGCATAAGGGAGAAGAGTTGCGCGGCCGAGGCCAGTGCCCCCATTTGCCATTCATATATATCTAGCCAGCACAACTATTTGTACCAAATACTCCTCTATTCTGATTGCACTGTCCAGTCATGTCTAATTACATAGTTCCTCGGGAATCCTTTCGAAACAAAGTATTAGTTGGAACGTTTCTAGCCCTTGTTTCTTTCCCTCGGGCATACTCCACATTAAATGACGTGTTGTACCCTATTTGCATGACGATATGTCAGACGATGCTCATAGGGTGTGGCATGCTGCCCTCCAGCCTTGAAAGCCTGTTATATGCCCACAAAGCGGCGGGACCCGTTAGTCCTTATTATGTGTTATTACTCAAACAACTGGTTTTACAGGAACAAGTCATGGAGTTAAAGCTGACCTCACTTCTCCATTTCTCTTGGGTAACAATTCTTCAGATTTTGCGTGCTACAGGGATCGTTAATGACACACTGTACATGTTTCAGACGGCGGTACAGATGACTGCCTCTGAGTCGTACCAGCTCACAATCATCTCTTACGAAGTATTACAGGTCCTTCTCCTGACATGGTACATGAGCAGAGCGATATATTCTTGCACGTTCGAGACTCTTTGGGCTGCACAACCCTCGAGTGAGCGTGCGCCCAAAACTAGAGGGTATTTTGGGCTCAGGTTTCTTAGCAGCATATTGATCATGATAGGATCGATTGTTTACTTTGAACCTTCAAAGACAGTCGTGACTTTCGTTCCCACAGCCGTCGGCGGCCTTTATAAGACTACAACGTCGATTGGACTTTGGCTCGTGTGGAGCGCACTAGGCATGCTAGGTCTTCAAGGTAAGACTCGCCGGTTCTTGGGTATTGACCTCAAACCATACGAGCTCTCTGACATCGACTTCCGGTCTCGCCTGTATCTAGTCGCCTCTTTAGCTCCTCATCTCCGCCGTGCCCGCTATTACAACGGCGCCCGGCTTCATCGGGCTATTAGACAAGCACTGGTTGGCAAAGAGTGGCCCGAGCGCTCGAAATTCGAAACTTGCCGGACGAAAATGAAGACTTTCAAGCATGGATTTGAGTTTTTGGCATGGTTTCTAGAGTGGGATATGCCCAAAGAGGTCATATCCCAGGCGACGGAGGACTCCGTTACTGTCGCACTTAATCTTCCTAAGGCCACAAGTTACGACGCAGCATGTGGCATTTTCCAGGCCTTGGATTCTCTACCTTACTTATACTTTGATTTTCCACGAGTTTTTAACATGCTTGTCACTGAAGGTGCCTTGTCACATCCTCCCATTGCCCACGCCTTGATCGACCATTACACGCAATATCCATCTTATTTTCAATTCCTCAAGGCTCTAGACAGGAAGTGGTGGCAAATATCACAGCTTGTTGAAGGCCACCCCGCCAAACGCGCCAATCGATACGCGTTTCAAGAACCCTCAGCGACAACCACTGCCGGCTCAAGCTCCGAAGTGGCTGAAGGATTTCCCGCAGTTGAAGCAGACAAGGCGCTTCTTAAGTCATCTAATCGCTCACTAATTTTTTTACAGCCGCTGAACTTTGCCACATTTGCATTCTGGCACCTCACCGGCGAGATGTCTTTCATATCAGAAGACCTAGTTACACATCTCGGGCTTTTGCCAGTACTGACAGGCTACACTGTTGAACTTCAGGCTGGTGGCCCAGACCGCATCCACATTGTCGAGCAAATAGTGAAACTCGACTTTCAAGTCCCGGGAGTAACAGGTGCATTCAGCCATGAATTTGTTGTCCTCAAATACCCGGTTGCTCCGATAACACTTGGTGGAGACTTTTTTGTAAAATACAACTTTGGGTACGATCGTGGTGTCCGCAGAATGCCCGATTCGACAGTGATTCCAATAGTGAGCAATGTGGTGCTTGCGAAGCGGGCTCAAACAGATCCTGTGCTCGACTACTCTGCAGACGTGGCTACATGTCCATCTTATTTGATCTTGAACCGAAGACGTGTCATGTGAGTGATACATTTCCTTTGAATAGTCAAAAGTCTTTGAGAAGCACCTGTTGAAATCAACGGCTATCCAAGCGCCGTCGTACTTGCATTGCGTATCAAACGATTATTATGAAACGTGCAACAAGGATGATTAATGTGAGTGTCAGGTTATCCAAGGTGTATACGCCCTATCACATTGCCGAAGATTGGGTATGGTGATCGGAGCAGGCGCGAAAAGAATCAATAAGTTTTACTGGCTTCCAAAAACGACGAAAAAAGGCAATTTGCCGTGGTCGGGGCTATTGTTGTTGTGTGATTATATAATCTGGTCCAGCCGTTGAATTCATGAACTCTGATCTTAAATCCTAGAAATCGCGTCAGTGACGATAACGTACATGAATTACCAGCGCAAATTGAAGGCCAAAAATCGGCTCTCGTCACTGGGTGACTTGGTGGAAGAAAAAAAGCTAGTGATTTACATGGGAACAGGTGGGTATATCCGACAGGCGCAGGCGCAAGATCTATGCACAGCCGTGAGCCTTCAGCGATTTGAAGCATTTCAGCGCTTCCCAAATAGGAACACTTTAGCGTCTGGTGTGAGGTCTATCCCAAAGTGGAATGTCAATGCGCGGGGCTCGAACTTTCTAGTCTTGGCAGCAACGATACCTGTACAGGCTTAGACTGCCGAAGAGTGCGTCTACGAAGATCGCCAGTCATGAGTGCATATACGCGTGCCGCCAATTTCACATTGGGTCACTTTGAGCAAAACAGCAACATGGACTCTCGCTAAGCCCGTGGGCCAAAACTACTCGCCTGCTTTTCATTGCTCTGAATTGCATCTGCTGGCAATTTTAAAACGCGAGAAGAGATAGATCTTTCGATTACCAGATACATTGAAAAAATTTTGCTGACTTGAGACGCCGAGCAATTCCTCATAGTAATCAGCTCTCCCTATGTCAGATTGCCATAGATTTGTAGCATCTGGTTACAAGGACTTAGGAGCACAAATTTCCGTTGCAGCACGCAGCGCAATATTCCGTTGAAGTCAGGCGTTCAATTTCTTGCAGCCTAGGCCGGCCACACTCAGGCCTGACTAATAGAATGGCAGTATATAAGTCTTACCTCTCAGAACATGAAACCGTCTTTTTCTTACATTCTTACAATAAAAAACGCAATCTCCTTTTTCGGGTATAGATTGGTTGCACGTGATCAAGTGAAACACTTTGAATAAGCATGAGCACGACCAATACTTCCAACACTAATCTCGGCGACCTGACCTTGGCCGGGTCCAAAAAAGGTAGTTACGACACCGACTATGAAGGTCTTGACTCTCAAGTGCAAGCCGAGATCCGGAAGTTGGCACGGCATGTGAGCAGGGGCACCGCTCCAGGGGTGTCTGAGGACCTTTACTTAGCAAGGACCAAGCCGGATGTCGACGTGCCTGGGTGCAGCCCCTTTGCGGGTAACTTGGACCCAAGATTGGACCCTAATGCTAGTGCATTCGACACGAGCTTTTGGATTGAGAATTTGCAAAAGTTGGCCTACAGTGACACGGACTATTACAAGCCTTCATCCCTCGGCTTAGTGTACAAGGACTTGCGCACCTATGGCCAGGATTCCGGGGCGGACTACCAGTCCAATTTCGGCAACACGCTTTTCAAAGCGGCGGCTAGCTTTTTGCAGCACTTCAGAAAACAAGATCCGGCGTCGCAAGTGGATATCTTGAAACCCATGGACGGCATCATCCGGCTGGGCAAAGTCACTGTCGTGTTGGGTCGGCCAGGTGCAGGATGTACCACGTTCCTCAAGACGATTGCTGCACAGACGTATGGCTTCCACGTCGACAAAAAGTCTGTTATTTCGTATGACGGATTGCTGCCCGAAGAGATCGAACGCAATTTCCGTGGTGAGGTTGTGCACTGTGCAGAAACAGAGGCTCATTTCCCTCACATGTCTGTGGGTGACACCTTGACGTTTGCAGCCAGGATGCGCACGCCTCAGAACCGGCCATTGGGGGTGTCTAGAGAAACGTATGCCCGGCATATGGCAGACGTGGCCATGGCAACTTTTGGCTTGTCACACACGAGAAATTCAAAAGTTGGCAACGACTATATCAGGGGCGTTTCTGGCGGCGAAAGAAAACGTGTTTCGATCGCTGAAGTATATTTGGCCCAGGCCCGTGTGCAGTGCTGGGACAATCTGACGCGAGGCTTGGATTCAGCCACTGCGCTCGAATTTGTGCGGGCGTTGAAGACTTCGGCGCAGGTATCGAGACTGACTTCTTTGGTGGCTATATATCAATGCTCGCAAGATGCATATGATTTATTTGACGACGTTGTGTTGCTCTATGAGGGCTACCAGATTTATTATGGCAGCGCCAGGGAGGCAAAACAGTACTTTGTTGACATGGGCTTTTACTGTCCACCGCGCCAAACCACTGCAGACTTTTTAACCTCCTTGACAAATCCCATGGAGCGTGAGGTGCAAGAAGGATGTGAGAATGTTGTGCCGCGCACGCCAAAAGAATTCAGCGACCGCTGGAATGATTCGATCGAAAGAGCAAAAGTTGTGGCTATCATCGACAGCGAGTTGAAGGATGGCAAGGTCGCGGCCAAGAGACTTGAATTCTGGCAGCATTACAACGCTCGCCAGGCCACCTCGTCAAGAGCCAAGTCTCCCTTTACGGTGTCTTTTTCGATGCAAGTGAAGTACCTCATGGGACGAAACTTCTTGCGTACCAAGGGTGACCCTTCGGTGACGCTTTTCACGGTGATCGGCAATTCGGTGATGGCTATCATTATTGGGTCTTTGTTTATTGGTTTGAAGAAGAACACCGATGCATTCTTCGCCCGCACGGCAGTGTTGTTCTTTGCAGTTTTGTTCAACGCCTTTTCGTCCTTGTTGGAGATTCTTTCTCTCTATGAGGCAAGGCCCATTGTTGAGAAGCATAAGAAGTTTGCCTTCTACCATCCTGCAGCAGATGCATGTGCCTCTATCATCACTGAGCTTCCACCGAAAATCGCTACATGTCTCTTCTTCAACATCATATTGTACTTCATGATTCATTTGAGACGCACCCCAGGCCATTTCTTCTACTTTGTGTTGATGAACTTCATTGGCACATTGACCATGTCACATTTGTTTCGCACAATTGGTGCATTGACGAAGAATCTCGCTCTGGCAATGACTCCTGCCTCGGTGTTGTTGTTGGCATTGTCTATTTTCACTGGCTTTGTGATCCCTCCGCAACAGATCCTTGGCTGGTGTCACTGGATGTATTACCTCGATCCAATCGGGTATGTGTTTGAGGGCCTCGTTGCTAATGAGTTCCATGCTAGAGATTTTGAATGCTCACATTTTGTTCCCTCAGGAATGACCTATAACCAGTACGTCGGCACAAACAATCGAATCTGTTCAGTGAAAGGAAGTGAACCTGGTCTTTCGTATGTGAATGGCGATGCGTTCATCAGAGCCTCTTTTCTGTACAATAATTCTCGAAAGTGGAGAAATTTTGGCATTGTCATGGCGTTTGTGATTGTGTTTTTCTTCACATACATTATTGCTGTCGAGTATAACAAAGGTGCCATGCAGAAGGGCGAGGTGCTTGTCTTTCAACAATCGAGTTACAGAAAGCAGAGAAAACAGAGAAAAGATGTGGAGACCGGAGACCTCGAGAAAGTTGCGCCAGAGGAAGAGCTTGAGGTGCAGTCGGATCTTTCTCCCGATCAGAAGCTTAGGCCGCAGAATATTTTCCACTGGAGGAATTTGAAGTACGAGGTCAACATCAAAGGTGAGAAAAGAGTCATTTTGAATGATATAAATGGATGGGTCAAGCCGGGCCAGGTGACGGCATTGATGGGTGCGTCAGGCGCAGGCAAAACCACTCTTTTGAACGCGTTGTCTGACAGATTAACGAGTGGCACAATCACTGATGGCGTGCGAATGGTGAATGGGCGTCCACTAGACTCGTCATTCCAAAGGTCGATTGGGTATGTCCAGCAGCAAGATCTTCATTTGGAAACTTCCACGGTACGCGAAGCTTTACGGTTCTCGGCCTACCTCCGGCAGCCAGCGCTGGTGAGTAAAAGCAGCAAGGACAAATACGTGGAGCATGTTCTTGATCTCTTGGAGATGAGGGCGTATAGTGATGCCGTTGTGGGTGTCTCCGGTGAAGGCCTTAATGTTGAGCAAAGGAAGAGATTGACCATTGGCGTGGAGCTCGTTGCAAAACCAAAGTTATTGGTTTTTCTCGATGAGCCAACTTCGGGCTTGGATTCTCAAACAGCTTGGTCGATCTGCAAGTTGATTCGGAAATTGGCCAACCACGGGCAAGCCATTTTGTGTACGATTCATCAGCCATCTGCAATGTTGATGAAAGAGTTTGACCGTCTATTGTTCTTGCAGAGAGGTGGTCAGACGATCTACTTTGGTGACCTTGGCGAGAATTCGAAGGTGTTGATCGACTACTTTGAGCTGTATGGCGCGCCCAGGTGCCCACCAGATGCAAATCCTGCCGAATGGATGCTTGAAGTAATTGGGGCGGCACCAGGGTCACATGCGAACCAGGACTACCATGAAGTATGGAGGAATTCCAGGGAATATCAGGCTGTGTTGAGCGAGTTGGCCTCGATGGAGACAAATCTCTCCAAACTTCCCGTGGAAACCAATGCCGAAAACACGAAGTCGTATGCCGCCGGCTTTTTCACCCAATACATGTTGGTCACCAAGAGAGTGCTCGAGCAAAATTGGAGGAGCCCAGTCTACACCTATAACAAGTTGTTTTTGACCATCATCTCATCGCTTTTCAACGGGTTTGTATTTTTCAAGGCTACAAATTCTCAGCAGGGCTTGCAAAATCAGATGTTTTCTATCTTCATGTTCTTGCTCATATTTGAGACTTTGGTTGAACAGTACCTTCCGTACTTTGTTTCACAGCGGTCGCTCTACGAGGTGAGAGAGAGACCATCCAAGACGTTTTCATGGTTCGCTTTCATTACTGCCCAGATCACAGCAGAAATACCTTGGAATATCTTATGTGGCACTATTGGTTTCTTTTGCTGGTACTACCCGCTTGCTCTTTACAACAATGCAGCTCAAACTGACGCAGTGGCCTCCAGAGGCGCCACGATGTGGTTTGCACTTGTGCTTTTCTTCATCTACACTTCAACGATGGGGCAGTTGTGCATTTCCTTCATTGAGCTTGCACACAACGCGGCGAACTTGGCAAACTTGCTCTTCACCATGTGTCTTACGTTTTGCGGCGTTATCCTCTCGAAGGAAAGCATGCCCAAGTTCTGGTTGTTCATGTACAGGTGTAATCCATTCACCTACTTGGTGTCGGTAGTGTTATCTGTCGGTTTGGCGAACTCTTCGGTCGAATGTTCAGACTCGGAATTGTTGAACGTGGTTGCCCCAGCTGGCCAGACTTGTGTGGAGTATATGCGTGAGTATATGAACGAAAAAGGTGGCTATTTACTCTCTGAGCTGGCTACTGGGGCATGCAAGTTCTGCACCATGTCTTCTACGAATACATTTTTGGATGGAGTAAGTGCTAACTTTGAGACTAGATGGCGGGATATTGGCATTTTCATTGCCTATATCGGGTTCAACATGATGGCGACGGTCGTGTTGTACTACATGGCCAGGGTGCCAAAAGGCAGCCGGAGAAAGTGAATGGACTTCGACTTATATAAATTCGAACTTATAGACTGAAAAATGAATACTACAGTTGTTGACATTGAACATTTGCCGCTTGATCCCGCTTACTGTATGAAAAGTGTTACAGCCCGAAGTCTCTCAACATGGTATTTATTGGTAACTACGCAGCACCACTAGATAGTTGCAAGCACACGCATACTCTAACTGTACAAGTCATCTTCCTCGGCTTCATTTGCAAAGGCAGCAGCGCCAGTGCTGCTCTCGGCCTCACCGCCTTCGGAGAATCTGAAATTCGTGAACTGACCTCTCGAAGCTTGCAATTGCTGGGCGTATGACTCGTAGCGACGCAAGTCGGCATCGGATACAGAGCGCTTGGCAGTCTTCATGGCCTCCTCGAAATGCGATCTCAAGATGTAAGGCACAGGGTCCTCCTCCTCTTCCTCAGTCTTTGCCTTGTCAGTCATCTCGACATCCTCAGTCTGCTCCAGCTTGACGGCCTCGGCGGCTTCGGCGGCAGCCTTCGAGATCCTGATCTGAGCCTCAATAGAGTCCTTGATAGCAAACTTAGCTGCTCTCTGTACGATGTATAACAAATCAGCACCGGAAAAGCCGTGTGTAATCTTGGCGATTTCCTTCAAGTCCATGCCAGGCTCCAATGGAGTATTTCTCAATTGAGCCTCCAAGATCGACAATCTCGCGATCTCATCTGGCAATGGCACGTAAATCAACTGATCCAATCTACCTGGTCTCAACAACGCAGGGTCAATTTGATCGGGTCTGTTTGTAGCACCAATGACGAAGACGTTCTTCTTGGCATTCATACCGTCCATTTCAGTCAACAACTGATTGACAACTCTGTCAGAGGCGCCACCAGCGTCACCTCCGTTGGAGCCACCTCTAGCTTTCGCGATCGAGTCCAACTCGTCCAAAAAGACAACAGTTGGGGCAGCGGCTCTAGCTTTGTCAAAGATGTCACGGATGTTAGACTCCGACTCACCGTACCACATACTCAACAACTCTGGGCCTTTGACGGAAATGAAGTTTGCCGACACTTCTGTGGCAACGGCCTTGGCCAATAAAGTCTTACCGGTACCAGGAGGACCGTAAAACAAGACACCCTTGGAAGCAGCCAAACCAAACTTCTGGTATTGGTCTGGGTGCAACACTGGGTACTCGACAGTCTCCTTCAATTCGTTCTTGATGCCATCCAAGCCACCAATGTCATCCCAGGTGACGTTGACGTTTTCGACAACGGTCTCACGCAAAGCAGATGGGTTCGAGTTGCCTAAGGCGAAACGGAAGTTCTCCATAGTGACACCCAAGGAGTCCAAAATTTCAGCGTCGATGGTCTCCTCCTCCAAGTCAATGAGGTCCATTTTCTCACGAATCTGCTGCATAGCAGCTTCGGAACACAAGGATGCAATATCGGCACCGACGAAACCGTGAGTCTCAGAAGCAATCGCTTCCAAGTCCACATCCTCGGCCAACTTCATGTTCTTAGTGTGAATCTTGATGATCTCCAATCTGCCTGCGGCATCTGGAACACCGATGTCGACTTCTCTGTCAAAACGACCGAATCTTCTCAAGGCGGGGTCAATAGAGTTTGGTCTGTTAGTGGCGGCAATCACGACAACGTTCGAGCGGGCCTTCATACCATCCATTAACGTCAACAATTGCGACACAACACGTCTCTCGACCTCACCGTTAGTCTTGTCACGCTTAGGCGCAATAGAGTCGATCTCATCGATGAAGATGATCGAGGGAGAGTTCTTCTCGGCTTCCTCGAATGCCTTACGCAAGTTCGACTCGGACTCACCTGCCATTTTCGACATGATTTCTGGGCCATTGATCAAGAAAAAGAAAGCACCTGTCTCGTTTGCAACAGCACGTGCCATAATGGTCTTACCTGTGCCGGGAGGTCCGTACATCAAGATACCCTTTGGAGGCTTGATACCAATCAGTTTAAACAACTGTGGGTGTCTCAAGGGCAACTCAACCAACTCTCTGATCTGAGCCATCTGCTTTTTGCATCCACCAATGTCGTCGTAGCCCACCTCGTTCAAGTTGTTTTCCTCGTCCTCGCGGTTGATTGGCTCGCCCTCGCAATGAATGATTGTGTCTTGCGCCACAATGGCAAACTCCTCAGGGTCCACATCCACGACCTTGAACTCAACTTGTCGCATGCCTCCGCGCACGGTGAAAAAGTCTCCCTTGCGCACGGGGCGGTAGGTCTCAACAAAGTATGGTTTTAAGTACACGTCAAATAAAGAACCGGTGATTCCCTCCACGGTGTCGGAAATGGGCAACACAGAGATTCTGCTCGCATACTTGATGTCGGGACATGGGTGGATCGACACGATGTCGCTCAAGCGCACGCGCAAGTTGTTTCTTACACACCGGTTGATCCGCGCGACGCCGTCCTCCATGTCGTCGTCGGCCAACACAATTAAAACGGTGTCCTTGCGCTTTTTGCCCTTCACGAGCACGGTGTCACCGCGGAAAAGCTCCAAGAGTTCCATCGTGCCCAGCGACATCGTGATCACGGAGTTGTCGTCGTTGGTGGCGTCATCCACAATCAACGCGTTGTCCTTCTTCTTGCGCCTCAAGATTGCGGTAGCGGTCTTGTCCTCCTTGCTGTCGGCGCCCGAAGCGTCTAGCAATGGTTTTTTCTGGTCGGCGGTCATGCTTTATGTGTATTCAATATACGAGAAAAAGAAAGGGTGTGCTGTTTTGCAATTGCCCGAATGGAATATAGTTGCCACTGGCGCCGCCACATGGCCACTGAGTGCGCCCGCTCCCTTTCCTGGTGCACGGGTGTACATATTCCCCCGGAACTGGGTGGAAGCATTGCGAAGCAAGCTCCTCGGCATGCGATCTGTTGCGGCCCCTGCCAAAAGGAGAAGACATAGATAATTGATGAGGCGGTTTAAATGATTGTGAAGCTAAATTTGTTTCTCTTTGTTGAAAAAAATGAAAACGAGTTATTATGAGCTAATTTTCGTGTTTTGGCTGCGTGTGCTGCTCGGTATCCCCAAAACAGTCCCTGGCCCACACGCATGCGAATCGGCGGCCACTACCCCGGACCACTACAGATCCTTCAGCTTGAATAACTGAGTATAAGTATATGTTGGGGATAGCATACGAAGATGAAAACAAAAAAAGGCCTCAAAAATTAGCTAGTGGGCTGGACCTTAAACTCTGCTTACAGACCGATATCTCAGTGCATGGGTATTATTTCCTAGCTGACTGTAGAAGCCAGGCACAGATTCTTATCCCCGGGTCGTGGTTTATGCAAGCTATGAGGTGAGCGCAAAATTCAAACAACATGTATTTTTTTTTCGTATCAAAGCAAACTATCTATTTCATTTTATCAGACCTAATAGGGGATTGAAGCTTTCCCCAAACTCTTTTTTCTATTTTTTCTTTTTCTTTTTCAAATCAAACAGGAGCAATGGCCATGCGACGAGGCCTGCTGAGTGCGGAGCCAGTCCACTCAAAAAGCAGCATTTTCAGCACGCCTGATCACTTACAGGGACCAGAAAGCTGACAAATCCTCGCCTGCGCCATTAAAAGCGAGCACATTTGGAGTGCTGCTGTCAAGCCCACTAATCACACCCTTTGTGCCAAAAGCAACAAGCTTCCGCTTCATTTCCGCTGGCGTGATAAGGTCGCCTGCAGAGAAATCGGAGCTAAGACCGGGCTGCAACGACAAGTAGTATGCAATCAAGCCCACCACATGTGGCGCAGACATCGATGTTCCCGACATGGTTTGTGTGTTCAGCGAGATTCCGGCAGAGACCACTCCCACCCCGGGGGCCTGGATATCCACACATCTGCCCCAGTTCGAAAAAGAGGCCTTGGTGTCGTAGTTATCGGTGGCACCCACGGTGATGGGACCGCTCGCACGTGCAGGCGAAACGTTACATGCATTCTGGTTCTCATTTCCTGCAGCTGCGACCACGTGCACGCCCGCGTTCACGGCGGCATTTGCAGCCTGGTCCAATGCGTTCGAGGCGCCCGATCCAAGTGAAAGGTTGATGGCAGCACCTTTGTATCCGTTTTGTGCAGAGGCCACTTTCGCCTGGTGGTCCTTGACGGCAAATTCAATACCCTTGATTATGTCCAGAATGTATCCCCTTGCTGTCTGATCCAATACGCGCACCGCCACTAAATCGACATTTTTCGCAATGCCAAATGTCTTTCCGCCAATTGTGCCCGCACAATGCGTACCGTGGCCATGCTGGTCAACTTTAGTAGTGGGCGCTATTGCCAGGCCCCATTTGGCTCTGCCTTCGAAATCGGGGTGCTCGACTTTTATACCGGAGTCAATCACGTACGCGGTGACGCCCTTTCCGCCCTCGGTATCATATGTGTAGTCCAAAGTTGCCGGGTGCGCAGAC
This sequence comes from Metschnikowia pulcherrima, assembly GCA_009746055.1. Taxonomy (NCBI): domain Eukaryota; kingdom Fungi; phylum Ascomycota; class Pichiomycetes; order Serinales; family Metschnikowiaceae; genus Metschnikowia; species Metschnikowia pulcherrima. The sequence continues at coordinate 814,611 of VFXK01000010.1, forward strand.
GATCTCTTTGAAACACGGGCTAAACCCCAAGGAGCGTTGTTCTGTGTTTTGGTCTCGTACACTTGGATCAAGGAGTTTGGCTCAACAAAGTCCACTAATGGATCGGTCTCGATGTCTGCCAATAAGGTGGGGGGTATGTACCCCAGGTAACCTTTGAACGATGAGATATTGAAGAACTCAACGTCTTCCAGGCTTGCATCAGTCACGCCATCCAACTCTCCCCTCTTTCTGAGCTCGGAAAACTGGCCCAATACCCAGTCATCATGAGCTTCATACTCGTCATCTTCATGTCCCTCTTTGAACACAACAATGTACTGCTGTGGGGTCAGGTCATCGCCCTCTTCGGTGGAGTTACCATCACGACGGCCGAACTCAAGCGGTTGTGGCTTTTCTGAGTTGGCGAAATCAGCCCTTTTTAAAGCTGGCGATTTTGCATCCACATCATTGACGATTGTCAATTTGGGAAGAAGCAATGCGCTGGAACAAGCCATGAAGGCTGGTAGCAATGAAGACACCTTCATTCTTTAAGGTCAATGAATATCAAGAAACTGTAGCCAGAACTGGTTAAAAAGATACAGTCGAAGGCAAAGTCTTGAAGTTGTTGACTTGGAGAGATGATGATGATATCAGAATCTTAATCGAAAGCTGATACGTTTCGGGCTTTTATACAAATCTTCACAGCAATCAACATGTTGATGAGTTACAGATTAGGAATCGATATATTGCTCTTAGATGACGCATCGCCTTCTGATATGTTCGGGTGCATGCCTACATGTGCACGCTGATAAATCCGTTGCGCCGTTGAAAAAAGCAAACCGCCCGATTTCTTTTTTCTTATAGCCATTTTGTGAAATCATTGTCAGCTGGCCGTCGCTACATGGCTGTCTTTACACTTTGCCGAGACAGTTTTGTAGATTTGCGGCTCAACTTCGTGATGCTGCCTTTCGTCAGGAAGCCAACTATGGAGTCACACCACTCTATCACTGGCATATCTTGCATCCTCAACTCAACCTATTTTCCTTGGCACAGATCTCAACCACATAATAGAAACAGTGAGGAATAGGCTAAACTTGCCGGTGAGTGATTTCTATGAAGTCCCGCCTCGGATTATATGGCGGATTACAGGGTGGTTCACATGCGGTTATCAAATCATGATACGGGCTTATTCTACAAAACTTTTTTCCGTTTGTTTTGCCAACGGCGGCCCATTTTGCCTCTTCACAAAATTTACAAATGCCTTTTGTAGATAGTTAATTGAGTGGACAAGGATTTCTTGAAGATCATCCTTCTTATCCACCAAAACTGCCTGTACAAGTGCCGCATGGGTCACACGATAAACAGTGAGGTTTGAAGTCGCGGCTTTGGGCTTCAAAAGCAAGCTTGTTTGATAGTGCATGCACTCCAGAAAAGAAATACGACCCCAAGTCCGAGGAATTTGGGAAAGGCTACGAATTCCTGGCCAACGATTACTGATAGCTTTCCGAGTGATGCGGGATTCTCTCGTGAAATATGTTCCAAAGATAATGTGAAAAAAAAAAAACTTTCAACTCACAATTTTCATTACAATGTGTGACGCCCTCCGTGACGAAAAGAAGGTGATGTCAACTTCCACAGGCACATGGCTGCAAACCACCACCAGATCGTATATTCCTGCAGCGTAGGAAATCTTGGCACCCAATAAGTTAGGGCCCAACAGATTAAATCCGAGCTGTGGCAAATCACGCAAAATTTGAGACCACCCTAATTCTTTGACAACGCTCTTCTAGATGAGTGTGGTTACTACACAAGCTACACTTGCTTTTCGGGGATGTGGTCAAAACCATTCAGATGACATGCTTGAATTGTGTAAATTAATGGCTTGAAATATTGATAATCGATGCGTGGGAATTCACATATTCAAAACGGTCCCTCTTTTCATTTTAATTTCGAGTACGTTGTTTGCTTAAATGCATGCGCTTGGAGCTCACCACACCATGTAGCACGTGGTGATGCAAATTGTGGTTGCGAAACGTAAAAAAAGGAAGTTGTACCATTCTCGTGTAAATTACGCCACGTGCAAACTACGACCAGTCAGAATTACAGAAAGCAGAGATTATGTGGATCCTAAAGCTATTTCAAGTAAAAAAGCCTATGTTCAGAGCTTGAAGCATGATTGTTGACATCATTAGCATTCATACGAGAAACGGCTATTCCGATTCCTCCAAATATTTGATTAGCATTTCTGTTTTCATAATGTGGTCCCACACAACCATCCGAACACTCAAAGGCATATCCACAAGACGATGATGCAGTCTTTCCAACATCTGCAAACGTTCTGAGAAAAACCCAACACTCTCATCATAGTCGTTATTTGTCCGATCGGGCTCGCCTTTTGAATTAAGCAATGTTAATGCCATGATCCGGAGGTCGCATACTTCGAAAAGTAAACAGTGAGGAGCATCATTTTCTGATGCAGCAGTTCTCATGTGATCACTGACAACCACCATAACTTCAAAGCGATGCTTTGTGAAACTGTACCGGCGATCTAGCGAAGCTTCTAGAAGGCCCAACTGCAGAACCAAACTGCCGATGTCTGAGAGTGCATGGCTCAAAAATGCCTTGTGTTCGAGAAATCGGATGTAGTCAAAGCCTGTTTGATGAATATAGGACTTGAGGTCGAGCACAAAATTCTCCAACAAGCTTGTTGCATGCTCGGGTGTTGCATATGGTGAGTCGAGCCTTTTAGCAATAATTGTGACATCTTCTTCTCCTGAAGAATCTTTGATTGGAGCTATCTTAGTAGGATTCTGCCTCACAGCTGTATCAAATATTTCATGGTCACTAGGGGATTGTTTTACCTTTACAGGCAGGTTTGAACCGAAAGGACACAGTACCACGAACACTGCAAGCGTAAACGGAACATAGTAGAGTGATTTCATTCTGAATGAATTTCCCTCAAATAAGTCTTTCTATGATACTTGAATTCTTCTTGTGATTTTATATAGTATTCTCGAAGCCCTTAAACTGCTTGGAAAAATAGTTATTGTTCTCAACCTGATTTTTCTTTGATGAATGCAGCTGATTTATTTATCAAATACGTTTTGTTTTCACCGAACGCCCATTGTTTTCTTTTCAGTGTCTTGGGTAAATTTGGCCCTACAATAGACTATAGAATCACAGTTCGGTTACTAAGAAAAAAAAGCTTATTGATTAATTTAGCCAGCTTTCTTGATTGTCTGCGCAATTCATATTAACGAAGTAAAGTTTGAAAACATCTATCGAAGAGGAGAAGATTGTATCTGCACATCTGTAAATCCCTATCCCGCATTCGTTCCGTTTCGCATACGTTCCGTCTTGGCAGTGTCTGTATTTTTCCTTTTTTTTTTTACTTGGTACGCAAACACCTCCAGAAATATTCTCGTCTCATAGCTCTGCTGAGTAGGTCTTGATTTTCACTTTATTGTATTTTTAAATGTCTTCAATTGAACCAAAGCTTGTTAAGATTACAACGTGCGGCTGCAATCATTGATTCGCACGGCTGCTGTACAAAGCAGTACAAACAAGATTGGTTAATCAAAAAAGAGACTTTCCTGAATGGTTTTATTGCTGACTCATCAGTTTCAAGCAGAAGATTCCGCCATTTTGCAAAATAAATCAATCCGAAAGTGTCATTTTCAAGCCGTAATCGGAATATAAAATACAAGGTCTACATGCAGTCATGTCTGAGGGACCTCACGTGTGAACCGCAAATAAAGTTATCAGCACTTTTCCAGAATATCATATGATATACGGATTCAAACGCTTCCTCCGAATCGCAACTAAGAGTAAGCCGAAAAAAAAAGGAGTAACGTTTCTATGTTACTGTGTACCTGTACTCTCCCTACGGTGACTGCAAGTCATTACAATTTACACCCGTCCCCACATTGCGCGTGTCATGGATGATGGAAACCCGCGCAAATCAGGTCACCAATAATTCCGTCGCACCATCCATAAGCATAAAGTTCAGGCCAAAAGAAGACAAACAATCCAATTTCACAATGGCCAGCTCTGCATCTTGTATCTTCTGCGATATTATCAAGGGTAAGATCCCCTCATTCAAATTGCTTGAGACGAAGTATACGTACTCTTTCTTGGACATTCAGCCCACCGCTGAGGCCCATTGTCTTATTATTCCTAAGCATCATGGGGCTAAGTTGCACAACATTCCCGACGAATACTTGGCGGACTTGCTTCCCACTGTCAAGAAATTGACAAAAGTATTGAAACTTGATGAGAACGATTCCCCAGAAGGAGAGGGCTACAATATCTTGCAAAACAACGGCAGAATCGCGCACCAGGTTGTGGACCACGTTCACTTCCATTTGATTCCGAAGAAAGACGAAGCTTCTGGCTTGGGCATTGGATGGCCTGCACAGGAAACCGATTTTGAGAAATTGGGCAAGTTGCACGAGTCGTTGAAGTCGGCTTTGGAGAAGTTGTAAGGGGGGGTTGTATGTGAAGAACTACAGCGAAATGGGGGAGAGGAAAAGGTTTGATTCGGGTGAGTCGGGTTTGTAGGAGTTGAACATATGAAAATAAATAAACAATGAGATTGATACTAAATCATGCGATGAGTGCAGATTTATGATGGCTCGTATCAGATCTGCTGGGCTTTAGACTAGGTGGCTCGCATGCTTGAGGAAGTGCTCGCGATTGATTTAATACCAACATCAATTCTTCCACCCCAGCAGGCGGTAATGAATTTTAAGCATCTAATGAGATCGATTCTTTAGAGCGCAAACTACCAGACCTTTTTACAATAATTATATGGGAAACCCACAACATTCAATGTGATCAACGAGCTTGAGAGGTTTACCCCAGATCTGGGGCTTTGCAAGACCCGCACACCAGCGCAGATCACATATGGCGTAGTAGCTTACTGAACGAATATTCTTACTTGCAAAAGTTACCATTTCTACACAATGTCACAACCAGAGTCCGATTTCAAAGCCCAGTTTGGGAGCTGGGCGTCACGCCTGAATAATCAGCTGGGCAGTTCTGCCCCAGCATTTTCGGAATGGTCAGACTATGTGCGCTCGGGCGCAAACAATCTATATGACTCCTTGCCATCGTACAATACAAGCAATACTGCTGCCCAGGAACCGCTGTGGTTTCAGCTTAGCCGGTTTGAGCGTGTGGTTGCATTCGGGTGCTGTTTGGGAGCATCCATTCTCTGTTTCACGCTAGGTTTCTTCATGTTTCCTGTTTTGGCGCTAAAACCAACCAAATTCGCCGTTCTTTGGCTGATGGGCCTGCTTCTATTTGTTGTCTCATTTGGTGTGCTCCAAGGTCCAAACGCGTATATTCGCCACATCACCAGTCTGGGGCGGATCGTGTTTTCGGCGGTATTTTTTGGGTCTATTCTCACCACAATGTATTGCGCCGTGATTCTCAAGCTGACGATTCTCACCATCATCTCCAGTGTGATCGAGGTGTTTGCCATTCTCTACTACGCTTTCAGCTATTTCCCCTTTGGCACGACCACCATCACGTGGTTCTCCAGCTACTTGGTGGGCTATGTCGGCGGGCTCATTTCGAGCATATTTTAGTCTTTCTTTCTTTCCATAATCAATGTCATATGTACACTTGCACCTCAAAATCCTCCTCCAACTCAGTGTCCGCGACAACGGCATCGAGCTCTAGTTCCTCATCCTCAAAGACAATACGTCCTTTTTGGCCTGGAGTCTCCTCTATGCCTTTCACTTGCATGTAATACGTGAGAAGGCTCCGGATCTTAGTTGTGGGCCCCACCTCGGCCTCGATCCGTTTGTTGTCTTTCCCTTTTAGCCCGATCACGAAAAACTCGCTTTTACTCACCTCCTCTTTTCCGGGCGTCTGTTCCTGAGTGACGCTTGTGTCCACATCCAGTAGAGCATATACCTCCAATTTCTCTTCTGGAGAAAGATCTTCTTCCTCTTCTAGCGTATCTTTGGTAAATTCGGGATGAAGCTTTTCAAAGCATGATAGTTGCTCGGTTGGTATATGTAGACAGCTTATCTTCGTCATGGCGTTACCCCTAGGTTCAGGAATTCTTAGCGTGCTCGGCTTGAAGATCGGTTTTAGTTCCAGGCGGCCCTCTATCCACACGAAAGCACCCTGTTTCCAGTAATTGGCGAGATTATAATCTCGTAGCGTTTGACGCAGGAGCTGTTCGGCTAGCTCGCCAAATGTGGTGTCACCTGTGATTTGTCGTTCGTACGTGACATGAAGGCCCATGCGAGAGGACACCTCCACTCGGTATAATCTACTGTGCTCGTCTATCAGCACCAGTTTTTTCGCTAGACCGCTGAAAAACTCTTGCAAATCCAAGTCAACTATATCATCCTCGTCCTCCTGGATGGACCCAGCGGGTGCGGGTTCGGGGGATGTGGGTTTAGAGTGGACCTGAGTCAGCTCTGGAGTGGCAGAAAACTCGTCATTTTTGAGCGTGTCTGAGCTAAGAGATATCTTTGTATGCAGCGTTTTAGCCTGCTGCACTACCGAATCATCTTTTTCTTCCTGATTACCGCCTTCAATAGCCACATGTGTAGCATTAGGTGCCTGGCCCAGCTGAGAATTATGGTGCGTCTGGACAAGAGGTGACTCGGCCTTAGCAGACTCTGTGAATGACTCGTTGGCCGAAAGGTATGCATGCGAGTGATCATCTGAGCTGAGGATGTCTGTAGAAGCAGAGTTTTCTCGACTGTTGCTTACTTGAGTGTGGCTATTCAGCTCACCTAAATCAATACTAGGTCGCACCTCTGGTTTTACCGAATCTGATGATACTTTTTTCGCCGGGTCCTGCAGCAACAGCTTGACCCTTGGTTTCTTGACGAAAAAATCGTCTTCGAAAAAAGACCGTTTTTTCTTGGCCTTGATTGGTTTGTCGGGGTTGTCGCTCATGTCTGGTGTTATGGGCCGATGCTTTGTGTACGGCTAGGTTTGGGGCCATCTCAACACATAGGCCCCGCGACGCGAATTGTGCGCAGCGTGAATCACTGCGTTGCATTCAGGCTCGACCGACAAACAATGAGGATATAGGTGAGACACTTCGTTTGTTTGTTTTGTTCGTCTATGAAGCGCAAATCCAAGATTTTCGCTGGATCAATTGTGTAAGATCAATTTTTTTCATCCAGAGGTTGGTGAATAACCAAAAGTCAAAGCATCCAGATCGAAAAAAATTCTTGAAATTTACGATTTGGAAGGGCCCGATGAAGAGGCGCGAATATGCTCAGATGTATTGCGCCCTGAAGAGATTTGCATCCATATCAATTATCATATGGGAGGAAAAGAGAAAACAGAAGTATAGGATTTTTCTCAACAAAACTTAAATCTATCCATATATTTTACGTTACTTGCTGATAATAGTCATGATTGAACTTTAAGTGCATATGTTAGCTCGATTGTCCAGTTCTGAACATACAGGGGATGCAGGGCAGGCCCAGGCCGGTATCTTCGGCACGTCTCGTGACAGGGTTAAGTTTCAAGTAAACCAACAAAATATTAGAGTATTGGAATAGTTGTTTCAAGATTTGAAAATTCTTTTTTACAAGAAGTTGATATTGGAGCGCAATCATTATCAAAGTTTCTAGCATTCACTACAAGATATCTCCCATGTAGCCTCATGTGTATCAATATATCTTCACAAACAACATGGCCTAGTGCCCGAGCTTTGTCTCAAAACCTAGAACACACGCCCAAGGAAAGGCTTAGGGAACATCAATGGCCCAGCGCAGAAAACGCAGATTACCCAATGAAGAAGTAGGTAAACCCTATGGCAAATGACACCGTGAGCTCTAAAAGATTAGCCTATGATCAAATGAAAAAGAGCATTTCAAGGAACAGTCTCATATCGCCAATTTTTTTTTTTCATACCTCTTTATTGTTTTTCATTCTCATTTTTTTGTTTGCAGGGCGAGCCGTTATGGGGCCCTGGATTGTCTAAGGACGCGCACCAGCCTGCCATCGACGGCCCAGGCCCTCGTGTGTGGTAGCCGCGCATCCGGCCCAACCAGGTAGAAACAGATTGGCCCATGATAAAAAGTTGCTGCTGTATAAGTTTTGCCAACTAGGAATGTCTTCGGATACAACCAACAAGCTTATTTTGAAGGCCAGCTTGCCCCGCACGAGCGACCTAAGCTTCGTGGGGCGATTTCATCACAATTTCGGCTTTGAGGATGGGCTTTTTGACTACCTTCTAGATCAGAAGGATATGTGGGGCGACAAGCTATTTTATGTGAATGAAAGACAATTTAGTCAATGGGTTGAAAAGGGCAAACACAAAATCAGAGAGATCCCCATGTCAAAAGAACAATCGGGATTTCCTGCACTCGAGCTGGAAGAGATTTCGAAACAGCAGTTTGAAGAGTCTTTTGGGGCGATTGGGGATATCGATTTGAAGATTACAAAGGGCGGTCACGTGGCCCAACACACGCTCAAGACGGGCGATTGTGTCTCTTTAAAAGAAGCAATCGATAGAAACGGGCTTGCGCTTAATGTTGGCGGGTACGTCACAGCGATGAAATGGCTCCATTATTCGTCAAATTCGCTTTTGGCTGTTTTCGTGATGAACAGCAAGGAGGGGCTCGCGAGTGTGGTCAATGACCCAGCGCTCAGCGTGTTCCCGAAGAAATCAGAACCCCTGGCGGCTATCAAAACAGCGCTCCAAATATGGAATTACGATGTGGAGCTGTCTTCTCTCACATTATCGCAGGTGTACGATACTTCTGAATTCGGCGCTACGTCTAGGCTCTCGTGGCTACCTGCCAAATACGCAAATAGTGATTCGGGGGTACTTCTGGGCATCTTTACGGACGGCAAACTACATTTCTTCGAGATCAGCGCACAAAACACGCCAGAGGCAACCTATCATAAAGTGACCAAACCGTCATGGTCAGTGTGGCTAGATGCCGAACGGAAGAGTCAAAAGCTGCCGCTCCCGTTGACTGCTTTCGATTTCCTCGACCATGAAAGAGTCATTGTCGGCACTTTTGATGGCGCAGTGGCAGAGTTTACTCTTCCCAATAGTGGCGAGTCTGAAGCTGATGCACGCATCCCTTCTTTTGTCACCTACATCACCGATTCTATGATAAACGCGATTTGCGTTGCTGACATAAACAAATCAAAAGTGCTTCTTGTGAATACCGCCACGGCACAGTCGTTCGCGATCCAGTATGACCAAATCAGGCAAGGCCGCGTCGAAATCGGGTACACCGTATCGACGCTCCAACCGCTCTTTCACCATACATACCGGATATTTGTATATCCAGACAGCGCCGAAAGCATAGGGTACACTTTTGCGCGTCACCCACACATGAAGCACAGCTTGCTCTTGAATACGGAGTTGATCTCCACTTTCCACATCAGTGAGTACCTTAATCACCCCTTTGCCGTGGTGGGCAATACGTGCGGGGATGTGTATGTGATGAACATTGGACGTAAAATTTTCGGCATGCCCAAAGCTCTCAATAAGCTCGTGGTGCCGCTCAAGATCTGGACTTTGTTTCAGGCTCCTGGTGAGTCTGCGCTCACGCTTTCTGGTGACTATATTCCGGTCACGCCCGATAAAAACGAGATCATGTGCACGTTCACGCCGCCTGAGGTGGTCATATCTGCTGCTGCGTGGAACGAGAACTTTGAGGGCAGCTCGACGTATGCTTTTGGGACTTACACCGGTTTGCTTGTGTTGGAACGGCTCGATCCTGTATTGATATGAACACGCTGATGCCATGAGAATATACATACTAATATATGGGGACGTTTTCGTCAATTTCGCAGCTCCACTTGTTGATGCCGCCCTTCACGTCATAAACATTTTCTAACCCAAACTCCAGCATGAGCCTTTTCGCGGCAAGCTGCGAGTCGTTGCCATATCTACACATCACGTAGACTTCGTCCTGTTGCTTATCGAAATCTGCCGGTAGAATTTCTTCGATCTTATTGCACTTCGACAAGGTGCGTTCCCAGTCAACATTCAATGCATTGGGAAGACTTGTGATTTCAAATTGATCTTTCGGGCGAACATCCAACAAAAGCAATGGGCCCTTTTGCCGCATTCTTTGATGCAACTCCGATACGCTTACCCTGTTTTTGGCCAGAAGCACGTTGTATGCTACCTGCCCACAGAAGGCGGAGTAATCAATCAAACCAGACTCGATGTCCCTTTTCAGAATGCTTGGCTTATCGCCACAAGCAACACAACTCGCCTGCCGACTGCGCATCTTGAACACACGCATAGTCTGATGCGGGAATGCTGAGTACATTGCAATGAACGGCGTGAAGTTGTCCTTGTAGTAATCAGAAACTACCTTGATAGTTTCCGTCGCCAAGGCTATTCCCGTAAGGCCAATAGCGGGGCCCAACACGCCCGCCTCCGAGCACGTGGGGACCGCATCAGGGGTAGGTGGCTTAGGGTGGAAGCAACGGTAGCAAGGCCCGGTGTTTTTGTAGTTTAAGATGGTGATTTGACCATCAGTTTTCACGCCTGACCCGCTCACAATTGTTTTGCCCAATATCACGCACACATCGTTGATAAGGTACCGTGTGGCTGGCGTGTCCGTGCAGTCCACCACCAAGTCATACATGGATATAACGTCGAATGCATTTTCGTTCCGGAGGCGAACGGGGTGTGTGGCTATATCGACGTGTGGGTTTAGCCTCAGGAGGTATTCTTTTGCCGAATCACATTTAAGCTTTCCCACCGAAGTTGCGGTGTGAAGCACTTGCCTGTGCAAATTGCTTTCGTCAACAACATCATTGTCTAGTATACCGATCTTGCCTATTCCAGCGCCACATAAGTATAGCAATGCAGGGCAGCCCAAGCCGCCTGCCCCAATCACCAAAACTTTGGCATTCCTAAGTTTGAGTTGTGATTGAAGCGAGCCAAATCCAGGCACGATCATCTGCCGTCCATACCGTCTATACTCCTCTAAGGACATGGGCAATGCAGTATCTGTTTCATTTACTAACACATCATTTTTGGCGCTGTTTTCCGTGGGCTGTTCACCTTTCAATAGTCGATTTTCAGCTTCGAGCTCGGCGACTCTTTTCCGTAGATTCTCAATTTCTGTTTCCATTATGGGTATTGTGGAGATCTATATTCTGCGATGCGCATCCCGGACATATGGCCTAGTCACCAAAGTGCACCGAAATGTGCCGCATATGTTGACAAACGTTATTTGACTGCAAATTATTCGCCCCCTCGGCTTTAAGATGTACAGTATAATGAAAATAAAAAAAAAATAAAAAAAAAAAAAAATTGAGCATGTACTTGACTAAACTTCATTATATATGCGTGACTTTCATACCATGTATTTTGCATGTCCATTTTATGAGAGGCCTGGCTCTGTTCGTAGTTAATATACTACACTTCCTGACCAACCACGGTTAATCAGAGATGCCAGAATGCGATTATGTGGTCACATGTTTTCCCAAAAGTCTTTTTTTTAGAATCAAAAATGAAGAATGTATGTACGTAAAAATCGAAATAAGTACTGGCATGATTCTTTCTTTCATCACTCGCCTTTTCAATATCCTGATTAATGATAAGAGCCGCTGCAGATTTCGCTTAGCTATTCACAGTCACCAAAAACACGGAAAGTTATATTTGATTTGTATTGAAAGAGAAATTGTTGTGTAACAGGTCTAGCCCTCTATTCCACTAGGAGAAAGAGCCAGTGTTTATATACTTGACGATCGCCAGACTCAACTGTCTGATCATAGTAGGGTCAAATCGCCGTGGCCTCGTGTATGCGGCCTGATACATATTATGAAAGACTTAACAGTAGGGTCGGCCAATCTTTAGAAAACCCCAGGTCTTTGAAAAGGGGTCTTACTGTAATATATATTGTGGTCTCGTCACAGGTTTTCCTCGATTTTCTTCACCTTTGAGTCCTTTGCGTCAATAATTTGTTCATTCTTCAAATGATTGTTCTTCGAGCCATGTCCTCCTCCCCTTGAAGTTAAAAAAAAGACAGTGTTGCAAGCTGTTCATCGTCAAAGCTCTATAATCCAAGCTCATCTTTCCTAGCACAAGATTCAAACGAGTTTTGCTAAAATCCCCATATTTCCAAGCGTGGGCCGCGAGTTAAACCCATTTGGCCTGGTGATCTTCAATTCAAAAAACAAAACGGAAGAAATGGATAGAATGGCCGATGAGGTCTAGCTTTTCAAAAGCATCATTTTGAGTCCATATGAAAAGGCTCCATCAAGAATCACTCGCTTCTGAGGATATCGATACACTACAAGCCCCAATAATGGCAATGGCCGGTTGTGCATTACCTTTTCAAGGGATATCTAGCCCGATTTTCAGCCTTAATATTTGGTTTAAGGTCACTTGTTTTTTATTTCCAACCGTATTATATGTGCTGTCGGTGCCGTTCCATTATCAATGGCCTGAAGACTTTGGAAAGCTGTACCGGCATCCAGAACGATTTTACAGTCATTTCCAGATACCGCCAATGAGAGAAATTGTAGTCTATTCTCAATTTCACTTATGAGCGTGTAGATCTCATTTTCAAAGTCCCGTGATCTTTCGGATCTTGATTGATCAATGTCTCTTCACTATGCCCCATAGTGCTCTCCAGTCGTGGCTAATGACAAGTTTCCTAGAGTAAACTGAGTCAAAAGAAGAAAAATCATGATGCCAAAAGATATGTAGCAAGTACGATCAATGTGGCAGTGATGATCCAGCTGTTCTTGAAATCTAGACTATACCTTTCTATGGGGTCAAACTGAAAGTCCAAATGAGCAACAGAGTCAGTGGGTGTTTTTGATTTTTGGGCCCATAGTAGATATAGGGCCAATACTGTAAAAATTCCCAAAAAGAGTCTTTTTGTAGGGAAGTTGGGAGACATGATAGGTGTGGACGGAAGGTAAGTGCTCCGGAATGGATGGTTGGAGTCAGTCAAAGAATTGAAATGGAATCAGTTGAAAGATAAGCAAAAAAAGTTTTTTTTTTCTGATTTTTTTTTTATGTTCAAATGGAAATGAGATCTGACCCGGAATTTTAGCAATCTAAGTCACCTAAGACCGGTTTGGAGAATTAATGTTGGTTCAGAAATGATCTGCGGGTTTTCCAGACTCGGCAAAGGCATCTTTTGGGCGAATCGCGAGAACACTATTAACCGGCACACAAGACCACGCTGATGAATACAATGAAGAGCACTTTGTTCTTGGAACACGTCGAAATAAAAATCAATTTATTTCTTTTCCCAAACCAAGTAGCAAGAATCCAACGTGACACTTCTCAAAATAAACAAAAGTTGCGGAACTGCAACTTCATGATATCGATCCAACCACGAGAGGTGCGAAGTCCGGGGTAGCCTGTCTGCTGCGGCGGGGCCAGTGTGCGGGCCGAGCTCCGATCTGTAGACGCAATGGCGTGCCACTGGTTTCGATCAGTGATAAATTCGACCTACTTGGAACCATATACATGACCCATCCCTCCAAACATCAGCATCTTCCATAGTCAGGAAAGAGCGTACAAGAAAAGGTTTCAACAATTCAAACCATGGCAATCACGCTTATCGATCTACCCTCGGAAATTCTCGAGCTTATCTTTGCATATGCGACTCGCAAGGACGTGAAAAATCTTGCGCTTACTTGCCATGGATACCGTCAGCGGCTAATTTCTTACATTATGAGGCAGCTACACGTGACATGGGCACAGATACTTGAGTTACAAAGCCTAAAGTCGGAAGTAGGTCCAGATTTGCTGGCCCGGCTCTGCTGCGAGCTCATCCACATCACCACGCCAGACGCGTATAACGAGTACCAACAAAATACATTTGGCGGGCTTTTGAATGCCGAAACTTTTCCGAATCTCAAAGCTGTGGCAATAGCCTCGGCTAGCCTGTCACATTGGCTCAAATACAACAAGTGTACTCATATACGCAGCCTCAATCTCATTAATGCGCAGATCACCCAGAGCCGCAAGACATTCTGCTTGAGTCATTTGAATAACTTCACTCATTTGCATGTGCTAAAACTACACCTGTTTCATTTTGACTGGAATGCCGAGGAGATGCCCAGCTCAGCGATTTCTGAGCTAGACCTTCACGATTGTACCTGGCAGTACCCATTTAACCTAGCTCTGTTTAATTTACAAGACTCGCTTCGCACGCTCGCCATCACTTACTCATGCAACAATTCATTCGTCTTACAGGAAAGATTCATTGAATTTTTGAAAGCTCCATTTCCAGGCCACCTGACTTCGCTTCGCCGATTGTCAATTGGTTTTGACAACTACACAGAAAACAAAAAGTTGCTCACGCTGACGATTTTGGCTACCCTCATTGACACGTTTTCAAGCCTACAATACTTACACTTATACGGCTGGTACACGACCGAGGCTTACGTCAAGGTGATTCTAGCCAGTTTCACATTCAGTTTCCCCATCGATGTGGATGTGGATATCGAGCGGCAAAATCAGCACAATCGGCCAACAAGCGAGGGTGAAAAGCATGATGTCATTCGTTGGAAACGAAGATTATATGATATGCGTTAGGCTCAGGATTCGAGGGTCGCGAATTGTTAACACATCCGAACATCCGAGATCCAACACGCGAAGAGACCTGATTTGGAGTGCATCAATAGTCATTTGAAGAAGCTGCACATTTCACACAGCCGTGCAATTCGACTGAGGCAAACGTGTATTCTGCTCATAAATTTCTCGCATGTTCAGGCGCTTTCTCATACTCTCATTGTGCGCCCTAGCGTGGGCCAATACAGAAGCCTATGGATTCGAGATCCCAAACTACTACGATATTCCCTTGCACAGACCGGACAGTTTCATAAGTAACGAGGTCAAATTTCTCAACAAAACCTCATTAATTCTTGAGGACCATCCAATTCTCACGCTTGATTCATACAGCATAGAAAATCTGGTGCTCACAATACCGTACGACTATCTTTTGAAACCAAAACAACGGTTGTACGTGAGATTGAACAACTACAACAACAGTATGTTTGATTCAAACGACCTCATCAGTGTGAAATTATGCTGGCCGGCAACGACACCAGTCAATTTCAACATCACTCATCGATTCATACAAGAGCATGAGTTTGTGGGGCTGGAGTCTAATACCGACAATCTAGACGTGTACATTGTTGTTGACTACCAAGCCGATTTCTATGCTCCAGAGCCAGTAACATTTTCTGATTTCGAGATAGTGCTCGCGGTCAGTAGGCTCCCCAATAGGTTACCAATTCCAATTGAGCTCTATGGGTTTATTGTCTACCTGGTTGACCTCTTGATTTTAGTGGCCACTTTCTGGCCATGGATCTCGGAATACATCTTCATGCATTTGGCAAAAAGCTAGGCTCCTCATCTTCAAAAGCTTTTAATATTGTGAAGTCAAGGATTCGCAAGGTCATAATTCAATGAGCAAAGCTCGGTAACATTTGTTCGTTAAATGGTTCGTTGAATGAAAATTCAAATGGTACAACAAGCAAATTCAAGCATTTTGTTATCATAATATGGTGTGCATTGTCTTTTACTTTGCATAGAGAGAATACCCCAATGGCGTATGTTGGGTGCGAACATTATAAGCCTGGGGCGCGGCACTTGCAAATTGCAATAATATATCCACAGCAAATGAAGTCTTTTTAGACAAAAACATTGATTTTATGAGATATGAACCAAAATTTTTGTTGGTTTTTCTACCTGAACCCGCCCTGGCGTTGGCGCTAGTTTGCTTCACTGAAATTGGCCGTCAATTCTGGCGGTCCTGCACCTGGCCTGGCCAGGCTGCCCCACGCCCGTGGCGCTGCGCCAAATTCTCACTCCGCCTTTCAACCCCTTTGAAATCGATAGTGTCCAAACACAAGCAAAACCAATAAATATGTCTTCAGACGAGGATCCTTTGGGGCCTCCCCGCAACGAGCAAGGAATTGACTTGTCCAAATTGTCGCCGCAGGAATTGCGCATTTTCAAAATGTACGGCAAGCTCCCAACCAAGCAACAGATTCTCTCCTCGAAACTACAGGATAAAAAGTACTTTGATAGCGGAGACTACGCCATGCAGAAACAGCTTGGCGGTAACAAGTCGGGCGTGAGTGGCGTTCCCTTGAAACACCCTAATGCAGAAAAAGTCAAGGAAATGTATAACCGAAACTCCATCAGCGCCAGCAACCTGGGCATCTTGTTTAATGGTAAGCTGGGCTTGTTGAGTGAGTCCACGATGCCTGAGGACGAAGAGAAGAAAGTTTAATGAGTCTGAATCAAGCGAGTTGAGAAATAAGGGTTTTGTTACAGGTTTACAGGAGTGTCAATGACGAAAAAGGCGTCTCTTATATATATAATGCACGACTAACGAAGGGTTTTTGAAAACTGTAGTCCTAAAAATCGTGTGAAGTTATTACGTTCGCTTCCTTACAAGCTCCTAGGCACAGTTAGCTTTATTTGCATAAGATTCCAATCACTTACGTCCATTTATTCTGGCTTATGGACTTGAGAAAACACTGGCTATTAAGGCATACAATCCTGGCACGTGCACGTGCACGAGTGAACTACACGCCTCAGCCATTCATGTTTCATGACTTTTTTTCTGGGTCATTTTGGTGTTTTTCTTCAAAATTTAAAAAATTCTCAAGTTTTCAATATTCAATTTTTTTTTGTTTCCATTTCGCCGTATCCCCTGGAATCGGAATGTATGACCTATCTTTTAGCCCTGTGCGAAACTGATCTTAGCTTTTGTTTGACGTAAAAAGACACTTTTACAATTTGCGCCACATACTGCCAAGAGCATGTGTCATTGAAAATATCAACAGTCTTGGTCGTTCAATACTAAATATGAACGATGCCAGTTTCAATGAGTCAATTGAACAATTTTCGGAGATTGTTTTCGCTGACCTCCATGCTAAGCAACCGATGAACATCACTAATGCGTATGTAAAGCAATATTTCGGCTCGAAGTATCTTAAAATTCTGTTATTATTTGAAAATGGCTTGGGAGCTGAGGAAAGAGAATATGAAGAGCAAATTGTTGAAATGATCATAAGCTATGACCGGTTTTATCAGGTGCCAGTACTACATATTCGTGTCGACCATAAAGTGGACTATGCGAGCCAATACACGGCAGTTGACATCCACCCTATTCTTCAGACTCCATATGTAGTAGTACACGCATGTGAGACCGATAACATGATGTCACCGACGAATTTACACGGAGTCGAGTATCTCAAGTTGTGGTTCGCTCTTCAAATGACAATGATATTCCCGCAAATAGAGCTACGAGGCAGACAAAGTGCTGAAACGATAAGTGGATGAGGTAATCAAACGAGTCGATAAATTTAGTGAAAATGAAACTAACCTTCATATATATAAGCCAAAATCGAGAGACGTCGGATGTGACCGTTTCAAAATTATCCATATACCAAGTAGGATTCAATGGTGGGTGCGTAGTTCGTGTTCAAGCCCTTGTAAGATCGGGCAGTCCAAGGCTGGATCTAGGCTCAAACAAAGTATTTCACAAAACAGCAAAGAGATAGAAGCGAGCACATTGCGCTGTCTTCCTGCTAAGTGCCCACCACTTCGATCTTCTACCATATGAGCTGAAGCTCTTGGACGTTTGAAGCCCATAAAAAGACTGGTTGGGCTGGCTTTACATTGTAAGCAACGATTCTTCTATCATTTACTATGAATAGTCTTTAAATATACAGTGGTGCATATGATGCATGCAGGAGCCCAATTCACGGGCTAGATGTGGTTTATTGAGTAGGTTTTTCCATGGTGAACGTACGGCATGGATAGTCGTCCGTGTACATACCGTGCTCGGGTTCCTGTAAAATCTTCCATTTGAACTTGTGCAAGGAAGGCGCCACGATAGGCTCACCAGAATGACCCAAAACCTGGCCCTTGATCATGTTTTGATCAGCACTGGTCAAAGTGGACGCCAAGCTAACGGTGGTACCCGTCGAAAATGCAGCCAACTCCTTAGAGCCCTTCTCGCCGATCGAAATTCTGGGTTTCTCGACGTTACCCAACGTCAACAAGCCCAGCACTTTCGTCTGGTCAAACGCACGGATCTGAGGGTAGTTGCGTCTGTAGTCACGCTTATAGTATGGATTGCCTCTAATGTCGCCAGCCGGGATCGTCACTGGGTCCTTATAGTTTTTGGCCTCCTCGATTCTGGCGCCGGGAGGCACCGCTCTGAAGTGCTCAACAACTGGGTTACCCAGGGATCTGTTGGGCACAAGCACGAGCCACTGTCTGATTTTTTCCCAGATGCCCGTAGGCCTGGTCGTGTACTTTTTCCACACTGGAACTGGACCGCCGCTCATCGCTCTCGTGTGTGGCTTTTTGTAGGGTATTTATGCGGTTATTTTATGAAGAAAGGATTTTGGCGTAGTGAGATTTGACCCTCATTTCATTGGTTACGCTGTGTGCACTCCCTAGTACCCCGGGAGCTTCTACAATATTTCTGAGATATCAGATAATTTTCAATAATTTTGTATTGTAGCAAATAGTCTTCACAGACCCCTGCTGAAGTGTTCTAAACCGTCTAGTGCTGGGTTTTCATGGAATTGGGTTTTGCAATTTAAAGATGACCGTAGTCCGCCACGCGACCACAGGCTACCCCGGGCTCCCTGCGACATTATTACCGAACAGGAAGAGAGACTACACGATAGAATATAACAGATTGTTTGCGCTTGTTTCCAATGCATTTGAGGCTAGCAACGATTCATATGAGCCATAAGCTAAAAGAAAATGTGTTGACTCAGGCCTGATAGTCGGTGTTAAGTACCAAGTTTTCGCATAATAGTTTACCCCTTCGTGCGAATGCTCACATTTAGCTCCGGCGTTTCAGTTTACTCAAGTTTGTCATGATTGTTTTCCGTAGTCGTATACTTCGTAGGCTTCCATCTATCACTGACCAAAAAGAAAGCGGCCCAATTTTCCGAAGATTATGACGCCACAAAAGAAGAAACTTGCAATGAAGAGGAAAATGGTGAACAAGTTGTCGGAGTCTCCCACAAACTGACCACCACTTTGGATATAAATGACTGCAGATCCAACAAACGCCACGGAAATAGAGCCAACAAATCCATTTAGCGTACCGTCCAAGATAAGCCACAAGCCAGGATTGATGAGCGTCCAGGTCATGGCCATTTGGAGCGAGGATTTCCATTCAATGTTTCTGATCGCATACAGGATTCCAAGGAATGCTATCAGCGATCTAATGATGTCGTTTGTCAAATTGGCACGATGCTTGGGGTCAGGGTTCAGCGTCAAGACTCTTTTGGTGCCCCAAGAAGGCATATACCTGTCCAAAGCAGGCACTATGCTACTCAATGCAAGACCCTCAAAAAACAACGTAAGCAAACGGTCGATCATGTCCATCGAACCCAACCTATTCCCCGACGGGAGCATGGTGGTGGGTTTGAAACTGCCCATGAAATGCGTCAAGAATGCATTGATATCGGCTCCGTTGCCATCAACATGTGTTGTATGAATGTTCCTTGTCACTTCATTGTACGCCAGTGCCGCGGCAACGACAACAGCCACTCTGTACATGAATTTGAAGAACAACACGGGAATTGACGCTGGTGGAGCTTTCCGCTCGATGGAGGATGGTCTTCTCGATGTCGCAGGGCGACTTTCCTCGGACTTGATGTGAAGTTTGGCGCCATCAATATACTCCTCGACCTCCTCGTTTTCCAGGTTCAAGTTCGTAGACGACGAGTTGTAAATGCCGTATAACGACGGCTTGGTCAAGTTCAAAACGGAGTCAGTTTTCTGCATTCTCGGGTGTCTATCAATGAGAAAGAAAAAAAAGAAGAGGCAAACGTGGTAGTCTTTTCTTATAGGTGGCCTGATTCAGGATAATGGCATAACACCTCGTTCCGTGTGCCGCTCCCACGCAAAAGTCACGTGCGCGCGCTCTCCACTTGCCACTTTCGTTCTCGTATCACCCCCGCGGGCCCTTTATTAACTATCGCGCTGGGCGCTAGTTTAAAAATAATTCCAGGAATGAAACACACCGTACCTCCTTGCGGGCCCGTTTCTTTTTCTCGGCAGCCAGCGGCTCATTGCTGGGTTTCTTTTTTCTTATCACTTTAGGTTTCAGTTCTTTTTTCTGGTCCTTTCTCAACACTTTTCCCTGCTGCTTATTACACTTTGCGTTTTCGCCGCTCGCGGTCGCTACGCCCAGCAGAGCCCCATTCTTCCTCTTTCTCCCATTTCGAGTGTTTGCCTTGCTGGATGTATCCTCTTTTAGCCCTCTCGATTTGATAGGTTTTGCCTCTTTTGATTTCGAATTCACTTTGAGAGTATTGGTTTCAACCGGTGAAGCCTCATTCATCCGGAAATTGCCCTTCATGTCCGTTAGATTCCCTGAAGTCGCTCCCAAGATGTCACGTGGGGTCTCAATTGAAGAAATGCTGGAGTCGGAGGAATGGTATTCGATCAAATTCCTCACTTCTGAACCCAGACTTGACACCTCTACAAACGACGAGCTTTCGATGATGTGCTCGAAATCAAGGTCCGCCACAACCTTGCGCCGTGAGCGCATCTCGTCTCCTATAAATGTTCTACCTGGAGAGCTTGACACGTAGTAGCGCACAGTTGACCGCATTTCGAAGTTTCCGGCGGTGAAAGACGACTCCTCGAGAATCGATGGTCGTAGCAGAGCCAACCCGCTTTTTCGAGGGACGTCGTGTTCACATGCGTCCACAGCAATAATCTCAATGTCATCATCGTCCCCAGTCTCCTCTTTTGTGAGATCAATCACGTCCTTATAAGTCTGATCCGAGGCTGGTGTAGGGCTCCCCCTTTTTATTGGTGGAAGCACCTGCACTTCCAAGTCATCATCCTCGTCAAGACTTTCGACGTGTTGATTTTGCGAACACCATTTGGAATCTCGTAGCCGTCTTTCTGCGGCCTCTAACATCGCCTTTCTGAGGTCACCCACAGGGGCTTTGCCGCCGACTCTACGTGATTCAGCCTTGTACATGCCTTTAGATAATGCTTCAAGCCTCTTTTGGCGCATCGACTGTGGCGTTGCCCATGGTGCCTGAAACCCTCCACCCAACTTGCTCTCTTCACAGACATAATCTTTTGTTAAAAACGCTCCTGATTCGTATTTCCGCCGAAGCTCATCGAGAAAAGCATAAAACTTCGCGTCATGCGGACCGTGCACATTATGTGTGAGCTCGTGAAGAAACGTGCCGATAAGGTCCCCCATGGGGAAAAACGTCCGGTCATTATGTGGCGGCCGCAACCGAATAAGAATTTTTTGCCCACGGTTAACATTCAACCCAAGAAGATTCGGCAGCTTAGGAAACATCTCGCAAAGCGTACCTACTTTGAACTTATATTCATGGATCAACGGCGCCACTGCCCGTGCCATTTGATGGAGTAAATCCAAGGCATAATCCTTGTCCGGGTATCGCTTGAGAGATGCAATTTTCTCGATCCGGGACACGGGCGATGGTCGTGGTGGCTCGGTTTTTGCAACACTTTTTCTTGGTTTGCCTTGAATGACCATTTTGAAGCGTTTTCTGTGGACTTGCCTGAAAGTTTGCCAATAGATAATAAGACGCTTATCTGCGACAATGATAACGGTTGAAATGTGATAAGGAATTTGCCTCACCTGACCAGCTTTTCATCCGATGTATTTGGTTTTTTGATTTTGAGGCAACACCCAGTGTTGTAAACCAACGGATTTATCCACTTTCGTTGGAGTCTGCGGACGCGAGATTAGTGAATTTTAGCGTTTTAAATTGAAGCCGAGCTGAGCTGAGGCCGCACAGCGCGGGGCCTATCTAGATAAAGCACTATGGGTGGCGCACGCGGCCGCGAGATTGGCATATAGAGCACATGCCACTCTTTTGCAGCTAATCTAGTATAATGCTATTTAGAATTTAAATGCAATTTTTTCATCACTATAGGAGAGAGGTTTTTTTTTCAATGGTTGGGACCCCTGGTTGTGACTTTGGTTAATGAAGCGAGTAGTGTCGGTCATGGGAAGTAGAAGCTGTTTCGTGGAACCTGGGCCCCACAGGTCAGCTACCCAAAAAGTACAATTTACTATTTAAATTGTAATAGATAAGTAGTAACGTATCAACGAAAGGGACCATTTCAAATCGATTTAAGACATTAAAATGGTTCTTAGTTCTCAAAGCTTACGTCGGCAGAATACAAAGAAGAGACTTGAATCTATTTCAGACGAGACTTTTTCGGGTCAAAGAAATCCAGAACAAAGCTCGATCATCTAAGCGTGTGGCCCCAGTTCCATATATGTGACATTCAAACTCAGGATGATTACGCCAAATTGCCAGCCTAAAGGTTTTCTTTCAAATTGGCTTCTGTATTTGAAAGGTCATGAAGTGTTCACCTGCCGCGTCTCATCTCTTAAATTTTCGACCAATATTTTGAGCCTTATCGGAACACTCGGATCAAGATCTGCTCTATTGGTTACGTAACTATGCAGAGTGCTGTTTTTATATTGTCTGTTGATCAGAATGATATCTGTTGTGCAGGCTCGTCCTGTGTACTATCGACAGATCGTCGCCTGGAAGAACCATGCGATGGTCCAGATCTTGAGATGCCCATTCCTCATCTACACTATATCGGGATTATCATAGGCCTCGAGGACTTGCTTTCTAGCACACTGAGATTCTGCAAAACGCCGTATTGCTAGACTCGTTTCAAAGGAATTTTGCCAACGAAGTATCACTGTATCGCATAATCTTTAACACATCCTCATTTTTTTGCATCTGAGCATTCCAACGGCCACTCGCTTGACAAATGCTAGTCTCGGCACGTCTCACAAATACATCTAGTTTTATCATAAGAGGCCTTTAGCATAGAAAGCTATGGCCGAGGCAGAATGGCTGTTCGTAAGATCTCATGACAAATGTTCACCTATCGTTCGGCGCAGACTCAATGATTTGTGCTGGTATAGACCAATGTTGCGAATTCAGGAATCAGAATATACCAATGGGCCGCAATTATCAATCATGACCTATAATTTGTTTGAGCCCTGCGAATGGGAGAAATACCCTACTCCAAAATACGCACGGTCCACCATTCTCATGAACAAAATCGCGCGGTACAATCCAGACATTGTTTGTCTTCAGGAACTTTCGGATCATTCCAGATGGATAGAACGATTTGCAAGGTATGGGTACATTCTACGGGTGGCACATCCAAATAAATACCACTCAATAGCAATCGGCTATAAATGGGAGCTTTTCCAAGAATTCGACCATGAAAGCACTACATTTCTGCCTTTCAATGTTGGGCACGAGATAGAACCAGCCTCTCGTCACGGAGTGCTATTTATGTGTTTGCAATTCAGGAATGAGTTCCTTGATGGATTCAAGCTACCGTCAAAAGACGCAATAATAGTTGGGACTACTCACCTACCTCTGAGAGGCGTCCGGTCCGCGGAAAGAACCAAATTTACTGCTTCATTGATGACCGCCACACAAAATTTCGCAGATTCCGTTCGAATAGCGTGTGCGGCGACTCCGTTCCAATTCTACACTTTCATAGCGGGCGATTTCAACTCGACGGTAGATGACGCAGCGTATATATCGCTAGTTGCGAAACCGGTGCAATTTCCTCGCTGGGCTCACGATAAGCTCATCATCTCAATGAACACGTTTCTTTGGCGTATGGAGGATGGTCGAAGCCACAGAACCCGGCCCTACGCGAAAACACCAGAAACCGTGAGAAGAGTCGCCACACTTGAACATTTACACAACAGAATCAATGCGAGGGCCATCTCATTATACTCTGTTGGGTACGGGTCAGTGGATGGTGAAAACTGTCAGCCAATCACTAACGAGCCGTGGTTTTCCCATTGGGGTACGCATTCGCAGGAATTATTGGATTACATTTTTGTGGTCACCGAGTGGGATGGTGAGACAAATACCAAAATAGAATCGTTGACGCAATTTACCCAGGAGACACAGATGAGACTCATGGCACTTCTTCAAATGCCTTCGTGCGAGAATTTGGGACGACCCGATTTTGCACAGCCTAGATTAGGCATGTTTCCGTCGGACCACATTTGCATGATGGCGGACCTAGAGTTGCTATAGTCAGATAGTATCAGTAACAATGGAAACTGAATAATTTTGAAAGCTTGGGTTTGTAAGCTCGACGATATCAATTGTTCAATTGCAAATAACATCTGTGATAGAGCTACCTGCTGACAAATATCTTGGTTGAGTTTGGTTGAAGAGATAATCGGGCGAAATCTTAGTGAAAATCGCGCAACGAAATGCTTTCCACACCAAATTTTCGTTCCATTGAAGAAAATCATTAGTGCATGCTCTACTATTGCCCGGGGGGTTTCGTGTTCGAAGGCAGGTTTTCCTGTGTTGTCGCAACTTGCTGCAACCTGCCTCGATTGCGCCGTCTTATTACTCATAAACGAGCCGCCACGTTTGAGAACAAATGCTAGCGACTATATGCTACCGTACGATTACGCCTATTAGTTTTCTTTTTTCATGTAATATACAAGTAACACACACTTTTCAGCAGGTTGTTGAACCCCTAATATCATGTTGCCGCGCGCGCCCAAACATCCAGCCGTAAATTCGATAGTGCCTGATTCAAGCTGAGATACCACCCCCAAATCCTCGATGCTGCTGAGGAAAAATCTAGCTTTAACGAAGCCAGTTTCCGCTTATAACTCTGTCGTCAGCTAGAAGAGAAAGAAAAAATAACGACATCAGCAGGATTCGAACCTGCGCGGGAAATCCCAATGCATATGCCCGAACTATTCGAGTGCATCGCCTTAACCACTCGGCCACAATGCCATATACTATGTCCCCTTTTGAGAAATAGATTTCTATACGGAATACACTAAAAAACGTTTAGGGTTTTCTGAGCTCTTGATTTATATAGCATTTTGACCGTTTAACCGAGGTTTCCTGTTAAAACGATTTGTTTCATTAAAAAAAAAAATTGTTTCTTTGAAAAAAAAAATCTTCAAAGGCTATGTTAGCTCACCTCTACAATGAGTGTACATGCTCCAGATACTGGTGGAACAAACTAGGCTTTCCGAGGCCAATGAATTTGAGAGAAATGCTTGCACCTACTGATAAAACATTTACAAACTTGCGCAACCTCAATTGGTTTGTGAAAGTGGTACGTAAGGCGTATTCAGGACGGCGCCGGGAGGCGGAGAATGGTGTTAGTCTCGCCCCCCTCCTGAATCGACTATTGTCTCGCGCTCTAGGGAGGACCAACCCCATGGGCCGATGACAGTCTGGTGAGTCTGATGAGTTGAGTTCATTCTGGGTAGAGGTCTCAAAGCGGATTCATTTCCGATGAGAGATCTCGTGTTGCCAAACGACGCCTGGGGTGAAGTTGCGATCTATTATAGGTTTTTTCTATATGTTGTATAGTTTTTGCGCTTGTTTGGGTGTGCCTGCCATACTTTAGGGAGAGCGTCCTATAATGTGATATATCTTTAAAAAAAAAAAAAAAAAAAATTTTCAAACAAAAAAAAAAGTATATATCCGCGGTCCGTACCTTGGCTATTGTCACAAACTTTTCAACCATATTGGAGGTGCCCCTTTTTTCTTATAACAAAAGAAAGAACCTCGATTAGCCCCGCTTGTCATTCCCGCGAAGTATCTATAAGAAGTCTTTTCTATTTGTGGTATAGTTTATACGATTGTTGGAGTGTGCCTGTCACACTCTGATGAGAGCGTCTTATAATGTGATGTGATATATCTTTAAAAAAAAAAAGAAAGTGATGAATCTTCAGGGAAAAAAAAAGTCGTGAAAAGAATATCCTTCTTTTCTTTGTCATATAGAGCTAACTTGTTTGAAATAAATAAACCATGAAAACTTGCAGAGCAATATTCGTTCATGAGGAGCTCTTCAAGAATTGATGAGAGATGAGGGATGGTATGGATGAAATAAAAAAGAAAAAAAATGATCTAACAACCTCTTTTGTGAAATTCGTTTCGACATGGCACGTATCTGTAGGACACCATTCACCTGATAAACTGTTGCAAAAGAGGATTGTGCCCCTTAACAATCAAACTCGATTAATTTGTCAAAACGTCTCATGAAATGGTAGCTTTCATCTTTCTAGTGTCGTCAATGACCTTTACGATTTCAATAACTTCTTGCCTATGGACGTGACACATGAAGGCCTGCTGAAATCACAAATTGGTCTTGGAGCCAACGAGTGTTGGTGAAAATACCGGCATTTTGCATGATCCCCAAAATATCATTGCCTCGCCGTCTACGATCGTGCACGGGTCACGAAACTGAAAAAGTGCGGCACAGATCATGGCAGGCGACAAGTTATGCATGGACGTAATCGTGTTATGACGTCGTTGATTAGAAAGTTTCAGTTTGAGATTAAGCGTAAACCTATTCAATGTGCATTCCTGTGTTTTTACGTCCTTAAGCCTCAAGATTGGCATTGTTGAGTGAAGGGCCTAGGCGGCATGACCGTGACTCGCGTCCATATTTTGCAGCCAGAGTCTTCCGGGTGACCGCTAGTCGCAAAAGTACATAAAAAACTGATATTCACGCTTCTTTGTCCTGATTTTAAAGCCCTAGATCAGCGGAGGATTCATATTTTCTTTAATAGTTTCACCGCTGCATACCAATCGAGCAAAACAGCCGGGCATAACACAGATAACTGGTATCAAGGCCAATAAACAGCATATGATGCTGAACTACTACCTATTATGGTATGTGGTTTGACGAAAAGCTGATGATTTCGCTTTTGCCGCAGAAAAATAAACAAAGAAAAAAAAGAACACTCGATTTTTTTCTTTCACTTGATTCACACATCAAATTCAAGATTTCACGCTTCTCTGACAGCTTGCCCCAGTGCCAATTCGTCCAAGAAATTGGAACTGAATTGACCAGGTCCTTTGCTTTGAGCGCCCGCACGAGCACCGGCTTCGTTGTAAAACTTGACTGCATCCACCACAGCCTCAAAGATGTTACACTTCTTATGACTGGCACATGCCACATAGCACGCAATGGCGCTGCCTAAAGAGCACCCAGTGCCAGTAACAGATCCCATTATAGGATGGCCTCCGTCAACCACAGCTATGCGTGTCGCCTTTTCGTCAACATACTTGGCAATAGTGTTTTTCGCGCCTGAAACAACCACCACGGCGCGGAACTCTCGAGACACGTTCGTTGCGATCGAGGCAACTTGCTCGCTATCCAATTCCACTGTAGAGTCGACTCCCTGCATTGTGGCCTGTTCCGGTTTTTGCTCCACTTGCGAGCTGATCGAGAGTTTTTGGAGCGCCATGATTTCGCCGAGGTTGCCTTTGATAACGGTGAATTGCCCAGCATTCAATAACTCTCTGAAAGTGCTCAATCTGGGCTTGGATGCGCCTGCACCCACAGGATCAAAAACAACCGGTTTTCCATACTGATTGTAGATGTGGAGTCCAGTAGTCAACACATGCATCAACCTTGTATTTGGAGTGCCCAAATTCATCACTAAGCTCGCTGGGATGTCTAAGGAAGCAAATTCCTCAAACTCCTCAGGCAACTCGGACATAATGGGCAGACCACCGGTGGCCAAAGTCACGTTGGCACTGAAGTTTTTCACGATATTATTGGTGATATGATGCACCAATGGCTTCCTCGAGAAAGAAGTGAGCCTCTCTGAAAAATGTGCCCAGTCAGATTTAAACTGGCCGTGGTAGTTATTGACTAACTGTCTAGTGGCCGCACCAGCATCTTTCGCAGCCATTATACACGAGACGATGGCCACGCCATCTAGAGTCTGGCCCGGGACCCGACATTGGTACATGACTTTTGCGATATTCTTCTGGTTGATCCCGCCAATGCCCACGCACGAGATTTTCTTAGCGCTTTTTTCGTTATGATTCCTCAACACATCTAACTTTCTGCGCGTCCCGATTGGGCCAACCACGCTTTTCACGTCTTTTGTCTGCGTGGCAAACATCGTGCCCAAGCCTACGTAATCTGCCACATTATCCTCACAAACCTGAATTGTTTCAGCCTCCGACGCACAAGAAACACCCAAGATCTTATCTGGCCCAATAAGCTGTCTGGCCACTTTTGCTGGCATATCGTCCTGTCCTATATGCACGCCCTCGGCATCAATAGCCAAAGCCACATCGATGCGGTCATTGATGATCAAAGGCACATTATGTGCACGTGTAATTTCGTGCACTTTTTGTGCCTGTGTGACAAACTCCAAAGTCAGCAATTTTTTCTCGCGAAGTTGTACGATTGTGGCCCCGTTTTCCACCGCCTGTTTCACCTGTGAGAGAAACGTGCTGGTTTCAGGCACCATAGTGGAATCCGTCACGAGGTATATGCTGTAGTCTGGAGAAGGCATTTTGTGAGAAGTCAAAATTTTCTTGTGTATTTTGGTTAGCAAGAAAAGAAGAATTGTTGAATTTTAAAACTTATCAGTGGAGAACTGGCACGTCCATGCTCAGTTATATGTTAAATTCATGCTCATGCATAAATCTCGCAGTATCATCCCTTGTTAGCGCATTCCCGGTTATGAGCCCCATTCTTGCTCTCAGAGCCATGTTCATAACCAAAGTGAATATTTAGCTTTCGTCAGCCGGAGGATCGGGAACGAAGAGGTGATAAATAATATTTATTGGGTATGAATATATACAACTCGTGAAAGTATCCCGTAGGATACCGCGTTTAGTCCTTAGGACCAATCATCTTCTCTGGTCTGACCCACTCATCAAACTCCTCGGAGGACAACACGCCCAACTCCAAGGTGGACTCCTTCAAGGTCAAGCCCTTCTTGTGGGCATTCTTGGCGACCTTGGACGCAGCATCGTAGCCGATCTTAGGGTTCAAGGCAGTGACCAACATCAAGGACTCGTGCAACACCTTCTCGATCTTGTCGGTATTGGCCTTGATGCCGTCCACACAGTTGAGTCTGAAGGATCTGGCACCATCAGCGGTCAATCTGATCGAGCTCAACAAATTGGCAATCATCACAGGCTTGAACACGTTCAACTCAAATTGGCCAGAGGCACCGGCGAAAGTGATGGCGGTGTTGTTACCCATAACCTGGCAGGCCACCATGGTCAAGGCCTCGTTCTGAGTAGGGTTAACCTTACCAGGCATGATGGACGAGCCCGGCTCGTTCTCTGGCAAGGACAACTCGCCGTATCCACATCTTGGACCGGAGCCCAAGTATCTGATATCGTTGGCAATCTTGTACAAGGACACGGCAACGGTGTTCAAAGCACCGGAGGCCTCAACAATTGCGTCATGCGATGCCAAAGCCTCAAACTTGTTGGGTGCAGTCTTGAAGGGCAAGCCGGTCAATTTGGATACCTCCTCAGCGATTCTAGAGTCCCAGCCTTTTCTGGTGTTCAAGCCGGTACCTACGGCCGTTCCACCTTGAGCCAAAAGGGACAAGTGAGGCAACACGGCCTCGACTCTGGCAATACCGTTGGTGACCTGCTGCACGTAGCCGGAGAACTCCTGGCCCAAAGTCAACGGCGTGGCGTCCTGTAAGTGAGTTCTGCCAATCTTGATGATGTCGGCGAACTCGTCAGCCTTGGCTTGCAAGGAGTCACGCAAGGCAGTCAACTCTGGCACCAAGGATTTGGAGATCTCGGTGACGGCAGCAATGTGCATCACTGTGGGGAAAGTGTCATTCAGCGATTGCGACATGTTGCAGTGGTCGTTTGGGTGCACGGGCTTCTTCGAGCCCAATTCACCGCCCAAGATCTCAATGGCACGGTTTGAAATCACCTCGTTGGCGTTCATGTTCGACTGCGTGCCGGAACCTGTCTGGAACACAACCAAGGGGAAGTGGTCGTCCAACTTACCCTCGGCAACCTCAGTCGCTGCCTGTTTAATCGCACCAGCGACCTTGCTGTCCAAAGTGCCGTAAGACTCATTGACAATGGCAGCAGATTTCTTCAAGATACCAAATGCTCTCACCACAGGGATAGGCATTCTCGCGGCGGTCCCGCCAATGTCGAAATTCTTCTTCGATCTGGCTGTTTGCGCGCCGTAGTATTTCGAGGCGTCCACCTCAATCTCGCCAAAGGCGTCGGTTTCAATTCTCGTGCCGGACATTTTCGTTGCGCTGGAGCTGAAGTTTTTAGCGACGGTGGAAGCAATGCCTGTTCTGACTTTCAACATGGTGGAGGATATGAGTGGATTTTTTTTTTGACTGGGAGCGTGCGCTTCTGGTGATCTGGGGTCGGCGCGCCGTTATATATAGGACGCGCCCCGGCAGAAATCGGGTCGCTGATTGGTCCCCCGCGAATCGGGCCTCATGTGCCGTCGGCTCCGAGGCTGGGAATACAGCGTGTGGGGATTCCGAAAAGCTTGTGTTGATGTTGTGAAACAACTCCTTCCGCGGGTGAACGTGCTCCTATTTCATGTAGCTAATGAAGGTTATGAGATATGGTTTTTGTATGCGGGCACTCTTCCAAGAATCAAAACTGCGCTTGAAAGCGGCTGCAAAACCAGGCGCAAAGTTGCTTGACGAATGTGTTTTTGCAGCATCTGTACCCGCTGGGACCCAAGTAGCCATTACTGGATTTTTGACAAATTTCAAGATTTTGGTTGAACGAATGTAAATGATTTTGCGATCCCCAAGCTGCTTCGAAAAATGGTGTTAAGGAGGCAACATTCAGGGGCATCTTCCCGTGAAGTGCAAGGCACTCTGCTCGAGTCAAACACTATTGCACAATTCTGATATCCTTGGATTTCTTATATATAACTATTTTTTCTTGCTCTACCCGACCATCAGCAATGGATGGTATGTGGGACAAACGCTGCGCAAAATCACAAGGTCAAAAAAACTAACACTTGAAATCCTCAATTGTGGGCCACGGCCAGGACCTGCTGGTGCGTGGTAGAGAATGCGCATGCTTGATGTGACGCTCACTGAACTCTATGGGTAACGCACGAAGAAGAAGCATGAGGGTACTGCGCGAAGGTATAAACAGACTGCGTTCCCACCAGCGCATGATCTCAGCCAATTCCGCGGTATAATCAGCCGAGCGGAGGGCATGAATGTAGACCTGCCACAATTTGTTGGAGGCAAAAATGGTCACAGCGTTTGCGTCCTTGCCGTTCAGAACATATTTCTTGAACTCATGAACTGCCACTTGTGGGGCATAAAGTCGGCCCCATGAATATGGTTTTCCGTCAGCGCGTTTCGTGCTTGCCCGAAGGAGGGCCCCGAGGCACGCTTCGTCGGGTATGTTTCCCTGCAACTCCGAGCGGTATAAATCATAAAGATCCCCTGGCCTGTGATTCACCTCTCCATTTAACATAACGCCTATACTGCTGATAGTCTTCCATTTGATTTTCTGGTAGAGAGATCGTGCGCATTCAATGTTCGAGCTATGGCGAACAAGTTTATCAAGGTAAGGTTTATGCACACTCCGCTCGTCGCTGTATCGGTAGAGCAACGCCATATATTTGTTCAAAACGACATTCTGGTATTTGACAAATAAGCCCAGTTTTTCAAGGGCGTGAATGAAATCCTCGATACCATTGATGCTTTCGATAGGGCCGAGTAAAAGCAAAATGATGTCTTTGGATATGACAATATCATTCTTGCGTGCTAGCAATTCTGATAACATTTTCTGGCTTCGTACCTCGGTCAAAAGCTGGAGTTGTTGCAATTTCTTAGCAAGCATAAGCCACATTGTTGCCGAGTGTGGGTATTGCACGATGGCAAGGTTGAAATGGTGTAAGAGTTCCTCGGGCGTGTTGGAGAGGTAGATGCTGGTTATATGAATGAGATCGGAATGATCGGGAAAATGAGACTTGGTGATCTTCAACAAACGTGTAGCTTTTTCCCTGGACTCGTGAGATATAAGTAACGCAATGCCAACGTACCCTTTCTGAGTGAGTTTGCCATGGCCCAAGAACTCTACAAGGACTTTTTGTGCCTTGATGATCGGCATTGGTGATGAAGAGCTTGACCCGTTTTTTATGAACGTAAGTGCCAACAAGTATATGAGAGCGTTGACAAACTCGTGAGTCATGACTTTGAAGTGGAATCCAGACCTTGTGGAGGTTAACGTTGAGAGTGTAAAGGTAAAAAAATGCTCGAGTTTGCGTGGGTCAAACTGCACCGTGTAAAAAAGAAGATTCTCAATGATTTTGGCCACATATGCTCTTTTCTCGTGGCCTTCCTGCGCTATGGGCTCGATGAATGTGTGCCATAGGTCAAGCTGCAAAGCGGTTTCGTCAATGCTAAGTGGCGTCCGTAAAAGAATGTCTGACGTGACGCATGCTGGGATATATGTCAAGTTGGCTAGCTCGGCACAGGCTTCGGTGATTCTGGGCGCGGAGAGCGATCGAATCCAGGGAACTAGCATTCTATGATCGGTTATTCTGGGACAAGCTAATGCCATGCAAGTGAGTGATTTGAGAAGAACAGCAGCTTTTTTCTCCAGAAGAGAAGCTTCGAGAGCCCGAGCGAGATCAAATGCATTATCTAGTGTGAGGTTTTGTGAAAGCTCTCGCGGCAGTTTCCGCTTCTGGAGCTGGGAATGCAAAAATGTGAGTTGTGCCAGCTGACAATCGAGCCAGCGTTCATCGGCCGCACCGGAATTGAGACACGTCAATATGTGGAACAAGATTACCTCGGTCACCGCGGCCTCTTTGAACAGCGGAGGAAGGCCTTGCGGGTTTAGGGTCGTTTCACATAATTTACGTTCCTGCTTTCGCCGAAGCCATAGTAGCATATGAGCAATGCTCGGCTTCAATTTGATCTCGGCATTTTGTTTTCGGTGAACAGTGGTTTCCCGTTCCATGCTAGCATATGCACTGCGATGAGTTCGGTCTGCCAACCGACGGTAGATTGCAGGCTCAGAGACAGTTGTTAGCCAGCGCCGCGGTCGTAGTCGAAGTTTTGAGACGTTTCTATGAAACATGCAGGTATCTTTCGGGTTTTTATTAGTTTGTGTTTGGCAGATCGGATTTTGTTCACTGTCTGGAATCTTGATTTTCAGATCACCATAGTCAACTTCGGCCCAAGCGCGACTTGCCGATTATGAGGCCCTGAGCCTAGCCATAATTAGGTATTAGAACCGTACCAGAAAGCGTCAAGAATGAAGTAAATTTTAAGTGAGAGACCTTCTTGGCAGGATAACGATTTTTTTGCTCATGAAAATATTCCATTTACGTTTAACTCCTTTTCTTTTTTTTGCTCCCCCTCAAAATGGCTTATGTCATGAGCAGAACAATGGGCGGAGGTCGAATCGCTCATACTTTATATTACAGTACCTATCTGTAAAGATCAGATTGTTTGGCCTAAAAGAGAACTATTAGGTCTTTCTAATGTAAAAATCGTTTTCCGGACCAGCGCTTGAATATAAATATGGCCAGATTGTGTCTCCGGACATGATCTCCATTAACAAGTCTCTCTTTGTACCAACTATGTTCATCGCGAACACTTCTCCCATGCTGAAAGAGCCATTAGGGTATTCCTTTGAGCCTGATTTCATTCATTGATGAGATTCACTTTCTTGTTTTGTCTCCGAAATAGTGGATTTAGAGAGAAGTCTTGTATCATGAAAACCCTCTTATTCATCATTTAATGGATCATGGTATTCGTACGCACCAGGAACGCATTGCCGGGCTGCCAGTTCACGACTAGGAGAATGACGAAAGTTGAGAAATACGTTTCCGAAAACCTAATCCTCAATCACTTTTGCGGGAAACCGATAAAATATGCTTTGTTTGACTTTCATCTTATCAATGAGGGTTATAAATCTTTATTTCTTACGATTTCCTTTTTTTTTCTGTAATACAGGGTTTGTTTATTTACGCGTCATGATAAAGTCTCGGAACCATATGTCAAACAAGCGCGACTTTTCCATGAAAATCCAAATCAATTAAGTGAACCTGGAGATAGCAATAACCGAGCATTCCAGCCTACACCTTTGACACTTGAGAACTTGATAGACCACGTTCATCTATTGGAGATTATAGCAAATAGTGCTGTGCTTTTCAGACATTCCTTTCTCCATATAATCTTACTTACTTCCACATATTAGTGAGACTATGTCGTTAAACCAGACGCATAAGGCGCTAATACGAGAGAACCTACGAAAAACACATGAAACCAGCGGGTCACAAAGGAAAAGGAGAAAGGTGAATGTGCCTGCAGAGACAGTCGAAGTCGATCTGGAAAGCACCGACGACTTTGAGGACGTGGACCTAGAAAACGTGGACCTAGAGGCTCTTGCCACCACGGGACGCGCTTCAATTGAGCCCACGCCAATAAGCGAGACCTCAAACAATGATGAGGTGACTAGAAATATGGGCGATGAGGATCTGGGCTCGGAGTTTGATTCAGACGATTTCGACGACCTCGAAGACGTCGATATGGATATGTTCAACGCGCCTGCAAATGATGAAAGCAACGAAACGCTCACATTCAACATCAGCAGCGGACAGAAAGAGGCAGAGCTGGCGAAAAAGAAGCGCACGTTTGTTCCCATTCCCAAACATGAGCGCAAAACAAGAAAACTCGTGCATAAACTTGTGCTCTTCACTATGGTGTGCCATGGGGCAGTCCGTAATAAGTGGTGCAGCGACCAAACTTTATTGCAACAGCTCCGGAAAAGCGTTTCTGCGGAAATTGTTGATTTGTTTCACCAGGACGAGAAAGACGTTTTGGACTACGTGAAAGCAAAGAAATTTATCGACGGCTTACGCAAGCTTCTGACGGTATTTTCACGCAAGTTCAAAGTGAGCTCACCAGGTATAACCCGGAAAGACTGGGGGCTGACGGAAATCACAGGGGACGAGAAGGACAAAAAAGTGACGTTCGATAAATTCATGAAGTCTGTGAGAGGATTCCGAGGCTCACGTGACGTGGCTGCCCAGGCCTTTGTTGCCGTGTTACGTTCGATAGGCGTGAACGCCCGGTTGGTGTTTTCTGTGCAAGTACCTGATTATCGGTCGATTCGGCCCGTGAAGGATAAATCGAAGGACGAACGAGAACCGATGCCTGCAGAATATCCCAGCAAGCCAAAGCTGGAGTTTGACCCCGTGTTCATTCCCAATTCGCGTCAGGCGTTACTTTCGGGGGTCCGGCTGCGGAAAAAAAAGGCTGCACAAAAGGCACTGGCCAAGAAAACCGAGACGGCGGCAAGCTTTCCCATTTTCTGGATCGAAGTGTGGAACAAGTATTCGAAAAAGTGGATCACAGTTGACCCTGTCGTGTTCAAGGTTGTGGAGGTGGCACCAATGCGACGCAAATGCAAGTTTGACGCCCCAGGTACGGACGAAACTCACCAAACGTGGTACGTGATTGCTTACGACCACAAGGGATGTCTTACCGATGTTACCAGGCGGTATACACAATACTACAACGCAAAAACGGCCAAACGGCGCATTGGATTTGCCTCAGAGGAAGACGCTCATTGGTACGGGCGTATGCTCCGGGCTGTGGGCCGGCCGAAGTCATCCATAACACAGGCAGAGGCCACGGAACTCAAGGAGTTTCACGACAGACATATATGCGAAGGAACACCCAATAACATGGCGGACTTCAAGAACCATCCCGTATATGCACTTGAGCCGCAGCTCAGGCAGGATGAGATCATATACCCGAAAGACGAAACGAGCAAATGCGGCACTTTCCGGTCTTCAAACAAGAGCAGCGTCATGCCCGTGTATAAGCGGTCGTGCATATACAAACTCAAGACGCCCAAGGCGTGGCACATGAGCGGACGAGTGTTGAAAGTCGGGGCCCAGCCCCTCAAGACCAAGAAGGCACAAGTTCAGTTTGCTGACGAAGACGGCGATGACGACGGGCAAGTGCGGCTATATGCCGAATTTCAAACAGAGCTCTACAAACCACCGCCGATCGTGGACGGAAAGATCACGAAGAACGTCTACGGAAACGTGGAGATTTTCCGGCCGTGGATGGTTCCGGAAAACGGGTACTTAGTACCTGTGTCACGTGATGTTTCCATGAAGATGCTTGAGACGGCAGCGAGGTGGATCCTTAATATAGACTATGCAAAGGCTATAGTATCGTTTGAGTTCGGAAAAGGCCAGAAGTCGAAGAGGGCGCCCACTGCAAAAGAAGGGGGGATTCTCATTGATGAGCAGTACAGGGACGGGATGTTGGCGGTGATTGAAGGTCTCAAGGAGCAAGAAGAACAGCAGCGTAGAGAGGCTGTTGAGCTCAATGCTTTGCGTAGCTGGAACTTCTTCTTGAAGAAACTACAGATTGTGAAAAGGCTAGATAGAAACCATGGCAAGGTTGGTGGGGAAGAACCTGGTACCAAAAGTGCAGAACAACTGGATGATGAGGATGATGAAGGTTACTATAGTGTTGGAAGCGATGATGCCAACTCCGACAATGATGCCTACAACCCACGCCCCACTAAACGGACGGCGCGTCAAACTCCGTCTGATGACGATCTTGGTGACGTCGGTGGGGGATTTCTCATGGAAGACTCTAACTTTGGTGAGGGGGGAGAAGAATCCGATTTCATAGATGGAGGCTTTTTTCCTGAAGAGACCAGTGTCAATGTATCGATGGGGATTGACGATTCCGGTGAACGGGTTGACCTGCAAGTCTCTGACGAAGCAATATCTGATAATGAAGAGTGTCCTTTGATGGAAACTGATGCTTTGCAAGATCATCAAAATCTCGATCTGGCTGAAAATGTCAACTCAATCCGTTCAGAAGAAGATGTAGCAGAGTTGGCGCCAGGGCCTGTTGCACTCAAACGGGAAATTCCAAGCGGTGTCCTTGACCCAAACGGGAAAACATATCCGCGCGCCAGACGCTCGCAATTGCGTGCTTCACGCACGGCTGAATATGCGAATAGTGGGAATGGCAGCCCGAGTATGGGCATGCTGGTCATCAATCTAGATTCCGATGAATCTGGAGACCACATCGAACCGGCCACTCGGTCCCAGGTACCTAAAGCGGCCAATATTAAACGGAGTCTGAGGTCCGCTGCTCGCTCAGGGCGACAACGTGTCTCTGAAGCTGATGCATATATTGATCTTGACACGGATGACGAAGAAGCAGAATTGGGAATAGAATACAGTGACGATGAGTGAAATCTCACATGAATAATTTCATGAAGATCAACAAATTCCGTCGTTGTCATGGTTACCACTTGCATAAAGCGCAATTGCGCGCGCAATTTTTGCGCTCGCGCCACACAGGCTTATTCCGAAACTCAAGTTTCCGTGAGCAATCTAGTATTGCAAACAGCTCCTCCAGGCAGTTAAAAGCGGTCAGAGAAACCTATCAGAGGCATGAATACGCACAAGGAATGCCGAGCTTTTTGACGTACACAGATGCGTAGGTTTGGATATTTTTCCGCTTAACGCCACTCTTATCGGAGATCTCATCCAGGAAGCTATTGTGCCTGCGCGCGCGCAATCGGTCTCATGTCTGGCGAGACTTAAATACAATGGCTCATGGGCTGAATTTCGTCGATGGCACTCAAAGGTGACCCATGTGCACTTTCTGCTTACCACATTTTTACAAAAATTAACAGGCGTGTAACATGGCCAATGAGGTGGCAGTTAACGTCTTGGGCACGATTGGAACCGTGCTATGGTGCATCCAGTTGACCCCACAGATTGTCAGAAACTACCGTGCCAAAGATTGCACGGGACTTCCACCTTTGATGATGTTTCTCTGGGCTTTAAGCGGAGTACCATTTCTGATATATTTTTTTGGCACCGACGGGTCGATCCCGCTTCGAATCCAACCACAACTATTCACATTTTTCTGCATTATTTCGTGGGCCCAGGCCCTCTACTACCCACCTGTTAGCATGGGCAAGCGCAAATTCACGATTTACGTTTTATCCTTTGTTGTGTTGGCGATCGGAGCCGAGGTGGGATTCATACTATGGCTTCGCCCGCTACATCGTCGGGGCATCACGTGGCCGATGTTGATCATTGGTATAGTGGCATCGGTGCTTCTTGCGTTGGGATTGGTCCCGCCGTATTTTGAAATTGCTAAGAGGAAAGGGCGTGTTGTGGGACTAAATTTCCTTTTTTTGGGAATGGACTCTGCAGGTGCATTATTCTCGATGTTGAGTATCGTTGTGGGCACCATGGATATAATGAGTCTTGTTCTATA
Organism: Metschnikowia pulcherrima; assembly: GCA_009746055.1. Lineage (NCBI taxonomy): Eukaryota > Fungi > Ascomycota > Pichiomycetes > Serinales > Metschnikowiaceae > Metschnikowia > Metschnikowia pulcherrima. Next base: position 852,671 of record VFXK01000010.1, read on the forward strand.
TGCCATTGTGCTCGTCATGGAGCTCGGAATCTTTGGGTGTTACATATTTTGGTATCTCACAGGCGGGCGCAATATTCTCCGGGAGGAAAAACTAGCGAGGATCGAGGGGACTGAAAAGCATGACGGGGACGGCGAGTCCACGGGCCTGGCTTCGAAATCACCAGAGCATTTTGAGGTTTTGGATACGGCTAATCCCATCATATCACGTGTTTCCGATGTGGCATAGGAGAGAAACGTAACTGTAAGCAAAAAGCGAAGCGAGGCCATTCAGGACACTTTCGTCAATGCGATGCAAGGACTGGCTTTATTAAGTATTCTACGTATTGATAGATTTTTAATTGAATCCCGAGAATTGGAGTAGCCAAATTCTCCCGCCAAATACAAGCTTCTGTTTTTTGAGCACAAAAGTGCATTATTGCTCGAAATCTCATATTCTTTAGCTTTACACTTACACTATTTCGCGAACGCGCGCGTTTGGCACATCCATAGATTTTACGCCAGGCGTCTCTCACCCACTCAGCATACGGTTTACAGCACTCGGCCCTAGACTCTGATTGCAGTACTTGAGGCATTCCTTTTTTTGCATATCTTTCAGGAGAGTGCTCAAAAATCCACAATGGTATGATAAGCTATCAAAGATTTGGCTTACGCTGCCATTTAAACATGTGTTGAAAGCCCCCACCATAATCCATACTAACATTAGTCTGCGTTTTCGCCGTTGAACTTGGTGCAAGACGTGTCGGCGTCAAAGAAAGATCTCGAGGAGGAACACACACGCGAACTTGAGATCCAAAACGCGTACAAAACGTACCAGGACGCGATAGCCTTGCAAAGTCAGAAACGATGGGCTGATGCGTATAGGAAGTATAAGGACTTGGCAGAATCTGCCGTGATTGTAAACCATTTTTACGAGGAAGTTTCTTTTGTGAAAGGGTTTCAGAACGGTAACGCTAACTTACAGCCCGACGAGTTGAGTTTCATTCCGCAAAACGTGAAAAAGATCCGATTTTTATATTTTCGAAACCGCGGGTTTTTGCATTTCAATATTCTAAAAGCGGGTCAGGAAATGCTCAATGAAGTCTTGATTTTGGAAAATGAGCCTGAACTCACGCTCTTTGAGCTTCAAAAAGACCTATTCTACACCATGTTCGATGGGTTTGTCAACTGCTTTCTATATGAAGAGGCAGACGAGTCGATGCTCCGTATATTATACGACATTTGCACGTATTTGGACGTGCGAAGACTCGCAAAACTCACACTCGAGTACGCTATCTCATACCCCAGTGAAAGTGAAGAATCTGCTGGGGTTTCTTTCCTCAGCGACTGGGCCGATCCTCTATGGAAAAAATTCAAAGTGTCTGGGCTCACATTAGAGGATACGCAAAAGCTCGAGGAAAAGCTTGCTTTTTTACGGCCGATTAAGGAAGATTTCATGTTGCAGATGCTGCAAAAAGCACGTTTCAATAGTCTAAGGGTCTCTCTCAAGCCCGACTTTTCGTGGCTTGATGTAATCAACGGTGTTAATCTTGCGATGCGCGACCACCAGGATAAAGAACGAGTGCAAGACTTTCTGAAGATCGCTTGCAAGTATTTTGATCCATACCTGGCTGCGGAAACCCCGCTTGATGACATCATATTCGAGTTTATGGATCGTGACACAGAAACAGTGCATGTTACAGAAGAACAGCCAGAAGATTCACAGACCACTGAGGCTATTCAATGTGAGCCAAAACCATTGGAAGTTGAATCACACAATAAGCCAAATTTAGGGCAAGAATCATCGGATTTGGCTGAGAAGCTGTCTATGAGACTCTCAAAACGGCTAAATCCAAGTGACTCGGCGCCGGTATATGCCGATGATATCGCTCTTATCAGGCGCTACTTTATCGAGACGGAGGTGTTCTTCAACCATCTCAATGGCTCGTTTCAAGCCATGTTCAACTTTGATCAGCCCATATTAAATGATATGGTAGGGCATCTAGTGAAAGCTGAAACTGCTCATGGCAAGCCTGCTTATATTTATGATTTCTTGAATGCCCTTAATGAGTGGAAAGTCCTGCAGTATGATGAAGTGTTATTCCCAGAGTCTAAGGCTTCCTCAAGGGGTAACGGTCAGAGCGACAGAAAGCGGCTTATCGAAGTACTCACAAGCTTCGGAAATCAATTTAGCGACCCGAAAAAAAGTTATGAGAATTTAGATTTTTCGCAGAATACAGAATTCATCAGGACTTTTCTCGAGAGTCAGTTTTCCACTCATTGTCATGTGAATCAGGCAAAGCTACACATCCTCCTGCAATTTATGAAGACCATAACAAGTACGGCATGGGATGAGCAATTATATGAGGCTGTTTTTGAATGGGTAATTCAACTCGAAGGCGCATTTCAAGCAAAATGCGCTCAAGATCTTTGTAACTCAAACGAGATCGAAGATAAAAGTCTTGCAGTTGGGATCTACGAATGCCTTATAAATTGCTACATTGTTACACAAGAGAAGATAGAATCTTTGTTGGAGAACGGCGCTCATACAACTTTTGTGAAGTCCGTGAAGGCAAACTTTAATACGTCTGCCATAGAGCTCTTGCGAGTGAAGGACCGAATTGACAAGTGGGAAGAAGTTTTAAAGGCCACGTTCTTGAGCAAGTCAGTCTCGGTAGTTTCGGAAGCTGATATAGAGCTTATGATTCGATATCACTGGGCTACTAACTACTATATCGCTGCAAAGAGCTACTCGTGGAACGAAAAAAAATTTGCTGTTGTTCATTTGCACAGTTTGGCGCAAACTCTCAGCGAAATGCCCATATCACAAGGCATTCAAGTTGCATACCTCAACTGTTCTAAAATTGGGGAATTTTCGCTCGAAGGGTTGCAAAAGCGTCTTTCTACTGCTTCAATCTTATCCATATTTTCCAAAATTCTAGATCAAAGTGATTCCGAGACCCTGAGCACAAACGAGACAATTTCACTTCTTGAGAGTATTTTGTTTGAAGAGGCTACGTCATCGATAGACCAGGACATTTTGATGTCTGATAAATGTGAGCTGCAAGATACTAATCGCCTAGTGAGCTCTGTCATCCATGGCTTAGCAGTATTGGACAAGACATCTCTCTCCAGCGTAAAAGAATTCTTTCATGAGTGTCCGGTTGACCTCAAGCTCAGTCTTTGGAATATCTTGTTCCTGTATTACCAAAGAGACTCGTTCTACAATTTTCAAAGAGGCCTTGAATACTTTCTTGGGTTTATTCTTGATCATTGGAAATCTCCCTCATACCACAATTCTGTCGAGGATAAACACATTCTCTTGCTCAGTCTTATCGCCTCTTACCGAAATCATCTCAAGACATTTTTGGGCTACCTATCCCGAAATAAGTGGCTGCTTCCCGCAAAAGACATAAGCCTTGACAACATAAGGTGCATTTCACGGATGTACGAGATTTGTTACCTTTTCAGCTTGCACGAAGAGGCGGCATTGTACACGAGCAGAAAGGTTTCACTAGCCATAAGATTAGGAGGCGCATTTCAGTATTTCAAAGATTTCTTCATCGAATGTCTCACTGTGTTCCTGATTTATTCTTTCAATTATATGGCAGAGAGCCCTACCGAAACCGCGGATTCGTTGATAAGCAATTACTTGGTTCTTGTTCACCACCAGCTTGGGTTGCGTCGTCTCTGCGATTCCTCAAATGGATTATTTCTCAGATTTTCAGAAGACTGCCTCGTGAATTTATCCAGAATTCCAGAAACTGAACTCACTCAGATCATGTCTTGCAGGTATCATTACCGAGTCAAGTTATACGGGCAATTTCCGGTAGACCACTACACTGTTAAAAGTGCAGATTTGAACAAGCAAAGTGCGGAGGAATTAGCCTCGTTCATCTTGCCGCTTTGTTTCCGAGCAAACCCGTTGACCCAAACCCCAAGAAACGACTTGAAACAAGTGGTGGACGATCTTTTTGAGATCATTGGAGACCCAGATGTAGATGCTGATGCCGCTCTCAGTGAAAATACAGTCACTGTGGAAAAGTTTATTGACAGATCTCTGATAGGACTGAGGTTTGTTAAAGAGGCATTTTACGGTTTACTCGCCCTCGAAATGGCTCCACTGCATCACCCTAATAAGGTAGCACAGAAGGGATTGTATTTTGTGGAAGCAGTCTTGCTTTTCAATACCTACAAGATCAGAAAGAAATCAGCGCAGAGCCGAACGGTGGAGTTGGAGAGAATCATCACCATTCTCACGTATGATCTCATTTATGGGAGTGACCGAGTCGAGAGCTGGGTTCTCTTGGGCCAAGCGTATGGTTACATTGTGGAGGATGACTTGATTTGGACCTCAGACAAGATAAACACAGTTGAAAAAAAAATCGCCACAGCCAACTTGCAGCGCAAATCACTCGTGTGTTATTTGATGGCTATCAGCACCATTACACGACAAAATGTCACAGACTCGGAGGCGCTCAAACCAGTCGTGAATGTTCTCATGAGCAGCTTTGTGAAAGAGTTGTATAGTGCTTCGAGAAGCCCCATGGATATGCTTGCTTTTCGAGTTCACGGCAATTCTAAATTTGTCAGACAAAATGACAAAACTCACTTCATGAAGCTTTCGGATACTCCTAGCATCAGCCGGAAATTTTGCTTGGTGCTCATGAGCAAGTGTTTAGACTTGGCTCTCCGAGCCTCCAAAGATGATTGGAATTCTTTATACTATGCCGCGAAAGTGAGAGCCAAACTAAATTATGCCCCAGAAGTTGTATTAGATCTTCTCCTTCGCGCAAGTGACTCCGCAAAAAAGCAAAGCAGCTCGGGAGATTTAATCCTCGAGCCAACCTACAAACTCTTGAGTTTGTTATACAAATATGTTAAGTTGGGAAAACTTGGCGGGGAAGACGGCGCAAGGTATATTAATCTTGAACCGATGTTAATGCCAACTGGCGAGACTCTGACCCAAAAAGCTGGCTTTTATCAACTTATCATTACTTGCTTGAGGAAGATTATGCAACTTGACAAAAAGGGATGGTATCACAAACCCGCGTACCGCCTGGCATTTATTCAGTTTACGGAATTTAACGACGTGAAAGGAGCCAAAAATGTGTTGGCAAAGCATTTCACATTGCGCTCGAACAACAAGACTTTTTTGCAGATGTGGAAGCCTGAGCACGAAAGACCTGGTAGGCACTTTGTTTACATGTTTCAGTATACCAGGTTCTACATTTCATTGTTAACACATGATCAAGATCTCACGTCGTTGGCTCTCATGTACCCCAAATTGAGAAGGGCGAACTCTACCATGGTCCTGCTCAACATAGTCTGGGAACAGTTGTGTACGCTGATCTGTAAAATCGTGAGAGAAATTCTCGACGTCGATGCGCTTCCTGTGAAGTACTTTTTGCTCTCAATGCCATATCTGACATTTATGACTCGCGCCCAAAGAATGGTGGACGCCATTGCAAGCAAAAGTCCCGAAAGTGAGATGCAAAGAAGCCTTTCACTTCTTCACATCGTTACCGACATAAGAAAGTTGAACAATGGGTTTGGTCCAACAGCTTTGATTGACAGCACGTTTTCAGGCATTTTCATAAAGATCTTTCACGAATTTATGCTGAAAAATCGAGAATTTGAAGAGACAACTATACCAGATTCACCTAATGGCAAATCAAAGAAGCTTGCAAAGAAGGATGTCTTTCCTTTCGCGATCGAACTCGCCACAAGATGTAAACGTGATGTTGAGCACTTTCTCAAAATCAATCCAGATATTTTTAACCTTTACGTTACGCAACACGAAAGAGAAATGAAGCTCTTGCGCCAGCAAAAGGCAGAAGAGCAGGCTAGACATATGTTAACAATGCACTATAAATTTCAGCGCGAGTTGAATGATCAGTTTCTCTTCCGCGGACAGAGAATTGCCATGTTCAAAATGTTGGCATTCACGAGACCCGAAGGCTCAATAGGTAATGCAAGAATGATCACGGATGCTAGCGAGCCACGTCAAATCCAAAAAAGCACAGACTTTTGTGGCCCAGAAGCACTTGCCGCCGACTTCAATCAACAGAGACGTTTTGCTAGAGAGGGAGGGGCCAAACTCCCGGGAAATAGCTTGGATGTTGGTCAAACCATGGGCTATAATCTTCTTTCGTTACTGGACATTCATGGCATAAGAGAAAAAAATCAGGGTGTTGACGTTCCAAGCCATGGAGAACACATATGGAGCAGTTTGAACCAAGCTACGCCGAATAACTGGAATTCCGCAAATGTACTGGGGCCCACCCAGTTCAGAGCGAGCGAGGATTCAAAACAGGACCCTGGGGTGGGATTGACTACAGACCACCTTCCCGAAAGAACCGATACTTCAGATGCTAGAACCACAACTTTGGAAAAACCCGGTAACTTTGATTCGTTTTGGGCAGAGATAGCCAGGAAAAGACAGCTTCTTCAGAGATTGGCCTATGAAGGTACAGTTGATGATCCCGTTGAGATTGAAAGTGACGAGGCCGGAACACCGGAGGCAGACCGGAAACGAAGACTTGAAGATACTAGTGGCGTGGAGCAACCGGCGTCAAAGAGACTGAGTTAGTCGAACAGATGGTGTTTCCAAGATCTAAAACGGGCCTTTATAGAGTGCAATACATTCAAGTCAAACATTCAGTACTTCTTTACGATTTACAGGATTTACAGTCGTATTTTGCAGCCACTTTATTTTCCACACAAGTTTGACATCAAAGACAAAAGAGACTGGATTGAGCCAAAAAAGAATGCTCCACGGCAGGTTCGAACTGTCGACCTTCAGATTTCACACGCTAATTGCCTATGAGACTGACGCTCTGCCAACTGAGCTAGTGAAGCTTCCTGTGTCGATGCCAACTCATGCTTAAATATATAGATGGGATCTACTGTCCCTCAAAACAAAGCGGAAGCCTGTTTCTTTAAAATAAAAAAAAAAAAAAGCCTTAAAAAAAAAAAAAGTCGGGGGACTTCATTACTCAGTGTTCTATCCAGACGTATGCAGGTTTTTTGTCTATAGATCTATAGATTTTTGACCGTTTAACCGCGGTTTCCTGTTAATACGATTTGTTTCTCTTAAAAAAAAAAGAGCCTCCTATAATGTGATATATCCTAAAAGAAGTTCTTAAAAAAACGCCAGGTGAGCCGCGAAGGGCCTCTCCGAGCCGAGTTCTGAAAAAGGTAAAATTTCGTCAATACAATTAGTTTCTTTAAAGAACACGTCAAAATTACTCACCATTGGGGCTGCTACTCTAAATAAGTCGAATGAGTAGGATAATTTTGTGATATCACTCCACTATAGGTCAGCAATGAGAAGATGATCTCACCCGATATATCTTCAAAAAAAAAAAAAAAAAGACAAGTCGTCATAAGGTGCTCGACAAACTCATCAGCCCACATCAACGAGGGTTCATGAAAAACCGAAGGATAAACCACAATACGATGGAATTCTTCACCCTAGTCCAGTTATTCCAGTCTCACCGTGCAAGAGTCACTCAACCTAAATTTCAGGCAATCCTCATGGCGGACTTTACGAAGGCGTTTGACAGAATCTCTCATCAATATCTACGTGCAGTCTTCATGAAAATGGGGTTCGGCTCTGATATTATACGTCTCTTGACGCTGATTCTTGAGGGACAGGTGGCCCAGTTGTTTTTGAACAATTGTGAGGGCCCTCGCTTTCCGCTTCAGTGTGGGACTAGGCAAGGAAACCCCCTCTCTCCTCTTTTGTTCAACTTGGCGCTAGAACCATTTCTAGTACACTTAGGGCTCAATCAGGGCTTGAAGGTGATGTACCATAACTGCTTACTTTTCACGATGAAGTTTCACGCGTTCGCGGATGACGTCAATATCTACCTCAATGATATCGATGACTATGAGCGGACAGCCAGGGTCATCTCCAACTACGAGAATGTCAGCAATAGTAAGGTGAGCGCCGAGAAATCCAAGCTAATTGGTTTTCACAGATCTTACCCTTCTTTTGCCCAAGCTGCCCTTCCCTACACTCAATCGCACATCAAGAGTGAGCAGGCCACCTACTTGGGAATCCTGATCCAGGGAGTGGACTGGAATCGCTTCATTTCGAAACTCCCATTTATGACGCGTCAACATGGTTACAGACAACTTGACTTGATCAGCCGGGCTCTTGGCACCAACATTTTTGTCTGCTCCAAAACAGTATACAAGGATTTGGTCCAATGCATGACGAAAACAGAGCTCAGGAAGATTGATCTCTGTATACAACGGATGTTTCCGGGGATCAGCCCAGCAAAATTATACGCGAGGCCAAAAAAAGGAGGCTATGGTCTCATTGAATTACTGACGCAGCTTTTAGGCCACAGAGCCGAGGTGATTGGAGAGACGTTGAGTCAGGCAAATGGGTGGTTCATCCAATATTTAAGGGTGAAAATGCTCCATCACATGGCTAAGATTCTCGCGGGGAATGAACACACGCGAGTCCTTAGAACCGGGGGGCTTCACTGGCTCCAATTTCTTCTTGAAAAGACTGATATATTTGAAAAGAATTTGCATTGGACGTTTTCTTCCAATGAAATCCACTACATCAGAGCCTGGCGCGAAGTAACTTACAAAAGCACAGAATATGATGTCACGAAACAGCCCTACATCACATCGGAGTCCACGCTTATGGAAACGGTAGCTGACGGTTGGTTGCCCCGAGCCGTGGCGGAAAAGGTCAGTCAGGTTCAGTATAAGTCTTTGAGTCGAAAGAAACAGGAAGCTTTGTTACCGCTTACCCCCAGACGGTTTCAGGAGATTTGCCCGGAGGTCGAATCGATCAAAAGGTGGGAGAAATTCTGGAAAGCTTTGTACAAAGAAGAGTGGATACTCAGACACGATCTCACGGCCCTTCACCTCTTTAATTTTGGGTCCTACGTACCGCTATTTGATGTGGTAGGCGACATGTCGGTGATGCGATGTCATCTCTGTCTCAGTCAAACCACCAAAGACGGCATACTCGCGCACATCTATAATCAATGTGAGACTACCAGCATTTGGTGGCAACAAATAGGGCCTGAGGGCCCAATGCATCTTAACTCTATGTTGGCGCCGGTCAACGCATCATCGGAAAACTTAAGAAAATTAAACTGGTTTGTGAAGACCGTCAAAAAAGTGTACTCTTTAAGACGGCGCGAATCACCGGATGGGCTCGCATTACTGACCCTTCTGTTGCGAGAGTTGAAGCGACAGGTGGGGGAAGTACAGCCTCTAGGGCGATGACAACCGAATTAGTTCTCATACGCAGCCACGCCACTAGGCATGGTAGCGAAGCTGGCTAAGGTTTTATATATATTCATATATAGTTTTGTGGAGAGCTAGGTAAGCAACTCTGGCTCCCAGTCCTTAATCAGATGTATCAAGCAAAAAAAAAAAAAAAAAAAGTCGTTACATGGAAGACTTTTGCGATAAATTAGGTGACGAGAGTTGTCAAGGCGGCAAGTATCTCAAGACCACATACATAGAGATTTGAGCGCCAAATGTGGCATTGAAATGTAAATGGAGAACAAGCAGATCAGCTACTCTAAAAACTATCTGCACGTAAAATCTCCCCAGAAACAGTCTCAAAAAATCTCTGATGGCTAAACCAAAATAATACCCGTTCATACTATATCATTTTCTGCACATCGTTGCTGAGCAATCGTGTAGTTCGTAAAAGCTGGAACTGTTTCGAAAGTCGGTCTGCCTCGGATGAAGCGCGGTAAGATATCTGTAAAATATCCTCTTCATCCACATATAGGAGATCTTTCACTAGCAACACATCGCGAAGCAGATAAGTAGTCCCAAATAAGTTTGTGAGAAACTGCGCTGGCTGGAGCGAGCGGTTGAAAACAGGCAAGAAGTGTTTGAGCGTGACCAATTGTAACAATCGCACGATCACGTCTACTGCCTTCACATACAATGCTTTGCCCGGAAATTGCTGTGGATCGATCCGGTTATAGATATGCAGAATGTCATGTGATCCCTGGGTAAAGTGATTTGTGCGGTGGTGCAAACCGCTCATGTCAAATGACTTTACAAAACGCGCAATGGAGCCCGCTCCACCAGTTTCGCTTGTTAGGTTCATGAACTCTGCCACAAGCCGCACTTTCTCTTTATAAGTGCCTTCAGATAGTATTGAGCTGAGGGTTACGTGCGGCAGCAGGCCCGTAGCCGTTTCTGCAGCCCGGGTCATGGACACCACACTGCCTGTACGCGACAGCGAAGCGGAAACCGAGAAGTCCAATTCCGCGCCACACCTTCTGTTGAAGGATGCCACAAAAAAGCGTCTTTCGTGGATAAAGTATTTTTCTGGCTCGACAAAGTCGGCTAGCCTGCGCATTCGAAGCAAGTAATTTATGAGATAGAAAAACGCCATTTCCTCGCGCTCAGAACTCGATACTAGTTTTGTATCGGAAGATGCCAATTCGGAGCTTGTATCGGCCATGTAATTCGACAAGTGAAGATGCGGGAGATTGAGTAGCACCTTGAAGAATGTGTCTGCCTTATTTGCAGCTCTTTCATCGATTGTGGCTCCTTCCACAACACTGGTCACGAGGCAAAATGCATAGTATCTATAGTAGTCTGTGATAAGAGGTAGAGTGACGCTTGGATCTAGAACAAGTTCTGGAAGGAACGATTCGGAAACGGGAGGGTTTTCCGTCGCAAAGACAAGCGGGAGGACAGCAGAGGGGGCTCCAGAGAGAAATGCTGTTTTGCTTATATTCATAAGTGTAGGAAGCATTTCGACTTTGCCAACATGCAAAAGCATATCATCTTCGGCGTATCGAGCGCTGAGATCTGCATAAAGCCTCGAAATCGCTTGCACGGTACTAACGACAAGTGACCCATGTTTGAGATGTATTTGTTCTGGCATGCTTAGGCTCAAACTCTCGTTCACACACTTCAAAAATAGCCCACGAGCCTCTTTTTCTCTTGCAAGAAACGCCACATCAACAGCCTCGAAGAACATTTCGCAGTGTCTGGCCACCTGTTGAATTAGAGGGGCCAAGTATGCACTCGAGCTGGCCATGTTTATGTCTGTATCCAAAGAAAGCGAATTTTTCTCATGTATAAGTCTGTTACTGACTTCTGCAAGACGATAAAGTACGTTTAGCCATAGCCAGTGGTGGCCCTCGATTCCAGTTTTGGCCAAAATACAAAAATACTCCATGGCCGTGTCAGAAAATTGCTGCAATGCATGATACAACTCCAATTTTCCCGAGATCAGGGCATAGGGCGCTAAATGTTCGTTCAAATGGGCATCAATTTGAGCCATGGGCAGTTTCCGGTCATTATCGTCGTGAAACTCGGCCATGCTCGGGCCAGGACTCGATCGAGCATGTGACATTCGAGTTTGCGTTCAGAATTAGCTATTCTGTAGGCTTCAAGGATGATTGTTTTGCCACTTTAATTGCAATAGAGTAGTGCACAATGACTTGATCGGTACCAGGACGAGCTTAGCTTATCTGCGTGAAGCCCCACTACACCCGTGCACCACAGAGCATATCGATGTTCTGGATGCAATTTGCAATATTAAGCCCCACATAAAAACACCATTAAATTCTGTTGAATTCTGTTCGAATTTTCTTAGTGAATGCCTGGATCCTCCCGCTCACTTCTGCGTGCGCTTTCTAGCGTGTTTGAGACGTGGAATGCATCTCTAGATTGGCAAAAAGAGCCATCGTCTGAGATCAGGGCCCTTTATGGCACCATCTATGCCTATACGGAGCGGCACAACACGATGGCCACTGTGAGTGGCGTGGCGAATAGCGAAATGCGAGAAACACATGAGAAATTCGTCAAGACAGCTGGAGATATCTCGCGAGAAGTGTTTTTCCTCGAGCTACTATCGCGGCTTCTGCCGGTTCTTAGTGCCAGTGAAGTACGGCTCTGGCTACGCACATATCTCCGTCCAGCCGTCGATAGCGCTGGCTTTGACCTGAGTTTTGTCGAAAAAGCTCGTGGATTTATAAATCTGGCGACCTCGGAGGTTTTCCCCTCGGAAGACTCGGCGTTGATGCTGCGTAGATGCGCGATCGCTAATATGGTGATGGATTATCTTGTGCAAATCTATATTGGCGGCGACTCATCCGCATACGAGTTGATCGAAATGAAGGTTCTGGATCTGGAAAGAGATACTCAAATACACGTGGAGCGGTTACGATTCATCGAGAAAAATGCCCATTCTTTGCTCAAAGAGTGGGGGCTCAGAAACCCATATGACTTCTTCGTGCTCCTCCATAAGTACTATCAGAATCCTGTTAAACGATTCAAGGTACTTGATCTAGCCGCTAAGCTCGTCTCGAGCAACGTGTCGCAGCTTCAGAAAATACTTGATACGCCGTTTTTTCTCGATTTACTTCGATCCCTCATTCTAGATTGCAGTGAGGCGATTTTGGGTAGCTGTTTGAGCACTGTGCTCATGGTCTTGGGCAAGATTTGCCATCGAGTTTCTGCGTACTTACCAGAGTTGCTTCTCATATACACCAGGCTCTTGTTGTGGAAAGATCACGGCCCTATGCTATCTGCAAGACGCGTTGCAGAGATCTCATGGCATATCGCTGACAGCGACCTGAATACCCTGATTATGCAAACTCAAGTTTTTGTCGATGGACAATTCAACTTGCTGTATTTCACCACCCTACTATATGGGCTTTTTCCCTTGAACTTGTTGGCATTTTGCAAATCTCCAGATGAGTACCTACTTCGAAACACACCAAATATGATGATCCCAGAAACGAAGATCATTCTTGGGTGCATATCACGTGAGGAAGATTTGAAAAACATGCTATTTGCAAAATCAAACATCACACTCACACGCCTCATGCTTCATCCGAATATCCTCAACATTATCACGCTCAAAGAAGAGATCCAGAGTCCTATGAAATGGATATTGTCCAAGAATGAAGGCCTTGATGTTGGCGAAGAAGAAGTCTTGCTCGAGTGTTTCGGGTTAAACCCCGAAATCATCTTTACTATTCCAGAAAACATTGTTCTTCCAGAGCAATTACTCAAAAGAATCCAGTCTTCTAGCAGCCTCACCACAGATGCATCGGACCTAAGGTTTCTTCATCGATTTTCAACAGCGACGCAAATACATGACAATTCACTTCCTCCGTCACAAAGAGGTTCTTTTCAGATGCCCAATGAAGCAATGGGATCCTCAAATAGCACGGCTGAGTCGAAGATACCCAGCCATTGGCTAAATATGGACCGACGTGTTTCAATTGTGCCCACGAGGCTAGTTTTAGAGAACAACCTACCGCAGCTGCCATTGCAGCTTCAGCCGCAACAAGAATCCGGAGGCATCATATTCAAACCTGTTGATTTTGATGGTACAAGCAGCGTTATCTCAGACACAACCCTCAAGAGTGAGAAACCTATGGAAACCAGGAAAAAAGACTATCTTTCAGATTTGTACACCGTTCACGAAAAGCTTTTCACCTCATCTGCCACTGTGACTGCAAACCAACTCACTGTCAATACAGATACTGCTCATAGTACTAAGGGTCATTTTCAAGGATCTGTCAGCACGGCATCGGATATTCTTTCGAGGCAGCTCCAGTCTGAAGGGAAAGAAATTCAGCCGGAAATCAAGGATGCGCAATCTGCGGGCAGGGCATTGGACTTTTACCAGCGGGAGTTACTTTTGATGAAAAACGAGTTGGAGTTCTCGAGTTACATGAAGCATCTCAACAAGATCAATTACGTCAAGCTTAGGCTCAAGTTTAACAGGTATTTGAGAGACCAGAACAACGGAGCCCCAAAAGACATGAATATGGCCGGCGCGAGCCTATGTCAACACGAATATGAAACTCTCATTGAGTCGTTGAGGGAACTCAAAGAAGCGAGTGAAGCAGAATTAGCCTCAAAGCTTACTGAAAACGAGGCGCTTCTACTGAAGATGCAATTGCTTGAAAACGAGCTTGCTACTCTTAAACGAGATAGCGAGAAGTCTGAGCTGATGATAGCTGAAAAGGTCTTGCTTGTTGAGCGATTGAATACCGAGTTAGATCGCAAAATAGATACTATCAGAGACTTGCAAGCTAAGATTCACGATTTTGAGGAGATACAGGCCGAGTCGACGATAAAGAGCAAGCCCCAAGAGGTGAAATCGGTAGAGCCTCTGATGTTTTTGAACGAACAAGAAAAAGTTGTCGCTGATCTCAAAATGCATTTGGGAAGTCTTAGGACAGAAAACAGCATACTTTCAACCCGGCTCGAAGAGACCATGTCCGAGCTAGAGCAGCACGAACGAAAATTGAAAGTTCACTTCACTGATAAAAGCCGTGAGTTGGAAGAAATCTACCGCTCAAAAGAGATTCAGTATGAGCGAAAACTCAAGGAATTCGACGCGCTCAAGCTGAGATACGAGCAGGTGATTGAGGAGCAAAGTGCTCAAATTGCACATTTATCAAAAGCAAAGCCGATCCACATTCCAAGAATGGGCCAAAAACAGACCAGTCCTGCGATTCAAGTAGGCACAAGACCGTCCTCTGCGGGGCCCAAGTTCTTGCTGGATAAGGATGGTGAGTATTTCTCACGTGATCCATCGACGCCCGTCATACACGAGCATTTCGGAACAGCTAGTCACCGGGGCCTGCCAATGCCGTCCCTGGAAAGCGCGTCACTGAATTTCACAGCACCCGATCTACATGTCGGAGACCCATATTTCAAGGGTATACTGATGAATGAGCCTCCACGTGTACAATCAAATACATCTATTCCGATAATTAGGGGCAGAGGAGGCTACCAGAAACGATCCAAGAAGATCATGTGATTTTTCTTTTTTTTTTTTTTTTCACGACATGAAAACAAAATTCACAAAATAGAATTAAGCGTGACGTGTCAAGTGGGAAGTCACGTGCCGCAATACGCACACGCGCGCCTGTGGCCGGCCTCTATACACGAATCTCAAACGAGTGTTGTTACGAACGTAAATTTGAGATTCGACGGGACAGTCTTTTTTTTTTTTTTTCACATTGTTCTAAACCCTGACATAGGCCATTCTGCGCAACATGTCTCAGACGCTAAAGAAGAGAGGCAAGAAGTCCGCGGCGCCAGTTGCGGCTGCTGACGCAGTGGATATCGAAGTTAAAGAAAAGACTACATATTCACCACCGGCCAAGGACCCTGAACATCATTATTGGATCGCTTTGGCTATAGTCACCTCGATCGCCGCATACTTGAGGTTCCGTATTCTCGGCTGGCCGGATAAGGTCGTTTTCGACGAAGTCCATTTTGGAAAGTTCGCCTCGTATTACTTGGAGGGCACCTACTTTTTCGACTTGCACCCGCCTTTTGCCAAATTGCTCATTGCGTTTGCCGGGTGGCTTGTGGGATATGATGGGAGCTTCAAGTTCGATAACATTGGTGATAACTACATCACTAACAACGTTCCCTACTTGGCATTCCGTGCATTTTCGGCGATCCAGGGCACGTTGGTCGTGCCCATCATGTTTTTGACGATGAAGACCCTCAATTTTTCCGTGATTGCGTGCATCTTGTCGTCCTCCCTTGTTGCTCTTGACAACGCGCAGGTGATTGACTCTAGGTTGATTCTTTTGGATGCTACGTTGATCTTGAGTGTGGCATTCACGATTTTCGCCTACTGTAAGTTCAGTCTCTACCGTCGCCAACCATTCACGAAATGGTGGTGGATTTGGTTGCAGCTCACCGGGGTCGGCTTGTCGTGTGTGATTTCTACCAAGTACGTCGGTGTGTTTACATATTTCACGATTGGCATTGCTGTTGTGCATGAGTTGTGGATCTTATTGGACATCAAGAAAGGACTCACTATCGAAGAGTTCATGCAGCATTTTGTCGCCCGCTTGTTCACTTTGGTCATCATTCCATTTTGCATCTACTTGTACTGGTTCCATTTGCACTTTCTGATTCTCACCAAGTCCGGGCCTGGCGACGCGTTCATGACGTCTGATTTCCAGGAAACCTTGGAAGAGTCAGCTTTGGTTAAGACCTCGAAAACAGTCAACTACCACGATGTTCTTACCATCAAGCACAAGGACACCAACACGTTTTTGCATTCGCACGACTTGGTGTACCCATTGCGTTACGAGAATGGAAGAGTGTCGTCGAATTTGCAGCAGGTCACGTGTTTCTCCCATCAAAACGGCAGCGAGCTTGAGGATGGGAACTCGCAGTGGGAGATTGTTCCTTCAAACGGAGCCAAGAAGGGCGAAGCCGTCTTCACCAATGATGCTATTCGTTTGAGACACGTTGCCACGGGTGGCTTTTTGTTGACCCACGATGTAGCCTCGCCCTTAAAGGCTACCAATGAGGAGTTTGTTGTCGTGCATGGAGAAGCTGCAGAGACCAGATTCAACGAGACACTTTTCCGCTTGCGTTTGGCCGAAGCGGGCAGTAGCAGCAACCAGGGTAAACGCAAGATCGTGAAGACGAAAGCGACACCGCTCAGAATCGTGCATATTGATACTGTGGTCGCTATGTGGACCCATAATGACGAGATGTTGCCTGAATGGGCATTGGGACAGCAAGAAGTAAGTGGTAACAAAAAGGTGACCGACGGCGATAATATCTGGGTGTTTGACAACATTGCCAGTTTGGCCGAAAACGACGCCAGGAACCACTACATCCCAAAAACAGTAATTAAGATGCCATTCTTGAAGAAATGGTGGGAGTTGCAAGGCCTCATGTTTTTGCACAACAACCAGTTATCTTCCGAACACCCATTTGCGTCTCAGCCAGGCGCTTGGCCATTGGCGCTTTCTGGTGTTTCTTTTTGGAACGACAATGACGAGAGAAAACAGATCTTCTTCATTGGTAACGTAATTGGATTCTGGATCCAAGTGGGGTTCCTCGCCGTATACGCCGGCTTTGTTGCCGCTGATTTGGTCACCAGCCGCAGAGACTGCAATATTTTGAACGCCCGTGCCATATCCAAGATGTACAACACGTTGGGCTTTTTGTTCATTGGCTGGGCAGCACATTACTTCCCCTTTTACTTGATGAACAGACAAAAGTTTTTGCATCATTACTTGCCCGCGCACTTGATTGCCGCGTTGTTCACCGGTGGGTTCGCCGAGTTCCTTTGCTCTAACAGAGGCCACACTGTACGCAGAGGTGTGGTGCCGTCGGGAATTGACAAGCCCAAGTTCGCCGCCTTGACGGTGATCGTGATTACAAGCACAGCCTGGTTCTTCTGGTACACCAGATTCATTGTGTATGGCAACTTTACCTTGCCACCAGAGGAGATTAAGAAGAGACAATGGCTCGATATAGTATTGCACTACGTGAAGTAAGTCCGTCAGGCCACCGTCCAAAGACCGATGTGCAAACACACGTTCTGCGCGCTGTTGGTTTCAGTGACAATTACCTTAGACTATATGATGAATTATCATATGAAACAGAATATTGAGCACGACTTGTAGATACTTGAGTAGGCTTAATTTGGTAGAGTTGAAAAATGATTCCATGCATGAGCGGTGCAGCGCGCGCTCATAATGCTCATTGGCTTATCTCGAAGTTTGGACACTGCAAAAAAACTCCAATTCATTTTTTGATCAAGTTATCATAATCCCACATAGAATGACGATAAAAGCATTTTTGGAGAAATTGAGTGTGCCTAAAAACAAGCAAATCCTCAAACTCGTCACCGGGAACCAGTCGGCAGACATGGACTCTGTGGTGAGTGCAATCGCCTATGCTTATTTCCATCACCAAAAATACCCTAAAGAAGAGCCGATTCTACCTCTAGTGAACATTTCACGTGACGAGTTTCGTCTCAGAAAAGATATTGTTCTACTCTTGAATAAACACAATATTTCAAGCACAAACGTTTATTTCCTAGATGATGTGGAGAAGTTCACTGAGCAGTCTGTGGAGACGCTGTTGGACGTGGTTTTGGTGGACCACTGTAACCTCCAAGGAGAGCTTTTGACAAAGTTGCATGATCAAAAACGATTGATCGTTTCCGGAATTGTCGACCATCATGCCGACGAGGGTGTTTTTCTCGATGCGGTGCCTCGGATTATCCGAGGCACGGGCTCATGCTCGGCCCTAGTGTTCAACCATTGGAATCCCCAGATCGGGCCGATTCTGGATAAAGATGTGGTGCTGCTCTTATTAGGCCCGCTTTTGATCGATACTCTGAATATGCTGCAAAAAGTCGAAGCGGATGATATCGACGCGTTCACTCATTACAAGAGAGCCTTATCTGACTCAGCCACCATTGAGACTGAAAGCACCAGTCCGTTTTCAGGTTTTTTCGCCGAGTTGAAGGAGGCGAAAAAGGACTTGAAAGGGTTTCTGCTTTTCGACATTTTGCGGAAAGACTATAAGCAGTTCAAGTTCAAGAGCGCGCAGGGCGAAATCGTCTCTGTTGGCTTCTCCTCCATTGGCAAGTCTCTCAGCTGGGTGTTGCGCAAGTACCCTGTTTCGGAGATTTTACTCTCGTTGAAACAAATGTCTGAGACGTTCCATCTTGACGTGGTTGTTATCACAGCCTCATTCACACAAAAAGAATCTAGGATCTACATCAGAGAATTCTGTTTTAGCACGCATAATAGCAGACTCAAGGATTTGGCATCCTTGGCCGAAGAATTGCAATTGAGCAGTGGATTTCACGAACAGGACTCTGTTGCCGAGGCTTTGGCTCAAATCAATAATTCTGTTTTGTTTAAAGTTTACAATCAGCAGAACACCGCTGCTTCCAGAAAGCAGGTTGTGCCTGTCATCAAGCAGGTTATTGAGCAGAGACTTTGAATACAGATACATCATCAACTGACCAGTATAGACTTGATAGAACAACAACATAATTATCAAACTACTTCATGATGTGGCGCTAGGTAGCATACGTTGTAGTTCCGATAAATGTCTCCGTCCTTTATATCCACTCTTTGTGTGGTTCTTGGGAGTAGGGCGTTGATTTGGGCGAAATACAGCTCAAGCGACTCCCAAACTTCAGCCGGTATTTCCAAAACATCATCGTCTTTTGCATCTTCCTGTTTAACATAGAGCAACTTCAAACACTGCTTCAAAAACTTGTTTTTTAGTGAAATATCAAGCCCTACGCTTGTGACCCATACGTTATACGCCAAGGCAGACCCCGCCAACCTCACCGTAAACTTACGACCGCCCGATGCATTCACGCGGTCCAATAAGGCAAAATATACAAATGTGTATGGCTTGTAAGTCTCGGTTCTCCCGCCATATTGTAGGTGCAAGCCCCACTTATTGATTTTGAGTGCGCCATCTGTCTTCCCGAGCGTGTGCCCACACAGATCACAGGTGTCTGATCGCAGCGGCACGAGAAGATACGACGTGCCCACGTGCACAAACCCCGGCTTAGGATTGAGCTTGCCATTATAGTTTTTGTCGTTGATGTCGTGATGGTCCTCGTGTGGCTTGTGGCAATGCCAGAAATCCATCATTTCGTGCCAGTATTCCAGCGGCATGTCTACAAATTTGTGCAAATTTGAGTCTAGAATGATCGAATCACATCCAGCACACGTAAACTTGAACTGGCTCACATTTTGCTCGTTTCTTGGGGTCTTTTTTAGGAGATCATCCACGGACCATAAGCCATTGGAGTTTGTGAGGCCCGTGAACGGTGTGACAACCATGTTTTTGTGTGAATTCTCGAGCAGTAATGTTATGTGGATTGTAAAATCCTCGATTGCAATTCTCGTGGCCTTTGCGCCAATCAACCTCTTCTTATCATCGATCGGGAGCGGCACCTCAATCACTTGCCGGGACCCGGGTCTAGACAACGACAAATCAGCGATTTCGGCGGAATCTTTGTTCGCTGTCTCGAGAATAAGATGGGCATCTTCTAATTCGAGGCGTTTGAGAGCGTTATGGCCGTTGGGAATCTCGATCGTGACGGATATCTGACCCAATCTAGGAAGGTATTCACTCAAAGACATGGTGAAAGTGATGAGAATGTGCGCACGCTACGATGAAATGGAGGACGCGATAGACTGTTTGGCCAAAGGTAGTTACGCGTGATCAAAATTAAATTTTAGCTTTTTTTTTGATACAAATTCCTGTGATAACACCAATATTTGCATTTTTTTTTTTTGGTTCATCAAATTAAAGCCCATTTATGTGAAATACTGAATGGTTTCATTTGTCGTACATGCACATGTCAATGTACCGCGCGATATGGCTGCTAGCCTACTACAGTCTATGCATTTTCGGATCAGCGTACTGGATACGGTGGATCTGCATTTGTAATACTATCAGCACGCTTTCTCGTCCGTTTCATCACGTGTATCTTCTCGCTGCCACTAGCGTTACGGGATTTAGAAGGGTAATGTCCAAGACTTGAAGTACCTTCAACTCCGCCGATTCTCACCTCTGACGAATTGGCTGGGGAGGAAGAGACCCTAACAGGCCTGGTGGCGTTGGCGGAAATTTTGTTATTGATGTATTCTGGTATTTTGCTGTTCTCGCTTTCGGAAAATGTTCGTGATTGTGAAACGGTTGCGTAAAGGTCTTTTGAGCTCATGATTCTTGAAATTTTGCCGGAATTGTGTCTTGTTTGCGGGGCTGACTTCCATGCAAATTGTTCATCGTTCCCAGTATTGAGAGGCGAATCTTTTTTCTTGGGTGTTTTCGATGAAACTCGCCTGTCACCTCGTATTCCGCCGGTTTCTTCTAGTGGCAGTGTCGACACCCTTAATGCGGCATTATCACCTCGAAATTTCAAGTACCTTGCATTTAGCTCGTTTTCCAGGTCCATATAACAGAAATACTCGAGACTGAATTGAAGGAATGTAAGCCTTTTGGGTTGAGCAAAGTGGTCACACAAGCTCTGGTTGAACACCATGAGATCATCGATGAGAGGCGATTTGGGAGATTTTGATCGGAGAAATCCCTTCAAAAGCTTATTTCGGACCCACAAATTCATGATTAATGGGTCTAGCAA
This sequence comes from Metschnikowia pulcherrima, assembly GCA_009746055.1. NCBI lineage: Eukaryota > Fungi > Ascomycota > Pichiomycetes > Serinales > Metschnikowiaceae > Metschnikowia > Metschnikowia pulcherrima. The sequence continues at coordinate 873,573 of VFXK01000010.1, forward strand.
TTTCTTGTCCAAGCCTTCAACCACATGAACTAGACGCCTTCCAGTCATATTGGGAATATAGTAATGTGTCACCAATAAGCACCCGTGAGAATAAAACATCCACAAATTCAACACGTCGGCACACAAGCTCATGATGGACGAAAGAGGAATGCTCAGGGCCAAAACATGAAACTGCAAGTTCGATATGCATGCGTAGAAGAGCCAGTATGTGAGCAAAAACTGGACGTTTTCGCCAGGAGCCTGCAAGGCCTTGACCGAGAGAAGCAACGGCCACCAGAAACTGAATAGCGATATTAGTGGCTGTATGCCTAAAAACCCGAGCATTGATGCGTGTGTTTGTATTTCGTCATGGAGTCAGCAAATACCTCAGCGATGAAGATCTGACCGTGAAATGAGTTTCAATGCGAAGGTAATTGATGCCCTTACAAATTGAGCAATTGACTTAAAATTGAGTCTGTTGAAAGAAAAAAGCGAGTGTTATCGGAAAAGAAAGATTTGTCGATTTTTCCGTTATAGATTGCTACTTCAAGTTTTTGTGGATGGAAATAATCGGGACTAGGCTGTGGAGGATATGTAGCATCGAAGATGAGAGGCTTAGGCTGCAAGCCGCAATCAAAGCATCAATGAATTCAAAACTTTCGCTTATGAACACTGTGAAGTGACGGGTAGAAAAGCAGAAAATGGATAAATAAGAAAAAAGCATACATGAGTTATAAAAGTCGAATAAGTCAAAAGAGAAGAAGAAAATATAATAGCTCTCAGAAGCATTAATTGACTTAGACTAAATGCATATTCGTCTTCTCCAACTAGCTATCTTGTTACTGCCACGGCCAGCATAACATATTGCGATTTTCAAGATCTCGCACGGAAATCGCAGTTACCGTACTGGGCCAAGGTTCTGTGTATTTCAAGAAATCACAAAAAATGAAGTGCCCAAGATGCTTTGTGCTAAATCATATATGCGACCGGCAAATCTTTTGGGTACAAAATGTTCCAAATAGAGATCGGGAATCGTAGGATTCTTGCAAGAAACCTGGCGCTCTTGAAGTGAATTACGGGTGTCTTAACAGCGCAGCCATCACCACGATCAAGCGGAGACGGCTCACCAAAAATCCAAATGAAATAAAGCTTTTCTGGAACTGTTCCGCTTTTTGAATGCTTTTGATCGCATTTGAGAAAACAAATAGGCGTCAACTTTTTTTAATCCATCATTATTTATACTTGCACAAGGTGTTTTCCTCTGAACGACCGCTCGTAACCAATTTAAAAAAACGACTCGCAGAAGTCGCGTCGCGTCGCGCCGCGTTCGTCCCTCTATTCTCACCAAAACGCACCAGCTCATATTCCAGATCATTTTTTTATCGAATAATTATACACACCAGCGCACAAAAAAATGGACCAGGAAAACGATGCTTTGGGTCTAGATCAGCCGCTCAAGCTCGGGCGTGTTTTGAAGATCCCCAAGATTACAGACGACCTCCTATTCGAGAACAATAGGGGCCTCCCGCAGATCAGAAACAACTACCCCAAGTTGCTGAAGGCGATACGGAAAAACGACGCAAAATGTGCTGAGCGTGTACTAAAACAAAGGCTCTCGAAACTGGCTGCACATCAGGCAAAAGCTGCCACTGAAGTGGACAATTTGCAGAAAGTCTTGCTGTTTTACCAGCTCTGGTGCCATGGGCTTTTCCCAAGGGCTACATTCAAAGACTGTTTGAGAATGTTGCGTAATCATAAATCTTTGCCGCTAAAGGAGTACAGGCGCGGGCTTATCAATAACGAAATCCGCCGGTTGAAAATCGAAAAGGGCATTATTGTTGAAGAGCCTGAGAATGGTGGACCCGGCGATGATGATCATGACGATGATGATGAAGACCTTTACGCGCCGGCTAATATTGAAAATGGCGAAGTTACAAATGACCCTGCTGTACAACAACAAAGCACGGGGAATAGTAATACGGCCGAAAGCGATGACGAAGACTGGGGCTTTTTATCTACTAACCGACTGAGAAGAAATGGATTATTTATTGGCGAGGATGAGGATGACGACCAGGTAGATGAGCCAGTCCCTGCTCATATTGAGCCCGCAGGGCAAAGATTTGAAAATGCAACTGCGGAAATCGACGATTTTCCTGGTGATGACGATTTTGACGAACCTTTTCTTTCCGCGCAAGAAAAGGAAAACGTGCCTGAGGAAGACTACGACGAGGAGCTTGCAATCATGCGCGAGATGGGCATGTGACATTACGGTATGCGCCTATTTATTCAAGTACATCATGCGGGCGATCTTCACGTGGTCGTAAACTTTCAGAATCAAGCTGGGCGTCATGTAACTGCGGTTACTGGTCTTGTTAAACGCACCAATCAAGTACCCGCCTGAGCGCAAGTATATGTCAATGGTATCGTCGCCCGTGGACTTTCTTGCTTTGCGGATGAAGTTTGGTTTCGACACGTAAAAAGGCATAATCATGCCAGAATTGTATACACATGTGGCCGGTGCGCCAATGATTTCACAGCCGCGCTCACTCATGAACGCTTCCAGCCATACTTTTGCGTCTGTATTGCTAACATCATGCTCTGTGATATTCAGCGCCAACACGCGCACTTTACACCGCTCAGAGCTGATTTTTGAGTTAGCGATCATCAGTTTCTGCAACCGTTGTGGAATGCCCTGGCTGGCTTTGCCCATATCTGGAATACTGGAGCGTGCCACTTTATGCTTTTCCATAAATCTGATCTCCACAATCATCACGCAATCAAAGTGGTGATGGGCGGCAATCAGTTTAGTGATGATTTTGCATGCGCTCTGAAGGCTTCGCACGCGGCGCAACAAGAGACGGATTTCCTGTTTCTGTGCGTCTGCCATCACACTATCGGTGACCAGCTGGTGCTCTTCATAATGCGACAACTTGAAAATATGGCTGTGTGAATAGCACAGACCCAGGCCGTCACGCTCAAAGATCGTCATGTGGCCCCCGCTACTTGTGGCCCTGCCCAACTTGGAGATCAACTCAGCAAGCTCAACGTCCCCCGCATTTGGGTTTTCAGGAAGCGTTTTCTCGTCGCATAGTTCCATATTCTCGAACGGTGTATCGAGCAAATTCATCAAGTGTGCCGCGATCTTTGTGAGCAGCCTCATTTTCGTGGAGGAAAAGCTCAGTTTGGGTAAAGTGCTGAAAATAGCAAGCACGCCGACTGGAATCCCGGACAGCGTTAACAAACTGACTCCTGCGTAGAACCTTATAGTGGGAGGACCCGTCACAAGCGGGTTCTGGCTTGTACGCCAATCTTCTGCGGCATCTTTGAGCACGAATCCACCTTTCGACAAGATTGCGTGTGCGTCAAGCAGAACCACGCGAGGGAGTTCCTTGAACTCCAATTTGGTCTCATACTTTACGTATGCAGTGTTTTTGTGAATCAATGAAACACTCACACCATACGTACCAATGGCCCTACGCACCTCAGCGGTGATTATATGGAAAATTAGCCGGTTCTTCCAGTGTTCTAGGCGTAGGTATCGCTCCACTGCCACCGTGCGCATTTGCTCGCGATAGCAGTCCGGCGGGGCCATGAATCCGCTAACTTTAAGGCAGTTGGGGCACTGCATGTCCGAGAGGTTCTGGTCGCCCTGGTATTAGTATGTTCCTTTCACAAGGTCATGCTTTTGTTTTGAATTCTTTTCTGTGTGTTATGAGTTGCCTTACATACCTTTGAGTAGGCGTCGAGAAACTGCGAGATGGTGACAGGCACCAAGCCGTAGTTTTCTTCCAGATAATTGGGCAAGAGGTGGTTTTTCACTGCAGACTTTTCAAACCCCATTTTATCTGGTTTGTTTATCGAATTGTCTGTCTTTTGGTTAAATCGGGGCCTTGTTTTTCTAGCAATGGTGGTACTCAACCACAAACCCTGGCCTGCTTTTTGTTTCAATTTTTCGCACCCATTTCAAGTGGTTCCTGGCATCTGGGAAAACCAAGGAGCATAAATTTGACTATATTTTTGGGAGATTTATTTTTTTCTGTTCTTGTTGTTGTTTCTTGATTCTCGCCACAAAGAATGGTCCACGAAAATGGTTTCATGTTTCATCCTTCATCCAAAACAGTCTCCATATGTGTTCTCAAACCATGTGGGTATTGAGAAGTGTCTAGGGAGAATACTCTAAACATGCTGGAACAGGCCATTTAGCACCCAACGACATCCTTGAACCGATATTCTTTTTATGAAGTCTAGCAGCCGCCCTAGTATGCTCATGCATCTCCGGCCATTCGCCAGTTCCCATCAAGTGAGTTCCTCCCTACGTTAAAGTGATCTAGTGAGAACACTTGGAATTATCAGGAAAACAGCTTTTCACTTGTTTCGAATTGTTCCTGCTTTACAATTGGCTGATAGAATTCGTTTTCGATCAAAAAAATAGGTGCCAAATTAGACATTTCTCCACAAACCATATGCCAGCATGCACTGTCATGTCGTTTCGTCAACAAGCTCTTTAAGAACAAGCCAGGTATCGATGTGTGTGTTCAAGCTGATCTTTTTGTTTGTTCAAAACACGGCAATCAAAATCTGTAGAGACCCTGATTATAGATCTTTATTAATATTCATACCAGAGTGCAAGCTTAGGAGCACATCGAAGCGATCAATCTTCAGGCCGAACTTCGTCTCTATTCTTTGCCAGACCTAGCACCTTACACTTCTTTCGCGCATGTACTACAAAGCTCCTCAGGAATACAAACTCCACATCTGGCTTATCCATTTGAATTCAGCGTAATTACTCTAAGTGCTGGCACTCTTGTCGTCCTTCTTGTCATCCTCCTCCTCGATCTTACTCAAGTCAGGTTTCTGCTCCAGCTCCGCGGCCTCGCGCTCCTGGCGCTGTTTTTCCTCCTCCAACGATAATCGCAACGCCAAGGCCAAGTCTGGGTCCATGTTGGCGTCGACACCGCCCATGCCCATGAAGTCGCCCGAGTCGCCCACGTCAAACCCATCTTCCACCAAGATCGGCGACAGTGCAATCACCTCGTAAAGCAAGCGCGGTCCTGGCAGAACCGTGACCAAATGCGAGTTATCGTGGTTGTTAACCGCCGCGTGGAATTTCTCCAACTTGGACGTGTTGGCGGCCTCCTCGCCGAAATTCACAATATCCACCGCCACGTTATTCTTCTTCATTTTCTTCGCCAACTTCTCCAAATCCTTGTCGCTTTCGCGGAGCGGTGACCCGACAAAAGCTATGATGCGCTGGCTCTGTACCTTATTCTGGCGATGCTTCAACGCCAATGCAGCCACCTGGATCCCGCTCAGAAAATGCAATTCGCCACTGACTTTCGTGCCGTGTGCGCCCGAGAGAATCTTGCCGAAATCTGTCGTGAGCGTGGACAACACCTGCGGCCCATTGCCGCCATACAGCAACAACCCCACCGTGTTCTCTGGGTTCTGGTTGAGCTTATTCTGGAACACGAATTCCATCGCCGTCGTTTGCGCGTCATACCGGGTCGTTAGGAAGTCGCCATTGCGCATGAACTCCGAGCTATCGATAGCGATCATCGTCGCCTCAAGCACCATTTTCTTAGAGGTATTTCTGTGGTTGCGTGTGGGGAATTAGTCGTTTATGGACTATAGTCGAGTGATTTTGGCGTAGTGTGGAGCGCCGTTAGACGTGCTCAGAGGCGGCGCGGTCGTGCGCGGGCGAAGTCCACGAGAAGGCCGGTGTTTTTACGCAAATAAGTCAAGGATAAAGAATGTAGCAAATGACTCGAAATCAGAAGAAATTTTTCATCATGATCTACCACTTTACGAATTCATTTTCTGGTGTGTAGAGTCAATTTGATGGGCCCTTGGGATTAGCCAGTATATGTCTAGAACTCTGTTCTGGGGCCACTGGCGCGATCGATCCCGGCCGCGATTTGGCCCGCGGCATGAATCTCGCACTCGCGGCTTTGTCAAAACCTATACCATCTAGGAATAGTCGTTAGTGGCGATAACTTAGCTATTGTTTTTGATTTGTTTTCGATTCTTGTCCACGCCTATATTCAATGGCGTTAAAACTCACGAAGGAGCAAAAAATTGAGCTTGTAGAGCATCTACGGGATCTCAAGCAGGCCCATGTCAAATACCTACAGAGTGTTGCCAGTAAGGCGGCGTTGAGGACCGAGTCAAAAGTGCATAAACGGTTGAAAAAAGTCAGCATGATGGTCCGGTCAGTGCCGATTCTGGAGGTTTTGAATTGTGAGTGGCTGCACACGCCCACGATGGCCGAAATCAGGAAGTTTGCGAGGAATCTGTGATTTGGAAGTCTCACTCGTGTAAATTGGGAGTTCAGGAGCTCAAAAATCGGAACTGATTCTAAAATTGATGATCAAATATAGATCCAGGCTGATCTTCTCTTTTTTTGATTATACGTATGGCGCGAACAACTTTCATGGGAAGAGCATGATGGAGGGGAGAGTGCTAGCCAATGTGCTCACGCTTGATCATTTTCCCAAATAAGTTTGAGTTTGAGAAGATTAAAAACCGATACTTGGACATGATTGGGGCACGAACACTTGGATTTGGAATCAATTGTTGAGAAAAAAACACTCCTTTTTTGCCTGTTTCTGCTTGTTTAGTGCTCTCCACGCTGCTGAACCCCGGACTTGTGACTGCACCACGAACACCAATATCACTCTCATGAGAACAATGTATTTGCTGGAGAAAAGCAGATTCTTGTTTCTGATATAATGCCAAGGCAGTTTTACCACCAGGATGATCCAAAATGAGAGATTCATCGGTTGAGACAAGGTCCCACAATTGGCCGCTGACATGTCACATGATGGATTACTGATTCAGCGGAAGATCCTGAAAGAGGAAGACTATCAGTTGTCACACGAGTTCTTTGAACGGGATTGTGATTGGACATGGCATGTATGATATTGACTCATCGAGTGGCTTATGTAAAAATTGGACAGACACTCTCGTTTCTGAGGATCAAGCCAAGCAAGGAAAAATCTCGATTCTACAAATTATATACTTGGGCTCGCGCAAGCAGACAAGGAGTTGCTGTCTGGCCTTACCCTGAAGATTGCGGTTCGAGATTTAAACAGGCCTCATATTTCCGAAGCTACATCACATTGTCTTGCCCTCTTTATATGAAATCTTCGTGTCGTTCGTAGGCTATGCTACTTGTAAGCGTATCATACTTATTATCCAATAACGCTCCCTTGAAAAGGCCACCTGAACAATCTTGAAGTATGCTTTATATTAATTAAATGTTAAATTCTAAATCTAGGCCTCCTCAGGGATGTTCTCGTGGAAGTATTTGCCCTCGGTGGTCTCCTGAATGACGCCGATCCTGATGCAGAAGTCACCGAAAGGCTCGCCTTCGTGCCTTTCCAAACCCCATCTCTTAAACAAAGGTTTAAGAATGTTGAGGATCTCATCCTCCTTGATCGAGTAACGATAGATTTTGTTCAATCTCTGACCATGGTGGCCTCCACCCAACATCAAGTTGTATGCGCCCATGGCCTTACCCACCAACGCCACCTCGGCGACCCAAGGTCTAGCACAACCGTTAGGACATCCGGTCATTCTCATCACGACAGAGTCGTGTCTCAACCCGTACTCCTCCAATGCCTCCTCCAACTTCGAGATCAACTCGGGCAAGTACCGCTCAGACTCGGCCATGGCCAAGCCACATGTTGGGAGTGCGACACATGAGGACGAAGACAATCTCAATGCACTGAAGTTGGTGTTGTCCAATTTGTACTTGGCGAGCAAGTCCTTCACGGCAGACAAGTGCTCGTCGTCGATGTTTGAAATTACCATGTGCTGATTACCCGTGAGTCTAAATTCGCCCAGAGCGTTGTTCTCGATCAAGTACTCTGCGATTTTCTTCAAACCAGTTTTCTGCGGCAATTCGGGCGTGTCTTCGATACGGCCATTCTCAATGAACGCGGTGAAGTGGTTCAAGTTCAACTCGTCCTTGACCCAGCCGAAGTAGTCGATGTTGCTCTTGATCTCGAATGGCTTTGGCTCCTCGAATTTCTCGCCCCAGTACTCCTCCACAGTCTTCTTGAACACGTCAACGCCCATGTCGTCAATGGTGTACTTCAATCTGGCGTGCTTTCTGTTGGTACGGTCACCGTTATCTCTCTGCACCAACATGATGTTCTCACACGCAATGTGCACCTTCTCCTTGGCGACATAGCCCATCATGGACCCGGTTCTAGGGTACGTCTTCACGTTGTTGTGAGTGGATCCCATACCACCACCGGCAACAAGATTGTAGCCAACCACCTCGTTATCCTGCACAATGGCAATCAAGCCGATGTCGTGGGCGTAAACGTCGACATCGTTGTATGGAGGCACCGTAATGACGACCTTAAACTTTCTGGGCAAATACGTGGGTCCGTACTGCGGCTCGTAGTCGACCAAAGCGTTACCGGCAACCATAGTTTTCTTCTTCTTGGGGCCGTCTTTTCTGTTCTCCCAGACATCTCTGTCGCCAGGCTTGTCGGATTCGTCGGCACCTTCCAACCAGATCTCGTGGTAAGCAGTCGTTTGAGGCAACAAGTACTCGGAGATCAACGCTCCCGTCTCGGCGATCTGGCTGTGTACCTTGGCATTTTCTGGAAGCGCAGATACCATGACGTTTCTGTTCACGTCACCGCACGCAGCAAGCGTGTCCAACAACACCGAGTTCATGCCTCTGATGGCCGGCTTCATGTTGTGTTTCACGACTCCGTGTAACTGGAATGTGGCACGTGTAGTGATCTTGAGCGTCTCATTGCCTCTGGTATCCGCGAGCTCGTCCAACTTAAGGTACTGTTTGGGCGAAGCGAATCCGCCGGGCAATCTCAACCGCACCATGAAAGAGTAAGCGGGCTCCAAGCCTTGCAGTTTGCGCTCGTCACGTATGTCACGGTCGTCCTGCATGTAGATACCATGGAACTTAGTCAACTGCTGGTCGACGGCACAAATGGCGCCTGTGGACTGGTCCTGCAAGCCTTCGGCGATCGTACCACGCAAGAAGTCCGATTGGATCTTCATGTCCTCGTTGGTCAATGGCTTGGGTTCCTCAACACCTTCCACGTTATCAACGCCCAACGCCTTCCAGATCTTTGGAAGCCATTCTTCGAAGCCAGTGTTGAATCCATCCGGGTCCTGATCGTCACCCAAACCCAAGTCAGCCAACTCTACACCTCCATACAACTTGAACTTGCCGTACAAGTCCTGCGCAGGCTTGTTATAGTAGTGCTTGTCCTCCTTTCTGGGCCAATACTTGGAGTCACCAAGACCAAACACAGAAAACTTCACGGCGGAAAGGTCCAAGTCCTGCGCCTGCTTCAATGCGTCCCAGAACGCCTTACCGTTGTTGGGGATCTCACCTTGGCCTGCGGTGGATGAAACAAGAATCACATTGGTCTCCAATGGCAAGTCTTCAACGGAAAGGTCATCCATCGAAAGCACCACGGACTTCAAGCCACGGCCCAACGCCTGGCGGTTGATTTTCTTCGCCACGCCCTCGGCAGTTCCGCCATCAGAGGCGAAAGCGACTGTCAATGGTGGGCCAGACAAGCCCTGCAACAACTGCTTAAAGGACTCGTCTTCCACCTGTTTCTGCTGCTTTTTGATCTCACTGTTCGCCAGCGCGGTCAAATTCCTCAGGAGCTGTGGGTTCTTTTGAGCCAAAAGCGTCAAGCGGTTCTCGCGATCCAAAAACTCCTTCAACTGCGTCTTCAACGCTGACGAGTCAAGCTGGAACCGGAGCGTGTCGTCCTCAATGGTAGGGTCATATCTGTACAAAGGCCAGTAACCCGTGTCCACGGCGGACTTTGTCTCCTTCAAGATACTCAAAACATCGCTGTTCTCCGTCTCATAGGGCAAATATGCCAAAACGACCGAAGGGCCGTTGAACTTCTCTGCCTCGATCAACGCTTGCAAGACCTGTGTATAAGACAGATAGATGGCAATCGATGCCACGTAGCAATTACCGTAGTTCATGGCGTACAATCCAATGTCCTTCTTTCTGGCCGAAAGCTTCTTGGCCGAGTAAGGCTCGGAATCAATCACCAACATGTTGATGTTTTCACCCGACGAAATCACACTGTGCACTCCCAGCGAGCCCAAGTCGTATGCCCAGGCGTCAGAGCCCACCAACCAGTTAGACTTGATTTCGAAAAAGGCGGCCAATTCCAAAATCCGTTGCGCCGCAGGCGAGCTGTCGGTGTTCAAGATCTTGACGAGCTCGGAAACTTGCTCAAAAGGCTTTCCCTCCTGGTAGTGCACCAACCACAGCGACAAGAGCTCGATTAACTTCTCATTGTTCAAAGAACTGAAGGCCTTCTCCTGCACAGCTGTGGAAACGGCGGCAGCCAACGCCTTGGCCTGAGTTTGGGCATACAAAAAGGCACCAAATCCAAATTCAGGGTTGGAGGCGCCAACAGTAGGCGCGGTGAAGTCGTTCAACACCACTGCTTTGTCGTTGACTTGCGCCAACACCTTAGTGTATGCCTGTTCCAACTGCACGGCCTTCTCCTGGCCATCCTGCTTGGCGCTGAGCCTCTGTTGATGGGCTTTTGTAGACAATTCAGCGACTTTTCCAAAAAGCACGTTTTGTGTTGGGTTTGCCGCCCTCGTATTGGCCAACAAGTTCGCCACCGCCGAAGGGGTAGTGGCCGCTGTCACGTGGCCCAACTTAGCGCCAACAGCTTTGCTGAAAGACTTTGATTGCTGGTGCTGGGCATAATTTTTGAAGAATTCCAAAAGCAAAGGTGAGAATGACGATTGCTTAAAAGACTGCTCGACAAACGTCAACGTCTCGACGGATGATGGAAACTGTGCGAGCAAGCTAGCCAAACCTAGCGGGCGAAACACGTTTACGGCCAAGAAAAGGGCTTTCTCGGCGGAAAACGCGCTCACGAGCTCGGGTGTGACCTGGCCCAAGAACACGACGGCGTCCTTGGCTCCTGACACGTTATTTAGCGACAGGAATGGGGTGATGTTGTAGAACTGCAAAGTCTCTGACACAGAGCTGAGCTCGACAGGTGCTTGAATGTTTGTAACATCAATATTGGCGCTTTGCGCAGGAGCATAGAAATGGAAGACAGCCTTCAGCTCCAACGCGGCGATCGCATACGCGGCCTGGGCGGCGGCAAACGCGTCGGCGGCTCCTTGCGATACGATCACAGTATGGGGAGAGTCGGTCAATGCAGTGACAATGTCGTAGTCAAAGTTCACAATCTCCACATGCACCACCACGGGCTGGGTCCTGTACGCAGACAAGGACAAGAGGGGCAAGTTTTTGAAAAGCGTGACGGCGTCTGTGGCCACGGAAATCGGCTTTGATTCAGCTGCATTTTCGTCGACGTATTGCGCCACAAATGCAAACGGCTCGTTGCTGTCAATCAACGGGATATACGACGAATCATACTGCGCAAAAGACGACGCCTGGGCCTTAGTGGGCTGGGTGGCGAAAAGCTGGCCCTGCGATTTGGCCACGGCGGCTATGGCTTCTGTTTGTGAAACGGCCATTTTTTGAAGAAAAACCCCTGGTTTTTTCTGGTAGACTCGGCTATTTCCAAACCCAGATCTGGATCTTGAGATGCAAATTATGTACTGGGCTATGCGAGCCTGATACCGATAGCTTGTAGCGTGTAGCGAGAGTCACACAGAAGCAGAATCTATGCCGGTATTCGGAAATCTAAAGATGATCGAAAAAGCAAAGAAAAAGATCAGATCTTGGAAGAAGAATGTAAGATCGTTGGGGGTTTTTGTTTGACTCAGAGGCAACCCCATACTTCTGCCGATAAACCTGCAGGCAGCCAGCTGCAAAATTTTCGAATATTGAGTAATCGCACGTGCCCACAAATAATACCATTGCACGAGGCGCTCATTGGCTGCGCGATCTGGCATTGGGTGAGACAAAAAAGAACAGATCCGGCTCTAGGTTTTTGGCGTTTTACGACTTTGTGATTAGTTGTAGCTATAAACATTTGAACAATGCTTTCTTTTTCAGTTGTTTACTTTCTGAATCATCTTTGCTTCGTTTACCTATTTGTGAGTCTGGTCTGGTGGGCCCATCTTGGTTAGATGCCCCGTGTTTCCGCGCGACAACGTCTCATCTCACGTGACATGGCCTGCTGCTTATCAATGGGACTGCAAATAGCAGAAAAATTAGAGTGGTCTGGGCCTGTAATGCATTGGGAACGGGATCTGAAGACATTTTGGTGTAGTAATTTTTAATTCTTTTCATAGAATCTTTAACAAAAAAGAAAAAGAATTATCGGTCCTAGAAATCTCAAAGGAGACCGCATTCCACTGGGGGCCCAAGTACTGGGTTTGTAGCGCATTCAGCACTGCCATCGATCTCATTCTGGAAAGCTTTGCGGCGATTGACTATATACTAGCAGCCAATTTTTACCGATTTACAAGAAAGTAAAAACTTCGCGTTGATTCGGATAAATATATTTATGAGTGGCTTAATATTTGGAAAGTCAAGATCGATGTCTGCAATACTTATGTGGTCATCATCACTCAAAACCTGATCGAGATGGTGTCCCGTACAACTATCTTTTCAACAAAAAAAGCAAATCAGATAATTTCCTCATACGTAAGCGTCACGTTGCGGGCTCCCAAACACCTACTTTTGTAGCCAATCAGGCCGTCGGCACAGAGCTCGAAAATGTACTCGCCATTGTGGAGTAACAAGCTTATGCCTAATAATTCTTCCTGGCCCATTAACGAGAAATTTAAGTGGGGCAACGGTCCCAACACAAGCTTTCCTAAGCCGTCCACCATCATGAACTTGCGCGTGTCTATTTTGTTCAAGAATCCGCCTCTGTCATATCGGAATATAGAGAATCGTGCACTGGCAAAAGCCCTGTCATCTGAGATTACTACACGGGGCCGTTCAGGATGGGCCTTCAAATTATTGGCAGCTTCATTTCCGAGCTCAGTGATGTATAACGCTCCGGGATTGATGCGTTGAAGGGCCAAGGTTTGTGCTATCAACATAATGATGTATGAAAAGTGCAATAAGTTAATTCTGTGTAACCTCTTCATGGTGAAATGGTGTTTGCATGAAGGTTTGGAAGTATCCACGGATCTGGTCGGGATGCGACTCAAAGATGATCAATTTTTTTTCAAACGGAAGGAAAAATGACTAAATCGGCGACTTTTCAAAGGATTTTACATTTTTGATTAGGTTCCAGCTTTCCTGTTTCACGGAGGTCGTGGCAAACCAGTCGTAGGAGGTCAGTTTCCACGGACAATACATGCATAAAATGACGTGAAAGCGTTGTGTTGAACTTTTATCCTGCCTCGTTTCATTTTGTGGAAATCTAAAGCGATTAACCTAAAAAGAATAGAGACAGAAAAGAAGCCAGATCACGTAGAGTTTCGGCCGCTACCAAAATATCTGAGAGTACATTTTGAGCTTTTATTGCGCGGTGCACCTAAATCGTATTTCCTAACATTTCTGCTCTGATCTGCTGGTATTACTCACGTGTTCTGAAACAAGCAAAATTTCCGGATTGGTTCCTCACGCGGCTTGCTAAAAAATGTGGAGTTTTATTGTTTCTGTTTTGGAATTTTCTACCGTTCATTGTCTGTCAACGATAATATGTTCATATTCCTCCGTTTCACACATGCGATGTATGAACATTGGTGACCTCCTTTTTACTGACACAATGGGTTTTCAGTTACCGGAAAATGTCCCATATTTGTGGCAATGCTATATTTGTTTTTTGTTCTTATCTCGGTTTCGTCTTTTTCCTCAAATTCTGCAATCGAGTTTTGTGGATTCATGTGAAACGGCCTGAAAACGTCTATTAGCTGGATTAGCTTTCAATTCAAGACACAGTAATATTGGTGGCTTTTCGGATATTTCTGCTTTGGGGCAACGTAGAGTGTCTGCGCTGATTCTTCATCTCTGCATTGTCAATATGTTGCTCTGATACCTTGAAGGCCTTTATTTCCAGGAATCACGTTTTTCGTAAGTTGGTGAAGAAATCCGAAGCAATGCTGTAGCAATTCACGGGAGCCTCCATTTGGACTAAAGTTTCGGAAAACCGCGTTCATGAGGCTAGTTACACACCAGGTAAGTCCATCATTTGATTTACGTGGCGTTGTATAATTTTGTTTACAAACAGATTTTCCATCGTTTTCCGTGTATTGCTGCATCTATCACCTTCTTGCCTTGCGAAAATTAACTGGATGTGAAATCCTTCATGAGCAGAATCTCGTAAGTTTGCAGACTTTTTCACGAAAACCACGCAAAACGGAGCTGTAGAAGCTTTTTTTGTCAGAAGAGGTCGCTCCAAGGTATTAATTTTTTTGTCTAGTCTATTTCTACAAGTAACCGACTCCGCCATGTCTATGTTCACCCCATCTCTCAAATCTTGTCAAGAAATCTGCCTGATCTCTGAAAAAAAATTTGCGATATTCATTTTCACAAAGAGTATCGGTCCTATTTCCGTCACCTTGATAAACGATAGCTTCAACATAAGGGTCATTTTAGACTTAAATTGAGTGAGGATGATTGTAAGCCCTTTTGAGCACACGACGCGAAGAAACCTACAAGAAAACAAAACAAGAAGCGGGTTCCCAGTTTTAGGATTTTAATCGAGAAAAACAAATATCCAGAAGCCATCAAAAAAATTAATCCCACATCGAGATATAAAAGCTACTACGTGCCAAATTTGCATCCGCGTCGCATTAAACTCTGTTCTTAGTAAGAATTCAACATGAAAACGGCACTCAGATACAAGAGAGTCCAAAAAGAGTCAAGTTTTTGAAACCAATTTTGCATAACCCTGGGAATTATTTGCAGCTTATCTGGGACAAACAGTCATTGATTCTCAAATCGCTAGCCTTTATCGAATTAATAACAGTTGAATCTTCACTTACTGCAAAGACTGAGAAGTATGCTCTTTCGAACTTTCGCGAATAGAATATGGTCCAAACTACCTCTTTCTGTTTATTGACTGTTCATTGACAACAATTCATCAACTTTCTTCCTTTTCCACTGGCTTTATAGTATCCCTCTGGCTGATAATTGATGTCTCTGTAAGTGATAAGGATGTGCGATGGGTTTTTGCAAAGACTCATAAAGCCAATCAGACCATCCTCGCACAATTGAAAAATCGTGCTTCCATAATACGACACTCTTTTATGGGTCTTACCATTGCCTCCTTGCGCGTTTGTCAAATAGAAGCCTGGATGGGGCTGGTCCTCAAGTACCAAATTTCCCTCTTCGTCAATGCTCAAATAGAGGTCGGAACCAGTAAACTTGAGTGTTTCCTGGCGGTAGTCGTAGTCAAATCTGGAGCACTCATCTGCCACAATTAGCCTATTTCCGGCAATGATAAGGGTTTGAAGGTCACCTGTTCCATCCACTCTTGAAGCGTACATTATTCCAGCATAGAGAATTTCCTCTGTCAAGGCCAACGTTATGAAAAGCAATATTGATGAGAAGTTCATGTTTCATTCGCTGTTTTTGTGAATTTATCTGGGAAACCAGCGGCTATATCTGTAAAAACGGCTCTTTTTTGCCTCTTTCTTTTCTTATTGAAAATATGCGAACGTGTTCATTGTTCTTCGTGTCTAATAGGAAATCACATAGGATTTTTGTAATATGGGTCAAACCCTGGCCGCATTTCTCTAATTATTAAGTCATAATTTCCATAAAAGGGGAAAATGAGGTACATCAATGGAGATCTATGGGGAAAACCTTGGCGCAAGGCAATATTCGCGTTTTGGAATTCCGTCAATCCAACATATGTTGAGCAAACATTCAATGAGTTTATGGTAGGTGTCGAATTTGTGGGACATCTCTAGGAATTTTGTTTTAATTCTATCCCAAAAATCCAGCCATTCCTTACCACTTGCCAGGGCTGATGAGACACCCCAAGTTCGAATTTTTTCTTTGAGAGAATTTTTGCGTAATAAAGCTACGTTTTGAACTTTTGTAAAGCTCGATATATGTTATCTGATCCTAAACATTTGCAAAGATATTCCCAGTGAGAAGAATCACGTCGTCGATGTTTTCGGTGTTTCTGATGGCCTCTGGTGACAAGTACCCTACAATATCACACGCATTATCATTCAGAGCAGTCTATTCACTAAAGTCATCTTTTAAAACACCTTACTGCTCCTGTTCTCGCCAAAACTACAACAGTCAGGCCAATCACAGCAATTAGGGCGATCACAAACCACTCGGCTATCGAACGCTACCATCTAAGAAAGTCACCTACAGGGTCTTGTAGCGAAGCAGGGTGGAGCATTGGGTAAATAAAGGCTGGAGTATTTGATAAAAATGTAGGTTTTTTGCGGAGCTAGCTTAGCATTTTGTTGTCCACTGTCTCCAGACAGATTCATCGTGCAAAAGCAAAGAATCGATATCTCTAGTTCTTTATATGCGGGTCTGATCTGATCGCTTAGTGCATGGTCTGTATGACCTTTCACGTTACAGCATTACCCTGTTTAGAAAACTTCTCGGTCATAAAAACATCCTGCGAGTGGTTTTTCTCACATCTCACGAATCATAGACGACACCTAATGCCTGGATGGTTGCACCTTGCTTTGGGTCGAAACTTCGGACAAGAGTGCTCATAAAGCAAAGCCAAAGCTGGTAGAGCACAGTCATGTAAGTCTCACAAACAATTGCCCTTATTTTCAAATTCCGAAATTTCTATATTTAAATAAGAATTTTCATTCTTAATCCCATATTTTAGCTCATTTCGTCTGAGCAACTCTCTTTAAAGCCTAATGGCCGTCACAGAGCTAAGGTCTACTAGCATTGAGCCATTGAAATGCGCGTACTAGATTCCCAATAGCACATCGAAAAGATTTGCTGAAGCATTCGAAAACTTTGTTTTTGCTTCACTATACAATTTATGTGGTGATTGATTCTATTGGCTTGAATTAGCGCGTAGCGCACATAATTCCGAACTTCCCGGCCGTTTTGGTTCATTGAAGAACTGGTTAGGAGCCTTTAGATACCCAGATTCCCGATCAGCTTTGCTTTGTATTAGACCCGAGATGCTCTTTTTGTGTTTTGAGTCAGATTCCTTATCATCAGATAATCTTCAAGATATCAACTTGCTTTTTCGCTGGAATCAGAAAATGGAAATCACAAAACACCGTAATGTTTCATGTGACAGATCTGACACCTCTAATATACGTCATATGCATGCGCGCTTTCCTCGGAACAACTGGGTGCCACATATTTCGGCAAAACCTTCCGAGGTGTGTTCATCCCGGGCCAATAATGTTTTGGGATGGTCCGATTCGGCCATTCTAAAAATTTCTAGATATTTAGATAGCTTCTGCTGCTGCGTTAAAATATCTGAGTAGAAAAGCCATATTGCCCCTGATGCTGGTGCCTTATAGGAAATTAACTCGAAAAGCCGACTTTGTCGAGCGTCTATTTTTTCTATGGGAAAAGCAAAATATATTCAAAGGAATATCCATGGCGGCGCAAGTCAATCGGCCGTTGAATGATGACGTTGTTTTCGGCGCCTTAAGACGATTGCTGTTGAAGTACCCGTTTTTGCATTCTTCTCTCCTGGGTACAGGTTATAATGTCGAATTTGGCCCGCTTCAAAAGATCGATTTTAAGGACGTTTACGAGGTGAATACCGAGGTCACCGAACGCTTTCAGGATAGCGATGAGAGCGCTTCCGTTCTCACTTCAGTGTTGGCTCGTCACAATCACAAGGCTGGGAAACCGTTATGGAAGCTCATCTATTATAAGAATATCAACTGGTTTAGCTTCCACTGCTCTCATACCATATCAGACGGAAGCTCGGTGGTGGTTTATTTGAAAGAGTTTGTCGAAGATCTTAATCATGCGGCAAACCTGAAGGCTGGCGATGTATTGTTCTCTCTCGAAAATGATATGCCATTGATTGAGAAAGATCTACCACCGCCTATTCTCGAGATGGCCAATTATAAGCCTGGGCTTATTAGCAAGTGCAAAGCAAAGGCGTTCAAAATGGCGCTGGATTTCTGGCCCAGCTTTGTTGACAAAGTGGATGATAGACGTCTTAATCGGTCATTCGTGGGTTGTCCACCAGAGCCATTTTCTCCGAAAACGTTTTTTCAAAGTGACTACATGATCGACGATAAATCTCCACTCAACTTCTCATCCCCAGGCTTCACTAATATCGATCCGAAGAATTTGAAAGTGATTTTGAACGCGTGCCGCAAACACCAGGTGAAATTACAAACTTATTTGATCATGGTCTATGTTCACACTATGCTCAAACTATACCCTGAATTGTACGCTCACAAATTCTTGAACACGGCAGTTGCAGTCAGTTTCAGAAACGTTTTTGGTGGATTCGAATCACATAACACTTATCTTGGTGACAAGGGACTGTTTGAAGACGGATTCTATGTGCACCTCCCAGCCTTCTGTCTTCCCCCTGGCTCATACTTTTCATGGGATGCTTGTCGGAGATATCATGATGCCCTTCACAAAACCGTCAATAGTAAATCACTAGTCGAAGGATATTATATGGCATGCGAGGGTATGACTGCGGAGAACTATATGAGCAACAAGTTTGGGTTGCAGAAAGACACGCTCTTTTTGGGTAATACTAATTTGGGCAGGGTGAATATTCTCGACCACTCAGGCACCGGCAAGTACCATATTGAGGATATATTGTTTGTCCCAATGGCCGGTGCGTTCATGGGGACACACGAAATGACCGCAATATCCACAGCGAAAAAGGGCCTCAACATCGGGTTCATCAAAGTCGATCCAAATGTTAAGGACTGGAACAAGTTTAAGGAAGCTTTCTCTCACAATTTAATTGCGCTTCTGGCCACTGACTAAAAGAAACTCGAGCCGAGCCAGGAAATGCAAGTGATCGTCTAGTCAAAGCTATGATTCTTCTTTGCTTTGCTTAGGATGATTTTTGATTTACAGATAATCGTTCAATCTATATACTCAATGAAGAAACCCTTTACAAGAAGAACAAGTTAACTTTATTGTTCTTTTGATACTCCTGGTCAGAATGACCACTGGCTTCTGGGTAAGAGCACGCAGCGTCATTGGCTGCCGGTCCAAGGGTCTCTGTTCCTTCTTGGTGGTACTACGAGGTTGAAGACAAGTCTTGCAAAATCATCAAATCCTTCAAATACTACTCGCCTTTCATTGATACGTGGGTGGATCGAGCAAAGGAGCCTGTGTGGCAGTATGAATATTTGCCAAGGGCTGCTTACGTAACGGAGGGGGGAAATCTCAAAAGAAGCGCCTTTAAATGCCACCATCTGGGAAAAGTCTGTGATTCAAGGCTTCCAGATCTACTGGACTTGAACTTTCTCCAAGCCAACATAAACTTTATGAACAGGGTAAATCCGTATGTTACACACTGCAAGAATGGGTCCTCGATAACAGCAAAATGTTGCGCTGACAATTACTGCTACAATCTGGCTTTTACCATTGACGAGTATGACAAATGTGTGAAAGTAAGTGATGTTGTCATGTCTATTCACGAGACCACAGACACTTGGATATGCCCCCTTTCTTTCGGAAAAGACTTGAGTAGAGCAATTCGGGATTTTGAGAATTACATAATTGAAATTGATCAAATTGACATTTTTCAGGGGGTGTGTAGATGTGTTCGTCGAGTTCCATCTGAAAGATAAGGGTTTTTTGGAAAAATTTTCACACACATCAACGATTGCAAAAACTGTACAGCTGATCAAAAAAAGCGCACTATCGATAGCAGCTCTGCATAGCAAAAAGGCAAAAAAAAAAGATTGCAACACCTTAATTTCGCATATGGTCTCCCACTACACTACTCAGTAAGGCCCTAGGCAGGTTAACTAACGTTGATCGGACGGGAAACAGTGTTTTCTACCTGGACTGGTCGCAACCGCAAGAGAATGTTTTTTATGAGTTTAGATGTGCACGCTCAAAAAGCAGAAGGCCTGCAGAGAGAGCTTTTTTTTGCCTACATCAATCAAGCTAGAAGTCACAAATACCACGTGGTGTGAGATACAAAGGTTTAATGACAGTGACTTGTGAACGGCACGCATTCCATCATTAATGTCTTCTGCAATAATTTGTGTAGTTATGTTCAATTGTTGGGGTGTGTGCGAGTGCGACACTGATGAACCATGACAGCACCTTGTATAGTAACGTTTGGTTGCCGGTCCATAGGTCTCTTCATCTACGAGGCTGATGGCGTTTAACTTTTATTTTTACACTATTTGTCAAAAGCTTTTTGTTTTCCAGATTCCACTTTTCTCGAGTTCCTGGTTTCACAAGCATTCACCTAGCAACGCTGTATTATGTCCTCAAACGTCACCAAAATCTGAACACCCCTATCGTCTTGGGCGTAGCTTATCAGGTTATCATTATTGAGTCGGAAAGATGCCTCTCCGTCATAAACTAGTGTACTTCGGCAATTCGAATCTGGTGAAGCCAATAGAAGAAAGCCTGCATGCGGCTGGGGAACTAATATGAATCTTCCCAGCTCGTCGAATCCCAAAAATTTATCTGTCCCAGGTAGATGGATTGTCCCATCGATTCCATAGTCAAAGAGCCATTTCTCGTCCGAAACCGTGAGTTTTTCGTCGATGATTTCCAAACTGTAATACACTAGCTTGCTTCCAATCATGGAGATATGCATGGTCCCGACGCAGATTGTATCGCAAGCAATAGCAAATGCCGCGGCTAAAATGACTCTTAAAAACATCAATCTTTTTCCTTATTTATCATGATGTGCGAGTCTTTTGAGGTATATAAGCCTATAAAATTATTCTTGTTGTCTGAGCTTGCCCGAGAACACTGTTGGGGATCTGAGCGGGGAAATGTAAGCGTCATAAGTCCATACTATTGTCTGATTATAACAATACCGGTGCGATTATTCCGCTTTTAGAGTAGATACAATGGACTTGCTGGCCAGCTTCCAGAATGAAAATATACAAATGATTCCAGTGCAGAAATTGACCGCTCTTAGAGGTAATTTGCCCTGAGAGGGACATTCCCTGGCAATTGGCGTTCGCATTCTATGAAAATCACTATGAACATCAATTCTACGCAACTAGAGTTTTGTGGTCGCCGAGTGACGAACAATGGGATTAAGGAACAGATGTGTTTTGTGAAACTTTTTGACAAACCTTTGCGACATTGTGAGATAATCTTGAGTGCTCAACAATGAGAAATGAAAATTCACAAGCCAAGCAAAAATTGACCTAGTACAAGCTTTCAAATCTCTTCTTTTTGGTGCAGCCTTTTCTGGCATATCGAAGATTGGGAAAATCGCTTGTCGCTGGTCACGTCAGAAACGCAAAAAAATTGGATAATATTTGCCAATGATCATTCGATAATTTCGGGCAAAAGTGAGCAATATTTAGCAAACAATCACCGCACGTATCGTGGGAAAGTAAGCAATGAGGCTGCAATACGGCAAGTGATCTTCAGCTCAATGAAAGTATTTTTCTAGCTACAAATCTGAGAATCTGAGAACATGTTCATATCCAACGTCTTGACAAGTCGCTTACATGAATCGTGTTTTACTATACTCACTCAAAAAAACATGATCTGATATCACTGCCAAAGACAGATCAATAAAAGAATAAAAGCTAGACGAACGTTTTTCCTTTTTTCCTCCAACTATCGAGAAACGAGATTGACCATCGTGTGCAGAACATCGCATGCTTCGAGCGTAAATTTGTTCGAGGTCACACGACCGAATATCTTATTGGACGATCAGGGTCCACATCCGTCTATAGTTGCCCATTGGTCAAAATTCCATACAACACTTCAATTTAAGGTTCAACGTGCATCTTCCGGCCCATTAAGCACCTTTTACAAATTTTCAGAAAAAAAAAAACAGAATAATCACCAGACTCATTTTGAAGATTTTTATTCCTCAGTCATGTCAGAATGTTCACACAACAATCTTATCTCACTCATCGATCCGTGTCTGTCTGATCGCCCTCACCCCTGAGCTCCTTATGCGCCTTTTTTTTGCCTTTTTTTTTTCTTTTTTCCAGCTCTCGATGGTTTTCAGCCCCTCTCTCACTGAGCCTCTTCGCGCTTTACGAGGATCCTCACACTCGGGATGAGCGTGCGGAAACACGTGGGCCCGGACAAACGGGTCATCCTGGGAAACCATGAAATCGAGTATTTCGTCACACGACCGTTATCCAAGATGCTTACGAAAGGCGAGCTGAAAAGAGATTTATGTTCAGGCCAAGGGTAATGTTCATGGAATGACTTAGCGCACGTGATTAAGTCTTAGCTGAATGTTATCACTGCATTGTCGAGTCTTGGCATTTTCAGATCCTGGCTTTCTGAATTTTGTTCGCCCAAAGAACCCCGTATTATCATTATGCCCAACCCGTAGGTTCGGCTTAGCTGAAAATTTCCCAACGTAACATTAAGTAAGCCCCCCACCCCAAACCATCATTATCACGAATAACAGATTCATCAATCGGTCACTGAGATGGCTCTAACATATAAATTACTTGCGTGGCAACATCTGGGAGATTCATTTGATGATTCTAACAAATTATCACCCCAGCCGGCCGCAGTCAGTGAGAGAGGTTTTGCTGAAGAACGACGCACTAATAATTCTAACGATTGGCGGACGGCATACAGCCCGCGGCATCAAAACCGAAACCGAACGCGCATACAATCAAGGGCTAATAACTGCGGACGCACGTGACTATTCGATCAATCTAATCGGCCACTAAAATAATTGCATCCCGAGGCCTTGACTAAATAAAATAGTCCTGCCTTTGAGTATCGGAGAACCCGCAATTCAGAACCCTCACAAGACATTACTTTTTTACCGCTTCGATGAAGTTCGGCAAGAACTTGGCCCATCTTTCGATACCGGAGTGGAAAGACTATAACCTAGACTATAATGACCTCAAAAAGCACATACGGCAGGCCACACAAACGCCGACTCCGGACCTCAAGGGGCTCCGGCGGCTATTTCTCGACAATTTCGATGCCCTAGATCTTTTCATATTGACAAAACTGGGAGAATTGGCCCGGAAGTTGAAGAGCGACTCGAGGGAATTCGCACGCTTAAAAGCAAGCAATGAGCCTGTCATGGAAAAGCTCGAACGCTTGGATTCGCTTCACTACAGGTGCATCAACGAGGTTTCAATAGAGCTTCGTAAGCTCAACAAGTTCACGCTCGTCCAGAAACTTGCGGTGAAGAAAATCTTTAAGAAGTTTACCAAACATTATCCGGATCCGGCTTCTGGGAAGCAATTTATTGCATCACTCAATAAGGCATTACACACGAACCGAGCGTCTTTCATGAACTTTGACTCCTCGGAGCTCACCGCAAGCTTGCTGTACCTCTTACTTGATCTTGACCACGAGCTGCGCTTGCTACAGGAAAGCCTTCAAAGAAAGCCACAGCTAAGTACTCCAAAATTGAAGAAAAACCACTCGGCGCTGTCGATTGGAACCATGAGGAACTCAGTTTTTCTGGGCCACCCGTCTCCTGAAGACATCAATTTGGACGTGAACTTCGAGCTCAACATCGACCCTCTGGCCCGCTTTGATCTCATCACCCTGTTGAAGAAAAACTTCGCACTTCACAGTCTCATCCCACGAGACGTGGCCTCGCGCAACGATGTCAACTTGAGCATGGACGTTTACTTGAACATTCCCAAAGTCGCGGATACTTGTCGAATATCGGTGGTTTTTCTTTCAACCGGCGCCGATGACGAGTCTCCGTCCTGGATTATCCTGTATGAGGACCTGCCTGTATCCACTGTGATAGCCTTCACTGGAGGGCTCCGAAAGTACTCGTATTGCTGTCTTCCAAATACGGTGGTGAATAGCATTTTTGCATGTTTGGGCTGCAAAGACGATTCACAGAGACAACGCTTCGGTGAAAATATTTCTGCATATTTGCAAGACGATAGCTTGCTGTATATGACAAAACTCGCGGTTTCATACATGCTCCAGGGCGACGCTCTACCGTCTCTCCGGCTAGTCATGCACAGCACAAGGTATTTCTTGAGTAAAGGAGGCCAGAGAGTAGCGCCCGCGTCTAATTTGGCCAAGAGTGAAGGGTTATCCGAGTCTCCTGAGTCAATGGAGATTCAGTCTGTGGCACCTTCTTTGGATGACAATAAGCAGTATGAGGACAATTATTACATGACTTTGAACGAACACATATACACGTCCTGCCAAGTCCCCGATGGTATATCATTCGAGGTGGACGGCATGGATCCATTTCCTTTCAACACCTTCAGCATTTACTCAAACGACTCCAACTTGCACAACTTCGAGGCTTCATTGACCACGGAAATCCGAGACAATTTGCTCCAAAATAAGTACCGGGCTATTACGTTGAAAAAACTACCCGTCAAAATCCAAAACTTTCTCAAAATGACCTCCGTCCAGCTATTCAAGGATTTCAAAATTTTCGATTACATGCGCTCGTGCTACTTCAATGTGATCCCGCGCGAGATCAACAATCACTACTCGCGCCTCTTGAACGTGAATTTGTTCAAAAGCTACGAGAACTTTGATGCCGTCAATAGCCAGCACGATGTGGATGGCTCGATCATTCAGGATAAGTCCCGGATTATCCTAAATAGGCAAATGTCGTACAAATCGCTTCGAGAGGATGTCTTCAACGAGAATGTGGCCAAGAGCGAGAGTTTACCCCTGCTCCCAGAGAATAGACAAGAAATCTTCCACCCTTCCAACAACCCTTACCACGACATTGCTCACGAAATCCACCTGCAAAAATTGGCTGACTTAGAACGTTATGATGAAGAGGCAAACGAGGACAGCTACATTGCGTATCTTGGTTTGAACAATGAGCTAGAAGATAACGTTCTCAACAGTGTGGTATTGTCATTCATTCGTTTCAAATACAGGGTGAAAAAACTTCTCAACATCTCCAGCATCTCGCATGAGTCTTATCGCCATCACCAGAAGAATTTTAGTGGCAGACACAACCAAGAACATTACTATGACTCGATAAACGAGGACACAAACTATTTCGATAAGTCTAACGACTACCAAGACAAGCTTGTGCGCGACTATGATTATGTGCTTTCGCTCCTTTACTTCTCACTATGCTTCAGTTCAATCTTCATATCCGGCATTAACATTGGCATTCTTTTCTCCTTGGTTGAAATGGTGAACGAAGGAACGCAGTTCAATATCATGGACAATTTCTTGGTGATTGTGCTTCTCACCTTTGGGTTCCTTTCTTCCTTAGCATTCACCATGACAAGCATCAACTTGAACTTCCAGCGTTTCGAGCCTTCACCCACTTCGCATCTCGGTATCATATGGACTGGTTTCATACTTGTGATACTAACAATCACCTGGTCGGTGGTATGTATAATTCCTTAATTCTATCTGTGCACACATTCTAGGATGATGCTTAGTAGCGATATCAATGTGGATTCTGGGTCTAATGAACACAGAATCAGAATTGTGTTCGACCTCATGGCCACTACGCTGCACGAAAATGCAGTAAGTTTGATATTTTCAAACTTCAAAGATGTCGATTTTGTGAGCCAATCATGTAGGCTGGTGAGAGGCAGCTCTGACCCTTGCAAAATGTAATTAGTATCTTCTTTTGGGACCGAGATTGCGATTTCTTTCAAGGAATTGCCTGTAAGCGGCGGGTCAGGTGCAAACTTCATGTCAATCTGGCCCAACATCGATGAATTCATATTGACTAGATCTCCCAAACCATTAGCACAATTGGTTATGAAGTCATGTGATATGGCTAATGGCTGCAAAGCCAACGGAGTCTCTAAATCTAGACTCTCCAAGGCTTCTGTCAAGAATAATGACAGCGCCAGGCGAATGAATGCGGCATATTTTTCATTTTTTCCAACAAATACAATTGTCTGCACTGCCGAGCCATGCTCAATCAGAAGGTGCAATAGAGTGAGACCTTGGAGCTCGAATTTCTCGATATTTGCAGTCACGTGCACATCTGCGGAGCTTTCATATTTCGGGATCAAATCGCCTGTTGTGTTCGTGTATTTGGTGTAATAGTATCGTGCCACAAGAGAGGTGATGAAATCTCTATGGAGTGTAGTTAGTGGAGGAAGCTGATTGGTCCGGAACACGCGAAAGGCACGGCCTCGTAGGAACTGTAAGTCCATTTGTCTTATTTTTGGACGAGAATTTTGAATTCCGCGGAGCCAAAGGGGCAAAAACGGTCCTTGACTAGAATAACGACTACTCTTGTATGTCAATGTTTTGGCCTGGCAAGTCTTACGGGCCTCGCGACCCTATCGGTGTGCATATAAGTCTAGAATGAAGATCGAAATCGGAATCACGAGATCTAAAATGCCACGCTCCTGAATTTTCCATCAATCACGATCAAATCTTTTTTTACAGCAAAGAAGTCCTTCACCGCATTAACACTAATTCTTCTATGTAATCTAGCAACTTTCACTTCGTTTGTAGTCATCTTGTTTGGGCCAATTTGAAGAAATCCACAATAGAATTGGCTTTAAAGTTATACTTGTTTCTACAATTTCAATTATATCAGAGTTTTGTATTGCTATACGCGAGCTTGTTCTACAAGCCAGGCGGCAGGCTTAATTAGGGAACCTATAGTTTCCCCAAAATTTAAGCGCTCTTGGCAACGTGCTCCAACAAGTCGACGACTCTGGTGGAGTAACCGTACTCGTTGTCGTACCAGGCGATCAACTTGACGAAAGTTGGGGACAACAAGATACCGGCCTTCTGGTCGAAGATCGAGGAGTAAGAAGAACCCAAGAAGTCGGTGGAGACAACAGCGTCCTCGGTGTAGCCCAAGACACCCTTCAACTCACCCTCAGAAGCCTTCTTGATGGCCTGGGAGATCTCCTCGTAAGAGGTTGGTTTCTTCAATCTGACGGTCAAGTCAACGACGGAAACGTCGACGGTTGGGACTCTCAAAGACATACCGGTCAACTTACCGTTCAAGTCTGGGATGACCTTACCGACGGCCTTGGCGGCACCAGTGGAGGATGGGATGATGTTACCGGAAGCGGTACGGCCACCTCTCCAGTCCTTGTGGGAAGGACCGTCAACGGTCTTCTGGGTGGCGGTGATGGAGTGAACAGTGGTCATCAAACCCTCCTCAATGCCGAAAACGTCGTCGACAACCTTGGCCAATGGAGCCAAACAGTTGGTGGTACAGGAAGCGTTAGAAACGATGTTCTGGCCAGCGTACTTCTCGTGGTTGACACCAACAACGAACATTGGGGCGTCGGAGGAAGGAGCAGTGATGATGACCTTCTTGGCACCACCGTCAATGTGCTTCTGGGCACCCTCCAAGGTGGTGAAGACACCAGTGGACTCAATGACGTAGTCGACACCAGCCTTACCCCATGGGATCTGGGCTGGGTCTCTCTCGCCGAAGACGGTGATCTCCTGGCCACCGATGATCAACTTGTCGCCCTTAGAGGTGACCTCGCCCTCGTACTTACCGTGAGTGGAGTCGTACTTGAACATGTAGGCAGCGTAGTCAGGGGCAATGAAAGGGTCGTTGACAGCGACAACCTTGATGTCGGATCTGGAGAGAGCAACTCTCAAGACGAGACGGCCAATTCTGCCGAAACCGTTAATACCGATAGTGATAGCCATGTTTGAAATAAGTGTTTGTAGTGTTGATTGATGTGATTCAATTGGGGAAAGAAAAGATGAATTAGGAGAGGGATTTGCGCCGGTTTTTATAGCCGCGCGCACACCGGGGCAATCTGCTCCATAAGCACATATTTCACAGTGTGCACGCCGCTCACCGAATGTTCTTAGAAAACCATGCGCCCGGGCCCACGCTGTCCGCCACGCAACTCCGAGTCCGAGCAAACTCAAATCACGTCATTCTCGTAGACTCTGGTGGTGAGACTCTTGGTGAGGGATGAGGTATTTTCAATTAATCACGCGGCCAAATGTGTAGTTTTTTAAAATCAACTGTGGTTTTTTTGTACTTTTTTTGCAATGAAATTGGACATTGGCATGGTCTCCCTAATTCGTCGATGTATGGTTTATGTCCGGGGCTTCTTTGGTGAATTGAGTATTTTTTTTTTGTGGAGACGCAGCCGAGACTCCCGGGGCTGCTGTCGTAACCCCATTCTCCCGGATGCGCATGGGCCACTTTGGTGGTATGCGCTTGGAGGGCCGCGCACCCACTTGCTCTGGGGCATAGAGCCATAGGGGCCATTGGGGCGTGGGCTGCAAACACCGTCAGAAAAGCCTTGTAATGGTATAAGATTTTGAAAATGGCTTTAGTTTTTTTTTTTTTTTCACTGTTTTGGATTTAGGTCAGCTCAATTTTATGCTCTACCGCTCCAATTCGTTTCTACACTGGCTGTGCCAAGCGTTGATGCAATGGGGTTACGGAGACAATGGGACCAGGGGTGTGGGGGTTCTAGAAGCCCTGAGGAAGCCACCCCAGTGGTTCTGATCAAGCGTAGATTGGCACGAGTACTGTAGTTTTTTGTTTTTAATTGCGGGGCCCCATTTCAAGTTGGATTTCAGGACATCTGCCGGTATCACTGGTATTCATCAATGATCATAGCATTAAGTTGACAAAGTAAGGGCCACTACAAAAGCTCTCTTAAATTTAATATACTTGTTCATTCACTCCTCGGGCAATGAAAACTTGGCTGCGAACAAGCACATCGCCAATGTTATGACTTCGAGTTAACTATGCGAGATGGCTTGCATCCCTGTGAAAAGACAAAAAACCCTCACATTCTATGCTCTTTATTATGATTATGAAGCTCTTGGGCCTAATTCTGGCTCGGTCATGCAACTACTCGGGAAGGTTAAGATCGATTCGTGAAGGCTAACTTTTCGGGTCAGTTGTAAATTCCGGGATTTCACCGGAAGCCTGCTAAGAGTAGTCAATATGAATGCGGGATTTAGCAACAATGAAAAAATTAGGATGTTGAAAACTCCCGACTTAAATTCGAGTTTTGGAAAAAGGAGCCAGTATGCTAGCTCGCAGGTTCCCCAGAGTATTATAATTACTTAAAATGGGACACTGGCTCGAATATGCTAACATTTGCTGGAGTAAAAACGAAAATTGATGTTTTTTATTCTCGAGCAATAGGAAGGCCGGAAGAGGAGAGAGCACCCCAGACTTGCTGTTGCGTGCAGTCCACAAGATAAACCGACGCCGTGTATGCCGGCATCTCCTTCAAAAATCAGAGTATGATGTGCAACATTTCTCGCCGAATGACAAGGTGAAATTTCAGTCTAAATTCAGAGCAGAAAATCGGAATTTAACTCTCGCCCTGTAAAGTACCTTCATGGCTTGTACATTTTCTGCTTCTACGGCGCCCAGTGCCTCACCGCGCAAGGACGTTTATGTTGCAGGCTTGCGACGACAGCGACTCGCTCGCACAGTGCCACCGAATCTCCAATCTCCAATCTCAAGCCTCAAGTAGAAAAACTGGTATCCTGACAATTGGCCACACAAAAAGCCAAATCACTCTTTTTTGCTTTATTTATCCTATTTATTGCCTACGTGACTCGATCCAAGCCAAAGTTTCAGAATATCGTTAGCCTGAATCAAACAATCGTGTACTCTGCTCACCTGAATCTATACTCTCCCAGACACAACTATTTCTATCAGAATGGACGCACCAAAAAGCCCCCAGACGGTCGGGAGCGTCAGCAATAACGATGCTTTGGAAGAGGAAGGCAACTTGCGTTACGCAGCTTATGCCAATCGCTTGCGTACGATTCTTCTCGCCTCTCATAGATATGTGGCATACACTTCTGACATTGGAGAGAGTTTCCGTCCCGTGGCACACCCTTTCCTAGTCACTTTCGGGTATGGTGTCTCGTGGGCTTACCTCTTGGGTGACTGCTCGTACGCGTCGTGGAAAGTGAAAATGAAATCCGAGGGCAAATTCACGCCGGGCTTAAAGCCATGGAACCTGGCCCCAGTGGCAGACCCGAAGGCGGCAGAATTGTACAAAAAAGAGATCAGCGGCAACCTCGCCGATGAGGACTGGCGCGTGATGTTTGTGAAGCGTGGTATTTTCCAGGGATTGGCGCTGATGGCGCTTCCGGCGTTCACGATCCACTCGGCAGTGCGCTATTCAAGTGTGCTCTTCAAGAATAGTACGACCAAGTCCCTCCGTACGTACGGGCCCGTAGCTGTCGGCTTGGGAATTGTTCCGTTGTTGCCATACATCTTTGACGAGCCTGTGGAGCACGCGGTCGACTATGTGTTTGAGAAGGGCGAGGAATTTTACAGGAACAACCAGAAGTTGGAGTAGACACTAGACTTATATATTTATACGACGATAAACTGGTCATTAGGCTTGAAAAAAGGTATCTCCTCGTATTGTTTTCATTGATCGAGTTGAAAACCGCACGTTCGAAAGGCAGCATTCTTTGAGTCGAACCCAAAAAGTGTGGCCTTAGATGGCCTAAGCTGTGATCAGCAAATGGTAGAATAAATCCCAACCATCAGAAAATGAACATAAAAAAATGAACAGGGATTGCAAGCAGAAAAAGTCTTTTGTTACCGATGATTATACGATCACTACCCATTGTTTATATGTTGGTTTTTTAAGGGAGGTACAATGTAACGTAGATGGTTGAGGCACGACCGATGAGAATGGGGGAAGACTGTTCAAGCGCAGTGGGAGAGAAAACCCTCTTTTCCCGGCTTAAGCGTCAGATAGACTATATAAAATAGATACGTGGACGTAGACCCAAGTCATATTGGGTTGAACCACTATAAAACCTGGGCACCCCATCAATTGTAATTACCTGTGTGCTAGCGCATTAAACACGGTGTTGCATAAAATCCAACAGATTAGAAGTCAAATCACTACAACCTCGCCATGCGATGTCAGGTGGCCGAATTACCAAGGAAGGTCTCGCCTGCGGCAGAAGAATGATCGGAGCAGACTGTGATGAGTCAACGTTACTTTAGATTAAGACACTCTGCACCAAGAATGTACAAAAAGGGAGGTTTTTGGAATAACATACTCAGGCTTACTAGACAAACTACCAAAAAATGACTGAGAAGCTGGCAGCCCCTGTGCTCATGACCGAAAAAGAGCACACACTGCTCGAAACGAAAATAAGAGAAGACATCAAGAGAAAGCTTGGGGCATTGGAACCTTTGTCCACGGTTTCCGCTTTCAAGTGGTGCGAATCTTTTGATTCTCTTTTTAAAATCTTTGAGCACACAAAATTGATGTTTTTTTCCACGGGGGACGATGTGAAAGCACGTACACGATCGAGTGGCATCGATTTATCCTTGAAGGCAATAGGGAAACAACGAACGCTTGCACACTTTTCAACAAAAAAGATTAAACGTCATGTACAGCCCACAATTTGACCACAGTTTTATCTCGGCATGGAGTTTGACTACAGCTGGGTATGAGGTACCTCACGACACAGAATGGCTCTGGATAACATCAAAAGAGACGGAAGAAAAGTACATTATCGCCAGCAGCTTAGGTGACCAACTCTTTTGGGGAGAAAATAAGTTCCAACCACACACTGTCAGCAAAGGGGAGGAGACGAGTTTGGCTGACGAGTTTGGCTGAACAGCAGCTCTTGAGTATATGCAGCATAAGGTCACTGGAAGTGTCACATCCATTCGG
Organism: Metschnikowia pulcherrima; assembly: GCA_009746055.1. NCBI lineage: Eukaryota > Fungi > Ascomycota > Pichiomycetes > Serinales > Metschnikowiaceae > Metschnikowia > Metschnikowia pulcherrima. The sequence goes on from VFXK01000010.1 coordinate 905,133, forward strand.
CCCAAAAACACTCATGTACTATCATCTCGTGTGTGGTCATGCGTCCTACGAAGCGCTAACTAGCTGCGCTACGAGCACTTAAAGGTCCAAAACATCATTCTACTCAAGGATACTCCGGATGAGAGATTACCACTTAAGGAATGCCGAATATGTCTCGAAAGAAACATCATCGCGAAGCCCCATTCGAAGACACATATTCCGGCAGAGAGGATCCACGAAAGAGTACACTCAGACACTATCGGACCAATCACAGGCGAAAAGGGGAGATGATTTTACATTACAGCTCTTATTGGCGAGCACACGAGGTATATCGAGATTCTCATCACAGAGACAAGGGCCATCAAGCAGCAAACCCTCAACCGACTCAAGGTATGGAACAATCGGCTCCCCAATCTCCCGATACGTCTTTTTCTCTCAGATAATGCAATTGAATTGCCCACCAAAGAGGAACTTGAGATGTAAGGCATCGAAATGGAACTCATATCATCTTATTCCCCTGAACAAAACGGCCTTGCCGAGGCCGTTAACAAGATCTTGATTACCAGGGCGACTAAAATCATCAAACCTTCCGAAAATTTCAACTACTTCAACACCTTGCCTTACACCGCCTATAACATACTAGAGGTAACCGAGAAAAACTATATGATGTTTGGCATTGACGTGATCGTTCTCATTGCAAGCAAAAAGGAAGCAGAAAAGGCAGAAGTTTCTTGGCATAAATTTCACAAATCTGTGCAGGGGAGTTACGTCGGCCACAATGGGGGGGCCGGATACAAAGTTTTGGTAAAATTCAAACTCATCGAAACCAAAAACGTAATCTTCGGAAACAAAATGGACAATCTCATGGCCTATTCCAAGAGAGTGTCAGAAATGAAACTCGAGAACGTTCATTCACACATGAACAGGATCGATCAGTTCATCCAAGCTACAAAGATCAACAAGCTCGTACCGGTTTTTCCGCATAGCAGGCCTATCGACACCACCAATGAAGAAGAAGCGATAGAAACTGAACCTTTGACGGGGGCAGGGCAAGATTCGTACCAAAACGGACACGCCGTGGTACAGACACAGCCAAACATCTTGACGGCCATAGGAGTACCCGACGATGAACCTTTGGGACACTCGTCTTACATACTACCTCCCGATAAGTGTGCAGATCAGATTGTGTCTGACGGAGTTCCTCGACTGACTTCGGAAGACATAGTCGAACGGGATCACGATATTACTCTGACTGGTATAGCAGCGACTAACCTTGAAGGCCGAGAATCCACTCAAGCTAGTACAAATTCTAATATCAGGGGCTGTATATCGTATCCCACCACAAAGTTCGCTCCCAATGCGCGGGAGGGTACTGCAACAAGGACATCTGCGAATAGTGATTCAGGCCTGGACAGCTCCGATGCTTGCCCTGCTGTCGTTGTAAGTACTCCCGAAGCCGACATTACAGAAACGGATTTATCCGCCACGAATGTCGAACAAGAGCGGATGTCATCTCCCGTACACAAGATGGTAGCAGATACAAGCCATGTGGCATCACTCCAGGACACACCCGGCTCGATTGAACTGGATGATGACCACGGTCGGAACATTATTCTGGCTATGGACGTATTTGAGGACCTCTTGATCCGTTCCGACTTACGAGTCTCAGCTGAAATTGGTACAAATGATGACGAGCTTATCTCTGGGGAAACGGGAAACTACGCAAGTGGTGCACATTGCGACAGCACCGTCAGTGATGACCCCAGAGATGGGACTGGCCCGGGTTGGGACAGACTTGTCGAGTGCATCAGAGCCTGCCTGTTTTGAAGGTCGATTAGACACAGGACATCGGGAACGACTCCTACGGGGAGCCCGAGGGTATGAGGGAATCTGGGGGGAATAATACCGTGGAGAACTACCGAACTCGCTCAGGGAGAGAAGTGAAGAAACCAATGAGATTCAGAGACCGGCCATTACATGATTACTTGAATCAGGACAAGAATCGTGTCAATAACCTCCGGGTCAACACCAATGACCGCGCTGAATGGAAGAAAGCCGAGAAAGCTGAATTGGATAAGTTTGAAGAGATGAACGTGTTCGAAGTAGTAAGAGTCCCGGAAGGGATTCCCGTCATTACAACTCGGTGGGTTTTACACTCACAAGAAGGATGATTTAAAGGGAGCAGTCTTCAAAGCCAGATGTGTGGTTCATGGTTACAGACAACAGGAGGGAATACATTACAACAAGTATAGAGTTCTGTCACCGGTGGTTGAGCTACTGTCGATAAGGGTCCTAACAGCGATAGCAACTGAACACAATTTCCCCATCCACCACCTAGACATAAAGCTGGCATACCTCAACGCACCATTACCAAAGGGAGAAGAAATCTATGTTTCACCGCCACCTGGATACAACGACGACAAAAACTACTGCTGGTTACTCAAAGTCGGTCTAGGGAATGAAGCAATTCGGTTTCGAGTGGTATACGTGCCTCAGCAAACAACTCAAGGGACTTGGCCTCCAACAAAACGATTTTGAGGAGACCATCTTCAGCAGACGAAGCAAGGCAAACTCATAGTAGCACTATATGTCGATGACTTATTCTTGGTTGCAGAAAACGACCAGGTGTTGTCTGATTTCAAAAGCGATTTAGAGAAGATATTCGACTTACAATACTTCGGTCCAGTATAAACTTATTTGGGCATTGAGTTTGAGAAAACAAGCTGTGGATACATAATGTCTCAACGGAATTTTTTGGAAGAATTGATAGAGTCTTTTAGACCACATGGGATCGTCATTCGAAAGTCGTCGATGAAGGTGGATTGCGATGGCTATGGATCCACAAACAACACAAAAGAGGATGCTTTCTTTGAGACCCCGATTGACACATCCCCGTTATTGAAAGGATCTATGAAGACCAAGTATGAGTCAGGAGCCGGAAGCATAAACTGGGCAGCAAATAACACAAGACCAGACTTAGCTTTTGTCGCGAACGCTTTGGCCAACAGAGCAGCAAAACCAACACAAAATGATTTCAAGAAACTCATATTCTGCCTTGGATACATTAAATTTAGCATTGGACAAAAGCTTACTTACAGCCGAGACAGAAGGATCGGCAAACAGGGAGAGTTTACGGTGGAAACTTTCTCAGATGCTTCATTTGCCCCCGAGCTGGATGTCAAACTGATTTCAGGGATGGCTCTATATGTCAACCGAAACTTAGTCATGTGGCTAAGCAAGATACAGAAGAATATAACAAGGAGCACGGTGGCGTCCGAATTGGTTGCCCTATCTATAGCGGAAGATCGCACGGTACATTTGGTCGATTTCATGCGAGACCTTGATTGCGTGGTGTCAAAGAGAAACTTATATGAGGACAATCAGGCGGTTATCGCTTGCTGCCACAAAAGTCAATATCGCACACCAGAAAAATGGTCGACATCAGGATAAAGATAATCAGAGAAAGACTCTCGACAGGCTTCTACCATTTAGATGACGTGAACTCGGAAATGAACGTGGCAGATATGTTCACTAAAGCACTATCCGCCGTTAAGTACAGGGCATGGTCCGACTCTTATTTCTTGAGGAAGAGGAACTGGAGACGCCAGAGGAGTGACACAAAAACCTGAAGCTGAGAACAAAAGATACCCTGACCTTGATGTATCAGCTTCAAGGGAGTGTTGGTTTTTTAAGGGAGGTACAATGTAACGTAGATGGTTGAGGCACGACCGATGAGAATGGGGGAAGACTGTTCAAGCGCAGTGGGAGAGAAAACCCTCTTTTCCCGGCTTAAGCGTCAGATAGACTATATAAAATAGATACGTGGACGTAGACCCAAGTCATATTGGGTTGAACCACTATAAAACCTGGGCACCCCATCAATTGTAATTACCTGTGTGCTAGCGCATTAAACACGGTGTTGCATAAAATCCAACATTATACCCCACTGTGCAAGTGAGGTCCGAATGAATCATTACACCTTCCATTATAGCCGTATATTCCCCTCAAATCCTTCTTCTCACCACTCCCTTAGACATCTCTTTGAACGTGATCCTCCCTTATGATGCACCCTTGCCTCCACATCAATTACTGCGGCTTCGAATAGTTCAAGGTGCCACACTGTTTACATGTTCTGGCCTCCATGTCACCATCGAAGTCAAGGATGGCAGTTTTCACCTGTGTGCCCAAATCTGAGCAGTAGAACTCCTTTTCGTGAAGAATCTCCTTACATCCATGGCAATACCACCTTAGCTTGTCGTTAACACCAGAAGGCCTGTCTTGCTCGACCACCAAGCCTATTGTATCGGCATATCTGACCGGGTTATGGGGAACGTTTCCTGGCAACAAGAACAGGTCGCCTTCATTGATAATCACATCCTTGAATTCTCCATCATCAACAACCTTGAGACACATGTGCCCTTTCAATTGGTGGAAATATTCCGGCGTTTGGTTGATATGGTAATCTGTCCTTTCATTAGGGCCACCTACAATCATCACTGTGGCCCCGCCTCTATGGAGACAGTAATTGTTCACGGGTGGCTGGAGGAGGTCGGAGTTTTCGGCTATCCATTTCTGAATGTTAATGGGAGGAGCAAGCATGGCAAAGAATCACTATAACTTTTTCAGCCAAATCAAAAAGATTGATGAGAGAACTCACTCTATCAATATAACTATATTGTGGGGCGATAAATGATGATGAGAAATCGATGCGCGCCCTAGCGGCGAATCTCGGGGCCGGGACCCTCCAAGGTGGGCCCATGCAAGTAGAGCGATTGGGGCCAGTATTTTATTTCCAGTCTTTGAGGCTTGCGCCATTGATGAGACAATGTTACACATTGAAAGCACCCATTACTGTGCGTGATAGGGGCAAAAACAATCGAGCCTTGAGCCTTTGGAAAATCACATGTAAAACGGGAAAACTTTATGGGCGGTTTGTGCTTCTAATGTCTTTCCCTTTCGTGAACGAGGGCTTTCTCAAACTTGCCCAGCTTGCCCGGAGACATTTCATTTTTCGCGAGCGCGAAAGAACCTTGATCAATAGTTGAAAGCTATGTTCTTAGCACAACGTTGAGCAATCAAAACTCGGACACAATTAGTAAACCATTTAGCATCGACTTTGTTCTGAAGATGTGCTCAGCATTAAGCTGTGAAAATTCTAAAAAAATAGCTTCCCCACCAGGAGTCGAACCTGGAATCTTCTGGTTCCAACAGAAGTGGTTACTTTCGTAGCCAGACGCCTTGACCATTGGGCCATGAGGAACGAAGCTTGCCGTTTTCGTATTTTAAGGAGTCATACACATATGATTGTATGAAATTGTCAAAAAGTCAGAAACTCAGGGACAGCCCAATTTATAGATCTTTGATTCTATACCAGGCAGAATAAATGCATTTGGTAAGACTGATACCATAAAAGTCTCTAGTAAAATACCTGAAGCTCAGCTAAAAGGCAGTGAATTAATTCCGCCTTCAATCCTAGCCTCAATCGCTCACGCCCTAGTCGCGCCACTAATGTGGCCCTGCCCCACCATTAAAGACAGATCCCAAACCACACACAAGACCCACGAAAACTAGTCAAAATACCCCCTGAAATGAAAGTGAATATAGTTATACGGTTTTCCGATGCGAACTCGGGCGCCAGCGAGCACTCTGACCTCGATATACCACTTATGATCAACTTTAAGCGGGACGATGTGAATAGGCTTGTGAATGCGTCGTGGCTCAAGCTAATGATCCGAAATCAGGTGGCCCCAACCCAGCGCAAACGGCTCAGGCTTATATACAATGGGCGGATTCTCAACGATGAAACAAACATCAAAGAAGAGGTTTTCGAGCCGAAATTGCGCCAGATGCGTGCTCTTCCAGAGCCTGAGGAAAGCTTCAAAATATACGTACACTGTTTGATTGGAGACGAAATGACACAGGCACAGCTCGAGCAGGAAAAAGAGCTAGACAGGAAGGCACAAGGTCTGGTGACAGACCCGCCTGTAATAGGGTTCGACCGCCTCTTATCACAGGGCATGAGTGCTCTGGATGTGGATGATTTGCGCCGCCAATTCCAGCAGATATACTTCCCTGAGGGCATGACAAATGCCAACAGTAATGGCGTGGCGGATATTGAGGAGGACGAGAATAGACAGCAGTTCATACGTGAGTTAGAAGAGCGCTGGCTTGAGTCTACGAATGGAAATGGAAACAATAACAGTAGGCCCAGCTCGAGGGCGCCCGAAGACACGGAAATGGGCGGCGGGCGCGGAAATCTAGCCGAAAGGGCCGCAGCGGAATTGGAAGGTACTCATCATAACGAAAACCTCCTTGTTGGTCTTTTATTGGGCACTTTCTTGGGCGTTGTCGCGCTTATTTTCCTACTTGTGGACGACTCGCTGTTCAATGACGCCCAGAAAATGGCCATGGTGCTTGGAATTGGCATCAACGTATTCATTGCGTTCCTCAGGGTCGGCTCTGAGTATAGCCCTTAGTTTTGGCGACTCGGTTGTGTCGTGGAACCTCGCTGTTCAAGAAAAAATCCTGGCTGCGAGTTTCTTGCATTGTCTGTGGACTGATCCATCCTTGGCCATAGAAATTGTTTCCATCAATTTGTGAGCGGAAGCTCACGAGTGAAGCTGGCCCAAGACCCGGTACACTCCACACCGTAACTGCTCATTCAAAACACTGACAACAGACTGGATCTACTCATGAAATGAAGGCTGATAGTCAAGCGAGTCAACTCTTTACAAATTTCTGTTGTGCTACATGCTTCATGGCTTAACAAGCTCATGATGAATGATTTGCTCTTTTTCTTGAAAAGCATCAGTTTTCAATCCTCACGTGGATGCTTTTGGAGAACGAGAATAATATCATCACACCCCATTTTGTTTTTGTAGCACCCCAGGACGCTTCACACTTGACTAAAGTGCGATAATTGTCAAGCTTTGAGAAGCAGCTTCCTCGTTCGAGCAGTTTGAAAGGGTCTTGAGTGCTCTATTGAATCTTTGAAGGCACAATTTGCAATATCACGCACAATCCTGGCGGGGCTCCAAAATGTGATCTTGCTCACGCGCCAAAGTCACCGAATGAAAATTTACAAGTCTACGAAATGTTTTTTTTTTTAAATGTCTGACCTGCCAGCCCTCAAGAATCTCCATGCAGACGGTAGCAGAACCACCGGCGGCGTTAGCCAGATCCATGAAAGGGCGTTAAGATGGTCGTTCTCCATCACTGGATGTTGTTCAGACCAGAACTTGACACTCGCCAACTCGTAGGGATAACGTGAACAGACAAGCAACACGGTATAAGTTCTGGCGCCGCACGGAGAAAAAGGAGACCGTGTGAGAGCGGCGATGCGTTGCATTATATACCGCGCGGTGCGGGTTACCCGCGACGAGCTTTCTGAAGTGCTCGAGAGAATCACTCAGGGCAAATATAAAATTTGAAGTTACCTTCACCATACATAATTGGTGCTCTTTTGTTTGCTGGATATGAGTTTTACTTTTGGAAAAACTTAAATGCATTTGTTTACTTCGATATGCTTAATACAACATGTCCTCTTCGTCATCGAGCCATAGCAATATGACTGCACTGCATATGCAAAAAATCCTGCATATGAACACAACGTCAGCTTTTTCATTCTGGAAATTGAAAGTTGAGCAGCTATTTAGGCTCGGAGCAATAAATTCCACCCGTTTTCTTGCCGAAGGTCCAAAGTTTCACTATAGAAAATAGATGCGATGAAAAGTGCTGCATATTGTTTTTAATACAAAAAATCACGTGCGTTTTTTTAATCAGATCATATGCAGGCCCGGGCCGAAAGCGCTCGGCGCGCGGCTCGCCGGGTGGGACCGGGGCATGCCAAAGAAGGCTCAAGCTAGTGAAAAGGAGAAGGTAGCAAATCTGACTTCAGGTATGCTGCAACTCACAACAACGACTTTTCACAAACGATAGAAGAAAAGAGAGAAAGAAGATTTTTCGTGCTGTGATAAAGTGTAGGTCCTGGTAAGTGTGCACGCATATGGGCTCATGCTATCTGATTCTTTGATGCTACGATTATTGAGGGCCTTATTCATTCAGGCGGCGCGGGTCAAGGGATATGAAGAAAAAGAGTCAGCCCGAACAAACGTATGTTTCATAAAACTGCCTTGACAAAGCCAGAATTCCCAAATTCCACTCGCAGAGAAAAATTCCATTCAGGCATTTTAAACCCCTCTTTTTTTCCTTGTTTTTTATATCGTGCAAATCCCCACCTCGGAGTTTGGCGGGCCCCGCGTATCTCTGGTCAATCGTTTTCCCGCGTTTTAAGATTACTCACGCGCGATCAATAAAGTAGCAGTGGTGGAGAAGCGGCCGAGTATTGCACAGGACAGTAAAGCCTCAAAAGTTTTCCATTGATAACCAAATTTCAAGCACGGTTTCTTCAAGCACACCACGGAACAACGCCAGAATATACCCTGTATATTTCTGCAATTTTGATAGATCTTCACTGTTTTAAGCTAGAATCTTTGTGGTATTTGCACATACATTCGATAAACCAGACTCGTTCTCTCTATTAGTCACCCCATACAAATATGTCTGACCCCAAGCCGTTGCCCTTCGTGTACCAGTTTCTCTCAGGCGCCATTGCCGGCGTGTCGGAAATCATGGTGATGTATCCCTTGGATGTGGTGAAAACAAGACAGCAATTGGCCACCACTGCTGATTACAATGGTACCATCAGATGCTTGAAGAAAATCGTTGCCGAGGAAGGTTTTTCGAGGTTGTACAAGGGGATTTCTGCCCCTATCTTGATGGAGGCGCCCAAGAGGGCCATCAAATTTGCTGCAAATGACGAGTGGGGAAAGTTTTATAGAAATGCCTTCTCTATGCCGCAAATGACCCAGTCCTTAGCTGTTTTGACCGGTGCCACTGCCGGAGCCACGGAATCGTTTGTGGTGGTACCTTTTGAGTTGGTCAAAATCCAGTTGCAAGACAGAACCTCCAAGTTCAACTCGGCGGGTGAAGTTGTGAAACATATCGTAAAATCTAACGGTGTTTTGGGCTTGTACAAAGGCTTGGAGTCGACTTTGTGGAGACACATTGCGTGGAACGCGGGCTACTTTGGTTTAATCTTCCAGGTGAGATCGTTGATGCCAAAGCCCAAGAGTTCCTCTGAGAAGACGCTCATAGATTTGGCGTGCGGTACCATTGGTGGTACTTTTGGTACGATGTTGAACACGCCGTTTGACGTGGTCAAGTCCAGAATCCAGGCCGGCTCCTCGAAATACGTGTGGACGTTCCCCTCTGTGCTCACTGTGGCCAAGGAGGAAGGTGTTGCTGCTTTATATAAAGGTTTCATCCCCAAGGTCTTGAGATTGGGCCCTGGTGGAGGTATCCTCTTGGTGGTGTTCACTACGTGTATGGATTTCTTCAGAACACTCCAAAAGGATTGAGCAGCCAGCTGTATATATTCATTTGAGGTGATATTAGATAACTGTTTGCGTAGTTATTTCCTCTTGTTGCGTTCACCAACCCAATCAGTCTCGAGAACAGAAACAAACGCGTCAAGAAGCTCTCTTTGTCTGGGAAAATCCTCATAGTCTCTATACTTGTCAAGGTACTTGAAGGTTTCGGCGTAGTTGTTAGCACTGATGCTGATGGTCGTCAAGTCAGAGCCTTCATCGGCAAAAAGCGAGAGTTCGTTCAAAATGCGAGTCACATCGCTAGCATGAACCTCTGTGTTGACCGAGGCTAGTTTCTCTTTGAAGCCTGCAAAAGCTCTTTCAATGCGTTTGAAGTTTGTCTTTTTTGCAATGAATTTTCGGAAAAGCGCCTCCAAACTCTCATGCTGCTGGAGCAAAATATAAAGCAAGTCAAAGTTCATGGACTTAGCAGGATGGTATCCTAGCGAAAAGAAATCGGGGCTTTTTTCGATGACTTTGTCGAACACAGGGCTAAGCAAAAGCTCAAAAACCAAAAAAATCTCTTCAATCAAGTACTTCACGCCCTCTTCATTTTGGCTTCTCGCAATGAATCTCATAAAATTGACCAAAGCCTGATAGAGATCGTTCCATGCATAAGTGCGAAGTCCTTCTGTAGGGGTAGCCTCGAATTCGAGAAGAATTTGATATAACACGGTTAGTGCTATCTTTGCATTTTCAAGGTCCAATTTTTTGGAGAGGTTGTATCTGAAAGTTACCTGAAGAACATCGATAATGTAGAGTAACGCATCTTTCTCGGCACTGTTCTCGTCCAAGGGAATCACTGGGTGCTTGTGGTGACACAACTTCCATTTGTTCTCGTTGATTTTCCGACTCCGTAAACCTTCTATACTGTCCGCTTTTCTAGACGTCAACTTGAGCATCAGAAGCAAAGAGACTCTTGCTCCAAAGCTATTCATGCCTGATCTGTACTGGTAGTGGTGCACATACAGAGATACACAAAGCCATATGTCGAACAACGCAATTGCGTCACCATTCTGAAAAATAAACTCTTTCGTGAATGCCTTATTGCGCAATAGCTGAAATATCTGGAACGTTATTGCAAGGTAGGACGGGCTTCCTACTGCAACCTCCGAATCCGACCCGCTTTTTACATACTTGAGTCGCTTTCTATGTTCGTAAAGGTCCACCTCGTATAAAAAAGGGTCGACTGGATCCAAAGTTACCTCTGAAAAAGAAGTGACGGTGATTGTGGTGTCGATTGACAAGTATCCACCAGTGGAAAGTGTGTTTCCTGTGATCCATCCAAAAAAAGATGAGTGTCTCAAGGAGTGTCTGAGTATATCCGGAGACAACTCGTAGTAGTAATTGAAAATTGCTGCCAACTGAGATACTAGCCTGGTGTTCAAATTGTCGAAACTGCCTTCTCCCGTAATATCAAGCAGCTCGAGAAAATGAGAGTAAATGTTGGGCGAAGTATCTTCCGGAGTAGTGATATCGAGAGATAAGGAGACTTTGTCCACAAGAATGAGAGTGATGGGGCAATTTGCTAGCGAGAGGTAGATCCCATAAATTTTCATCACCGTCTCATAAGATAGCCTGAGCTCGGGCGTTGCGACGATCTCGTTTTTCGACTCATCCTTTTCTTCTAATATAGGGAACGTTTTAGCTGTGGTTTTACTCAAAAGTGCGAGAAGCGTATGAGAAAAATCCACCTGAAAGAAACAAAAAAGTAAGCTTTTTACCACAGCGGCCTCATTCGAATTAGCAGCTCCAGCGCCAAGCGTTAATGCAACGAAAAGTGAATGCAAGATCTCGTGAAGCAAAATGATAAGCTTTCTTAGGGCACTCGCCCTTTCAAGGTCATTGAGCTCAATTGCTTTCTCAATAAATGTCTTGGTATGCGCCAAGAGCGCATGTAAGTGAGTATCACTCGGAGCTTTGCCGGACCCCGGGGGCCCGAAAATGACTGAAAATGCATCTTTTCCTTGCTTTTTCGCATTTCTGGAGATCCTTGCAAACCATATGGTGAGTACCTCTGCAATGCGAGATACAGCTGCGTTTCTCTGTTCATCAGAAAGCTCACGCTCGGGACTTTGTACAGAGAAAACCAAGTCTGTCTCGGGATCTTGAGAGATCTCGGATTCCAGGATTGGCACGGAACCTTGCGCCTCTCCTAGGTCAGCCGCATCAGGAATACTGACAGCTTCAAACAGTTCCGGCACCGAGCTGGGTCTTCTTTGGAAACTCAGCAAGTTTGTGATATCCTCGCCGTCCTCGTCGTCGATACTTCCCACGGGATTTTCTGGTATTTGGGGCGGCGCAAATTTTGTCTCAGAAGAAGTTTTGGGGGATGCTATGACGCTATATGAGTGTCTAGAGGAATCCGGCACCGTAACTGTATCTTTAGCGTCTCCTTTCGTATCCATGATCTCCTGGAACAAAGAGACGCCATGGCAGAAGACCCGCCCTATACTGGCCACTGATCTATCTGGCCCTGTCCACAAATGGCCCGCTGCCAAATCAATTGCTTTAGAGAATTCCACTTCATTGATCTCAGCGGTAAATAATGCACCCACCTCCTGTTCTGAGGCGTCACTGTCGAATATGCGAGTGTAATCCATATCGGCTTATGAGGGTAGCCTTCAACACTCTAATTGGACTAGAAAAGAGAAAAAGTATGAACTTCGGTTCACAGAGCTAGGAAACGAGAGAGAATAAAAAGGACCCTAGCGCATGCGTTTCATGAAGGTGCACGAAATTCTGAGACTGTTAGTGTAAAATAAGCCAAGCGTGGGGCCGTGCCGACTAAGATTGATGGTGGAGCACAGTGGAGCGCAATGGGCCTAGCTCGGACACGAGACACGCACACAGGTACGGGCCGACTCTGAGCGATTTGCCGAATCGCGCTGGAGCCCCACAAATATTCTGTGGCAGGATTTGAAACGTGGGAAAAGGCCCATTCTTATATAGCTGGGAGGGATGCAGCTCGCCTAAAAAAGGGTCATGCTTTTTGCTTATGATTCTCTCATATTAAATCTGCTTTACTCAATTTTATTTACAGCCATTTGGGCTTGCTTGATGGACCTTCCTTGTTTCACTTTGGTCCCTGGGCCTGGCTCTGGGGCCCGGCTGCGCGTCGGAGCTGTGCCTTTCAAGGCCAAATCGGTGGGCAGCAGAGCTAGATATTTACCGTGCGTTATAAAGCCAGAAAAAGTACCGTCTCAAGCTGGAACATTGAGTTTTCTTTGCACGAAATACTAACGTTTTGAGATTTCCAGATCCGCCGATTCAAAAGATTTTGGCAACATTTGTGTGCTCTTTTATCAGATCTATTGCTCAATATTGTTCCCCCAAGGTCCTCGGCGAGCCTCACGCTGGAAGCTCCACTGCGCACATCGAAGGTCTCTCTAAACCTCAGCCCCACTATAGCGCATGCCTCACAACCGAGATATTGTCACTCGAAACAGACCAGTTAATAAAGCGTTTGGGTTAAATAATCCAGAGATTTGATTTCACATCGATAAACGCTCTTTTTGCATCAAATTTTTTCCATACAAAAAGTTATTTCCTGTTGATTGCACTATTATTTCGACTGGCTGCCGCGTCTTATCCACCGAATTTTAATTCTAAGGAGATGAAAATAGACCAATATCAAAAATTGAGTCATCTCGAGTCCAGTGAAGCAATTCCGATGGAAATTCTACGACTGCACGATGAAGATTCTGATGCTGCGAGAGATGGCAACCTCGACAATGACTCAGATTCGTCGGTGACGTCACATTTATTCGCAGATATAAACGAATTCTCGCAATCTGTTGCCGGAGACGAAACCTTCGAGGATGACCCGAGCTTTCAAAAACTGTGGTACAATTTCCAGAATGGCGTTTCTTCAAGCAAACTCATGCTTGTGCTCTCGGCGGCTATTTGCCTTCTACTATGGGCGATATTCTTGGTAGTCTACTCTAATGGGAATGCCCGCCAAAAGGCATCCTCGCTATGGCATGGCGCAGACACTAACATTGCCAATTTGGGACACAGGAACATCACTCTCAACAAATTCGACCCGAATAACCAAAACGTGACGTTTGAACATTACAGAAAGGGTCTATACATGCCCTCTTTTAACACTATGAGGTGGCTTGAATCAGCACAGTTTCCACGGTCTAGTGCCTTATCTGCGAAAGGCTACTATTTGACACGAAAAGGCGATAAGCTCAAGGTGCTCCTGGCCGACTCATCCTATGAAAAAACAATCCTTGATCTGAACCAATTCTCATATAAAAACAAGTTTTACTACGCGCAGGACGTGACTCTTAATCCGGGTCTGGCGGTAGACGATCCTTCTGCTTTTCATGTGCTACGTTCTGATCTGGTCTCACAATGGCGTCATTCTGCATTTTCGTATTATTGGCTTTGGAAGCCGGTCACTGGAGAGGTATTCCCCATACATTCCAAAAATACAGAGCAACCTGTCAAAATTCATTTTGCGAGGTTTGACCCTTCGGGAAAACACGTCGTGTTCGGATACGAGCACAATCTTTACCTCATGAATCCAGAAACACGCGAAGTTAGGGCTCTCACAGAAAGTGGTAGCCCAGATATATTCAATGGCAAGCCAGACTGGGTGTACGAAGAGGAAGTCTATCCGCAGGACCACATGTTGTGGTGGAGTCCCAAGCTGAAGTTTGTGGCGTATGCTCAAATCAACGATACAGATGTCGCGCTGTATAATTTGGACTATTACGTGAAAGGAGCCGGGGAAGTGGCCATGGATTACAATGACCTCGCTAAGCGAGACACCACCATCAATCAGTATCCGCAACATACCTCTGTTAAATACCCAAAACCCGGCACTGCTAATCCTGTTGTACGCCTCTTTCTTTTTGATATAACGCTGAATCTCACGCAAGAAGTCACTGGCTTGGCTGATGAATCAGTAGGGCATGATTTCATACTCTACGATGCAACTTGGATTGACGACGATAACTTGCTCTTGAAGATCTCCGACAGGCACAGTTCTGTGCTAGAGAATCGACTCGTTACCCCCTCGAAATCTCTCCATGCAGAGCTAATTTCCACGCAAAATGCCTCAGATTATAATGGATGGATAGAGAAAGCCTCGCCGATCACAGTCATCAAGCGAAAAGACACAGTGCAGTACCTTGACCGGGTTGTGGTGAACAGTCTAGTACAGCTAGCTCTATTCGAACTGGCAGGTGCTAAAAATTATTCAAAAGTTATCGGCCCCGTCACATCTGGGTCGGCATTGTCGTATGATGCACTTGAGGACTGCGTGTACGGCGTTTTCGGCACGAATCTCCATTCTGCCTTCTCACTGATTTCCTTGGCAAACGAAGAAATGCGACTTCTTGCTGGAAATGGCGATTACGGTCTCAATTTCAGCCCTAACGGACAATTTTTAGAACTCAGATCTAATGGGCCTGACCAGCCATGGCGCAAGTTGGTTAGCTTAGCTTTGGTGGCAAATGATCTTGGTTATGTCGGCGCTCTCGATCCGATAAATGAATCAGGGCATCTTTCTGCCGTTCTCACAAACACCAATCTACCCACAAAAATCTTGAGTTCTGTCAAGGTCGGCCGCGATAATGAAGAGGTGAACATGCTTGAAATTTTCCCTCCAAACTTCAAGAAAGATAAAAAGCATCCACTTTTGGTGCACGTTTATGGCGGTCCTGGGTCTGCCACAGTCACCAGGGCGTTCGGGATTGATTTTCAAGACATTGTCAGTAGCCAGCTAAACGCGGTCGTGCTAATAATCGACCCCAGGGGAACAGGCACGGACAATTGGAAACTAAAGGCGCATCTGAAAGGCCATATGGGGCTCTGGGAGCCACACGATATTATCGCCATTACAAAAGATTACATTACGACCAATGCATATATTGATGAAGAAAAGACGGCGATTTGGGGCTGGTCCTATGGAGGATTCACGACTTTGAAAACGTTGGAAAACGATAAGGGCGAAGTCTTCAAGTACGGGATGGCGGTTGCGCCGGTGACAAACTGGCTTTTTTACGACTCTGTCTTCACGGAGCGCATCATGGGCAGCCCCAGTGAGAACAAAAATTACGAGGCAATTTCGCGGATCAATGAGTTTGCCCATTTCAAAGACGTGAAAAGGTTCTTGATCATGCAAGGCACTGCCGATGATAACGTGCACATGCAGAATTCTTTGTGGCTAATGGATAATTTCGACCAGGCTGGAGTCGAGAATTACGATGTGCACTTTTTTCCCGATAGCGATCATTCGATTTTCTACCACAACGCGAACAATGTGGTTTACGACAAATTATTCTGGTGGCTTAAGCAAGCCTTCAGCGGGTACTTCGTCTGAATTAAGGGGTAAGGCGTATTGGTATTCAAACATACTTACCATATTGGAATTATAGACGTTTTTTGGAATCATGGACATTTTAGGACACTGAGTACGTGAATTATTACAGATGGACAGTGTGTAGTAGAAAAGGGCTAGGCCCTCGACGAACCGTCACAAACCAGTATGCATCTAAAGGCATGCGAATGAGTGTTCAAATAAAAGAAGATTTAGGTTGATTTTGGGTCAAGAGTTGATGTCATAGGTGGATATCCACCAAAAGAACTATTCGTTTCTAAATGCTTTCTCTGGAAGATGTATACATGTTCGAAGATGGCTAGAGGTGGAATTTTAGTACACACTTTCGTGATGACTTGACCCAGCAATTCTAGCTCTCCCATTCGTAATCAAAAAAAACAAAGCAAAAATGTTTTTTGTGCTGGACTCATCATAAATAGTACTGGCAAGCCCAAGACTTTTTTCAAGAAAGATGTATCAAGCAAAAATAAAAGCCTTATAATCTTCGCGAGCCGATTCAATTATGCGAAAGACCACTCTCCCACGAAAAACCATCCTTTACATTCACATTCTACTTTACATTTTAGGCCCTATTTTCATTTTTTGTCTCTTTGGATCCTCCGATGGAAATACCTGCCTTCATGTGTGAATCGGTTTTGGTCCAAAGGCCTCACAAAATTTAATACTTCACAACTTTTCAAGTATTTCGGTGACAAACAAAAGAAGACCAGGAAGAAGGAATCTTGATACCCAGAAAATCAAGAAATATCAATTTTTCAATAGATATATGTGTGTGTATATAAAAAAAACAGGCTTCAAGAAAAAATTACAGTGAGGCTGGGAGACGCCTCCAAAAGGACCTAGGAAAAATTCCCGGAAAGACTTACCAAAAGTTCTTGTGAAATATCTTCAGACCTGACTTTGCATACTTCCTCAAAAAAAACTCTTCACAACCTTAAAATGAAACTTTTGACCTAAATTATCCCAAAATGTCCTTTCCTCATGAACAGGTCTTTATTTAGCTATAGTCAGTGTCGGTCAATTTGCACCCACGCGGCCAGCCTGCATACAGCCTGGCACCTAGCGAAGAGCATCTCATCTCGGGTGGGATTTTTTCATCTTCACATATACCAAGGTAAACATGGGGAAAGCGTCGAAAGCCACGAAAAAGTTTCAAAACAAGCACTTGAAACACACGCTTGAGCACCGCCGCGAGGTGCAGAAGCAAAACAAGAAAGCGGCGCAGAGAAGAGGTAAGGGCAATGGGTCGTCATCTGAGCCTGCAGAGCCCAAAGAAAAGAAATCCACAAGGCCCATTTTCAACGACATGTCTGTAGATGAGTTTTTTGAGGGCGGGTTCGAGGTCCCCAAGCCAAAGAAAGGCACCGTTTTGGCCGCCGAGGATGCTGAGCTGGCGGAAGATTCGGGAAGCGGGTCTGAAGATGTAGATGCGGAAATCGGTGAGGATTCCGAAATCGATGAAGATTCAGAAAATAAAATTGATGCTTCAGAGTCTGAAAACGACGCAAATGACGCAAATGACCTGGACGCTTCGTCCGAGGAAGAGGACGAGGAAATGATGAAGAAAGATATGGCCGCGTTGGAGAGCAAAGACCCCGAGTTCTATAAGTACTTGAAGAATAACGAAAAGGAATTGCTCGACTTCGAAGGTGTCAACCCGCTAGACGCCATGTCCGAGAGTGAAAGCGAGGAAAGCGAGGGCGAGGGTGAACCAGCTGCAGAGACAGCAAAACCCGCTCGCCGCAAGACGGAGATCTCGAAACAGCTAGTGGCCAAATGGGACGCGCAGTTACAGGGCGAACCCAATGCCAAGACAATCCAAAATGTGATTGCCGCGTTCAAAACCGTGGTATACATCAGCGGCGACGATAAGCGCGAGTCTCGATATAGCTTCAATGACCCGGACGTGTTTGCCGACTTGATGTTTGTCGGGTTGCGCCGTGTGCCAGAAGCGGTACAGAAATT
Organism: Metschnikowia pulcherrima; assembly: GCA_009746055.1. Taxonomy (NCBI): domain Eukaryota; kingdom Fungi; phylum Ascomycota; class Pichiomycetes; order Serinales; family Metschnikowiaceae; genus Metschnikowia; species Metschnikowia pulcherrima. Next base: position 922,860 of record VFXK01000010.1, read on the forward strand.
GGCTCCATACAAGAGAAACCTGCGGGATGTGCGGTCCGTTGACGCGAAAAACGCACAGTCCAAGGTCGTGGGCCGCTTGATGAAGAGTCAGGCTGGCGCGTACATCACGCTTTTGCAGGATATCAACAACACAGAGACCGCCGCCGTGGTGTTGGCTTCTGTGCAGGAAGTCTTACCATTCTACATTTCCCAGCGTAAGATCCTCAAGCAGATCTTGGCTGCTGTTGTAGACGTGTGGGCGTCCACCACCGACGTCGAGACGCAGGTTTCCACATATGCGTTCATGAACAACGCCGCCCGTGAGTACCCGAAATCGACATTGGACATTGTGTTGAGAGCATCGTACTCCTCGTTTTTGAAGAATTGCAGAAAGACCAACGTGCACACGATGGACTCGCTCAACTTTGCTAAAAACTCTGCCGCGGAGCTCTTCGGTATCGACGAGCTGTTGGCGTACTCGATTGGATTTGAGTTTGTGCGTCAGTTGGCGGTGCATTTGCGTAACACAATCTCGTCCACTAGTAACGTTTCGGAATTGCTGGGCAAGGACGCATACAAGCAGATCTACAACTGGCAGTTCTGCCACTCGTTAGACTTCTGGTCACGTGTGTTGGCCAAACAGTGCAACCCTGAAAAGGAGTTGGTCCTGCACAAGCTGCACGAGTCGCCATTGAGACCATTGATCTACCCATTGGTCCAGGTTACTTTGGGTGCAATCCGCTTGATCCCCACCGCGCAGTTTTTCCCCTTGCGCTTCTACCTCATTCGTTCATTGATCCGGTTGTCGCAGGGCTCGGGCGTGTTCATCCCAATTTTCCCGTTGATATTTGAGATCTTGACGCTGTCGGCATTCACGAGGCCACCGAAAAATGCTCTGTTGCCCGCCGTCGACTTTGATCACGTGATCAAGGTCTCGCAGCAGTATTTGGGCACGAGGGTGTACCAGGATGGGTTGTGTGACCAGTTTCTTGAGTTGACCAGCGAGTTCTTGGTGTTGCATTGCAAGAGCATTGCGTTCCCAGAGTTGGTCACGCCCGTGGTGTTGTCGCTCCGCCGGTTCATGAAGAAACTGAAGAACGTCAAGTTCAACAAGCAGTTGCAGCAGCTTGTGGAGAAATTAAACAGTAACGCCGCATACATCACCGCCAAGAGGAGCGGTGTTGAGTACGGCCCGCTGAACAAGGCCGAGGTGCAGGCGTTCTTAAAGGAAGAGGCCTGGGAACTGACTCCTTTGGGCCAATATGTGGTTGTGCATAGAAGGTCAAGGGAAGAGAGAGCCCGTATCTTGAAGGAGGCCGTGCAAGCGGAGGAAGAGGCAAGGAAGAAAAAGAAGACTGCTGATGCTTCCATGGAAGACGCTGTGGGGGAAAGCGACGACGAGATCGATCTCGACAGCGAATAAGCGTTAGAGTGGCTGCGCCTGTGTATAAGAAACCTTGAATGAAAGAAGTATGAAGTTTACGAGAGTGATTCCAGTTTCATTTTCAAAACAAGGCTTTCGTGCAATAGTTTTGGTATTTAAGAAATCAGGCATTCGGCAATTGGTGACGCTTATAAGTGTTTCTAACGATATCAAGAGCTTCTGAGCGCGTCTTTTAAAATGTGCCTTATGAGGAACTGGCTATCAGTAGAGAAGTCACTAGCTATGAAATTTATTACATCATAAGTTGACTTTTTTCCGAGGCGAGTTTTCAAGAATGTTCCAAAAGATGTGTGTTTTTTCCACCGGGTCATACCATAGCGCCTTCTACTGGACCAGCTCGTGAAATCATCATGAACTATACATCTCATCAACAACAGTAACTTTTTCATTCTAAAGAAACAAATCGTATTGACAGACTACTAAGATATATTTTACATCTCTTATTTGGCTAAACGTAATCACGGTTGTTCGGTAATGATAGAATGTAAAAGTTCAATTCCAGAAAACTAACGAAGGTTTGATTCTGGGAATTGGATCTGGGAAGAGCCTTACGCGATTCAGGCTTGGGATGTGCACTATGGCCCCAAACATCTGGTAAACCCTATCATAGTTCCAAATTAGACAATCCGATTTGCAAGCCTATCGCTGTGCGTAACTTGTACAGGTTTCGATGCCCTAAAATTTCCAGCAGCCGAGAGAAACTGTACAACCTGACTCACCTCAATCGCAGGGAGGGTTGATGATTTTCGAAAGCTCACATAAAGAAAGTTGCATAGCAAATGATGAAATCCAATAAATAATAAGAAAATGCTCATACTAGGGGTCGATAGGGATAAAGTTTCCCACGATGCAGCTCGGGATGTTATACCGATCACGTCTGATCGTAAAGCTGAAGCAGCAACTTTTACGTTTCCTTCCGTCCTTGGTACGGAGATTGCAGCTCGTGAGCACGGCTTTCTGGCCCTTGTCAAACGCTATGGCGCCATACTTCTCCCAAAAATTTACTGCGCTTTCCTCACTCATGAGCTCATATATGGCAAGCTTGCCGTCCTTCAAGTCGTCGGTAGTGACCCCCACCAAGGATGCAAACTCTTTGTTGCCTCGATAGATTTCGCCTGTGCGTCGCCAGAGACACGCCGGAATTGCCATCAGTGTGAAAACACGATCGTAGTCCAAAAGCATGCGCTCGAAAGTTTCCTCTACCAATACTAGGTCCACATCCTTCAATGTTTTTGCAATGGCGCGAAACGCCGGCCGGAATATCAGGAGGGGCTTCAAGATTCGCTGTCGCGACGTCTGGTTCATAAAGTTGTCCATATAGCTTTGTAGCCGCGCATAACCCTTGGCATAATTGTAAGGCTGGAGCAAGCCGGCCTCAAGTTTCGCCTTTATCACTTGCTTCAACCGCTCTTCGGGCGAGATTTCAGTTGTCGGGTCGGCAGCCGTTAAGAAAAACTTATCCCTGGCCGAATCTGATATCATGGGCTGGCCTTTCGCGTCGTGCGCACCCGGAACAGGATTAACTTTCTGAGTGCTGGCCTCTGCGTCATGAAGATGGTTGTTGTTCTGGGGCAAAACTTGCGGGTCCAGCCTCAACAGGCCACCAAGCCCATTGTCTGGAAATGTACCCATGGTATTTGTGGTGGGCAGAAATTGGAGGAGACTATTAAAGTTCGCACCGGAATTGCCATCTGGATTCATCAGAAACGGTAGCAAAGAGTCGCCCGCGGCGGCATCATCATTCAAGGCGCCATTAACAAGCTCCGGGTCGTCAATAATCGAAAGAAAATCGTTGAGCGAGCTAAACTCACTTCCTGCATGTTCCGAGTAGAAGAACGGTTCCTGATTAAAAGGAAGCGACTTGTTCAAAGCGATAGGCCGTATCTGAGTGTTTGATTTTTCGTTTTGTAGAGACATATTTGCTGGCGGCTGCACTTCCAGGCGCAAAGATTCGACACTGGGGTTTGCCAATATAGGCACGGGGGACGTCGAGTCACGAGCCGCTTGGGGCTGCAGATCTAGCGGTGTTGCCGCACGTGACCCGTCCGTGCCCCTTTTCTTCATTTTGGAAGCCGGCTCATCGTGACAGAGGTGGCCAATGCCCCGTTTGATGCACCGCAGGCACGGCCTGGCATCGTCACAAATCATGTGCGACCGGCGGCAGTACACGCATGCCATCTCGACTTTTTTCTTTCTTTTTCGCGCCTTCGCCTGTGCCGAGTCATTTTCACTTAGCGTCAGCATGCTTGGCTCCATATCCGTTCGGTTAGCGGCACCTGTGGTGGAATTTGGAGCTAGATTTGCCGAGTTCTCACTGGGTGCGGCATGGTTGGTGAAAGGCGGCTGCTCGCCCAGGGACACCTGCATATTTTGCGATTCAAAAGACATTTTCGTGTGTATGAGTGTTTTGAAAACGATGCAAGCGATTGTATCACATTCGTAGGCCCATGTGGAAGGACTTGTGCTGGCCAGCTCGAAGGCAGATGAGTGTCGATGTAGGGTCCAACAAACACTGGGTGCGCGAGGAAAAATACTGTTCCTAATCACGTGCAGGACCGGGCCCGCCAACTGTGGGGTCAGTGGGGTCACATCAAAACAGTCATAAATGGCTTTATTTTTGCGAGAGAACCAAAATTTCTTTCCAAAAGATATATTAAAATCCGTTTTTGAGTTTAGTTGAGCCGAAGCGTGGACTTGCTGGACTCGTACAGCTGTGTATCGTCGTCGCTGTCCACCGCAGCCATGCTCGCAGAAGTGTGGTACGAAGACGGTACAGAAATTCGCGAAGCATTGGTAGATTGTTGCAGCTTCGTCGTGACAAACGAGTTATTCGATACCGATGCGTGAATAGCCGGTAACTCGCCCTGCAGCAGATCGGTCGAGACATCGCCATGGTCGGTTATATGCAGTACAATACTCCTCGGGGTCTGAATTGGAACCTGGCTCACCTGGGCGCTCACCTGGAGGCTGCGTACAGCAGTATTTGACACATGTCGCTCTAATGGCTCCTGACGCTCCATGTCGACGGGAAAAGTGCCGTAGTCTGACGCATTTTGCGCGAGGAATGGCTGTGTTTCGGGCATTCGGAGTGCCTCATTACAGAGCGGACACAGTTTGCGGAAATTGATAAGCCAGTTCGAAAGGCATTTCTCGTGGTAAATGTGCTTGCATGAAAGCACCAAAACGCGGGACTTGAGTGGCACAAAGCGGCCAAGGCAAATCAGGCATTTCTGTGTTGCATAAAAGTGCTTGTCCTGGAAAAGAATATGCATTTCGGGCATCGAGTAGAGATCCGTGCCGCCGACCACGTACGAAGATGGGTCGAACTCCTGCCCTGCAGGTAACTCGTCAGTCGACGACAGCACCAGCGGAATATCGCTTGTTTGATTCGTGCACATCAAGTATTCGTAGAACAGGGCCGTGGGCACCAAGTGGTTGCGGTTGTAGATGTACACGGGGAGCAGGCGCACGTAGAGTTGGTTGCGGCGGTTGCGCCGGCGCCGGCCCCAGAGCTGCATGGCCCGGATAACGAGGTAACATAGGAGTATCATGAGTGGTGGAGATACCGCCATCAGAAGCACCAAGCCAATGAACCCGTCAAACGACGCGGTGCGGATAGCTAGGAGAGTGTCGGGGCTCGTTTTCCGCAAATCCTCGTAGTCTTCTAGCGACATGAATAACACAGGGAAGCCCAATTCCTCATCCCTGTCAAAAGTCTTTGAATACATCGTAACGAGGCCGCTGTGGGGCACGTTATTCGCCACCACCACCGCGAGCGGGCGCAAGTTGGCCTGGGTGATATGGTGCAACTTTTTCACAAAAGTGCAGTTTCCTCTTTGCACTATGAGGATCTTGTTCATGTACTGTGGGTGCAAATCCAGATCGATTTCCAGGCATGCGCCTCCGTCGACAACAGCAAATTGGCCGCGCATTTCGTGGCTCAAAATAGGGCTGAATGACGCGTAGCGAGCGATGATTTCGACGGGAGACCCGTCGCTGGTATCGTTATAGGAGATCACCAGGTCTATGGGGAAAACCGAGTTTACCACGTTGGAGAAGTTTGGGTCAAGCTCACGACCCCATACCGTTCTTGCGAAAGGCCATTTTTTTGTAAACAAGGACTTCAGTTGCAAATCAGTTGAGCTGGAGCTTGAATGATCGAAATCACGGCTTTTCTCATCTTTTGAAGTGGCGTTTTTGCTGGACTTCAAGGCCTCTATAAGCCCTACATGCGCAGAGAGCGAGACAAGTAGAAGCATCACCAGCACAGTGGCAAAACCGGCAAATGCCTTGTGTGAGTTTCGCATATTTCTCACGGTATTCAATTTGGGGATTCTTATGTGTCTCAATGGTAACAGGACGCGATTTATTATGTTCAAAGGCCACTCTGTCACGATTGTTCCCCCGTTTCAGTGTGAGCGAGATACGGCGCTGCGCGTGTTTAGCTTAGCGAGTCTCGCTGTGTGCGCTGTGTGGGCCGCATCGGTTTTCCCAAAGTAATTAGGGCTATTCTAAGGCTCCACATGGGAAAATTTTCACGTTTGACGGCTACATTTGGAAATTAAGTTAAATTTTGTTGCAACTATATACAAACTTTTTTGATGTGAGTGTTTCTCGATTTTTGGGTGGCAAAGGCAATTTCACGATGTGAGTGCTGGTGGCCCTTATGATTTGAATTCTCAAGGCAAACAGCGACTTCTGATAGAAAAAACAAAATACCACAAGGAATAGCACGGGAGATAATTTCACTGTAAAAGTATTGTATATGCACAGCAACACGAACAAGAGACGGGGATTTGAGATTTTCGAAACCCGAAAACTTATGGGGTTGATAAAAGCCCTATTTCATAAAACAACACCAAGTGATTTATATCGAAGGCTATGCTTCTCAGACTCAGTCACGTGACACACGCTGTTCCGGCGCTTTGGTCAAGTCCAGTCAGGTGATTTCTTTCAGAAGATCGCTTTCAAGTATTTTAACTGAGTTCCGGTCATAAGGTAGAGAAAAAACTCTGAATCGTTCTTTATTCCTCGTGAGTTACGCATTGGTCAGGACAATCCGGGCGTTTCCTCACCCTGCGCGGCCCGTCGAATGAGTTGAAGAAAAACTATGTGTTGGTTTAAAGCTGAAGGCGATGTATATTGTGTGCCACTATAGCCTGAAGTCTCCAGGCAGGCGAGCATATTGTCATTATGGTCAAGCAAAAAACTGACGTTAGTTTCTCTCATAAAGACAAGGTCATATTTGCACCCAGAGATCCTGGCTGATGATGTAGCATGATAATATCGCTGGAATGTCGGTTGAGAGGTTGTCCATCAAACCGATAAAATGTATGCTCAATAGATAATATAATATGCCTATCATTAAACTTTTCGTCCCACAAATTTGCTCCTCTTGAGCTCAATATACAGTGGTCCGTGGGTGCACTGCTAACGGAGAAACTGAGCTGAAAGGTTTAGATCTAATCTTTATAGTAAACTAAGCAAAGTCCCCACTGCACTTCAATCTAATCCTTATGGCTATACTTCAATCTAAGATCATGCTGGTCGTGTGCTTCTTCCATCTTTCTATCCCGACGCAAGGCTCACAGAAATTGCCTATGTACCAGGGAAGCATTGTGAAGTGAAACTTGAACAAAAAAAATAAGGAAAAGGTTTCAAGAAAAAAATCAAAAAAAACGCAGCAACTAAACCAGTACACTAACCCCTTTAGCCTTTTCGAAGGGTGGGGAACGCTAACGTTGCTGCAGACGTGCGCGCCGCGTCAGGGGAAGAGGGTTCTCTTGCATAATTATATACAGAACAATATGGTAGTCGCACGCCCCTCAGCACGACAACCACCTTAGCCTTGCTTATTCCTTCTCAAACCCCTTTAAACTCCAATTGCCAATACACAAACATGGATCTGGTAGACGTGGCAACCACAGTATGTACTTAATCGAGGAAACGGTAATCAGGGATGTTCTTATTGGGGATATACAGGACCTCTGGTGGAGAATTGGCCGCCATTATTAGCCGCTTGAACCAGGGCCTGGACTGTCTCTCATGGTGTCATGAAAGTGACCTATTTTCTGATATTCAAGGTCATGCTGTAACATTCCTGATTTTTAAGGCCAATTTCATAAGACCACGACTTTCTTGTTTTATCTCGTGAGTACTAACCGCCCAGCCCGCAGAGGTATTGGAGCCGCCGAAACAGGCGCAGGTTGAGGATATTGACTCAGCCCAGTTTGATGCGCAAAAGGAAGACAGCGACGTGCGCGAGACAACCGTGGACTGGACAGTCAGCGAGGACTTTGACATGTCGGACGCCAAGAAAAAACCGGCCCCAAGACAGTCCGTACCGCCGACGTATCGTGGCTGGAAGGAGGTGGGTCATTTCGAGAATGCGGATGCGCTCACGGGCGACGATGAGGCGGTCGACTTGCTTTCGCGGGGGTCCCTTTTTGACCTTTATCTTCCCACCGTCGCTTACGGCGACTGGTACCATAATGTCGGCTACTTAATCGTAGGCGGCACGCTCTCGTGGATATTTGGGTGGTTTCGTTTTTCGTTAGCGCCCGTGTTTTACGTGATGGGAATTTCGGCAATCCTCTACCGCAGCTCTGTGAGAAAGTACAGACAGAATATTCGCGAGCAGGCACAGCGGGAGTTCTCTATCAGACTGATTGAAAACGATTACGAGACAATGGACTGGCTCAATGTGTTTTTGGAGAAGTTCTGGCACTTCTTGGAGCCCTCCGTGGCGCAGATTGTGACGGATCAGGTAAATCCTATCTTAGCCGCCAGCCCCGCGCCGGCGTTCGTGAAATCCTTATGGCTTGACGCATTCACCGCAGGCACAAAACCACCGCGGATTGACATGGTGAAGACATTGGCAGGCACCGCCGACGACGTAGTGGTGATGGACTGGGGCTGCCTGTTTGTGCCGAACGAGGTCGCGGACACGAACAACAAACAGAGTAAGAGTAAGGTGAACCAGAAAGTGACTGTGAAGGCGAAATTGTTTGGTATTCAGGTGCCTGTGACAGTGTCGGATGTATCATTCAAGTGCTTGCTCAGGGTGAGATTGCGGATGATGTCTGCATTTCCACACGTCGAGACCGTAAGTGTGTGCTTGTTGGAGGCGCCACAGTTTGATTTCACCACGCGCTTCCTTGGTGACTCACCTTTCAACTGGGAGCTTTTGGCGTTCCCTGGGTTATATCCTTTCATCAACGAGATGGTGAAGAAGTATGTTGGCTCGATCGTCTTTGCGCCGCTCTCCTTCCAGTTGAATGTGCAGCAGTTGATGGCTGGCGCACCGTTGAACTCCGCCATTGGTGTGTTAGTGGTGACGGTGAAACTGGCAAAAGGTTTGAAAAACTACGGCCGTGTGGACAACACCATAGATCCATATTGCACGCTTGGTTTCTTTAAGAATGTGTTGGCGCAAACGAAGCACCGTCTGTCAACTAGCACGCCCAAGTGGAATCAGACATTGCACATTCCCATCGCCTCTTTCAGTGAGCCTTTGAATATCACTGTCATGGACTACAACGGCAATCAGTTACGCAAGGACAACTTGATCGGCACCGTGCAGTATGACTTGGACATCTTAAACCAGGAACACAAGTTGTCGGATATCACCGCGCCTGTGGTGCGCAACAACAAGCATGTGGGCGAAGTTTCGTTCGGCTTGCACTTTATGCCAACCTTGGTGGCCCAGCACCAGGCGGATGGCGCGGTGATTCCACCGCCAGAGTTGAATACAGGTGTGGCACGCTTGGAGGTCACTGCTGCGCGGAACTTAAAGGGCGCTGAGGGCAAACCTGTGCTGACGTATGTGGAGATGTTCATCAATGATGAGTCGTTCATCAAGACACCCGTGGCAAAGAACAACAACAACCCTGCATACGGCGAGGGCAAGGAACATATCGTGTTTGATCGTGCGAAGACCCGGGTTAAGGTCGTGGTGCGCACGAAGGACAAGAAGATCTACAGTGTCATCAAGACCTCGTTGAACAACTTGATCGACGCCCTGCAGGTAGACGATCCTTGGTTCCACTTGTCAAAAGGTGGTGAGATCCAGCTTAGTACTGTGTGGAAACCAGTGATGTTGGAGGGCGCGTCCGGCGCAGGCGGGTACACGCCTCCGATTGGTGTGGTGAGAGTTGCTATTGACAACGCTGAAGATTTGCGTAATTTGGAGAGTATCGGTAAAGTCGATCCTTACACACGTCTCTTGGTCAATGGCACGCAAAGGGCCCGTACCGCTGCAGTGGAGTCCACTTTGAATCCCACCTGGAACGAGGTCCATTACGTGACGTTGTCATCGCCCAACCAGAAATTGACATTGGAGGTAATGGATGTTGAGAAATCGCGTCCAGACCGTACGTTAGGATCCTTTGATGTCATTTTGAGCGACCTCATCAACAAGGACGAGAAGGGCAACTATATCGAGACTGTGGACCCTAAGAAGCGGACTTCGAAGTTGATCCACAAGCGCGGGCCTAAGGGGCACTTGACATACTCCTTGTCCTTCTATCCAACGTTGCCTGTCTTGACCTTGGAGGAGATACGAGAGGAGGAGGAATTGAAGAAAAAGTTCGAGGAAGAAAAAGCGAAGAAGGCAAAGAAAGCGGCCGAGGAGAAATCACTGGGTAAAAAGTCGAAAAAGAATGACGAAGAAGAGGAAGACGAAGGTGATTTTGATCTGTCGAACAAGCTTAAGTTGAGCCTCAAGCAGTTGCAGGAGTACAAGAGTGGTGTGTTAATCTTTGAGATCAAGGAAGTCGATACTACCAAGAGTGACTTGTACTTGCAGGCATTTTTCGACAATCATGGCCTTCCTGACTATGTGTCTCCTAAATTGAGGGAAAAGCATAGCAAGGTCAATACCACTGGCGATGTGGTGATCAAAGAGCTCGATTGGTCGGAGGTTATTTTCAGACTTGTCAAGAAGCTGGGCCACAATCGGGCCGAGAAGCCCGTGGCTGAGGCCAAGATCCCCACTTTGCAGTTGTTGAAGAATGCTTTTGACAAGCCCATGACCGTTGAATTGACTGGAGCCAACGCCGCCAAGGTCAATGTCCAGGTGTCGTGGATCCCGCTAATTTATGCCAGCGAAATTCCACCCCAAGACACTGCTGATAACTGTGGCCATGTGTTGATTGATGTATTGAGTGCAGAGCATTTGCCCGCCGGCGACCGCAACGGTAAGTCCGACCCATATGTGAAGTTGTACTTGAACACCGAAAAGGAAAGTTTCTTCAAAAGTAAGAAGGTCAAGAAAACGCTAGACCCTACATGGAACGAGCGCACAGAGGTCACGACCGCCAACAAGTACGACTCGATTATCAGAGTGAAATGCTACGACTGGGATGTTGGCCCAGAGCCGGATGATTTGTTGGGTATTGGTGAGATGAAGCTCACAGAGGTGAACAAAGACGACGAAATCGAGATCGATGTGCCCTTGCGCGACGAGGATGACAAGGATGCCGGTGTTGTACATTTCAAGGTGGGTTTCAAGCCCGACTTCGTGCTCAACGTACGCCCTGAAAGTGCGACGAACATTGGTGATGCCTTTGGCGTAGTTGGCTCCGGTGTCGGCGCTGTTGGCCATGTCGGGAAAGGCGTGGGTAAGGGTGTTGGGAAAGGACTCGGCAAAGGTGTCGGTACCGTTGGTAAGGGCCTTAAAATGGGCCTCCACCTTGGTAAATCCAAGGAATAATTTGTTTCTTTCGACATCTGATTATAGCCCTCAAACCTAGTTATGAACACGTTTGATATTCAAGGAGCCTTAATGCAAGATGAACAGAAACGTTTCCAAATACATCTTCCCGAGTAGGCTAGAGCTCTTCCTATACTTTTGAGCAAAATGTAACTAGAAAATTAGCTTCTTTCAAAAGACGTAACCCGGATATTAAAACAGTTATCGACGTTCAATATTTGGGTGGCCCATCTGTCGTCCTTCGTTTTATGCTGCCGAATGTCGAATACGTGGCTACCATTAGTGTGAAATCAACATTACTCAAGTGATCCTGAGCATTCACTTTTAATATAAATTCATCATTTTCTATGAACATAAGCTTTAAAGCTCAAGATATGCACATGTCATGGAGCAAAAATGCACCCACGCGCTGGGTGAGAAAGATTAAGTGGCCAGGCCACCTACCATGCAAGAGTCCGATCAGAACACATCACCCAACTTCAAGCGCGGGGCGATGTTCATGGACAAAAGTTCCTGGAATAACAACTTGGCGGCATATGGAATCGTCATTTTTATCACGTGCTCCGAGCTCTTACACGTGTTACACCAAGAGCTGTAGCCCATTAAGCCACAATTGTTGCACACGTCAACCTCAAACGCATCCGAAGATATCATCAATCTCTCCAACAAAAGCTGAGAGGCACCATACGCAATGACACAGTCACGCTCCATTTCACCCAATCTCAAACCACCGTCACGAGATCTACCCTCGGTAGGTTGTCTTGTAAGTACCGCTCTGGGGCCTCTGGCTCTGGCGTGCATCTTATCTAAAACCATATGCTTCAATTTCTGGTAGTAGATTGGACCAAAGAAGATATAGGCCTGCAAACATTCACCGGTTATACCCGAGTAAAGCATGTCTTTACCCGAGTAGTTGAATCCTTTGTCAACGAGTATTTGCGACATCTCTTCCAACTTGGACCCACCGAAACACGTGCCGTATTCGAGTGAACCGTTCAAAACACCGGCTTTGCCCGAAATCAACTCTATCATCTTACCCACGGTCATTCGCGAGGGGAAACCGTGCGGATTCATGATTATATCAGGTATGACACCGTTATCACTGAAAGGCAAATCTTCCTGTTGCACGATAATACCACAAACACCCTTTTGGCCATGTCTCAGCGAGAATTTATCGCCGAGCTCGGGCCTTCTTGTCTGCCGCAAAAGCACCTTGATGAGGGCCTGGTCGTTGTCGCTCACAGACATCATTACTTGGTCGACATACGACGGCTCGGGGCCCTTGTAATACGCCGGTGTCTCTCTATGGGACTCGGCGGACTGCATCTGATTTTGCTCGCCCAACACAGACTCACCGGCATTGGTGGGCACCTGTTTATTGGCGAAAACCTGTCCGTTTTCAACGCGCATGCCAACCTCGCCCAATCCATCTGGGCCCAACGCGGCGTGCGGGAAGATTGGCTCACCCTTTTCGTCAACACGCATACCGCCAACGATATCCTTTGTATGGTTCGGGTACCGTTTAAGCTGGATCGTGTTCTTACGCACGACCTGGCACCGGCCGAAGCCACGGTCGAGAGAAGCCTTGTTCAACACCAAAGCATCCTCAATGTCGTACCCGGAATACGACATCACCGCGACAGTGGCATTCTGACCGGCCGGTAGTTTATCGTAGTCAATTAACTCGATCGTCTTTGTCTTCACCATCGGCTGTTGCGGGTATACCATGAAGTAAAGCAAAGTGTCGATTCGGCGGAATTGATTATATGCGATCGCGCCAATCGCTTGCTTACCCATAGCACACTGATAAGTGTTTCTTGGAGATTGATTGTGGTGAGGGTAAGGGATCAAGCCAGCAACTGCACCCAATACAGTGAACGGCTCGATTTCCAAATGCGTGAAGCGAAGGTTGGGGCTCTCGGCCATATTCTTCTCGTAAAGCGCAATCAAAGAGTCGTTTTCTTCGTTTACATCCAAGTATTCCACAAGGCCATGCTTCAAAAAATCGTCAAATGCCCATTTCCCCAGTAGTAGCTTTTCCAAATGGTGGGCCTCGACACGTGGCTTGCCCGATTTGGCGTCCACAATGATAAGCGGGCGACAAACTCTTCCACCATCAGTGGCAATATGAACAGCGGCCTGGTGGCTGTTTGTGAAAATCGAAACAAACTCAGAGAACCGGCCCGCACGACGTAACGCGCGAAAATCGCGCACAAACTTCACGGGGAATCGCGTGACACCTACCATGGTACCGTTGAGGAAGACGCCGTAGTTACCTTCGGCGTAGATGGTTGCAGAGTCCACACTCATGATATCCTCACAGCCCAAAAGGAAACACAACCGCTTGATTGGTGCCTCCTCGTCATCCGTAGTGATATGAGTCATCAACGCCAAGTTCTTCACCAAACCACACGCTTCACCTTCGGGCGTATCAGAGGTACACAACATACCGAACTGCGACGGCTGTAACGCTCTGGGCCCCGAAACTTTTCTCGATTTTTCGAACTGAGACGAGATACGCGTCATCATGCCCAACGCGGAAATGTATGACAAGCGCAGCAACACATGCGTGACTCCAGCCCTTTCCATCTTAAACCGCTTCAAGGACCAGTTTCCTGTGGAAATGGCACGGTTCATGCCCTGCGATATATTGTTGGAGTGAATGTTAATAGACAACAATGCATCAAACTCCGAGGTCTTGCCCGGCTTCTTCAAAATCTTGTCGATGTTAAGTTTGAAATCAGAGTTGAATTTCTTGAACAAGTCCTCAAACAACAACGACATCAATTGTCCGGCCAACTCCAATCTTTTGTTACCCACATAGTCTCTGTCGTCAACCATCAGCGGGTCGTGCATCGTCATCAACACCTTCCGTGCCATCGTGGCCGTGTACAACGCCTTTTCGCGGAAGTTCAAGTCCGACACAGTCAAGTGTGCCACCACCGTGGTTGCAATTGCCTCAATACCTTCTTGGAGCTGAGACAATTTCGGGGCGCCCGCCCGACGGATCGTTTTCACGCGCTTTCCAATATAGAGGAGTGCTTGCTGTTGCGTGAAGATCTCCAATTTAGCCGCCTCCTCGAAATTTATGGCGAAAAGATCTTGATACTGCAGATTGGGCCCACACACGAGCTGCAAAATCTCCAAATCCGACGTGATTCCAGCAGCTTTAAGGAAAATGACAATAGGAACGTCCTCAGCGATCGAATTGTGCTTGAGGTATATCTTGTCGTTTTTTGAAATCACATACGTCTTCGATTTACGCTCGTGCGTCAGCGACGTGACCGACGCCTGCACCAAGCCCTTTTTCTCGTCGGCTTCAACAATGATTCTGTTTTTCGAAAGTTGCTCCTGAATTAAAATCACCTTTTCCGTACCGTTAACAATAAAGTATCCGCCGGGGTCGATCGGACACTCCTCGAACTTCGCCATCTGGGCCTCGTCGATACCGTCCAAAACACACTTATTAGATCGCAACATGATCGGCATACGCCCAATCTCCAAGTCCTTATACATGATGATTTTCCTGCCTCTAGTGTATTCCACATCGACATAAATAGGCGCCAGGTACGTGAGGTCACGCAATCTGCACTCATGCGGCGCCATGATCACTTCCTTCGTGCCTGGCGCCAGAGTGGACTTATGACCCACGCGGATGTCCAAGTATTTGAGGTAAAACTGCGGGTCGACGTCCGACAAGACGAGTTCGTTGGCCTTGATGATTTTTTTCAAATCGACATCCACAAAGAAATTGAACGAGTCCAAATGCTGCTTCACAAGTCCCTTCACCTTGAGAAAAGCAGGTAAAAGCTGCCATTTGTCATCCACCGTGTTGATTGCATCGGTCAATTTCTTACCCTTATATTCCTCCTGCAACAACGGCAGGAACGCGTCGTCCGCCTGGGTCGTGACACTCTCCGTGGCCTTCCGTTTGACCATTTTGGCGTGTTTCGTGGGGGAGATGAGAGATGCGCAGATCAGTTTTTTCGTAACGTGCTGCGCAGCTTAATAATGGGTGCACGGGTGCGGTTTCTTAGGGTTCGATCCGGTGCCGAGAGGGGAAGCCTTAAGGGGGTCTCGATGCTTCGTGCTGTGCTCTTCATATCTCGGGTTGGTTCATGAAAGCACAACTCGGAAAGCGGGCCGCTAAAGAGAGGGGGGGATGAAAGGCTACTGAAGGTGATTCAAAAATGCAAACAGCCCAACATAACAATACGTTTTCAAAATTGTTTCAACAAGCTCGCGTGGCGCAGTGGTAGCGCAGCAGATTGCAAATCTGTTGGTCCTTAGTTCGAACCTGAGCACGAGCTTGTGTTTTTTAGAATTCTTTTCTTTCTGTTTTCATTTTTTTTTTTCGAATCATCTGACTTTCGCGTCTCGTGGGATGACTGGGGTCTCACGGCTTTTGACTCGAGAAGAAAAAGAATATTTGCAAACAACAATGTTCATTTTGCGGGATCACCTACTCAATGAACCAATCACTCACGTCTAATGTTTCCCACCAAACAAGACGCACTCACTTTAAGGACGCTAACTCAATAAGCACACTAACTCAATAAGCACACTCGAACTTATTTACTAAAAATCAGACCGCTGCTAAATCACCACGAGGATTGATTCTGAAACATCCAGGTTTCAGCCTGGGCTGATCCAACATTTTTTTTCTAAAACACGTCGAAAACTTCATCTGGGGGAACTCACCTGGTGATATCGATGAAAGTCGGCAAATACTTCTCCAAGCCGAGAACCCCAAGTTCGGGGATTTGTTACGATTTACTCGAATTCTTCCCGTGCGAATCAAGGCATCTGATCGGAAAAACTTACAATTTCCCCAAAGATTTTGATTATAGCTCAAACATGAATTCATGAGTTTAGTTTCTGGCGTCACGTGACATGCTAAATGGGTGAACGTTTATCAACGACCAGACAATAATCTCCGAAATCTATGGAAAAGGTTTGCCCAGAAAGACTCAAAGCAATAACGCGTGTTTCTCAAGAAACCATTTTTGAGGTGAAGGTTCTGTCAAAAGGTCTCAAGGAAGACCAGCCAAACCAGCCCGAGATCTGGTATTGGCGAAAAGTACCACAATGCAGGCCGACAGACCCGTGCACCACCCCACACCTGGCGGCATGCGGCAAAATCGCCACAATCTCATCTCAAAAAGACTGGCTGCAAAATCAGTGGTTACTTGGATACATAGTCAGTTTATTATTATTGGATGCTGACTGTAACGCACGAGGACGGGTCACGCACGCCGTTTGAAAGTGGGCGGCTAGAATCCTTACTCATACTGTTAGGCGCACTGCTAGGCTTAGCAGATCTGGCGATAAATCTGACTTTGATAAACGTGGCAGCATCTCTTCCTGAAAAAATTTCGGTAGACGAGCTTTTGGGATTAGCCGCCGAGAGTTTGGCGCTGAGGGTCACGGAAGAGCCCCTTTTTGCGGAATTGGCTGGCAAAATCGAGGCGTACCGTCTCCGAAGATACGTGCCGGCGCTGTTTGCACAGAATTTCCAGATATTGAGAGATTATGTTCATCCGAAAACAAAGGAGCATCACCCTTTAGTGTCTGAAATGGCAAACACATTTGTTCAGAAATACGCCGGGCAATTAGATGCCATGGTGGTGCCTGAGAGGGACTTCTCCGTGTCGTATTTCGGCATGCGCACGCTCGCAAACTCCTATTTACTCAAAAGAAATAACAAAATCGCTGAAACGCCGCAATTCATGTTCCTACGTGTTGCTGTGGGCATCCATGGCACGGAGGCCACGGAAGCGGCTTTGGAAAAGGTTCGGGAAACATATGAGGCCATGTCTACGAAACATTTCGTGCATTCTTCTCCCACGCTTTTCAATGCTGGAACAGAAAACAACTACTTGTCACTGTGCTTTCTCGTGGCAATGGGAGACGACTCGATTGATGGAATATATAAAACACTTCACAAAGCGGCGCTCATTCTGAAGGGATCTGGAGGCATAGGTATTCACATGCATAACATTCGGTCGAGTGGCTCACTCATCAAGTCTTCTAATGGGTCATCGAACGGCTTGGTACCCATGCTTCGCGTGTTTAATAATACCGCGCGGTACGTTGATCAGGGCGGCAACAAAAGGCCCGGGGCAATCGCTGTGTACTTGGAGCCATGGCACGGTGACATTCAGGATGTACTAGATCTCCGCAAAAGTCACGGCCAGGAGGAACTTAGGGCCAGGGATCTATTCTACGCATTGTGGATCCCAGACTTGTTCATGGAGCGGGTCGAGAAAGACCAACAATGGTCTCTCTTCTCACCTAGTGAAGCTCCTGGACTCGCAGATGTATATGGAGCTGAATTTGTTCATTTGTTTGAGAAGTACGAGGAACAGGGATTGGCCACGAAAACGATGCCAGCGCGCAAACTCTGGCTCCAGATTTTGGAAACGCAGATCGAGACAGGGATGCCTTTCATGCTTTACAAAGATGCTTGCAATCGCAAACTGAACCAAAAGAACTTGGGCACGATTAAGTCGTCCAATTTGTGCTGTGAGATTGTTGAATATTCATCTAAGGACGAGACTGCTGTTTGTAATTTGGGCCTGTTGGCGCTTCCAACTTACATAAAGTCCGCTCGTAATGAAGTCACCTATGATTTCGAAAAGTTGCATGCATATACCAAAATTTTGGCGCGGAATCTTGATAAAGTAATCGATGTCACTTTATACCCCACCGACGATGCTCGCACGTCGAACCAGAAACACAGGCCCATTGCAATCGGCGTGCAAGGCCTTGCCGACACTTTTATGGAGCTCAGACTTCCGTTTGAATCACCCGAGGCTGCTACTTTGAATCGTCAAATTTTCGAGACCATTTATCACGCTGCTGTTGAGGCCTCTGTGGAAATGGCAATGGACTTGGGTCGATACAGCAGTTTTGCCGGGTCTCCTGCGTCGGAAGGAAAACTTCAGTTTGATTTGTGGGACCACAAACCCGAGTTTTTCGACGATTGGGACGATTTGAAAGCTAAGGTACAAAAACACGGTGTAAGAAATTCACTTTTGGTGGCGCCGATGCCCACTGCATCCACGTCGCAAATTTTGGGGTTCAATGAATGCTTTGAGCCTTATACGTCAAACTTGTACCTGCGCCGTGTTCTCTCGGGCGAGTTTCAAGTCGTGAACAAATATCTTGTCAATGACTTGAAAGCCCTCGGAATTTGGAATCACGCCATGAAGCAGAAGATTGTTATCGAAAATGGCCTGATCAATAATATAGACGTGATTCCAACTGAGTTGAAGAAGTTGTACAAGACCGTTTGGGAAGTGAGCCAGAAAAATATTGTCAATATGGCTGCGGACCGAGGCTGCTTCGTCGATCAACTGCAGAGCTTGAATATTTTCATGAAGACTCCGAGTATTGGCGCATTGAACTCATGCCACTTCTACGCCTGGAAAAAGGGGCTCAAAACTGGCATGTACTATTTAAGAACACAAGCTGCGTCCAGGGCCATCCAGTTCACCGTTGACAAAGACACCACTGTCTCAGAGTTGGCTGCTATACCAACACCAGACATCCTGAAACTAAACAAGAATGTTTATCTCAGTTTGAAAAAGTTCACGGAACAAATGAAAAAGGAGCTGTCCTCACAAACATCTGTACACACCAAACCTGACTCCTCATGCCTTAAAAGGCTGCGTACCGATTCAGTTCTCCTTTGCAACCCCTCCAAGAATCTGGCTGCCCTTGCTCAGAGAGACGTCAACAATGATCCGAATACCGGAAGCAGTTCGAAGTCATTGCGAAGTTCAAAAAAACGGCACAGAAGTTTTCATGGGCCGAGGCCTGAGGTCGACCTAGGTGGCATCAACGAGATTACGCATGACATATTCGACACCACCCCCAGAGCGTGCAAAATTAAGTACACCGAGGCCTGCGACTCTTGCTCTGGTTGACTCAAACTTGTAAATAAAACCTGTAAATATTTTTTTCCCTCTGTATTACTAGTTTCAATATATACGAGATACCACGGTGAAAATAACATGGTCACGGCGTGGTATGCACACTTGAACAGGTCGATCGTGTCATATCCTGGAGTGAAAGTCTGAGCATAAAATGTCTATCATCTAGCCTCTCTGCTTAACAATCACAAACTTTACCACGCAAAATCGTCTCTTAACACCCGCCAGCGTGATTTTTCTTACTCTTTTCAATGTGCATCGGAAGCACGACGGTGATAGTATGAAGTCATGTCCACGATTGATCTAGGCACAAATGAAATCTTCAGTGTCCGAGCCTTTTTGCAAACCTGACGGAAACAAAATTGACGCACGCGCTTCGTAGTGCCCTCCTTTCCATTTTCCTTCAGGAACTTGAGAATCTTCTGTATTTGCCATGTGCGCGAGACTTTGTATTTTGCCGACCTGAAATCCATCAAACAAACGAATCTGACAAGTCTTGACGCAATTACCCAAAGTAATTTCCCCTGCTGCATGTAGTGTCAGAAGGCATCTCAGTAGCTGGAGAGGCCGGGAGAAAAAAGACGCGATAAGCAGTACAGATCCCGTTCGTGATTTCCCAAAAGACTCTTCTCGAGATTCATAGCCTCTTCTGGCGAAAAACAAGTTTGATTGCACCTCTGTCAATTAGCGAGTATCTGTTTGAATATAGTGAGTCATTCGTTCCCAAACTCATATTGTAGAATACGACTTCAGGAAAAATCTTGAGACACTCAAGCCCGCATCAATTCCACACTGACTTGGTGACTCTACCATCTGTTCACCAGCGGTAAAAGGCACTAGGATGCTTAAATCCTGAAAAAATTCATTCCCCAAGAGGCCAAAAGGCCAAAAGGTCAAGGGATCAGGACGCCCCAGATGCCTACCGAAACTTTCGTCCCGCGAAATCAGCCACCTGCGCCATTCCATCAGAGGTCACGAAAAACCGGAGCTTTGCCTTATCAGACCACAATAACACGCCAACTTCAGATGCATAGTTGCACAAAACATCGTACTCGTTTTGGTTCTTGAAGTCCTTGAATAAGTAGCCGTCAAAGGTCTGGATCCGGTCCAACTCCAACTGCCAAAGGCGGATCTGGTCGACTACGTTCGGCGGAAGGATCTCCAAGCGGTGCTGAGCCACACCCAGGCCTGACGTTTTCAGCTGCGGCGCGCCGCCCGCGGTGTTGATATTGTGGCTGGCGTCAAACTCGATTTTCTTGTCCAACTTGTCCTTGGCCAAGAGCCGCATCTGCGCGTGCGCGTGGGTCTCCAAGAACCGGATGATCTGGTCAGCGGTTATACCGTTGTAAAGGGCACGGCGGATCGACTCACGCGTGAGCTGGCCAATCACCATGTTGGCGAACCGCGTCTTGAGCGATACAAATAAGTTCAACACCGCGATTTCGAGCGGCGAGTTCGTGTACGCATACAACTTGAAGTTTGTTTCGAGCACGATCTGGCCCTGCGGCGTGTCCTGCAGCGCGCTTTCCGAGTTCCCCAGGGCAGTTCCTTGCGCCGTCGCCTGGTCCAACGCCATCAGCGGCGTCTTTAGCCCGGCCAGCTCCGACGTGAGCGTGGTGGCGAGCCGCGTCGGGTAGAACCGTGCCAGGCCCTCGGACCGCTGGTAGATGAGGCCATAATCGCGCAAATCGGGTAACATCGAAAGCTGGGTTTCGCTGAGCGACGTTACCGAGTATGCGCGGCCAAGCTCAAGCGACCCTAGGATGAAGATAAAGTTAAGCACGTCCACAGGGTCCATGTGCAAATCCAGGGTCAAATTAAGGTACTCTAGCAAGATCGTCCAGAGCTGGATATTGGCATCCTGAAGCAAGAATTGAAACCCGGCATTGGTGATTTTCATTTGTGAGCCAGAGCCCTCCATGAGTCCGCCCAGTTTGAGGAGCGAGAGCACTGAGCGCGATGGCATTGACGGGAGTTCCGACCCGACCATGAAATGCAAGATAGTTTCCCACTTTTGCGCGGCAAACGAGTCCAAAAACGGGATATCGACCGCGTGTTTTTCGGGCGCCGTGGCGAGAATGCCAAACGCGTTCGGCGGCTGTGTGCCTGTCAAGCAGCCCCTGAAACTGTTGCGGAACGTTTGGTGCAACCTTACGTGAGAGCCACTGGCATCTTCTTCGAGCAAATGGAGCGCCCTTAGCCGTTTCAATGCCTCATATTGAAGCTTACGTGCCGCTGGCTGACACCATTTCTCCAAGTCCTTGACAGATACGGGCCGCTCACAAAACATCATGCTGACGATGTAGAACTTTGCGAGCGGCGGGAGAAGCCGGTAGATCGAGAGGCACGTGGCCGGGGCATGGTAGAGTTTCAGCTGCACCACTTTTGGGAGGCCCTCAAGGTACTCATTGACGGTGGCCTTGAACAGCGACATTTTAGAGTTGTTGTTCGGGTAATCTTTTCGAGGAAACTGTGAAGGAAGGAGGCACGAGGAGGGCGAAAAAGTAGTTTTTTATTCTTCACCTTCTCTCACTCAAGTGACCTGTGTGCTTTTTAGACGCTGAGCACTTGTTTTCAGTCTAGGGACAATCACAGCGCGAAAGATCTACCTGAACCTGATAAAAACACCCTTTAAGTGAGTTTGGAGCTTCTGTTTGTTTTCAAAACCGAGTAATCAATGTTATTGAAAAGATTCGCGTCAATATTTTCGGCAAAGAAAAGGTTTCTGTTGCTTTTATGCTCCCTGGGTACCTGCAACTCAGTCCAGTTTATATGTATTCAGATGTCCTAGCTTGTTCGCTTAATGGATTGTTCAAATCTTTGCGAATACCTTTTTTCTTGATCCAAGAACAATTCGTGAAATTCGGACAGCAGCACAAATCTAATGATCTCAACGCTGGCGATCCGGGATCAAGTTTCTGACCCTTTGTGTCAACTATATGGTTGTGGATGCGGTAGTCTGAATCGATCCAGTAGATGTAAGACGCTTAAAACTGGTCCGGTGTTGATAATGTGATAATTGCGCGATTTCAGCCGCAACAAATAGATTGGGATCGAACAAGTTCCCCTAAAACCTAAGTTCTTGATATCTGGAACTATCAGGCCGTTTTTCCCACGCTTTTTCTGGAACTATGGGAGGAAGCTTTTGAATGACACAGCGTTCGAATCTGAGGACTATGCAATGATTCTTTTTTTTATTTGTTTCCAAGAAAATACCCGAAACTGGTCAAATAAGAATCCAAACGAGGATAATCTGCCACGCTAAATGTGATATCTCCATGTACTTTATGAAGCGATGTAGATTTGGCGCGACATGCTTGCGCGCGCAGGTGTTGCCAGGCGAGACAGCACCACTGTAATCTTTGAGCCGGTTGTTATGAATAACAAATAAAAATGCATATATTATACGGTTTGAGTATATTTGGTCTCTTGAGTAATTCATATTCTTTCTGGCTGATGCAATGAATAGTCTTCTCTGGTTGGTTGGCTGTATAATGCATATGATTGAACGCAGTCACATCTGTGTACGTATTCTTGTCCTGTTACAAGCCATGAGATTGTTACTGATCTGTGCGTTCGAAGAAAAAATAAAAAAAAAACAGACTTGACCAAAACAAACAAGATTTTGTGAAATTGGGTCTGACTTACTTCGCCTTCCCGAACGAAGGAAAGAAAAGAAAACCAGAGTAGTTTAGTTCAGATTCTTCTCCGGTACGTGAAAGAAGGTCTTGGCGGTTTGGCCATTGCCATATCATTGTACTGAGGAGTAGCGCTGAGTAGCTTTGGATATGGCACCCATCAAGAAGGGCCTTTTAAATGGATTTTGAACCTATGGATTTGGCGCTTCTCACAAACCATACGAAACTCTGCTTTTTATCCATAATTGCATGCTCAAGACCATAATATGCGACGTTAGGTCTTCATACTTGGAGTGGTCACAGTGATTCGGCTTCAACAACACTGCTATTTTTGCCTGTGAACATGGCCATATCATTTTGATATTGACCTCGAATACTCAAATTGAAAGAGAATTGAAAATAAATCCTTCTTTTGAGATTGTATTGTTCTTCCCTCCCTTGGATCCACCAAACGCCCTTCATCTCATTGAACCAAAGTGATCTGGACAGAAGAAAAGTGGACCACAGACTTCCAGCGCTAACGCATCGAATTGGCCCCGTTTGATATGTGGGATTCGCTAATTGAACTGGTGCATACTCATATGGGATTGTTCAAGATTGGTGCTCCCTCCATTGGGAAATCTTTGAATCCACCCAGCGAAACTAATAAATTTTTCAATTATTTATGACCTTTAGCATGTTTTCTTCATAATGAAAAACGTTTTAGGCATGAACTGGACGTAGAATGCTCTACAATAATTGTACGTGCATAAACATGGGATCTAGGCGAACGAAGGCGAGTATTACATCTAATCCCTCATAAACGGGTCCATGACAATTATGCCTCGAGAATCCAGCCTTGAACACTGTCAATCTAATCAAAAAAATAAGAAAAAAAGATTAATTTGGCCATTATATCCCACTCTGCTAAACAATTATGGGCCAAGCGAGTCAATGTAACATGGAATGGTTTCTGCATACTATTATTTTCGGTGAGTCGTGAATCGTGGCGCTTCCAGGAATTTTATTTACATGATTGGCGTAAGATCAATTCACAAAGCCTTTGTTTCCGTCTTTCTTTTTCATTCGAAACTTGCTCAAGTTCTGAAAAAAAGAATTCAATTAAATTAATTTCTGGGTTAAGATTGCGAGCCCCAAGCTGGTCAGAACCGGGAATGCAGATGGGCCCACTCTGAGATACCCTGAAAGCGTCAGGCTTTCACGAGACCTTCAAAAGGAATCATCTCATCTAAGGTCACAATATTCTTTCAGAAATGCCCATGTTTAGCCATCTTGCTGAAATAGGAACGTTATGTATATCCATCATCGCCATTTAATCACGTGAGTGATAATCTATGTATGAGAGGCCCAGTCGTCCCGTCAGTCTAAACCCGTGCCTCCCTGCGAGCCGGCTGCAAGGAGTATTCTACAGGCACGATAATTAATTCGACAATTTTGATGATCTAGCTTCACCTGGTATTGTAGATTTATCTCTATTCCAAATACAAGCAACAGAACCTAAAAAACAAGAACCATCAGGGGTAGCATGACTCCTCCCTCGCCTCGACCAATGCCATAGTTTAAGTCGCGGACATTTGCCCGTTGGGAGTGCATATAAGTACAGAGTTGTACACATTATGGCGCGTGCTCGTAAAACCGCCCGGTGAGACCGCAATCCGGCATACAAATCCCGGCAACACACGCCAAATTGATCAATTGCAGACCGCCTTGTGTCGCTTGTGAATGCCGTTCTGAGCTCCTGCCTCCACCAACACAATCTATTTATCATAGGGGTTTCAGTGTTTCCACTGCACAGTAGATACGCATCTCAATTATCGACAGGATGCAACTTTACGATGGAATTAGCAACGCTAAAAAAGGCGATGTGGTGACGTACCGGGTTTTGCCCGGACGTGCGTCAACTCCCGCGCCACAATGCCTTGCGTTAGAATCAGCTATATATTAAGGCGTCAAACGGCACTATCGATCGTGAGTTATGAACTTGAATTTAGGTTGAATCGTGATCAAAATATTGAACTTTGTCAATCCTTTTTTTCTTTTGAGGTACACAGAGGTATTTTTTGGATCAAGATTATAGGTAATTAGGTGTGAATTGTTGCATTTCGGACTTGTGGCTAAGCTGCTGCGACGCACGAGGCTGCGCAAGAGCTCGCCCGCGGCCACGCTACGATGATTCTAGATCTGGGCCGGGAAATGAAAAAAAAAAAGTTTTGCAAGTCCGAACATCAGTGCACCATACACCGCAATTTAGTCAAAAATACAATTTAACTTGCGATAGCAAATCAATCACGCCAGAGCGTAACCAAAATTCAAAGCGATGATCCTCTTTGTGGGACCCAGAGCAGGTTCTTTGGTTTTTCGAAGTCTGACACGTTGTAAATGCGTAGACAAATCCGTGGCTCGTATTGAGCGGGCCAAGAATAAAATAAGCATGCTAGAGTCATCTTTGTGCCTGACCGCTGCCTCGACATCGCATATAGGAGCAAGAGTATTCGTAGATTTTCCCAATTGCGCATTGCTCAGTTTTTTTTTTTTCTTTTGCGCTGCTTCTGCGCGCCCCGGGTTACCATACACCATTGAATGCGCGTGGGTGACTAAGCGCAGAAGCAGTGAGGAGAAAATAAAGTTTTGCTGAGCCCCCAGCCCAGCGAGGGCAAACATGTTCCAAGACGGTGTTCCGTCAAGGATGCGAGCTCACACACACTCGGAAATACCCCAAGTGTCATGAGACCATGCATTTCCCTTCAAATGTTTCATGAACCCAAACGCGGAACACCACCCGTGATCCAGACCCATACACACGTCTTTGCACAGTAGTGGGCGCGACAGGCGATGCTCTGCTCTGGAGGGAAACATTCGTTAGGCAAAACCCTGTATATTGCATCAAAATTCTGCACCTGCACACGCGCGGCTTCTACCCCCACTGCAGTGCATGAGGCGAGCTCGCCCCAGGGCCTCGAGCCCATGAGCAGGTGTAGGCGAAGTTGCCCGAGTTGTATAAAAGTATGCACATTCCCCAAATGGCCCGGGGTTGCAAAGATTTTAACAAAACACCGCATCATCATAACTCACTTGGAATATCATCTTGCACTTCCCGAAAATGATGATTTCGCCATTGGCAGACACCAGTCCTCTCAAACTCGACTTTTGGCGTACGCCCAAAACCCCCCAGCTTGAGACCAAGCTACTCAACACGGTGCCGCAATTCTCGCTACACCCCCCGCCGGTGCTGAAATCAGCATTGGGGCTCATTCCTAACCAGAATGTGTACAAATTTTTGATTGTTGATGACAATGAGATCAATTTGCGCATCTTCCGCCGGGTGCTCAAGAAACTTTTCCCTTACAGTCTTATTGACACGATACAAGACTCGACCCAGGTTGACCCATGTGCACTCTCCCAATACAAGATTGTGTTTTTGGATATCGAGATGCCGCAGGTTACAGGCGTGGACATTGCGAATGCAGTGCGTCTGCGGACCGCATTGGATAATCTCGGGTTGGTTGCTGTAACAACGAAAAGCACGCCCCCGGATATGAAACTTTACGAGAAATGCGGGTTCGATATGACCATTCCCAAGCCTGTGCATAGGGGATACAGTGGTATACTCCGGGATATTGAACAAGTGCTTACCGGCCGGTGCGGTGACAGCATGTGCGACATGGCTGCGGCGATGCGCTCAGCCCCAGCACCAGAGCTTATCCCAGACACCGATGCGAGCACAGCCTTGTATTCGACGTCTACGAGCTCACGCCCAATTGCTCAGGCTGCAGACACGGCGTCTTTTGCTCAAACTGGGTCTGCTTACGTTACATCCAGGGCCGCAGCCACAGCAGCGGTTTCCGAGCTTCTTCTTTCTGTCGCACAATGCGACTCTACCAATTTTTGACTGGCCTCTCTTCATGACTACTTTCCTTCTTAATGACTTCACTTCGTTTGCTGCCGCGTTTCCGTTTTGGCGGCATTTCTTTTGACAATACTGGTACTTTCTTTAACGACACTTTTTATATATATTCGGCTGGGCGTGGATACGCATAATAGATGAAAACAATAAGTTCAAGTGTAGGCCACTATCATTTCCGAGGCGATTGTGCCGGCTTATCAATCAATGAGCAAGATGATTTGCAAGTGATGGGTTTCGAAACCCGCATTGAATCATAAATTATCGCACCTAGACTGGGCTTGTCTAATTCGATCGTCTTTGCGGTTCTGAGCATCAGTATGATATAGACTTTTTTACGGTAACTTGCCGTAAAAGCAGGGCGGTTTGAGTTATATGCAGGCATCTTTCCGAAAACAGAATTCAATTCTTGGCGCGCCTGATGCAGGAAGTACAGGGCAGGGCGGACCGCTTTGTCATGCGTGGGCGCCTGCCGGAGCATTTGCACTTACCGTTGCGCTTTCTCTCATCCCGCCGCGAAGTAGCAATAAAGAAAAACAATGAACAGAGCACGTGTTCAACGAGTGAGACAGGTTTTGACTCACACAGTTTATATGCAGTGACACTTCTGTAATGTTCCTTCGAAGGATTATGCCGCCCAAAAATTTATAATCGAGGGGCATTAAAGTAATCACAATGAGGCACACAAAACTCAGAACTTAGATGTAGGTTGTACCTGCACACGCTGCGGGTCTATGGCATAGAGGACCGTAACCAACAAAGAGAAAACTTTCATTAGACAAAAACTTGTGCACAACCCCGGCACGCCTTGCCGAAAATTCATACAATGAATTGAATTTAAGAAAAAGTCGGGCAGGATCAGTGTTTGAACACACTTCTTCTCTTGGTGCGGGTAGCAGTTTTTTCCACGACCCGCGTCCCGAGCCCAGCCCCGCGCCCGCGTCCGCGTCCGTGTCTCATATCTCTTATCCCGCTCCACATTGCGGCCTTAGAGTGATAAAATAGCCCGCTCTGGATTAGATAAGACATATCCGAGAAGTTGCTATGACACTATCGTCGCGCATATTTTTTTGGCCATTTTGCGCACAGAGATTTGAAAAGCAAGTTAAAGGCCGTCAGAATGATTTCGAGCAAGCAACGGATATTTGTGTTTCTCCACCATGGCAGTAGTCACTTTTACGACGTCATGTTGATGAGCTGACGAACCATATTGAGGATCAGTATTTCAAAATCGTTGGTATGTTGCTGCTCATCATATTATTGTGTTTGAGGTGGATCTCTTTAGCTTTCACGAATTTGATGAACCTAGGCCAAGTAGTGCTTTCCCATGTTGGACCGATTAGCATGAAGAAACACTTTGAGCCGTCACGTCAAACATATTCCAGCACATACACAAACCTTGCTCGGTGCGCCAGGGCCCTCATGCGAAAGTACATATAATCTTCGTAGTAGTGAAAAAACCATTTGTTCTCTATTCTGGCCCTTAAGAGCCGCTGAGCTCGAAGAAGAGGACGCGAGAAAAGGCGACTTACACCATCCGGGTACTTTCCCCGGACCATTTCAGACAAGTCAAACAAGTAATGCGTCCAGATCTTACAACGATTTCTCTGCCCCACTGTTTTCGCCGCTGCGGGCCACCTCGCCCATCATGTGTATACACTCATTGATGTTTTCCCCCTTTGGAGCACATACAGGGATGCATCTCCACAGGCGCTGGTTGCCCTCCATGAACAGCAATAACGCCTTGTAGCCTGCAGCGTTTTTCACCAAGTCCGCCTTCGTGGCAATCACCATAACTCGCTTTCCCTCCATTCTTCTTGGTCCAATCTCGTCAATGAGTAATTGCAAATCGGCGACCGGATCCTTGCTCTCTAGCGAAACGACAAACACAAGCCCGCCACTGCGCTCAATGTGCCGTAAGAAGTCCATGCCCATGCCTTTGTTTTCAGAGGCACCCTTGATGATTCCCGGGATATCGGCCACCGTAAATGGGTCCTCGTCGATTCTTGTGAAGATGGTTCCGATCGTGGGCTGAAGCGTTGTGAACTCCCAGTGGCCCACGCGTGGACGGGCCTGCAGAATTGCTCTCAAAAGCGTCAGTTTCCCCGCGTTCGGGAGCCCAACAAGGCCCAAATCGGCAATCAATTTGAGCTCTAACAAGAAATGCTCACACACGCCCAAACGGCCCTTTTTGCTGAATCGCGGGTTTCGCACGTTGGGCGTGAGAAAGTGCGTGTTGCCCATGCCGCCCTTGCCACCCTTAACAATGAGAAATGGTTTATCATCTGGCTTATCGAAGTCAATGCCTGCCAATGGAAATCTGTCGAATATAAGCTCGCCAGCAATGATTTCGCGGTCGTAATCTTTCACCTGCTCATTCAATTCAGTGAAATACTCACGTTCCTGGTGGTACTCCTCGTCTTTGTCCTTAAAGAGCCAGCCTTCTCCCGGCCGGTAATCGTCTTTGAAAAGCTGGATATCCATGTTTCTCGACGCCTTCACGCCCATGATCACTTTCGAGAGGTCACCGCGTGATTCGCGGATTTGGTCTCGCACTAGTAATGGGTCTGGAATCCATCTCATGGTCGTCCCAACAGGCACCTCCAAGATGATGTCGTCGCCTCGTTTGCCGTCCAATTGGCTCGAGGCCCCTGCCTTTCCACTACCCGCCACATACGTGCGTTTCACTTTGTGCAACAGGGAAATGTTGCTCTTCACCTGCACATAGATGTTGCCGCCGTCGCCGCCGTCTCCACCATCAGGGGGCCCGACAGGCCGATGGGCGTCCCTCAAGAACGAAACGCTACCGTTACCGCCATTCCCCGTTTGTAGCTTGACCATGCGCAAGTCCACAAACGTGCGCTGTTCTATGCGCAGGCCCTGCTTATAGTTATGCTGGCCGCCACTGAAGATCTTGTGTGTGTGATGAATATCGCCGTTGAAGTATTGGTCCATACTGACTTCTATGTCTTGTAGCCCCAACTCATCCTGGCCCTTTTTGTAGTGGTGCACGCCATGATTGAAGTCCTCGAGTACATTTTCCAGTCTAGTCCCGCTCAATTTGCACGTTTCGAGCGGGATTTCCGCGTATGGATCTTGCTTTACAGCAGGCGTCGTAACTGTTTCATTAAGCATTCTGGCAAATGTGCTGAATTTGCACCTGCGCATGGCTCCGGGCACGTGAATCTGCCGCAACATGGAGTATGCGATTTTGTGAGTGTGAAAATGAACGTGGGAGAAAGAAATCCAGTAGAGAAAAATCCAGAGCTTACGCAATTAGTGCAGATGCTTTTGTTCAAAGTTGAAGAAAATTGATGGCAAGCGAGCCATGCCTTCTTTGCATGCATTCATGCATTCTCACCGCGGCGCATCGTGAGGGCCCATGTCACGTGACGTCTAGAAGTGAACTAGGGCAATGCCAATATTCACATGAAGACTCGTTTTTGCATAAATTCGTTTTCCTTGATGTACTAAGATGTCAATGATTTCACTAAACTGAATTAAACTCTCAATTTCAAACATGTATATCCACTTCCTCAAGTGCTCAAATATGCGCAGCGAAACCACCCGATGAGCATCGCCGGAAAAACTCGCGCGTCTCACGAGGCTACTAACGTCATTTCTAATCCATACATAAACGGCCCAAAAAAGGCGTTAATTTCCATTTTGAAACCTCTTAAATTTGAACCAACCTCAGAAAACCTCATAACATGTCCTTTGCTGACCTTGGGATCGCGAAATGGCTCGACGAGTCGCTCGCTGCAATGAAAATCCATACCCCTACGCAGATCCAGAAAGCGTGCATTCCAGAGATCCTAAAAGGCAGGGATTGCATCGGAGGCGCCAGAACCGGGTCCGGAAAGACGATAGCGTTTGCCGGGCCCATGCTTACGAAATGGTCCGAGGACCCGCTGGGCATTTTTGGGCTAGTTCTCACGCCCACTCGTGAATTGGCGATGCAGATCGCAGAGCAGTTTGCAGCCTTGGGCGCACAGATGAATATCAAGCTCAGCGTGGTGGTGGGCGGCGAGGACATTGTCAAGCAGGCGCTCGAGCTACAGAAGAGACCGCATTTTGTGATCGCCACGCCCGGCCGCTTGGCCGACCATATATTACATAGTGGCGAGGAGACAGTCAAAGGTTTACGCCACGTGAAGTACCTTGTGCTCGATGAGGCTGACCGCGTGCTCAGCAATACCTTCAGCAAGGACGTGGCGCGGTGCTTGGCCGTATTGCCGCCGCCCACCGAGAGGCAGACACTTCTTTTCACAGCCACCGTGACCGACGCGGTAAGGCTGTTGAAAAACAAGCCCCAGGGCGCAAATAAGCCACCTGTGTTCTTGCACGAGGTCGAGAGTGTTGACAAGGTGGCGCTTCCGCCCACGCTCCTGCTTTACTACGTGTTTGTGCCGTCCTACGTCAAGGAGGCGTACCTCCACACTATTGTATCGCTCGAAAAGTACCTGAAGGCAAACGTGATCGTGTTTGTCAACAAAACACATACGGCTGAGCTTTTACGCCGTACGTTACGTAAGCTCGACTTACGTGTGGCCTCGCTCCACTCGCAGATGCCGCAGCTGGAACGGACTAGTTCGCTCCACCGATTCAAGGCCCAGGCCGCGCGGATTTTGATCGCTACCGATGTGGCTTCGCGTGGATTGGACATTCCAACGGTCGAGCTTGTAGTCAATTTCGATATTCCTGCAGACGCCGACGATTTCATCCATCGGGCGGGTAGAACTGCGCGTGCAGGCCGTCACGGCGATTCTGTTTGTATTGTCACTGAACGAGACGTCGAGCGGATCCATGCAATCGAGGAGCGTGCGAATAAGAAAATGGAGCTTTTGGACGACGCCTCGGACGATAAAGTGATTTCATCCTCGCTCACAAAATTGGGCCATGCCAAGCGCGAGGCGTTGATGGACATGGACAGGGAGCATTTTGGCGAGAAACGCGACATAAACAAGCGCAAGAAGGAGTTGAGAGATGCGGACGGCAAGAAACGGGCCAAGAAGTAAGTTGGGATGAAGAAAAGGGATGGAGTGCTGATCTCAATCAGGGTGCTCGTGGCTACTCATGGCCCTGGTTGATTGGGTGACAAGAGTCTACTAAGTTCACGTGGCTCAAAACATGATTATTTGATAAGGTCATGGGCTTGTTGCTGGAATCATGATGTTTGGAAAACTGCTTGAGTATAATCTCGAGCCTTGGAACCGGACTTCGTGAGCGGCGCTTATAATTTCTAAAAGCATGTTTTTTTTTTTGTTTTACGGGCCCAGAAGTTTGAGGAATGTCAGAGGTTTTCTCTTGAGCTTTCAGTCATCAACTACGAAGAAAGTTCAGGCATGCGCCGCAAAATATGATACATGTGATTATTAAAAGACACGCTTGATGAATTAGTCAATTAGACCTTATGAAGTGTATTGCACGTAAGTCTTTTATAAAAAAACATACTCCTTGATCAGAAACCTGGTGTTTTAGATGCTTTCTGAATTGGTCTTTGTTGCTTGCTTTGTCTGGCGAAGGAAGACTCGCAAATTATAGTTTTTCTTTGCACAGCCACAAATACGCTACCAAATAATAGAGACAGGCAATAAGGCGGAGAAGGATTAGGATATCATTGAAGACTCTTTCATCCAGCCAAAGAGATAAAAGAATGATTTTTCTTTCGAACATGCTTCCAAAAGCCCGGATGCATGAACTTGTCTTTATTCACAATTTAACAATTCCTACACGGGCGCCCCGCTCCTGAAAGACTAAGATACCAACCTACCCTAGATTCGGTTTTTGAAGTCCATACTTCATATTATGGTCTTCTACACTTGCTAGGTATCACTTCTACTTTTTCAGCAATCTCCCAAGTGCTCGTTCTGGGTAGAGTTTTCGGCTTGAATTCCACTCCATGCACGTGTTGGACTAAACTTGGCGTGATATCTTTATTTGAAAATCGCAGGCCATGAACAGACTCTTGTGCTAGGATATTATATCTTACGATATGACCTATCGTGCGTTCGGCATCCATTCGCGAGAAACTATGTTTCAGTTTCGTAGCAAAAAACCTCACTGAGTTAGACTTAACGTAACGCACGCCACCATGAATCCGATCTCGTGTCTTTCACATGGATTTAAA
The DNA here is from genome assembly GCA_009746055.1 of Metschnikowia pulcherrima. Lineage (NCBI taxonomy): Eukaryota > Fungi > Ascomycota > Pichiomycetes > Serinales > Metschnikowiaceae > Metschnikowia > Metschnikowia pulcherrima. The sequence goes on from VFXK01000010.1 coordinate 955,601, forward strand.
AGTGGTTCTTTTGCACTTCAGACCAAACAGTTGTCGTCATGACTAATTTCCCTGAAGATATCTTTCCGCAATGAGCGACACATTAAGCCCCGCTAGCGTCACCACCACTGCGGTCACGCACACCACCAGAACCGTGTTGTTTGTGCCATGTGTACGGATCTTCCGTTGAGAATACCGCCTGACCGTTCTGAAATAATTCACTGCAGCCATTGCCAACGTGGAGAAAGCAAGGAATACGAGCATAAACGACACGACTTTATTGAAGAGCGAAAACGTGTTTTGCGCGCCCTGGTCGCCGTCACTATCTGACTTCAAGCGAAAGCCTAGTATTAGGCCTATGGCCGTGAAGTACAACGAAAGAGCAAAACGAATAAACCCTAGAAACGTGCGTTCGCTCTGGAGCACGTCGCGTGGCTCGCTTAGATCAACCCTTATTATGTGCGATTTCGGAAACCATGTTTGGCGAGAATTCGGCGGGAATTCCTCGATTTCCTCAGCTTGAGTGTTGTCTAGTATACCCTCTACAGAGATGTTGGTAGGTCTTCGAGAAAAGGCGCTGGCCAGGGTAATCGGTATGGATGGGAACGGGCTCAAAGACCGAGCGGATGCCAGCATAAGTGATGCTCTAGGGTCGTCCCACTCCAAAGGTGAACTGGCCCGCAGAAGTGGCGAGCGCTCTGTTTCTGGCATAGCTTCTTTCAGAAAGCAAAATAAGAAATTCAGGGAGGGTTTCCAAAATTAGTTCGTGAAATTGTGGTGTATGATAACAGATAAATATTCGTGGTCATGTGACCAGGGTCGATTATGAGCATTGAGAGCCAAGCTTAAGCCACAGTTATCTGCGCACGCGGACTAACCGGCCGAATGGGCTTATTATGCAACCAGACCTACACCTGAAAGGAATTATGGGGCATCAGGAATAAAATATTCCAAACAGTCAAAATTTGGAAAAATTAGAATTGGTATGCGTTATATCTGATGCTAATATTGATTTGAGGGTACCACGCATGTTTATGATTGTCACTGGTGAATCATGGCTCGTTCTTTTACGGTTTTCTGGTTGTACCTAGAGACGTTGCCCATACCTCAGAGGGTAAAATAGTCCAGGCAATCAGATATCGGAAATGTTGTTTTTTTTTAGTCATTTATGCTGTTTTTGAACACTTTTTTTCTTTTAAGATATATCACTCACTATCACCGATTTGTTGCCTCTGCCATGCGAAAAAGACCACAATCATTCAAAATGTTTCGACGGTTGCATTGTGTCATGTAAAATTCTGTTTTTTTCCCAAGAAAAATAGAAAATAGGGCGTGAAATTGAAAACAGAATGAAATACTGCTTTTGGCAAAGTCTGAGAATAGAGTCTAAATAATTCTCATACGCAGCCACGCCGCTAGGCATAGTAGCGAAGCTGGCTCGGGTTTTATATATATTCATATATAGTTTTTTGGAGAGCTAGGTAAGCAACTCTGGCTCCCAGTCCATAATCAGATGTATCAAGCAAAAAAAAAAAAAAAAAGAGTCTCACAGTCAAAACGCGTAGGTCTATTATCAGCCAAGGAATTCGAATGAATTTATTTGGTAGATTGATAAAAATACGAATGCCCTCTCATGAATCCTGACTCGTACATTGGCCTGTGTACCCATGGAACGATTCTAGATGAGCGCCAAAGACGAATCAATTCTTGGAACCTCTTCCAATTGGTCGAACAACTTTGCAAGAAAATTCAATTGCTATTTTTCAACAATTTTATCGAGTAGGGTGTTTTTGAATTTTTGTAAAGAAACGTCTGGTGAGCGGCTCGAACTCACGCGTCGCGTGATATGCCAGTGCAGATTGTTTAATAATACCAGGGCCACCGAATCAACACCAATTCGTAATTATATATAATTTCAGATTTTATGGGTTGCTTTGACAATTTTTTAGCGATTTGGGTTGAAGAAGATGAAATTATCCGCGAGCCAGGTACGAACTTGTCACGACTCGAAGACATACTATCAAACTTATAATATTGAGCGCCTGCCGATACACATGCCGGGCCAGACAGGAAAGCGCGCTCTGCAAGCCCGCGTTTTCGTAGATACTCCATCAAAAGTACATCGCACAAGTTGTTTACCGCCAAAAAAAACACTGATTGCATTTGAGGTTGTAATAAAACAAGGCGAGCAACAAAAGAGCTGTATTTATAAACTTTCGAGAAAAGATACCTTTCTCTTTGATTGAGATCGACTAGTTTTCTCTATTCATTTGCCGAGATTGTTCCATCTCGCCCCGGTCTCATATTCTTCGACGCCTAGCAAATCAGCTTTTCACACGGATATAGGGATATTTACACACGATTGGATTGGACGTGGATTCGTGTATCCTGAAAACGGAATTACAACAGCTGTATATTGGATAAGGGTGCTAGCAAAGTTTGCTCAATACTTACTAAAGAGAGCATCTGAAGATACACGGCGGCTGGATTAACCCCTCTTTCAATCAGCTTAAACAAGAAAAAAGTCAGACTCGAGGTTCACTCTCGAAGTCTCGTGTCGCAGTGCAAGAATCATAAAGGGGAGCAGAAAACCCTTTTTTTGTTCAGTTGTTGGTCAGATATCATCATCTACTACTTACAACAAGGTCTACCTGTAAGGCTAGATTTCCCAAAGAGGATACAGCCTTTCTATCAAACCAACGTTTTTGAATCTTGAAAGCGAAATCTCATCAGAATGAGTAAAGTAGCCGCCGCCAAGCCCTGTGCGGGGTGTGGCCACACCGAGTTCACACGTGATTTCCAAGCAACCGCCGGTGATGTGTTGTGTCTGCTGTGTGGTATGGTGCAGATCGAAAATCCCATCGTTTCGGAGGTCCAGTTTGGTGAGTCGTCCAGTGGTGCCGCCACTGTTCAAGGTGCCATGGTTGGCGCCGATCAGGCACGTGTTTATAACATGCGCAACTCGTTGGAGAGTCGTGAACAAACCTTGATGAACGCCAAACAGAAAATCAGGCTTCTTGCCTCGTCGATGCGAATTCCAGATTACATCCATGAATCTGCGTGCGGTTGGTTCAAATTGGCGCTCGTGCAAAACTTTGTCCAAGGCCGTCGCTCGCAGAACGTTATTGCTGCCTGTTTGTACGTTGCATGTCGTCACGAAAGAACCCCGCATTTGTTAATAGACTTCAGCTCGCGGCTCCAGATCTCGGTTTACTCGCTAGGCGCCACATATCTCAAGCTCGTGCGTGCGCTACAAATTCAACGACTCCCCTTGGCAGATCCATCGCTTTTCATTCAGCACTTCGCAGAGCGATTAAATTTCCAGGAACACACAGCCAAAATCTGTCGAGATGCGACAAAAATTGCACAGCGCATGTCCTCGGACTGGATCTATGAGGGTCGTCGCCCAGCGGGAATCGCCGGCGCATGCCTTCTTTTGGCTGCCAGAATGAACAACTTCAGGAGATCACACGCTGAGATTGTGGCTGTCGCCAAAGTCGGAGAGGAAACTCTCCAAAAGAGACTTAATGAGTTCAAAAAGACGTCTTCCGCGCTGCTTTCGGTGCTGGCATTCCGCGACTCTTCGAATACAAATGACTCTAAGCCGCCGTCATACCACAAGAACCGTGCAATTGAGCTGAAAATTGAAAAATTGCTCCGGCAGCGCTCCCACACCTTGAAAAAATATCAGGAGCTCGCAAAGAAACGAGAATTGTTCAAGCATTTGAAATTGGATGAGCCAGAAAGCCCTGAGAATGAAAAAACACCAGCTTCTCCACAGAACGGGGTCGCTGAACATTCAAAGCGCCCCGTGAATGAGAGTTCCGACGGCGAAACAAACGCAGAAGCTGGGAAGGACGAAAGTCAGTCGACACAAGCGCCTTCCAATAAGAATGCTGAAGTGAGTGACAAAGTAGGCAAAGATGTTGCTCTGAGCGCTAATGCTGTGGATGAACAAGAAAGCTCAAAAACGGCTCAGCCAGAAAGCGAGATCACTACCGAGGTTCAATGCGAGAGAGAGGCTGAAACTCAGCCGGATGCACAGGTCATGACAGGCACAAAAGACGTGGAGACTCAAAAATCACTTGAGCTGGCGGCTCAACCCGATGAAGTGCCAATAACGAAGACCAAACTTCCTGAAACGCAAGGTACACCAAGCGAAAAAGCACAGGAGAAACCGGAACAGCCCACTGAGACCCCAGAAAAGCTGAGTGAAACAGACGACGAAGATGAAGTGAACGAACTCTTTGTACCAGAATCAGATGAGGACGACCTTGGGTATGATGCACTTCCCGATAACTCTGACCAGGCAGATGAAGATTACGATCAAGTGCATTACAAAATCGTAGCCACGCGCAGAAACCTCCGGTCGAGTACCAATAAGTCTTCGGAAACACAGCTGGCCTCCAAGAGCACCAGACTTGGAAGTATCAGTGATTCTCGCGCGTCAGGCCGCAGAGGAAGAAACTCGTCGAAGCAGACTGCTCCGTTGAAGAAGAAAAAAGACGAGGCCAAGCTCAAAGAGCTCAAAGAGAAGAAGAAGAAAGAGGAGCTAGATGCGCGTGAAGATGAACTCTTGAAGGCCGTGCTTCGAGGAGGCGATATCAAAGAAGAAGACCTAGAAATTGCTCTTGACAAGATTTTGCAAGGACAGAAAAAATCCCTCGACTCCTCGTTGTATCGCACGCCGGCCGAGCTCCAGAACGAGACAGATATCCTCAAGCAAATTGACTTGGACAGACCAAGAAATTTAGTCGTTAACAATCTCACCACGAGACAAATTCTCTCGAGAGTGCGTGATGATGAGACTATCAATACGGACGATGAGGATGAAGAGGTGTTAAGTGTGAAGCTCACAGATGAGGAAAAGATGCAAAAAGAGAGGATTTGGATTGCTCTCAACCACGATTTTTTAATAGCACAAGAGAGAAAGCGGTTGAAGATTGAGGCAGATGAGCTAACGGGTAATACTTCGGGCCAACTGCGGAAACGGCGGAAGATAAAGGAAGCCGACCCTCTTTTAGATGATGGTGCAGTAGCGCAAGCCATACATCTGATTGGCGAGGGTGGGCGCATGATCTCGCCGGCAGAGAACGCGAAGCAGATGTTACAGAAGAAGTCCTTTTCGAGAAAAATCAACTATAACAGCATCGGTGAATTGTTCAATGAGTAACGCCCGCCAAGCATAGCGGGTGTTATTGATGTTATCTTACACTGATATAGCAGTCGTGGAAGCCTGGAGCGAAGTCTGTGGGCGGCCACACAGTCAAGGCCACGTTTGCGACTATCTGAGTATTTCACGGGTGTATCATGAAATTAGTGACAAAGATATCGGAAGAATGTTGACGAGTCTGCATTTAGCTATTTTGCGGTTTGTCTCTGAACTGAGTCTATAAAGACTCGAAGGTGAGGAAAACCCACGGTCTAACTTTCAGCTAATTTCAAAGCAGATTCTTAGCACGTGACAAAGCCATGCGGTAAAGAATATCAGGCTCTTTACGGAAAGGATGGCCTAGGAAAAAAAAGCCGCCACTAATGGATACTGAGTTTCCGATAGCACGACTATGAACTGATCCTTGACTGAATTGACTACCGTCGTGGTAAGACACAAAGAAACTGATAAGCCATCAACCTATCGGACTGCATATATCTACATCCCCACCATGACGACGGCGTCGATGAGGCCAAATTCCCTTTGATGGGAACGAGAAATAGCTAGTTTCAATGTTCCAATGTATTGTCATAGATTAGATACCGGTCAAAAAATACTATCTCAAACACCAGTCGTGGAAGTAGTAAGTATCAATTACTATGCCCCGCTGACCCCAGATCCTGTACAACAGCAGTGCGTGCAGCGCGATGGCAGCGATGAGCGGGCCCCAATTTTTCCACCTGGCCACTTTTTGAAAAAGACAAAAACTTCAAAACACATAAACATCAATATGGGTAAAAAGAGAAGAGCAGCGATCCTCCCGACAAACATCATCTTGCTCCAAAACGTGGTAAAGCGCGACCCGGAATCGTACCACGAGGAATTTGTCCAGCAATATTCACATTATGAATCGCTCAGAGACATTTTCTTGATGAACCCCAGCGCCGACCAAGGCACGGAATTTGCCGACTTGATCGGGTTTGTCAGTGCTGTTTGTGGCTGCTACCCCAAGGAAACGGCTAATTTCCCCGATGAATTGAAAAACATCTTGCTCACAAACCATCGCGACTTGCACGCCGACCTCAGAGAGAAAATCGTGCAGTGCCTCACGATGTTGCGGAATAAAGGCGTGATCAGCGCGGAGCTGTTGATCCTGACGCTTTTCCCGCTCTTGCAGCTGTACAGCAGCACGCTGCAGAACTCGCTGACGCTGACGCAGAATGCCAAGGCGGTAAGAAAGCAGATCTACAGTACTTTGGTCACCTTGTTGAAGTCGATGAACACGGGCGGCAAAAACCAGAAACTCAACCGGTCCACGCAAGCGCTCCTCTTCAACTTGTTGGAGCAGCGCGATTCGCAGGGATTCTGGGCGACAAAATTGACTCGTGAGTTGTGGCGCCGTGGAATCTGGGACGATACGCGGACGGTGGAGATCATGACGCACGCCGCGTTGCATCCAGATATCAAGATCGCTGTCGCCGGCGCCAGGTTTTTCTTGGGCGCGGACAAGGAGCGTAATGACCACTTGGAGGATGATTCGTCGGATGAGGAAGGTTTTGACATGAATGCCTTGAAACATAAGGCTCAGCACAACAAGAAGTCGGGCAAGCGAAGCAGGAAGGTGGACCAGGCCCTCAAGACAATGAAGAAGAAGAACAGTGCAAAAGTGTCTGCCACTTATCTCAATTTCTCGGCGATTCACTTGCTCAGAGATCCCCAGGGCTTTGCTGAGCAGTTGTTCGACGGCCATTTGAGCCACAAGAATGCGAACAGATACAACTTGGAACAGAAAATCTTGTTTATGAACCTTGTGTCGCGACTCGTGGGTACACACAAATTGACTGTATTGGGCCTCTACTCGTTCTTCCTCAAGTTCTTGACGCCCAAACAGCGTGATGTAACCCAGATCATGGCCGCTTCCGCACAAGCGTCGCACGATTTGGTGCCACCAGAGCTGATCTCGCCTGTGGTGCGCAAAATCGCCGACGAATTCGTCAGTGACGGTGTGGCCGCCGAGGTGGCCGCTGCTGGAATTAACACCATCCGAGAAATCTTGGCGCGTGCTCCATTGGCAATCGAACCTCCATTGTTGCAGGACTTGGTCCAGTACAAGGGCTCTAAGTCGAAGGCTGTCATGATGGCTGCTCGCTCATTGATCTCGCTCTATAGAGAAGTGGCACCCGAAATGTTGGAGCGGAAAGACAGAGGTAAGGTGGCGCTGATGGAGTTGCAGCATGGCGAGAAGAAGGGCTTGCCGCTGTTCGGTGTTGAGAGCACCACAGTGACGTCGATTCCTGGCCTCGAACTTTTAGCAAAATGGAGAAAAGATCAGGGCCTCGAAGGTGCCGAAGATGACGATGCCGACTGGGAAGTCGAGGACGAAAATGCCAGTGACGTGGAGGGAGACTGGATTGCGGTTGAGTCCGACAAGGAGATCAATATTTCCGATTCCGACTCTGATGACGAAAAGGACGAAAACAACGATAATGGTGATAAGGAGGATCTCGACGAGGACTCTGACCTCGAACTTTCCGACGATGAAGATGAGACTGCTGAAACTGATGACCAGCCTGCCCAGAAGAAGGCCAAGACTGTCTCGCCCGAAGAAGCCATGAATGAGATGTTGTCCAGCCGGTTTTTGACTCCCGCCGATTTCGCCAAGTTGGAGGAATTGCGCGTGCAAGCCGGTGTCGACAAGATCATGGGCAAGCAGCAGAACGAGGAGGAGGTTGATCTGACCAAATTGGTGGGTAAGGTTAAGTATAAGCAATTGCGTGAGGAGAGAGTTGCACACGCCAAGGAGGGTAGAGAAGAGAGAGACAAGTTCGGCCTGAGACGCGGAAAGCGTGATGTGGCGCATTCGTCTACTAACAAGGAGAAGGCCAGAAAGAAGAACTTTGTCATGATGATCCACAAGAAGGCCGTGCAGGGCAAACACAAGTTGTCGCTCAGAGATCGCCAGAAGGTATTGCGTGCCCATATCGACAAGCAGAAGAAAAAGGGTCATTAAATCGAGTTGAGGATAGCAATAGAATACATTATATATATGGAACAGGTAGAATCTGGCAGACTCAAAAGTACATGGAAAACAAGGCAGAACTGAAGCTAGAGGCGAGATTCACTTGTGAATCTCAGACCAGGGACTCGCTTTTCTTCTTCTTGGATTGTTTCTCACCCAGGTCTTTGTCCTTTCTTTTCCTGGAAGGCTTGGCCTGGTTTTGGGCTACCTCGGCGGCAATGGCAGCCTTGGCGGCCTCTGTGGCGGCGGCAGCGACAGCCTCGACTTCGCTGAGCTCAGCGGTCTTCTTTGGTGCCTTCTTTTTTTTCTTGGGCTTTTCCACCGGCGAAGCGGGCGTATGCTCAGTTGGCACGGAAACGGGCTCAGAAGCTGCGGGTTCAGTAGCTGTAGCGACAGCTGGGGAGCTGGGCTCGACCACTTCGGCAGGCTCAGAAGTGGGCACGGGTTTGGAGCTCTCGGATGGAGCAATACTTTCTGCTTGTTTCTTCGTCTTGTACTCGTCAAACGCTTTCTTGTACACCTCGTACTCAGACTCATAAGCCTTCTGCAACTTCAGTTTTTCAGGCTCGCCTAACGTGGCCCACCGCTCAGCGATGATCTGGTTAAGTTCAGTCGCTTGAAGTGTGGGCTGACCGTTTTCGTTTCTCTGTCTGCGCAATTCCTCACGTACAGCAAGATTGAAGCGCAAGTACAGCGTTACTGGTTTCTTCGGCGCGTTGGGGTCCTTCTCTGCACGCTTTTTGCGTACTTTCTCGACCTTTTCGACCGCAGGCTTCAACGCTGGGTCTGTTTTGGCAAGGACGTCTTCATCCAGTTTCGAAGCCAGCTCGGGTGCTGACTCGGCAGCGGCTTTTGGAGCTGGTGCAGGAACAGGGGCAGGCTTTTCGACAGGGGCAGCTGGCGGGGCGGCGGTGTCTTTCTTCTTCACCTGTTTCGCAGGCGTCTTCTTCGCTTCGGCAGTAGTGCCGTTAGAGAGCGTACTTGTGGCGCTCTTCGCGGCTGCAAGCACAGTGTCGCCCAATTTTTTCAACGACGACCCAGCACTTTGAGCCTCGGCGCCGTGCGCGTCAGCAAACTTGTAGAAATTAAGCGCGGCAGTGGCTGTTTGCGTGGCCGCGGTGGAGAGTTCGCAGAGCGACGACACAAGAGCGTTTTTCGCGTTCTGGAAATCGTCAGCGGCAGCCAGGTTTGAGTTGTCAGACATGGTTGAATTCTTCCTTCTGAGGGATGCTTGTATTCAGGGGCGGCGGCTAATTCCAAATTTCTTCTGATAATAGGCAAACCTGTATTTGAAACGTGAACAGGGTTTGAGTCGGAGCTGATCAATTAAGGCTATTGAAGGTTCCTAGAATGCTTGAAAACGGCGGGAAAAGCGGCTGTTGGCAGGCACACCGTTAGCAAATGAATGTTGATACTGAAATAGTTGAGCCTTTGTGTTACCGAAGCAAAGCCAGAATAGTGCTGAAAAAAGAAAACTGAATTGTTCCGTGAACTGTTCTGAAAGAAATGAAAAAGGCATGGGAAAAAACCGCCCGACGAAATAAACAAACAGTACGGGGCGGGCGGGCGACGCTGCGGGCGGGCGACGGCGAGGGGTCAGCGCGGCAGGCATGAGAAAAAAAAAAAAATAGGGCCGCGGCCCCATCTGGAAATACTTGACTACAGACAAGTATAGCCCATGGTCCATTCCAAGAAAGTTTGATCTATTTTTCAAAAAGGCAGTTTTGGAATTGATGTGTCTACAATTCACGTGAAACCAACAAAAGTTTGTAATATAAGTCGTGCTGAACACATACTGTAACTACACTCATCATAAGATTCATGTTTTGTTTCTCACGGCATGTATCGCGTGGTGGCTGGCTGGCGCCGCTCTTTGTTTTGGTTGGCTGCAACGCGCGCTTGGGGGCCCTGCGTGGGCCAGGCTTGTTGAGTCCGGTGTATGTAGCTTGTTCAATGATTGTTTTGATTAGTGAAACTTGCCATTTATTTTGGTCATGTGTGTGAAAGTACTTTCATGGGGTCAAAGCGTTTTTTTTCTACAATTGTTCTTGCCACTTTCAAACTCAATCGATGAGAGCATTTGGATCCCTTACATCTACTCTGTCAATGTATACAATAGCTTCTTCTTGTCTGACTTTGCGGTCTTTGGGTATCTCATAGCGCAGTCGGTGGCCTCGGGAATTACTTGAAATCATGCAAAGGATTATAAATATGGGTTAACATCTATGCATTTGATTAAGAATAAAGAGAATATTTAAAAAACATCAAACGGAGAAGTGCTTGCGCTGGCCAACGACATGTATATATAAACTCAAACATAGTGGAACGCATGTCTTGAGATGGTTCAAAAGATTCATCAATAGTCAGTGAAGTTGGAACTAACTTCTTGACCACAAACTTTATCTACGTAGTCCCAGAGAATTCATGTTTGGCCCATAAATAAAGATACAAGGCACGTTCAGACTTCCCCAAGACTCTACCATAGCACCTTTTGTCTTTGTATTTTCCCCGAGCGCAAGTTAGCCCGGCTGGCTATAGTTTTCGATAGATCACAGTCATAAGGAGAGAAGAGACAGCAGTTCAGTGTATATCCCCTCATCAGGATTTAGACGTGTCAGGCGAAGAAAGGTTCCTGTGCAAGAACACTTGATCCCGGAAACATGGGTAGATCCTGATAGGTTCATTATTTTCTTCCTCAAAAGTTGAGTCTTGTACCCGCACACCTTTTGAAGCCCATTGAGAAACCACGCCCATCGACCACGGCCTTGTTGCAAACTTGAGTAAAGACCAGACCATAAGGAAGTACATGACTGAGAATGACGCTCCGCGATAGTAATCGATATAATCGGGATGCTTGACGAAAAATGGCTCGCTCGATTCTTCTTCAACCTTTACAGATCATTTTGATACAAACTTCAGTATAAACCCATTTACAACTTCTGGCTCACTCACGTAAAGGTCATTCATCCTAAACATATGACGTTTCTTATTGTTCTGTAGTCTATATACATGAATGTCCACGGCAAACGGCTGCCGCACCATCGGATCGGAATGTCCCCGCATCTCGGAGTAAACCGCGAAAAAATAGGATGAACTATGTATGCACCATATTTCAAGACTCTCAAAACAGTTTTTGAAGCTTGTTGGAAGTCCAGAAATTTACCAAATGAGTCGCGTAAAATCGCTCAGATCATTAGCTGTGGCTTGCCCTGGTCAAGGTATTACCACACGTGGATGCTTATACAATGTACGCCAACATCTGCCCATTTTCCAAAACACCCTAGATTGTCTAGATCTGGTTTTAGGAGAAAGAGTGTCGGATTTTTTGCTCGAAATGCCTCCAAAGACTCCTGATCCATGGAGCATGTCTACAGCAAACGCGCAACCGGCAATTGTGGCATCGACATATGCTCTTGTGCAGATCCTAAAAAGCGATTTTGGCATCGACTTGACTTCGGACAAAAAAGTGTCATATTTCCTAGGCCATTCACTTGGTGAATACACTGCTCTTCTACTTTCAGGCGTGATCACACTCCCTCAGGCACTAACCGCTGTCCGAAAACGTGGGTTAATGATGGAACAACTAGTGAAAGACAAAGTATACGAAATGCGAGTCTTGGTGTTTAGACCAGCGGCGTACGAGTTTGTTTTCGAAACCGCGAAGTCCCGCGAAGTGCTTGCGTGTGCAAATAACAGCTCGCAGATCCTGATTTCGGGCGAGCCGGCCGTTCTAGACGCCGTGATTGATGAGCTTAACTCTCCTAAAAGAATCGTTCTCAAACAGGTTCAATTACCGGTTAAGATCCCTTTTCATAACCATATCCTCAGCCAAATTGAGCCTGAACTAGCAAGCTTGGTGCCTCGGCTGAGCCAGCCGTCGAAACCCGTGATTAGCAATTACACAGGGGAGATTTCTGGCGGGAACTTGTTTGAAAACACAGTGAAGTGCAATTCTACGCCTGTGCAGTGGAAACAATCGATGGAGCTTTTGGAGAACGCAAAGGTTGACGCGGTCATAAGTTTGGGACCGGGCAGTGCGCTCGATGCTATCAACGCAAAGTTCAACTTGGAGAATATTGCGTTGAAATCGGCCGAGGATATGCAGTATTTGGCGGAGCGTTTGAAATAGAGACTTCAGAGAAATATTGTGAAAGTGTGGGTTTGACTCTTATTGGAATTGAGTCCAAATAACGATCCTCGTGTGTTACCAGCGGTCACACCGGTTAATGGCCCCATTGCAAGGCAGTTAGTGCTGGATACAGCCACGAGATAATTGAGAGGTGAAATACACTTTTGATGATTTGCAGGCTATCCACCGCTTCATTGGAGGTTTTTTTTATTTACTACCATGCAATTTGGGCCTGATGTTTTCGCCGCCATTTTCGTGCTTCAATTATTGTACATCTCGGTGATAAATCAGAACACACGAAGAACATTTTACATTCTGGTCTCGAGGTAATACTAGATGAACCAAATTCATTTCGGATGTGCTCAGTTTCCCCAGAAGGTATTGGATTCCTCTCTGTCTTTAACGCACCCTCATTGATTATGGTACAACAAATGACGATCACGAAATAACCCAACTCTTCGAATAATTTAACAAAGATTTTTTAGACTCTATTTATCATATCATCTAGTTCAGCGTTGGCGACTAGTTGAAGTAAAATGGCTTTTGATGTGAAAAATCACTCATATCATTAGATCACTCTCAAGTAGTCATGGCCACTGGCCCTACGCAAACTAGTCATCAATGGCAATCACGCCAGATCTTGAACTGCAGCGGCTTCTCATTACATTCGCCTTGAGCTTGTCTTTTTTTTTTTTCTTTTTCTATATACAATTTGGTCAATCTGGATACGTTGTTAATTTATCCGCCAATTCCAAACACGTAGATTCATATAAACCTCTCTATAATTATAACTACTACAATAATCTGGACCCTGCCAGGTCACGTGCAAGCTCGGTATCCCATAAATGCATGGGGCCGTGCGATGTTTAGAGTCACCGCCGATTCAGGACTGATAAGACGCGCAAAAAAAAAAAAAAAAAGGGCCAACCACCACAAAGGTTATACCCCAAACACAAGTATACCTGAGCGGCAAAAGCAATACATGCATAATGTTCTAGACCGCTCTCCGTTAATGATTCTATTCATTCACAAATAAATATAGATTCTCAAAGATTAACGCATTCACCCATGACCTCTCTCAGATCTGGAGAAATGAGCGTGCAGTGACTCCGCGCACCAGAGTCAGTAAAAAAAAAAAAAAAAAATAGAGGCTATAAAGCGGACCGCGGCCACGTCTCGTATAAATCCATATACCAGCTTTTTTCAGTCATCACAAGCCGAGAAAAAGCAATGAGCGCTAAGTTAATCGACGGTAAGGCCGTGGCCTCACAGTTACGTGAGCAGATCCATGCCGACATCAAAAGCGTGCAGGCGAAACATGCCGACTTCAAGCCCAGCTTGACTATTGTGCAGGTTGGCGACCGTCCGGACTCGGCCACATACGTGAAAATGAAGTTGAAGGCCGCCGAGGAGGCCGCCATCACGTGCGAATTGGTCAAATTACCCGCCGACGTGTCTGAGTTCCAGTTGCTCTCGAAGATCGCCGCGTTGAACGCCGATATCTCCGTCGACGGCATTTTGGTGCAATTGCCGCTCCCAGCACACTTGGATGAGGCCAAGGTCACCAATAGCGTAGCCGCCAGCAAGGATGTGGATGGCTTTGGTCCGCACAATGTGGGCGAGTTGGGCAAAAAGGGCGGTAAACCCACATTCTTGCCCTGCACGCCCAAGGGCATCATGCAGTTGCTTGAGCTGGCCAGCGTGCCTATTTCGGGCCAGAACGCGGTCGTGTTGGGCCGCTCTGATATTGTTGGGCGCCCAATCGCAAGCTTGTTGACTAAGGCCAACGCTAACGTGACGCTTTTGCACTCCAAAACTAGCTCAGAAAGCTTGCAAGCCTTTTTGAAGAATGCCGATATCGTGGTGGTGGCCATTGGTGTGGCGAACTTCGTCCAGGGCAGCTGGTTGAAGAAGGGCGCGGTGGTGATTGACGTGGGCGCCAACTTCGTCGATGACAGCACGAAAAAACTGGGCCTGAGAATGGTGGGTGACGTGGATTTCGAGCTGGCATTGCCTGTGGCCTCGTTGATCACGCCTGTGCCGGGCGGAGTCGGCCCCATGACCGTGGCCAACCTCTTGGACAACGTGGTGATAGCCGCCAAGGCGCACTACGCTAAAAATAACCAAACGCCTCAGTTCACCAACCCATTAAAGTTGCAGTTGCAGAACCCTGTGCCGTCCGATTTCGAGATTTCGCGCGCGCAACAGCCTAAAAGGATCAACCAGGTTGCCGAGGAGGCCGGGATCTTGGACTCTGAGTTGGAGCCCTTTGGCTTCTACAAGGCCAAGGTCTCGTTGGATATTTTGAAACGGTTGGAGAACAAGGTCAACGGTAAGTACGTTTTGGTGACTGGTATCACTCCCACGCCTTTGGGTGAGGGTAAGTCAACCACTACTGTGGGTTTGGCACAGGCTTTGGGTGCTCACTTGGGCAAGAACGTCTTTGCCAACGTGAGACAGCCTTCGATGGGCCCCACTTTTGGTATCAAGGGCGGTGCTGCCGGCGGAGGATACTCGCAGGTGATTCCTATGGATGAGTTCAACATGCACGTGACCGGCGACATTCACGCCATCTCCATGGCAAACAACTTGTTGGCGGCGGCGATCGACACGCGCATTTTCCACGAAAACACTCAGAAGGATGCTGCGTTGTACAAGAGATTGGTGCCAGCGAAAAAGGGCGAGCGCAAGTTCCCAGTGGCGTTCTTGAACAGATTGAAGAAACTTGGTATCGACAAGACGAACCCGGACGACTTGACCCAGGAGGAGATCTCTCGGTTTGTGCGCTTGGACATCGACCCGGACACGATCACGTGGAGACGTGTGGTGGACTGCAACGATCGTTTCGTCAGAGGTATCACAATTGGCGAGGCGCCCACGGAAAAGGGCATGACGCGCAAGACAGGCTTTGATATCTCGGTGGCATCTGAGTGCATGGCAATCTTGGCCTTGTGTACATCGTTGTCTGACATGAGAGAGCGTTTGGGCAAGATGGTTGTGGCAGCGTCCAAGTCGGGCGAGCCAGTCACTTGTGAGGACATTGGCTGCGCCGGTGCGTTGACCGCGTTGTTGAAGGACGCCATCAAGCCCAACATCATGCAGACCTTGGAGGGCACGCCCGTATTTGTCCACGCCGGTCCATTCGCCAATATCTCGATCGGTGCATCGTCCGTGTTGGCCGACAAGATGGCTTTGAAATTGGCCGGTACGCTGCCGGACTTATCGGACGAGGAGAGGCAACAGCAGGAAGGCTACGTGGTGACCGAGGCCGGGTTCGACTTCACCATGGGCGGTGAGCGCTTCATGAATATCAAGTGCCGTGCCTCGGGCTTGGCTCCCGACGTGATTGTCATTGTTGCCACTGTCAGAGCGTTGAAGGTACACGGAGGTGGCCCCGACGTCAAGGCCGGCGCACCATTGGCGCCAGAGTACACGCAGGAGAATGTCGATTTGTTGAGAGAGGGCTGTGCCAATTTGGGTAAGCACATTGCTAACGCCAAGGCCTACGGCTTACCCGTGGTGGTGGCGATCAACAAGATGTCGTCCGACTCCGACAAAGAGCACGATGTGATCCGTGAAGAGTCCTTGAAATACGGCGCTGTCGACGCGATCGTGTCCAACCACTGGGAGGAAGGTGGCCAGGGCGCTGTGGCGCTCGCTCACGGTGTCATTGATGCCGCCAACCGCATCGACAAGGACTTCCGTTTCTTGTACGACACGAAACCCAGCGTCGAGGACAAAATCAGTACGATTGCCCGCGAAATGTACGGTGCCGGAGAAGTCGAATTCTTGCCCGAGGCTCAGAAAAAGATCGATCTCTACACGAAACAAGGCTTTGGCGACTTGCCCATCTGTATCGCCAAGACGCAGTACTCTTTGTCGCATGATGCGGCTTTGAAGGGCGTGCCCACCGGATTCAAATTCCCCATCCGCGACGTGCGTGCATCGATCGGTGCTGGCTACTTATACGCTTTGGCTGCTGAGATCCAGACCATCCCTGGCTTGCCCACGCACTGTGGCTTCATGAACGTCGAGGTCAACGAGGACGGCGAGATCGACGGCTTGTTCTAGGAACGCATACACAAGTTATGAAGTTCAACACTTTATGATGTTACGAAACACCCCACGAATCAGGTATTACAGAAATTCACCTTAAGTTAATACAGGCAATTACTTACAACCGCGTAGCGAAGCGTAGCCCAAGAGAAAGGTGGCTTAGAGACTTGAAGTGGTATCCGTGTCGAAAGTTTGTATCTTTGTTACTTTTGCAATAGCCCATTCGTGGCAAATGTGGGGGTCTTCCGGAAATGCCATATTTAACATGAAGCAACATGCTCGAAGGAACCTTAACTGAGAGGAACGAAGAATTTTCTGCTGAGGCCCTATCCTTCATTGAACCATTGAAAAAAAAAAAGCATCGTGATATTTCTTCCCATCGAGGTTGCTAATCATGAAGCATTCACCGGAATGGACACCACCAGTATCTTTCACAGCGTGGGTGGTAATAGACTTGTCGACTTAAAAGTTGAAACTTTGCCAAAAGTAGTATTTTTTGCAGATTGTCTTTTTTATGCTTTCACTCTATCATTTTTATTCTCATATATACATGAACTGTGGATAGAACAGTTCTGGAACGTGATCTCAGAATTATTCTGTCATGTACTTCTCACGACAAGTGATAGCGATGGTAACAAGGTAAGATTCACCTCGCCACAGATCTAGTAGGGAGTCAAAAAAACACGTTCTTCATTCTTTTTCTCATTCTTTCAATCTATTGCCCTCCACTTTCACACATAATTCTGATTCCCGGTCCTGAATCAGATTTATCAAGCAAAAAATATAAAGCATACAGATTCTTTCTGAAACAAGTATTTGGCCACCGCTTGCTTGGGCCATTGTCGCACGGCTGCGAATCGGACTTATACTTACAGAAGAACTGAACAAATAGGTTCAAGCGATTCCTTTAGATTGCAATGATTTTGAATCAAAAAAAAATTAGGTCTCAAAACCTGAATGAAAATGAATACCTCCCGATATTTATTTATTGTCTTTACCGAATTCTACCCAGAATTCATGGCTTCCTATAAGCCATCATCCTAATCCTCAACCCTGGGGGCCTGCACCGGGGCTCCCCACTGACTGCGCGATCGCACCGATACCACCCATGAAAAAGGCGAGGAAAAACCCTGCGATAGCAGAGATTTGCCCCCCATCTGCGCTGAAAACACAACTTAGTGCTGATATTTTTCCCACTTTCAACCAGTGAGCAAATGTTTCAATCCTTGAGAAACACGGTGGTGGCCCGCCAGGGTGCCTTGACCGTGCTCCGCCGCACGGTATCTGGTGTGCCAGCGAGAAACCTTTCGTTCCCGGCGAAAACCGGGTCGTTTGCAACACGTCAAAAAGCGTTACGCCCGATTAGTAACTACAGTTTCAGACACTACAGCGTTTTGACACAAAGCACTGCTAAAGAGTACAAGTACCAGGACGTGAAGAAGCTTGTGCAGGAGCCCGGAACTGCTTTGCTCATCGACGTCAGAGAGCCTGCAGAGTTCCAGGAAGGCCATATTCCCGGCGCGAAAAACGTGCCCTTCAAATCGTCCCCCGGCGCATTTGACTTGACCGAGGAGGAGTTTGAGGAGAGTTTTGGGTTCCCTAAACCGGCCAAGGACCAGCCCTTGGTGTTTTACTGCTTGGGTGGCGTGAGGCTGACCGCTGCGGAGGAATTGGCCAACTCTTTTGGGTACACTAAGCGCGGGAACTATGTTGGCTCGTATGAGGACTGGGTTACGCAGGAGCACGCCGCCAAAAAGGCTTAATTATACATGTTACCTTGCTGAACTGCCGCCACTCCTTACTCACCTTCTTCTCTGTATATAACCCGGCCAAAACAGGGCCACACCGCACGATTTTGAGCTCTAAGTACGCACAATCAAGCTTATTCTTTGATTTCGGAGACCTCGTATGTTTGTTGAAAGGCGCTTGATGTTTTTGCATTCATCCTTAAGTTATATCACTCGTTCAAAAGATTCGTTCTGTAACGCGAATTGGCCGCGTAATTTAACTTGTTGCTTCATAATTGCACCAGAAAGGATTGCGCTCTATGCCATGTGGTCAGTGGTTTTTTTTACCTTTTCTCGCTTTTCGTGAATGAACAACTTTTCGAAGACCATGCAAATGCGACATGCGATGTTTAGCCTCTGAGATACTTCATTATACACTTCCAACAAAAACATCCAAAAAGCTCTTTAGTAACATCTCAATAGCCAAATAAGAAAGGCTCGAGTGCTTTCTGGGGATAAACAAGCAATACAGTAAGCATAATTTGGTATTATTTGGTGCTGGTTGACCTATAAGCACACCCAAATCATCTCCTCGTGCGGACAGTAATCCTTCCTCACAAGTAACGAACTCACAAGTAACTAACTCACAAGTAACTAACTCACAAGTAACTAACTCACACGTAATTATTTAACAATATTTATAACCGAGATTACTGCTGCAGGTTTCTAAATTCAAGCTGCTTAAACTCTTTACCCAATCTCCGCTTACGTTTACGCTCCATGACCTTCTCGCGCTGGTTCAG
This sequence comes from Metschnikowia pulcherrima, assembly GCA_009746055.1. NCBI lineage: Eukaryota > Fungi > Ascomycota > Pichiomycetes > Serinales > Metschnikowiaceae > Metschnikowia > Metschnikowia pulcherrima. The sequence continues at coordinate 974,466 of VFXK01000010.1, forward strand.
ACGCATACTCTCGAATTTCGCCTTTTGTATCATCTTCCGCTGCTCGGATTTCTTCAAGAAATATGGGTTTACCTGCTCTCCCGTGCGCATCTTTTGCATTTGCTCCTTCTTGTGAGAATTGACGATATTATTTGCCAAGTCACGGTTCTTCAACGTGTCCAAGCGCGACTTGAGCGACTGCATCTCGAACTTAAGGTTATCGGCTTCTCTCTGAGACATTGTCAGTAGCGCCTTTTTATCCTTGAGCGTTTTTTGCATATCTTTGATTTCTTTTTCTCTGTACTCATCTAGAAACGCGTAGTCTTTCCTGATGCGGTTCCAGTCGGCCTTTCCGTAGGCGGCATCAAATCTGATATCGTGATAAAGTGTGCTTTCTTTAGAGGTCTTTAATCCGGGGATCTCCCTGATCTTTGAAACCGGTCTTTTCGAGCTAGACTCTGCAGGAGCATGTTTATTTGTTCTGTGTTGCACTTTACCCTTTTTTTTCGGCTTTTTCTCCTCAAGAAAACCGTCATTTTCCAGCTCGCTGCTCTCGCTATCCGAATTATCCAGCAGGTTGGCACTCCTCGATTTCTTCAGCGAGTTCTTGCCGGAACCCTCGGCCATGAGCTTTTTTTGCGCAGAGCTCAATGCACCAAAGGATAACGACGAGTAATCATCGTCGCTGTCTGCTCCAAACTGGTTTTTTTGCGTGAGCACTGAGCCCAAGTAGTCGTTCTCTGAGTCCAGATCTGAGCCTGCTAGGTCTGGCTTCACACGAGAATTCATTACGGTGAAGAGTGGTTTGTGATGGGCATCTCGTGTCCATGCAGGTCAAGTGAATGCCGTAATGTACGGGTGCGTGTGCACTCCCGATGAGATAAGCAAAGCTTTAGAAGGAGAGATGATCCACGAATAAGTGATATGCTTAGATTATTGGGTGGTACAATTCGAACCAGTTTTCTCCTGTTTTTCGTTTTCGAGAATGAAGCCCCCCTGTAAGAAAAAGTCTGGCCTTTCAGGAAATGCGACGAGTGGCCCCATTCCGATCACGCACGGCCGGTCCTTGACCATGAACAATCAAGCATGCTTTGGCCATGGGTTGATCATGTCAGTGTGAACAAGTCGTTCGCCTCTCAATCATAGTAAGGTGGCTCCATTATAAATTTCGAACGGAAAGAAAATAGGTCATTTGACAGGCGCTTGTGCTAACTAGCCTAGCCAAGCGTCTCATGGCATAGATCTCAAGCCACAGCTCTACTTACGGAAACACGTTCATAGGTGGTCTTTTTTCACTCATGACCTTTCATGGGAAAATTTTGGACAACGTTATTTTAAATTTTTTCTCTTCACAGATTTGAAATCACTACTGCTAATTCCGTCCTATGATCCTTTTCAAGTCTCCTCGGGGTTTTCGCAGCCGGGATAATCACATGAAATCTCACTGGCATAAATGAGAATAGGCTTAACAATGAGATCTGAGAGTTATGAGCAGAGAAAATAGTAACACCTTTCTCGCAGGTTTCTTGATTAAAAAGCTCAGATGTAAATTCCCGGCTCTAAGTAAAAAAAAAAAGAAGTTAAAAAATAAACACAAACTGTCGATCTCACCTAGATGAAAGCGAACCCGAAGTATTTGTTCATTCGAGACCGGCTCGCTGGGCACTGGAGTGTCTATTAGCTGGCCAATAAATGTCCTAGCTCATGAGGCCCGGGACTCGCACATTGGCAGCCGCGCCCGGAGCCAGGCCCTACACTAGACAAAACTTACAAGTCCACACAACTCCAGGCAAAAGCCCGAAAAAATGAATGGATAATCAAATTTATAGCAATTAGATCAGTTTCAAGAATGTTCCCGTATCTGAGAAGTCCTAAATCATGACTGTACCCTGATCTGACCTCATGTATCAGATAACTATCCAAATGGCCCAGGCGAGAAAAAGTCCCGGACCTGCATCTAAACAAGGACCAGACGTGTCCGAGGCCCCAGCGAGCGCCGTTGCGGTGAGCGTGGTGGTGCTGCCATCACCGCGACAATTCGAGGCGATTGAAACTTCCCCAAATCACTGCTTCTTCAGTTCCCAATCAACCCCTTGAAAATGTTGACCAGAGTTGCCCGTGCTACTAGAGTATGTTTTTTTTTTCGTCTTTTGTGAAGAGATATCTCGAGGTTGTTAATTTGGACGTGAGATCTTGTTGTTGTCATCAGCTGAGAGAGGGTCATTTACTAGCCTTTTTCTAAAGCATAATCAGACATATGCTCAAAGACGCTCAAATGGAAGATGGATTTGGATTCTTGGAAAATTTCACATTGTGATGAAACGTGAATCTTTGCCGAAAACTCGTTTCTTGCATCATTTCGGGGAGGACACATGTCGAGAGGCACTGTTTGGCACGTGCGTTTTTGCGGCGGCTAAGTGTCTTCCGACGTGGTGGAGATATCCTCTCATGAGCATTTGTCGCCATTTGATATGTATTTTGACGCTGTGAGCAAGAGTTACAATGCTCTCAAGAGGCCCTTTGTTGAATACAGCCTCGTTTGAATTTTTTTCCTCCTTCTAGAATCCAAGCCTTTGAGCGTTCATTAGAAATCAAGGACTCTTGCCGCAGTCCTCAAGCACATCCAGATCGTTCAAATACCCTTCAGTTCCTTCGACCACATATCAACGTTAAACGAATACTAACCGCCAGGTTGTGCAAAAAAGATGTTTGTCTTTGCACGAATACCGCTCCGCCGCCCTTTTGGAGTCTTTCGGTGTTGGCGTGCCTAAGGGTTATGCCGCCACTACTCCCGAGGGCGCTTTCGACGCTGCCAAGAAATTGGGCACCAGCGAGTTGGTGATCAAGGCCCAGGCCTTGACCGGTGGCAGAGGTAAGGGTCACTTTGACAACGGTTTCCAGGGTGGTGTCAAGTTGATCTCGTCTCCTGAGGAAGCCAAGGACTTGGCCTCCAAGATGTTGAACCACAAGTTGATCACAAAGCAGACCGGCGCTGCCGGTAAGGAGGTCACCGCCGTCTACGTTGTCGAGAGAAGAGACGCCAGAACCGAAGCTTACTTGGCCATTTTGATGGACAGAGCCACGCAGAAGCCCATGATCGTTGCCTCCGCCCAGGGTGGTATGGACATCGAGGGTGTTGCCGCCAAGGACCCCGACGCGATCAAAACCTTCTCTGTTGACTTGAACGCCGGTGTCACCGATGCCTTGGCCAAGGACATTGCTTCTGTTTTGGGTTACACCGAGGAGGCCATCCCTGAGGCTGCTAAGGCTGTGCAGAACTTGTACAAGGTCTTTATCGAGAAGGACTGCACCCAGGTCGAGATCAACCCATTGTCCGAGACCCCAGACCACAAGGTTTTGGCCATGGACGCCAAGTTGGGCTTTGACGACAACGCTGAATTCAGACAGAAGGACGTGTTCTCGTGGAGAGACCCAACCCAGGAGGACCCTGAGGAGGTTGAGGCTTCCAAGTATGGCTTGAACTTCATCAAGTTGGACGGTAACATTGCCAACATCGTTAACGGTGCCGGTTTGGCCATGGCCACCATGGACATCATCAAGTTATACGGTGGTGAGCCCGCCAACTTCTTGGACTGCGGTGGTACCGCCACGCCTCAGACCATTGAGAAGGCCTTCCAGTTGATCTTGTCTGACAAGAAGGTCAATGGTATCTTTGTCAACATCTTCGGTGGTATCGTCAGATGCGACTACGTCGCCGAGGGTTTGATCGCCGCCACCAAGAACTTCAAGTTGGACATCCCTGTTGTCGTTAGATTGCAAGGTACCAACATGAAGCAGGCCAAGGAGTTGATTGACAACTCTGGCTTGAAGTTGTACGCCTACGAGGACTTGGACCCTGCTGCCGAGAAGATCGTCGAGTTGGCCCCAAAGGCTTAAGTTAACTCACTTGCAATATATTCATATAAGAGATAAACTGAAAGATTTGTTGTAGACCATAAGACTTGTGGATTGTGGTGCACGTGTGGGAATTGATGAAGTTGCTCCCGGAACTGGGTGAGACCATAAACTGCACCCTTGCCGAGACGTCATCGCATAGTATTGGAAGATCTGTGAACATTCTTTCAGCGCATTTGATGATGAAGTACAACTAGGTTTCAGCCGTAGATCTCAATGTTTGAGAGAACATTGCATCTGGTAATAACTAGTGCTCACCCATCGCCCCCGCTTTGTATGTCAGAGACATACCGCTGTTAGACTTTCGACACATACCTTGCCAAATGTGATACTTATCTCAATTACCAACGGTGAGCCTGACAACCATTGTTGATCTACTTTTCTGCTTTTCTGGCCTAGTTCATTCTAATGCGCGAAGCGCTTCCCCTTTTTCATTGTCATGATATGTATGTTGACCCGGGAAACCCAAATTAGCAAAGGAGTTTTGGAAAAACACATCTTGGGTTTGATACCAGCTTCCGAAAAACGGCTTTAATCTCAACAACCACGCACGTACGATCCTGAGTATCCGATGTTTGAATAGTACTTCCAATAGAAGATCTTTCATCTGTGTCTTTTTTTTGTCTGATTGAGATCTTCTATTGTATCATGAGATTCCTTTTACAGGCATACTCAAATTCGAAAAGAAAAACTATTCTTATTCCACCCATAAAATGATGACACTAACAACGTCATAAGCTCTTCTTCATTGGTGATTTATCTGCGAAAGCGACCATAAATACCCTCACCCCATCCCTCTTATAGTATCACCCACTAAAGGGCCACTTCCCTGAAATTTGCTAAACTCCGTTCTTCTTCTCTCAAAATCAATCAAATCTTTTTCCTTTATTTTATTTTATAAATTTGGGTTCTGAAACGATATGCTTATATCTCATGCCAATTTCCGTGTGAACCCATGTCATGTCGTTTCGCAGCCGGGATGTCGCAATGTCGCGGCCGTGTCGCCACTGCGCTTCTACACTCTCATATACCTATCCAGGATCCATAGTCATATCTCCAGTGTCAACGTAAAACACCACTTTACGCTATATCTCATAATACTATCACAATCGCATAGCTATGTTTTTAACAAGGTCAGAGTATGACCGTGGAGTGTCGACATTCTCGCCCGAGGGCCGTCTTTTCCAAGTCGAATACTCGTTGGAGGCTATCAAGTTGGGGTCCACCGCGATCGGAATCCAAACCGCCGAGGGCGTCATCTTGGGCGTCGAGAAAAGAGTCACGCTGTCATTATTGGAGTCGTCATCGATCGAGAAAATCGTTGAGATCGATAAACATATTGGCTGTGCCATGTCGGGCTTAACCGCCGACGCCCGTCTGATGATTGATCACGCGCGGGTCTCGTCCTTGACACACAACTTATACTACGACGAGGACATGCAGGTCGAGAGCTTGACGCAATCTGTGTGTGACTTGGCGTTGCGGTTTGGCGAGGGCGCCTCGGGCGAAAAACGCTTGATGTCCCGCCCCTTTGGCGTGGCGTTGTTGATTGCCGGAATTGACGAGAAGGGCCCGCAATTGTACCATGCAGAGCCCTCGGGAACGTTCTACAAATACGACGCAAAAGCAATTGGGTCCGGCTCCGAGGGCGCTCAGACGGAATTGCAGAATGAGTACCATAAATCGTTGACGTTAAAGGAGGCCGAGCTCTTGGCGTTGAAGATCTTGAAACAGGTGATGGAGGAGAAGTTGGACTGTAAAAACGCGCAGTTGGCGTCGGTCACGAAAGAGGGCGGCTTTGTTGTTTACGACGATGCCAAGACCGACGCGCTTATAAAGGAGTTGAGTGCAGCTGCCACCGACGACACTCAGCTTTAAGTCTTTAGGTAGGATCGAGTATGTAATGTGAAGAAAAGTGAACTAAAAGCAAGGGGGAAACCTTTTCTGGTTTGGCGTTTCTAAGGGTATGAGTATTGACCAGGGCCTATTCAGAGTGTATAAAAGATCATTGTTCAGTATTAACAAACAAAGAGAGATCTGAGAGTTGTATATTGAACCGAGAAGGTTATTCAAATCATCAGACAACCGAAAAATCAACTGTTCTTCTCCCTGTCATTCAGTATTGATTCTCGTAGGTAAAGAAAAAGAAGGTCACTTTTCATGAACGTCCATAGCTCACATATGAGATCATGGTAAAGACCTCTGTTTCGGATACGGCCCGAAGCCTACTAAGCGAGAAGGATTTGAGCGCTTTATTGTTGAGCAATTCTTTGACAAAATCGATAATTTTCTTGCTCCTAAGCAAAATGTGACCTCGGTTCGTATGGTAATTATACTCTTCAAAACTTCTATTATCATCGCGAAGCGGATTTAGCTATCGACCATTAGGCCATACTGCTTTAGCTATATATAAAAGTACTAACCGTCTTCATATTTGCTCAAACAATCACAAATAATCGTTTACTCTCCCAATCGTTCAGAGTCTATGTTACAATGATACTTACACAACGTTATATGTGCATTGACAGCCATGCATATCTGGACTCTCAAAGTCTTTCTAGAGTACGGCCAACTTCTCCGTGAGCGCTGTAAACGCGGCGGTTTCCGTGCTGGCCTGCTTGAGCCCGTCTGAAAGCAGCCGCAACGATGAGTTGAAATCAGTCCAGAACTTTGTGATCACATTGTTCAACCCCATCGTCCTTTGTCTCACCGTCTCGTCATTAACAACGATGTTTTCAAACTGTCCCGGGTAGTCACGCGCAAACGCCTGAAACAACGCATCTTCTGTTGAGATAAACGTTTTCTTGAGCCGGCCAGTCATCTTCGCGAATCCGGACACTAGATTGAGCGTGTGTCGAAGCTGTTCTAATAGCTGTGTGTTGGTGATCATTGAGTCTCGTAGAATGTTCCCGAGATACGTCTCAAGGCTCCTTCCAAGTCCCTGTATGTCGTCATAGTTTGTATCCCTGGCGAAATTAGCCGCCGACGCTTGTCTGTTCGCAACAAATTTGATCTTCTCGTCAAAAATGCTATTATTTTTGTTCGCATGTTTTGCAAGTGGTTGTATGTCTTTATGAGGAGAGCTAGAACGTGCCGCCCGCGACGCAGGTCTCGGCTTATCGATCGATGACAACATTTTCTCGATTGCAACTTGGAGCAGACTGAAATTTGCATCTATCACAATATGGTCCATGTAATTTTGTAGCTCGGTAACAAAGCTTTTCATGCGAAACATCAACACGCGCAAACGCAAAACGAGCTTACTTACAGGAGAAGGAAAGTGCTTGTAATTCCACACGCTCGAATGCATGATGTCGCGGCGGGCATAGTCAGCGGTTTTGCTGACATACCGCAAGATCATCTGGAGCTTGAAAATGAGCTGGTATTCAAAAACGTGTTTTTCACACACTACCAAGTTTAGTGGGAACGGCAACTCGAAGTCTATATTCACCGCTGCAATCACGTGGTCCTTATCGGGTGGTTCGCTCGACTGGTCGCTTGCTGAAGAGGCTAGTTGTTGTTTCAAAGATTGACTCACAAGCCTCCTGATCGCTCTAGAGGCTTGTTCGTCTCCAGTAAAGTCGGTCTGCGCGTCGAAAGTGCGCGTGCTGATGATTTCTTCAGAAAGCTCATAGAAGGTTTTCGTGTCAATACTGAAATTCTGAAACGTTTTGAGCAAGTTGGCAACACGTGTGTGAGTAGAAGCCAGCTCGGGGGTCTTTGGGGCACTACGGTTCTCTGAACCGAGCAGAAATATCCCGTTGAACGTGTCGATAAGTGTCACTGTCGAGACAGACGTCTTGCTTTTGCCCAATTCATGAAGGGTTTTATCCAAAAAAGAGTCTGTTCTCGAAGAGTCGCTTAGTAGGTAGGTCTCATGTATGCATGTGAGCAATTCCTTGAAATGGTAGCCCCGAAAAAGCAATTTCAACAAAAGATTGTTTACTCTATCGTAGAATTGGAAAACCTTGAGATGGAGGTCTTGTGCACACAAGCTGGTGATAGTTTCTGGGCATGGCACTGTGGAGATTGTGTCAGGGAAATCATGCAAGCTAGCGGTGCCTATACATCTCTTGAAAATGTTGAGATATTTGCCTGTAGCCAACACTTTCGCCTGTATGTCTTTACCCAGAAACTGGCTGATGAGTCCGTCGGTTTTCACCACGTAAAGCTCGTCCCAGTATCGTTCCACATTGGCATAGAATATGCTTTTTGGGAGGTCGTTTTTCTTCACCAAAAACTCCTGGAACTGGTCATCCACCTCCCCTTCTGCGAGCCACAAGTTGAGCAGCGCCACATACTCCAAACTGATGGCTTCAAACAAGTCAAAGAGGAATTTACTAGCCTTCATATCGCCCTCGAATTGCGCAATCCGCGTCTCCACAATTTGAAGCACGAGCCCGCCTTTGCACACGTCAAACTGGTTTGGGTCTGAGGAAACGTTGGTGCCAAGACTAATGTCTGTGCGCACGGAGTCTAGAAACGTATCAAATCGCGGGTCTCTGCCGGCAGAATCGCCCGATATCGCCGACGAAACAGATGTGGATGTCTCAAAGCGTGGATTGCGCTGTTCTGTCTCGGCGTGAATGGCACACGTGATCTCGTATAGGTGTCTAATTCTGTCGCCGCACGAATTCTGAATCTCGTTGTCCATGACGGAAAGCGAGAAATGATCACTATGGTCGAACTGGTGTTCAAACGATAACACTAGGCGGCGGAACTGGGCTAGGCAGCGCCTGATCTCACAGCAAAGCCGTTGGTTTACGCGTCCAAAATGCAGCATGTCGTATATCTGCGCAAAATGGCGTAGCCCCAGGTAATATTTGCCGTATCGGAGCAATTTCTTCGTGACTGTTTTGAGACTGATATCGAGCGGCGCAGCGACCTTAAAATCCGGTCCACGGATCCGGTCTCGAAGCAGATCTACCAGGTACCGCTCGCTGTGTCGTACGTAATGGCCCTCGTAGCCTAGCAACGCAAATAGCATGTCTTTAATCGCCAAAGCCTGTTGTGTGGATACATCCTGAATATCGCTAAGCGAAACAGGCTTAATCGAGCTAGAATGCACGTCAGAGCGCACGGAAAAGTCGAGGTGGAACAGCGGGCAAAGCTTAACAAGCCTAGTTGGCGGCCGCAGCAGGATATCAGACCCGTCCGGGCTGTGGTCCATGATTATGTTTGTTTCTGTGGAGATGATGGAGCCTACACGTGCACTGAGAATACATGTTGATGCGTGCTCTATGTGCAGGACGCCTACGGGTCGACCATATGACACCACGAAAAACATTCTAACGGCCCATTTTGTGAACGAAAACTTTTTCAAATGTTACATGTGTTGCGGAGATATACTGTGTCTCGTAGTTTTATATTGAAATGCAATATTTCAGCATTTCTGAGTGTTGTGCTTTCGCGCATGAGTATGGTTCATGGACGACGCGCTATGCGCGTATAATTGGTATCACCCAGTGAATTCCAGCCTGCAAAGGGGTACCGCCTTTAGCTGAGTCATGATTCCAGCACATTATTTCCGCTTTCACGTTGTAAATGCGTGCCTCAAGATGGTCTAGAGCATGATTTTTCTGATGTGTTTGTATCACGTGACCTGCAGCCGTGAGGGAAGTAAACAAACATGTAAAGCGCGACGAGTCACGCTGGCCAAATCACCAAACCGCGTATTTCCGCGCAATCCGGGCGTCTTTAATCTTTCATACGCGGAGAAAAGTTTTATATTTGCCAAAACTCATCGACTCACTCGCTAAAGTCTTCGTCCGAAAGCGACAACTCGTCCATCATCTCGGCTGCGGCGCGGTCCGCTTGTTCCTGCACATGCTTCAACCCACAAACCTCTTCCAAGTAAGCAGTGGAGTTTAAACAATTCTTGACGAACTCCCAGCCCCCTTCTTGGTACATTTCTATCACCACCAGCGAGCATGCAGAGCAGTGCTGGTACGCCGGCGTGCACAATTTTGTTTGCGTGAAATTGTGTAGAAAGCCTCTGATCTGATGCGGCACCTCGCCAAATTTGGATTTCGCGTTATGCGGAGCGCGGTGCTTGAGTTCATGCTGCAAAATGGATATGAGAAGTTCCACTGCCAAAGACGATGCAAGAAGTGCGCCTCCAGGGCGGGTAACCGTACACATCTGGTCCAAGCTGCGGTCTGATAACGAGTCTGTTGGCGCCACCACATCATTACAATAATAGCACCCTAGTCTGTTTCCTGCATCTAGCGGACTGTGTCTAAGCACAAGGTAGCTGTCAAAGCCCAAAGCGGCATTTATCACGATTTTGTTCATCGCCACGCCCATCACGGTGGGGAGCCAGCGCGACTCGCGGGAGTCCATGAGGAGAAAAATCACGTCGTGTTTGTGGAAAAGCGCCTGTAATTGCTCGTAATTTGTGCGTGCCTCAGCCTCGCTGGATTCCTGCACGGGGTGCCCGATCATGGGGACCTCCATGCAAAACCCGGACGAATTCACGCCAGGAAATATTTCTTTTAATGCTTCACTGGCCCGGATGGCCTTGTGGACCCCCTGGTTTTGGTCTGCAAAACAGTCTTTGAATGTGAATAGCGGTTGTCGTACTGGATTCGAATACGAAACTCGCCCATTGTCAACAAAAGTGATATCACGTACGCCCCAGCCCATCAAGGCACGGGCGACATAGCTTCCTAGAGTGCCAGCGCCAAGCAAAAGCACCTTTTGGCGTTTGATAATATCCAAATCGAGTTTGGGCGCCACACGCCATTTCATAAGCCTAAGATTCAAGTCTACCGCCTGGTCCGCAAGTTTAGCAGGGTCTATGAGCGAGCCCAAATCAGCCAACTTCGGCCCGAGCTTGCCCTGTGCGGTCCTCTCCCAGCCCGAAACTTGCGGGTCTTTTTCTGCACAGAACCCGGGATCTAGCTCGAGCTTTAGTACTCTCAGGCCAGATTTCCGGAAAACTGTTAGCGTGATTTTTTTGAATCCTCGAATTGCTAGTGCATAGAGGTGGTTTTTGAGCTGCACGGATGGGCTGCCATCGCTGCTTAGGCAGGAATCAACATACACAAACTTCCCATTGCGCAGGAAATCATCGTATTTGGAGGTTATGCTCTCATTTTCCTGTTTAATTTGAAAGAACTTGGCCTCGTTTCCAAAAACGTGTTTTTCGATCCTTGGCAAATCGTCAACTTCTGTGCTGGTGTTGAGTACATACCAAACAGAGTGCAAGGCGGGAACCGCAAGCCAATAATAGAACTTGTACTTTTTCAAGTCGGAGAAAGTCAACAAATAAAACTTCTCCCGAAAAGTTCCCCTTTCGATCTCCTTCGCCAATTCGTGGCCCCAAGTCGTCAAAAGCTCTTTCTTATCTAGGGCCTTGAATTCTTCAATCGTATTTACGTTGTATAAGGTGCCATCGATTGTTCTCGTTAGCGCGTCTGCCTGCTCCGGCTCAAAAGAGTTATAATCAAGGTTTAATACTGATTTTTCGTTGAATTTATTCAATTTCAAAGGTTGGCTCATAAACGCATGGATCGGCCGCGGCTCAGAATCCAACTTATACTCGTTTAGCTTGCGGTGCGATAAATTCGTGAAGAACGACGAGTCAACAAACGACTGAATCGCATGATACTTCAATTGCACTTTCTGGCTCATGATATTTTATGCGCTGAACAAGTTCTGGCTGACACGTCAATCGGTGCTTTTGCCTTCGAAGTTGAGCACTAATGGTGCACGTGCGATGTTTATCTGGAGATAAGCGTGGTGAGACACATTAGTGCTCTGTGCAGGCCCAGGAAAAGTGTGGGGCAAAAAGCATTTTTTAGTGACCAATGAACCATGGCTTTGGTGTATTTTGCAGGACAGTTTGTGGTTTCATGGCATTGGCTTATTTTTGGCACCTCTTTCTCCTTGAAGTATGTTTGTTCACTAAATGATTGTTCCGGACAGATATCATGATGGCTATGGACCCAGTTCCAGGCTTCGGCTAGTTCCATGTTTTATTTTGTGGCGAATATCTGGAATTGAAGCGAATTTTCAATCAGAAACGTAAAATTAGTCAACAATTCCGAACTTCACATCATTTTGTCGACTAGTTTGTCTAGTTCTCTTTGTTCTCATAGTATCATGGTTAATGGCCTGAGAAGCCGTAGATTTACCTCGCCATTCGATTCTTCGGGGGTTATTTTGAGGCCGGCTACAAGTGCCTCGTGAAAATACGTGACAAAGCTTCGATGACAAAACAAAAAGTGGGCGAGCATCAAATCATGCAAACAGGTAGAATAGAGGATGACCCTTTCATCTACATGCTTGACTTTCTGCTTTGCCTAATATTTGGCCAGATATTTTTAGCGCATACCCGCCATTGATATAAAATTTGAGCAACGGTGAGCGTTACCTACTGTTTTTTCTTCATAATGATACTCAAAAGCTAAGAACTTTCGGTTGCGACCAGTCCAGGTAGAAAGCACTGTTTCCCGTCCGATCAACGTTAGTTAACCTGCCTAGGGCCTTACTGAGTAGTGTAGTGGGAGACCATATGCGAAATTAAGGTGTTGCAATCTTTTTGCTTTTCTTTTTTTTCTTTCAAGACCGATTCTTATGAACTTGTCTTGGACGTTGTCGAACAAAGGAAGATAACCGAGCATATTCATCAGAACCGCCTCAGGAATCCATACTGCCAAGCTATGGAAGCATGCTCACTGCCCAGTTGAGGCTTTTGTCATTAATGTCTTCGAGATCTAAAGCAAGCTATTTCAATAAAGGTTCGGTCTTCTTCACTAGACGGATTGAAACAGGAGGGAATAAGTATGCGCATCTCAGGATATATCATTATTCAGCGTGATTTTCAGACGTGTGCAATCTTCATCTCTTTTGTCTATACATCTAAGAATATTTGTCCACTAAACGGCGTCTTGATGTTAATTCAATTTCTTTTTCTGGATATAAATCAAAGGAGTGAGGTTCAAGCATTAGAATACAGATCAAGCGAGCTTTTCCACATCATTGATATACTTTAGCCAATGAGTGCATTATCCGTTGTGTCCTAGTCTTGATAAGAACAATGCTTGGGAGAGCCTTCCGAAATGGACAGATCTTTCCGTTGCGTGAAATCAAAAAATCTTCCTCTTGAGGTATTTACGATGAAAACTAATGAAATCGTCGACCGAATTTCTGTCGACCATCATGTGCGCTTGTGGATGTCTCCTGGAGCAAAATCTCTAGCATAATATGTCAAGCAAAAACAGAAAGGACGTTCCTGCAAGAAGAACTACAACTTATTCATTTCTTCTTCTCGTCGGCGTATCAGTCAAAAATGTGTTTCCATGTGTCTACAGACGCCCACAAAAGTGAAGTTTTGCTTGCAGAGCACAGAGAGGGGAAACAGATGGGACAATTTTTTGTAAAGAATTACAATGAGCTAGGTAAGCACTTCTGGCTCGCAGTCGTTAATCAGATTCATCAAGCAAAATAAGAATGTTTCTTTAGAAGATGTAGTTCCGCTATACAAGTTCGCCTAGAACTTGAATACAAGCTAGTCTTGAATGTCGTGACGGTTTGTGCTGAAGACCAAAAAGGCTTGGGAATCAGCTCAACTGCAATTTGTGGAGTTTCATTACCATATGGACATGAGGCATTCGGAAATATACTGACTGGATTCGGATCCCCAGAGTATGGGACTTTTCATATATTATCAGAACACCCGTACATCCCCAATCCTTACTCCAACGTCATGCCGTCGATCTCGTCCAACAACTCGTCAATGCCAATCTCGACCGCGTCCTCATCTTCCTCATCCTCTTCCATACCATCCTCGGCCACGGGAGGTGGTGGTGCCTCTTCGCCAGCCTTGTATAAGTTAATGGTTTGACGCAACTCTTGGTCCTCCTCCAATTCCTGTAAGAACAACTCGTAGTCGCGCTCGGCACGCTCCTGCTCCTGGCGCGCCTGCCTCGAGTCATCGTTGGCCACGATCTCGTTGTGCTCACGTGCCATACGCTTCAACTTCCACTTCCGGTTGCGCTTCTTATTCTTGCGCGCGTAATGTTTCTTGACTAACACCACTTCCGGCGTGTTGTCCGTGTCCAAGGACTCCCACAAGTCTGAATTGAAGTTTGTGTTTGTCAAGTAGTAGCCCATGGCGGAGTCTCCCGCGTGCAAGAAGGCACCCAAGTGGGATCTGACATAAAAGGTACGGTCATTCACGCCCAAGTCGCTGGCCCTGCACACGGTGACGTCTGCAAGCACGTGTTTCCCCCGCATTTCACCCGTGGGCTCGACGTCCAAGACTATGAACTCAACAAGCTGGTTCACGTCCAATAACGACAAAAACGGCTTTTTCCAGTACAACGCCGCGGGCACGTCGGCTGTTTGTAACGTGTTTGGGTCGATGAACTGCAACATATTCGTCACCTTATGGCACACCACGAGGCGCGTGATGTTGCCGAGCTGGTTGGCCAATTTCTTGGGAAGCACCACTAAATCGTCTCTGCATATAGGCGCGATCTCGATCGAGAACGTGAACTTGTACAGCGACAGGCCCGATTGTGTATCGATCGAGACCAACTCCTCGGACCGCTTGTTCTTGATTGGCGCGACTGCAGATAAGAAATCAACCATTTTCGTGGCATGGTTCCGTGCCAGGTAAAAGAAGTCCAAGCCATCCTTGGCCTCCTGGATCAGAATCGTGTCCACGTGCGCGTTATGCTTCAAAATCAACTGCTCGAGGTACAAGAACGTACGCTTGTGCGCCACCTTCTGACGGATCTGCACCGTGGCCCTCCAGGTATTGGTGGTGAAAGATTTGGCACAGTCGGGACACTGCATGGCGATCACGACATACTCCACCTCAAACGTCTGCTGCACAATCGTGTTCTGCAACGCCTCGCCCTGCACGGTCAACTTGACCCTGATTCTGCGCGAGTGCGGCTCGGTCCAGATAAATGAGGCATCCACCAATCTGACCTTCAGCAAGCCTTTCAAGCGGCGCAAGCAAATGGCCAAAAGCTCACGTGACTCCAACTCCGCGCGGATCCATTGGTTTGGCGGCTGCAAGAACCGCTCGCAGTTCCGGCAGAAACTTATGTTGGCCTCTCTAGGAATGCCCTCGGTGATGTCCACGTTCATTTTGATACAGTCGTAACACATGACGAGCCCCAGCGAGCCGTCCATGGGCACTCCACAGTTGCAACAGAGCACGGTGGCAACGCCCTCGGGGTGCACGTGCGGTTGTAACGGCGCGTACGACATGTTTGTGTGAATCTGTGATTTTTCTGCTGAGTTATAGATGTGATTTATCCGGGTCCTGTATACCGAAAAGACTGCTCAGAGTGTGTGAAACGGTGTATGCAAAAGACTAATTGGCTCAAGAATTTTTTCCTTGCAAATGCCTTGAATCTGGGGAATTTGAAACGTTCGAAATTTGCCACTGTCTATTCTGGTAAAGAGTAAAAGTACGCTGAGGCATCTCGGAAAAAAGATGCGAGATGAGCATTGCCATGACAAATGAGAGGGTGAAAGACCCGTACCCCACGCTGCTGGTGGTGCGACCGTGCGCTCGGAGTGCACAGGGCGTTCTGGGGCCGATTTCAACGATAAACGATGCTGGATCAGTGCGTTTAAACACACCTTAAAGGCATTGTATATAGTTTCAAATGGTGGAACGTAAAAGAGCCGGTGGCAGCATTACCGAGGCGCCGCCCAAAAAGCTCAAACGTGACTCGCGGCAGAAATCCGTGCCTCCTGCTGAATCGGAGGAAGAACCTTCACTCACAACTACTCCGAAAGCGGACTCAGACCACGAAAGCGATGCAGATGGAATTGTGAAAAATGACGATAATGATGATGAAGACGAAGTGTTCGAGGACACTTTGAACGGAGACGAGAACGATGACGATGGCGCCAGAGACTCGCACGGCGAAGTCAAGGCCCGCAACGGCCATGTTAAAGAAGACGAGATCGATGAAAACGACGAAAATGATGAAAATGATGAAAATGACGAAAATGACGAAAACAATGAGAACGAGGAAGAGGAGGATGATGATGAGGAGGAAAAACGACGCATCACCGTGTTCAATTTCGACGGGGTCGAGTACTCGTTCAAAGAACGACCTTCTGTCCTAGAAGAACGAGAAGGAAAAATCGAGTTCCGTGTGGTGAACAACGATAACACGCGTGAAAACATGATCGTGCTTACCGGGCTCAAGAATATATTCCAGAAACAACTTCCGAAAATGCCCCGCGAGTACATTCTGCGATTGGTGTATGACCGGTCACACCTTTCCATGGCCGTCGTACGCAAACCATTAACTGTGGTGGGCGGAATCACGTACCGCCCGTTCGACAATCGGGAATTCGCCGAGATTGTCTTTTGCGCCATCCTGTCGACCGAACAAGTAAGGGGGTACGGTGCGCATTTGATGAACCACTTGAAAGACTACGTGCGCGCCACCTCGCCCGTGAAGTATTTCCTCACATATGCCGACAATTACGCAATCGGGTACTTCAAGAAGCAAGGCTTCACCAAAGAGGTCAGTCTCGATAAACTGCGGTGGGTCGGCTACATCAAGGACTATGAGGGCGGCACGTTAATGCAGTGCCTGATGCTTCCGTCGCGGCTCCGGTACTTGGACCTGGGCAAGATACTCTTGCTTCAAAAAGCTGCGATCGAGCGTAAGATCAAAATGCGTTCGCAGTCACATGTTGTCCGGCTGGGGCTACAGGTGTTCAAGACTGCAAAGCCGGGCTTCAAACTCGAGGCGTCGGAAATCCCAGGGCTTGTGGAAAGCGGCTGGCTGGAGGAAATGGACAAGCTTGCGCAAAAACCAAAACGCGGGCCACATTACAATTTCATGGTCACGCTTCTCTCGGAGCTCACAAATCACCCGCTGGCATGGCCGTTTGCCGTTCCAGTGAATAAGGACGAGGTTGGCGATTACTATGACGTGATCAAGGAGCCAATGGATCTTTCGACAATGGAGCTGAAGCTTGAAAATGACAAGTATGAGTCCTTTGACCAGTTCTTATACGATTGCCGCCTCATATTCAACAACTGCCGGTCATACAATGCCGAGACCACTACGTACTACAAAAACGCCACCAAGCTCGACAAGTTCCTCACGAAAAAGGTCAAGGAATCCGCCGATTACGCACACTACCTTGACCTGTGAGAGGTGCGGTCAATTTGATTGCACGAGAAGTGCAGAATATGAGATATCAAAAGCCCGCTGGTGGTACCCATCGAGGTGTACGTTGTTGTCTCCAAAAAGTGGCTTATCAAGGTTATCGAGCGTACTAGGACCGCGTCTATGACAATGCAGCAAAGCTGCTTTTGTCATTCACATGTCTCTGATACCTTTCGAGGGCAATTAATTCACCTCAGTGCAATTCTCGTTATCTATTGAATACATTGTTCGCTGCAAGGACTGAGAGCTGATCTTTTTGTTGACCTTTGTTTACTGAAACCACTGCTGCTGATATGTGATTATAGTGGCGCGCCATTTGTCGTGAATCTGCACATAGATATGATGTCCTGCACGAAGCAGAGGGCCGGGACTAGTCCGAGCGAATCGAGCCCAGCAAGCTTACCATATCATCATCTACAGTCACAAAACACTCTTTCACACCATTTCTTGAAGTTTGTGAATACCGATTGTGAGTACAAAACAATGGCCCAAATCTATACTAGCGCTACATCGCCCGAAGTGGCCCAGTCCGTGGCCGCGTTCGTGCTTAAACACCAGGACGAGGCTCTTGCCAAATCAGGTACATTCAAGATCGCCGTTTCCGGCGGATCCATGGGCAAAGTCTTAAAAGCAGGCTTGGTGGACAACTCTGCCGCCGCGGGGAAAGTGCAGTGGGACAAATGGGAAGTGTTTTTCTCTGACGAGCGTTTGGTTCCGTTGGACCATGCTGACTCCAACTATGGTCTTTTGCAAGAGTCCGTGCTCAAGTACATCACTGGTGCCAAGCCGAAAGTTCACACTATTGACGCGTCGCTTCTTACGGGCAAAGATGGACAGCTTGAAGGCGCCGACGAGGCGAAGGACGAGGCAATTGCACGTGCTTATGCCGACATTCTTCCCCAAGGCTTGAAGGTGGATTTGGTGCTTTTGGGCTGCGGCCCCGATGGCCACACATGCTCGTTGTTCCCCGGGCATGCGTTGTTGAAGGAGACGGAGAAGACGATTGCGCTTATCAGAGACTCGCCCAAGCCGCCGCCAAGAAGAATCAGCTTCACGTTTCCCGTTTTGGCCAAGGCCGGTGCCATTGCGTTCATCGCCGAAGGTGAGGGCAAGGCCCCTGTCATCGACCAGATTTTCAACGACAAACTGTCGCAGTTGCCATGTAAGCTCGTGAATGACCTTGGCGTGCCAGTGGCGTGGTTTGTCAACGATGCTGCTCTCACAGGCATCAGCGTGCCGGCCTCGAAGTACTAAGCTTGTTTGAATGACCATGTATCATGGTGTATAAGTAAAGAAAGAATGAACCTATTTATGACTTTTTCGAAACAAAGTTCATTGATTTGGTCAGTGGCTGAACTAGATAAGGTGTCTGTATTCCTGGATTTCCTCATGCAAGTGATGTGAATGCGTCTTACGGTATGGCAGTGTGGCACAGTAATTAGGAAGTACGACTTTTGCGCCAAAACATCAATACTAGTGATCCAATCAGTAGCCGGTTACGAGCCACTTTCTCTGGAAAGACCACTTAAAAATAATCAGAAATCAGTACTTTAAGATCACTGAACAGCATGCAAGCAGATCTCGCGTGGCTCGATGCTTCTGAAAGCATCGGAAGTACATACAAAGCAGACATAAGAATCAGGAAGGGACATCGGCATTTGCCACGAGTCTTTCGAAACCGGAGAGGGAAGTAGCACAATTTTTGTTGGGAATCTCTGTTGCGCAAATACTTGTTAGGTCGATCGAGCACGCTATCAGCGCTTTTGGTTGCAAACGGAGGGTGAAATGGATCCAACGCATGCGGGTGGGGTGGGATGGTGAGCAGCTGACCGTATTGAGGTTTTGATAGGCTTTTTGGCGGTGAAGGTTTTGATGCGGCTCAAATTGATCCGACAAACTGACCTTGTCTTGCCAAGCGATCTCGGAAATAACAGCCCACTAAACTGTAGCTCATGCCCAACCATCCACCGATGAGGATAAATGCCTAAAGAATTTCTGAGCCGGTGAACCACGAGGCCAAGCACAAATATCAAAAAAGCATTATCAGACTATTATCAAGTAAAAGTAACAGCGGTTAGTTTTTCAATTCTAAATCACTATTAATGGTGATGAAAAGTCGTTACTTCTAAATATAGTAATTTCAATAACTCGCGCACCCGCTTTGGGTACTAAAATTATGCCACATTGCCGTATAAGGAGATACATGTTTTTTCAGATTTGCAATCGAGTCAGAATTTTTTGTTTCCTCTCTAAATTTTTTTCTTTTTAAACTTTACCAAATCATTCCAAAAAATCATAAACTGAAATATGCATGTGGAGGCATTGCCGAGCCAACCCTTGGTAGCTCAAATAGCCTACTCTGTAGCACAGACTCTGTACCGACTATTAGAAGTACTATATCCATCGCATACCCGTTCTGCGACGGCGCAGTTTCGAACTTGAAAAAAAATGATAGAACTTGATTTCTTACAATAGTTATATACTCAACAAATTACCGCTCATTTGTCAACTGTGCAAGTTTCATGCTGCGTATAAAAATCTCACATTCGGGAAGAGATAAGCCGGGCTTTCCGAAACCTGAGGCGCATGCATCACTTGAGGAAACCCATCGAATCGATTCAAAGAAGTCCAGGCCATAAAGGAAAATCTTATCAGCTCGCATCCAGGCTGGGAGAATCCTCTCAGCACAATCACAGCAGAAAATTTACAAAACCCAGATTCACTTGCAAAGACAACAGTACTGAATCTGACCTGACCCGGCCTCATAAGTCTGTGGGAGTGCGTACAACAATGTAAAAAGCCAAAAAAAATATACTGTGCAGGTCATGCAGGCCACCCACCAGTCATATGACTCCGGGGCTACCGCGCCGCGCATCCGGCCCACCACCAACTACTAGAATATGGGTATGTATGTGAAGGCCACATGAACCGATGCAAATACATAAAAAAACTTATTCAATGAAACAAAAACCAGCTAACACGAACCTAGGCGTCTCGCTTTGGCTCTGCCCGAAGAAAAATACCGCGCTTTATGACAAATTGCAGGTTCTAATGCGGCTGCTAGCCACCGTTTTCCCGGGCCAGCCGCCACAGTTCGAGCCGCACATCACCATCACGTCCAACATCGTGTTGGACACGGAAAACGCCCGTGATGACGTCAATCGGATCTTGCTGGCGTGCTGCATTGCGCTCGACTCTCTCCCGCGCGATTCGGTTGATGAACACTGGATCCGCACGGGGCGCGTCGCCAGTCAAAAACGGTACTTCAAAAAGCTCTATTTTCAGGTCTTCCGTGACCCGACGCTCGTGTCGTTTGCACGAATAGTACGTGAACTCTTCGTGATACTCCCTGAAAAGACCGAGCTCGAAAATAAGGCGAAAAACCCGCACCTTTTCACGACAGATTCCGCGGGCAACATCGTGCGGCGCAAATCGGCGCTGCGTGACCGCAAACACGCCCAAAACCAGACTCAATTGCCGGAATCTGCATTGGACTTGCCGCGTATTCGCCTGGAGCTGGCGCAGGAGGCAGCGCGCTGGTCAACGGATGAGTTCGACCCACATTTATCGCTAGTATACAGCGATTTGCACCCAATCGATACCGCCTTGTGGCACACGATCCGGTCGCGTGTTCTGGACTACCTCTCGCTAGAAGATTGTGATCTGGCGCAGTGGGATGCGCACGGAAACGGGCTATCTTGGGAAGGTGGAGTGTTGAAGTTGGTGCTTTGCGAAGGCGATGTGAGCGAGTGGCCCGTGCTCGGCTCCGTCGACCTACATATGTGAGACATCTGTTCATGAGCTCTGTCTTGTTTCGTTTTTTTAAAGGTGTGTCGTTTTTCGCTGCTCACTCAGTCTCAATAATTCCACTCAAGCCTGAATCATATTCACGCGGTCGCACATTTTTCGAATATGATCGGTGCTAGCTCGATTGGGGTGATAGATGTGGCTAGGTAAAGGCGGTCATGATCTATGAAGAGCCGTCTTGTCAGCTTTATGGTCAGTTTAACCCCGACGGCCACGCATTAGGACGCAGCACTGGCTTGGCGAATCCTACAACTCCAAAATGATTTGCTGGATAACTCGTAACTAAGTCATTTGTGCTTTTGAGCATGCCTCGCCCGCTGGGTTTGAGGCTTTTTGCAAAGATGTACATTCGAGCAGGATGTGTCCATACTAGCGCACCAAACTTGCTTTGAATATGGGTGTGAGCCAAAGGCTTTTCGTCAATGAAAGGCTGTGTGCATTCTAGCTGGCCGTGAAATCGAATCGAAAGCCTTTCGACTGCAATAGATATTTTGTTCAGTCAATCGCAAGGAACTGGTTCACACACACTTGCGCATTATCAGTATACTTGCTTTTCACTCGAAGCTTTGTATTGAAGATGGAGACCCGACTTAGTTTTGTTTTTGCCGGATTGTTCATCTGTTTTGAGAGTCTTCAAGAAAAGCTGTGCACGAGGAAGTATTCCAAAGATACATCGGAAATGAGGAGCCGACGCGATAAAGTCCATTTCAAGCACGCTGGCTCACAATTCTCACCCAACTATCTTTCTCCCAAGATAGCAAAGCTACTTATGTTTACTTTTCTGACTAGTTCAATGGTGTGAACTAAAACAGAATTCATCAATGCCGATTTATATCCACCTGGGTGCATACGACGGGGAAGAAAAACTTTTCGACTGGTTTTCAGTTCAAATTTTGTGAACCCTGTGGAGCTTGTGGACCAAACAGTACCCTCGTTTTCCGGAAAAACTTCTGGTAAGACTTGATATGGAAGGAAATTGCGGTGGTTTTTCAAAGCAAACCTACAAAACTACACACATGCCGTATCGATTGGGAACGAAGATGAATGAGCTGCGGCTCAAGACGATGCAGTGCAGATTTTGGAGATTAGAGAATGCAAGGTTGAACTGAATCAATCAAATGCAGAAATTTTGAGGTGAAAAGAGAGAAAGGTGAGTGAATGAAACGATAAATGTCAGGGTCGGGGTAACGGTCTAGAAATCTGGTCATAATACCATGCCCCGAATGCAAGACGCGAAATTCTGTAATTGGACGTGCAGGACTGATTTGCGGCCAGCCCTTCGAAATTCATAATAGACAAACAAACGAAGCGTCTTTTGTTTTTTGTGTTTATTTGCTTGACATATTTGATTGAGGGCTGGGAGCCAGATTTGCTTACCTAGCTCTCCACTTAATCATGCATGAATATATATAAAACCCTAGCCAGCTTCGCTACCATGCCTTGCGTTGATATCTTGGCTTGGCAGCGTATGAGACTTAATTAGGTTGTCATCGCCCTAATGGATGTACTTCCCCACCTACCGCTTCAACTCTCACAACAGAAGGGTCAGTAATGCGAGCCCAACCGGTGAATCGCGCCGTTTAGAGAAGTTCACTTTTTTGACGGTCTTCAAAAACCAATTTACTTTTCTTCAGTTTTCCGATGATGTGTTGACCGGCGCCAACATGGAGTCAAAGAGAAGATGCATTGGACCCTCAGGCCCTATTTATAACAGAAAGGCCATTGAATTTCATTAAGTGAGTCGCATCGAGCTATCGAGTTCATCTCTCGAAGAGGTGAGGTGAAAGTGCCTCTTTATTGTAATTTGGAGTGAGCAATTTTAGCTTTTCTCGGAAAACACTGCCAATAGGTGAGAATAAACCAAAAAATTTCCCTCAGTGAGCATCATTTTGCAACTGCAAAAACAGCCAGTAAAAATCAAGATCTTCACGAATTTATTCAAAAACAAGCGAATTAGATAATTGGACAGACCAAAAATACTATCGAATCAACGAACTTCAATAAAATCACTAATTTTTTCAAAATATCATTAAGATTATTAATTCCCTCTTTCACTCATTTCGTGGTCCTGCCCCGAGACCGCACGCGGTCGGTCGAAACGCGCATGGAGAATAGTCAGCCAAACAAAGCCAATCCCACAGTGCTTATGACGGAATCGCTCTCGAAATTGGCCCTCAAAGGCTCGCTGAAGATCGTGGCGGATTATTTTGAGTTTGCCATACACAGCATCTTGTTTCAGCGGGGAATCTATCCCACAGAGGACTTTGTCACTGTGCGCAAGTATGATTTGCCCATGCTTGTCAGCGCAGACGACGAGGTGAAGGCGTATATACGGAAAATCATGGACCAGGTGAAGAAATGGATCTACGGAGGGCGGCTCTCCAAATTGGTTGTAGTCATCATCAATAAGGCTACCACTGAGAGTTTTGAACGGTGGGAATTTCTGCTAGATACAAGTGAGGACGGAGAAAAAGAGACTCCAAAAAGCAGGCCGGAAATCCAGCGAGAGATTCAGGCAATCATCCGCCAGATCACGGCCTCAGTATCTTATCTCCCCTTTTTAAAAGATGACGAGTACACATTTAATGTGTTGGTGTATACAGACCCTTCGTATGAGACGAAAAACATTCCTCTTGAATGGGCAGACACACATGGTGACGGCAGGATGATCGAGGGCGAGGCTGACTCGGTGAAATTCTCCGAATTCAACACAAATTTGCACAACGTGGGCACGTCTGTGAGCTACAAATTGGGATGATTAGAGGGTAAGTGGTGTAACAAGAAATGGGGCAGTATAGATGACTTCGAAACCGCCTTGGGCTTATAGACAGTTGGTGTTGGCCCGAGCTTCCAAAATATCAGATGAAATATTTTCAGAGAGAAAATTTCAGAGAGAAATCTTCGGGAAGAAATTTTTGAAAGAAAAAAAAAGGATACTGAGCATACAGTATCCCACACAGGCGTCTGAACTCAGCCATTCGAGATTTCACAATGTGACTAAGTCTAACAAGAGTTCGTGACTCCACAAAAGCCCGATTGGTCAGGTGCTCAAACTAGAATTATCGAGCAGAAATCGAAAAAAAGAGTGGGTATTAAGTACCAAAAAATGAATCAGTCCAGCACATATCACGCGTGTATACAAAGTATGTAGTGACAACAGAACAACAGGTTTACACACCCTTGTTTACTCACCAATGTCCTTTATTCGTCGGCAGCCTTCAAATGAATTAGTCCCAAACACATTGCCCACACAATCCCTGTCCCCTCCATCACATCTAGGCTTTGTTTGGTCTGGGAGGGCGCAAGATACTGTACTCCTCGTCAAAGCGGCGCCGTTTGTTGCCTATCATGAACCGGGCCGCACCTTTACTGCCCACTTTGTAATCCCACTTGCGCAAGTAATTATCCTGCTTTAGCAAAGCGGGCGAGGATACAGACTCTTCGCTGAGAATGGCCAAGTCGTTGAAACGTGATTTGAGTTCCATGAACTTGAAAATCTGCTCTTTTCCTGTATCCGCACTCACCGTCGGTAAGTACTCGTTGAGCACCAGAAAGTTCATCTGGTGCACGTAGTAGTCCAAGATATAGACGATGCCTTCATTGACCAAAGGCTCAGGACACCTGAAATCACGCATCGAGTCGATGTTCTCCAAAATGGTACCAAATTTCTCCAAATCCCCAACATCTCCATACTTTGCAAGCAAGTCCACTGGTTTCAAGTTCAACGCAACAATGACTATCGCTAGCGCTATGCAGTGCGGAGGAATTACTAGAGAGAGCGGGGTCAGCATGATATCAAATGCCACAAGCCACGCGAACATGGTTAGTTTATAGTCCAAACCCAACTGTTTGGAAAACACAACCACTAATTGGTCCACCGAGGGGATATTTGCTGCACCACTGAGGAAATCAAACTTGAGCACTTGGAGCAACTTGAATTCTAGGGACATGATCACTTTCCGCTGGATTTCGGTCACCGTGCTGTTGGAATTGTTTAGGTTACGGTAATAACTCCTGGACTCACCGTCGATATCCCTGATTTTGTTTGCCACAGCTTGAATCTCCCGCAATTTCTTGATACAGTCCTCGTTCTTCGTGGCGAGGAAGAGACACGTGTACGCGACCATGTATGGGTCCTTTTCAAGCTCGGCCAAGGGATCGTTCTCTGGGTTCATATCCGACTGCTCCTCAAAGCTGTTGAACAAGTAATATCGCTGGTAGTAGTTCATGGCCAAGCTGAGCACACGTAACGGGAACCTCATGGTTTTCACGATCTGGAAGAGGAACTGGTACATCTGATGCTTGCGCTGGTTATATGCGATTTTCTTATTGTCTGGAATGGTACTGGCATGGAGGTATGAGAGCTCTGCATGCGAGAGAAATGGCCGAGATACCTGTAAGATCGTGGGTTTGTCTGCCACTGGCCTCAGCGGCGCCGGCGTGCCGGGAGCTTCCGAGTTGGCTCTTTTTTCAGACATGTCAATTTCGTGATTTTAGCATCAAACTTCAGGACCCAGTGGCAGTGATGTAGTATGCTCGTGGTGTACGGGTGTGCGCTTTGAATTCTACGCGGGGCAAGCAAATGGAATAAAGGCCGATGATTATGGCAATTGGTGATTTGGCTATACATACATATTGAAGCGCTTAAGCAGCGAAGGACAAGGAGACACCCAACTTGTGGACGGGCTCGGCCAACTTCAAGGCGTCGAAGGAGGCACCCAAGCCCAATCTGACGCCTGGTCTCAACTCCTGCGAGTAGGCCAACGCGGTCAAACCAGAGTCGGCAATCTTGGCCTTGACGAAGGCGGAGGAGTCCAACTTGTACTTGGTGGCGAACTCGACGTTGACGTTCTGCGACTTGACGGAGTCCCAGGTGGCCTTAGCGCCGGCCTCAACGAAGGGCGACACTCTGTGGAAGTAGGCGGCGGTGAACACAGACAAGTTGGCGGTGGAAGTGACACCAACAGTGTACAATGGGTTGGCGTAACCAACACCGACGGAGTACTTGTTGAGCTTGGCGGAGGCAATGTCGTAACCCAACTCGGCACCGGCAGTGAAACCGTCGTGGGCCACAGCCAAGTCAGCAGTGGCAACAGGGCCCTTGAGCAAGTCGAAGAACAAGCGGGCGTTGACAGCAGATTGCTGGTAGAAGAAGTTCAACTTGGCGTTCTTGGCGCCGTTGGGCACAACAGAGGTGTCCAACTCACCCTTGAGACCTGGGGTCAACAACTCGGCCAACTCGATCTTGGTGTTCAAGATGTTGGCGTTGTTCCAGCCCTCGGTCAAAGTCAAGCCAGTGGCCTTGTCGGCGTACTTGGCCTCGACAGACGCGGCAATCGCGTTGTCCTTGGCGGTCTTACCCTTGACGGTGAAAGCAACACCATTTGGCGCGACAGTCTTGACGTCGACGGCGGCAGTCGACAAGTGGAAGAAGTCCTTGTTCAACAAGTCGTTCGAAGGCTTCTGGATGTCGGAGAAAGCAACGGGGGCCATTTTTTACGGGGTTATGTTGTGGTTTTGGTGGGGAATTCAAAAACTGCGCAAGCGCCGCCGACGCGGATCTGCGACGGTTTTTATACGCGCGGGTGCCGTCCTGCAGAATGCGCGTTTTCGTTCGTTGGGTTGTTCGCCCAGTGCCGGCACGCGGGAACTGTGGAGTCTGTCAGTCAGTGTTAGGACAAACGGGTGATTTAGAGCAGAATGTGAATAATCAGATTTCGGTTCGGTGGATTGATTCTAGGCTTAAAAAAAAGTTATAACTCTCAGATTAAAAATTTTATTATGAACGCGTGCGGGGTTTATACCAGGGTATCATGGCTAATACTGGCGGGCCCAGTAAGCACGCGGTGAGGTCAGGGTGAGGTCCCCGAGTCTTTACCCAGATCTCTGCTTTACTGGTTGGACCGATGGTATCTCCAAATACTTTCCCAATTTTTTTTTTATATCGCTTTCTTTTATTCAAGACTAGCGGGCTGTGATTGCACTCATGTCCACGTGACAACCCAGACGTAGCTCTATACTAATGTATACTTTGCTCAGGTCCTAAGTGAGGTTCCGGATATGACTTGTCGACTCGGCTCGGGGTTTAGTGCTCGCGTCGGCCAGCCCCCGCACAGGTCACTGCAAAACTCAGATCCTGCAAAAACCATCATGTATTTCGTCATTCAAACGTGAAATGATTTCTCTGGATCGATTTTCTTGGCAATATGCCCAAATTGAGCTGATAAATCCACAAAAAACCCGTGAACCTATAGCATTCGGCAAGTGCTTTTGGAGGTACAGTAATTATTATCTCACGCCCCGGATTTCGGCCCCACGCACGTGCGCACATGTAATTGATTTGTTGATAAAAACGCCACATCATCCGGATAACAATGTTAACGATGAACATTATTGAGAAAAATCATCCAGCTCAAAAGAATTGATTGAGTGATTTCTCGAAGCAAAACAGTAACGGTGACATGAACTTTAAGCTCTAGTTGACTTGAGTGGCCCATTGTAGGGCCTACAGAAACGCAATGCGAATTAAGTCCACTTCCCACTGACCCCTGTTCTTCCATACCCATTTACATTTACTTTTATACATAGAAAGCACGCTCCATGAGGTTTGTATTTGTTAATTCCTGCGAAAGCACAATCAGTGCGTTCAAAATGGGGGCCTTGGAAATCAGCACGGCCATTTCGGGACGTGTCACTGTCGATTGTTTTCATGGTGACCTACAGCAGTTCGTAAGGACCTTGAAAGGGTCTAGTGACCAAAAAGTGGCGATTTTGTCACCGGCAAACTCCATAGGTTTGATGGGTGCAGGATTTGACCGTGCAATCGCCGAATTGTTCACCACACCTGGGGGTGATTACCGGAATTTCGAAGCCGTAGTACAGAATCATACCCTTTCAAAGTACAACGGGTTTATACCCCCACAAGCGGCGAGCATAGTGGATCTACAGCAAGCCTTCAAAAACTCAAACCAAAAATTTGATTATCTCGGCAAAACTGTGACACACCTCATCCAAACTCCCACAATGGCTGTGCCCGAAAGAATCACACTGACCACTGTTTTCTACTGCATGTGGAACACGCTTTTGGCTTGCAACGACAATTTTGATACTGTGATTGTACCTGCTGTTGGTGCCGGATATGGAGGTCTACCGATGCCAATAGCGGTACGCACGATTTGCGGAGCGTTGGGTATCTTCTATATGGATATGCAATCTTCATTGAGTCGGGGAGCCGCGGTTTTACTATTTCTCAAAAAGGATATCAAGGCCTTTGCAAATGAACAGGACATCGAAAAGATTGAACGATTCTTTAGGCGAGAGCAGTACGATCACATTCAAAGGAGAAACTCGTTTGGAATTGTCGAAAATATGGAATTCGACGAGCCTTTGGAATGGCCGGAATTTCGCCAGTGTATCAACTGACTCGGCTAATCACCTGAAATGGCCCCCGGAATTGGCTCCGGGGACACGCGCGACGCGTGCGTGCTTAAGGCCGAGCCCACTTAATTGGTCGAAATGACGCATCCAACTTTCCATGGCCTGATAACCGCTTTAATTTGGTTATACCATATAAATAACCAAAAACAGAAAAAAGAATACATTGTTACTTCCCACTTTTTTCCCTAAACAATCCCAATTATATTCGCTCACTCACCGTCCCAATTATGACTAAGGAAAGACAAAAGTATACCCTAGGATTCATCAGGTCCGAAACCAATCACATTCTTTTCCTAAACCGGCAAAAAGCGCCCTGGATGGGCCGCTGGAATGGCGTGGGCGGTAAACTAGACCCCAAGGAATCTCCATATGACTGTATAGTGAGAGAAACATTCGAGGAAACAGGGCTAATGCTTCCCCAATACGAAGATCGAGGTGTGATGAGATGGCACCGGGACGGGAATGATCTTGGCGGTGTGCACATTTTTACAGCAGATATCACGAAAGCAGAGATGGAGAAGTACACAACGCCGCGTGTGCACTGCCACGAGGGCATTTTGGACTGGAAGCATTTGGACTGGCTTTTACACGAGGAAAATACGGGTGTGGTCGATAATGTCAAGATCATGCTTGAAAATTTGTTCTCGGCAGGCCCAAATTCAGTGTGGATATCCAAGTATGAGGCGAAAAAGTTGGTTTCATGCAATTACACAGCGTGAGATAAATGCACGAGGCGATCTGATTGGGTTTGCTTGCGAAACTTACCTCTGCAAGGCTGGCGTGATGAATTTTGCCCCTGAATAAGGGCGATATAACATAATTCGGTGCGGAGATAAAGAATATCGTCGACGCTCTCAGCAGAAATATAATTCTAGCTAAATCGTTGAAACAAGCTTTAAATTAAAATAAAACAAAACAGATCAGAACAGGCCAATGTATTACAATTTATTTATGTATTCTGCGATCAGACCAAAGACTGAGGGAGGCATTTTTCGAATGTCTGTAGCACTGTTGAGACTCTTGTCTTGACTTTGATTGAGCCCGTAGATACCCTTCATTTGTCGGTACTCCAGGAGCGTCTGTTTTGGTCTTGAACCCAGGTTATATAAGCAACCCAAGACACAACACATAGCTTTCAACTTCGTATCGGGAAATATCATTTGATTTGTATTGATTCAATCATGAAATCGAAATATTGTTTTGTTTGAGAAGGAGCTGAACGGGCTCTACAAGTAAATACTCTGACTATCATGTAGCATCAAATTTGGATGCGTAAACGCATGGCTTTGACGAAAATTGTCCGTTGAGTGTGTCAATTCACCGTTTTTTTCTTTCCTTTGATAAAAATCGAGGCCTATTTTCTATTTTGGTTGCGAATGCTGCTTCTCTGGACATGGGCGCTCATTTCTATATGAACGTGCCCATCTCAGCAGGTTCTCTGAGTCGAGTACATCTTAGCTCTGAGCAAGAGATTATTTCGGGCATGGATTTCAAACGAGACTTCATTGATCAAACTCACGTTAATCTCCAAGTAAGGTGTAGCTCATGTGGGCCTTATTCTCAAAGTATCTTCTCAGGTCTCCAGCGTAACATCCAATCTAATCTTCTACTGTGTTCCCTCTATTCCGAACGCCCAGTGTAGTTCTTACCATCCCAATGTAATTATAATTTGGGTACAGATAAGCCATCTCTGGAAGGGTATATGAGGCACGCAACTACTCTTCACTCAAGGCAAAATTTAACGAGGCGTCGAAATGATCGTTTGAAAGCTTTTTATCAAATTTACACCCATACACAATATACACAGCAGACGCCTAAGTGGTCCAGAGCCTTGCAGTGCCGTCGGCACCTGCACTGAACAACCAGGCCTCCTTTGGATGCCAGGTCAAGGCCAACACTCCAATACTGGCAGTGACCTTGTGGCCCGTCAACTTCTTCAACGGCACGAGCAACGGGTTGGTCATATAGTCATCGTAGACGGTGCCGTGGAACACGTGAATTGAGCCGTCATCAGAGGCGGATGCGAAAAGCGGCAATTTGCCCTTGTGGAAGCGGACCAGGCGCACAGCACGCTCGTGGTAGCGCAACGTCTTGTAGGGCGTGGCACTCAAGTCCAAGTCGTGCCACAACACGCGCTTGTCGTAGGAGGATGCTAAAAGATGGTCGCCGCGCGGGTGGATATCGATTCCCGATAACATGCGTGCGCCCGGCTGCAACTTCTTGACCAATACCTGCTGGGCCAAGTCATAGACGCGAATGGCGCGCTGAGAGCTCACAAAGAGGTGTGGTTTGGTTGGGTGGAACACCGCGTCCACAAGCGTGCCTTTGGCCTTGCGGAAGGGCAGCTGCGACAAGTGTTTTGACAACTGATGGATGAGCACCGCACTGTTCTTGGCCTCGGGCGACACCGTCACGAAATAGTCTCCCTTACGGTGCCACGCGAGCTTCTTGATCGCCTTCTTGCACTCGATCACGGCACTGATGCCATCCTGCTGCTGGCTCGCAGAAGGTGTGTACCATTTGGCCACCTCGGCCTTAGGCTCGGCCTGGGTCTCGCCCGTGCCTTCGTCGTCGGAATTGACGTTGATCTCGGTATCCTTACGCTTTGTACCGAACGTGGCGTAACCCCAACCGGCCTCGACTTTCACGCGCGCGTTGTTTTCGAAATCAAAGCCGAAAATTGGCGGTGTGATGAGCAAAACACGCTCTGCGGCCGCTACGGCCACGAGTGGCGTGGACGTGTCTGGGTGCCACTCTAAAGCATCGATCTTATCCTCAGGATTCTCCTCGGTGTCGATGGCCTGCACCATATACACCTGGCGGCCAGTGAGCACTTCCCAGAACCGCACCGAACCGTCGTCAGAGCCCGTGGCCAACCACAAGCCCAGTGGGTCTACAGATAAGGTGCGCACGCGGCCTGTGTGGCCCTGGAAGACCGTGGAACACTTGATTGGGAACGGCCGTAAATCCTTGGGCGAGGGTAACTCGGGAATCAACGATTCCGGGTCGATGTTCAACTTGTTGTGACGCACGCGCGGCGCCAAGTACAAGTCGAGGCAGCGCTCAAACCGCTCACGTACAGACTCGGCATACCCGGGCACCTTACGCAAGGCCAGGTACTTGGCCGGGATGAACAGCGTTTCTCTGTCTGCAGGATCCGTGGCCAACCACCGCTCTTTCTCCTCATTGTCAAACAAGTATTCCTCTGGCGGGTTGTACGACTCCTCGTTCAGCGGCGGCGGCAACTTTGGCGCCCGAAGGTTCATCACGTGATCAGGAATGTGATCTTCCTGTTCCCACAAGTCAAAGTTGTTTTGCTCCTCGTCACGCTGCTCCTGCGCCTTGCTGGGCGGCACGATCTTGCCCTCCCGGATCGCCCGCACGATCTTCATCACGCGTTTCGCCTCGTGTTTCGATGGCATGAACCGGCGTTTTGGTTCTGGTGCGGCACTAAGTGGCATCACCTCTGTTTTCAGCGTGAACCATTCGATCATAGGCTCGTAAGGGTCAATCGACAGGTCGGTATTCTCGTTGTTCTGGATTTTACGGATCAACTCCAACTCCTCCGTGGAAAGGTTCAACAGTTCGCCCGTGTTCTGGTCCAAGAGGCCCGTCCATCCTTCGGGCAAATCGATCTGCTCAAGAAGCTGGTCCAACGCGCTGCCCTTGGCCGGGCGCATGATGCGCTTACCGTTGATGTCGTAGCCGATATGCGGCATCTCCTCGTACGCCGAGAGCGGCACATTACCGATCGTGTTGAAGTTCTCCGCGTCTGAATCGTCTGAGTCGTAGACAGGGTCGATTTCGGGCTTGATAATACGCGGGCGGCCGTCGGAAAACCGCGTGTGCACGGCCTGGTCGTCCTCTGTGTCGATGGTCTTCAACGTCACGCCGCTGAGCCTGTCATGGAGGCTGTTTGGCTCACTCTGGTCGGACTCAGACCCGGATTCGGACCCAGACTCGCTTCCACTGCCTTCTTCGGCGGCAAGGAGCCTGTTTAGTTCGGCCTCCTCATCACCCTCCTCGTCATCTTCATCCTCACCGCTCTCCTCGCTATCACCTTCCTCGTTTTCGCTTTCCTGAGCGGCTTTTTTACCGTTTTCGGCTGCATTTGTATCACTTTCATCATCGCTGTCTTCGTCGTCGTCCTCGCCTAGGTCAAGCATGCCCGTGACCTCGAACTCGTCCTCAACAACCTCCTCAGAGTCCTCGGGCTTTCTCTTTTTCAGCCCCGCGGAAACGCTTTTCGCTGCCGTGGCGTTTTTGTCCTGTTTAGCCATTGGTTTCAGATATCTGGAAATGCAATGCAGGCCGGAAAAATCTCTCTCTGTGAAGAGCATCGGTAGTGTGTGGTGGGTGCAGGCGCGCGCAGCCGATGCGATGCCCCAAGCGGCCGGGGACATGCCACGAATCATATAGGAGCACATAAATTTTTGTATAGATCTTGGAAATTAACAATGAAAATTTTCAAAGTATGTTTTTAAAGGCTCAATTTTGACACAAATGGGTTCAGATGTAAAATTATGGGGCGTGGTGTCATTTTGACTGGACCCTTAGAAGGCTCTTCACCACTCAAGCTAGAAGCCAGAGCCACTGGCATACGGCATATGACGCTGCCATTAGCAGGGCCGTTTCTGGCCACCAGTGCGAGCCGTCCCCACATAATGGTGCCTGATATAGCTGTTCACCGTCACAGGCGTCACTGGTAAACCGACACAAAAATCGGCAAAATTAGTGATTTTTTGGCACATCTATTATCGCTTTAACTGAATATTTTTCGTGATGAACGCCATTCACAAAATCCTCGCGATCAACGAGAAAGAGCTCCTGCTAAACGTGTCTGACCTGGCTTCCTGGCACGCAGACTATAGCGACACCTCATATATCTACATTGGTAATCTCCACGAGAGTCTAACTGAACAAAACATTTTGACGATTTTCTCTCAATACGGTAATCCTACGCATATAAACTTGGTGAAGGACAGAGAATCGGGCAAATCGAGGGGTTTCTGTTACCTTAAATATGAGGACCAGCGATCGTGCGTTTTGGCCATAGACAATTTCAACGGCGTGTTGATTTACGACAAACCGTTGAAAGTGGACCACACCTATTACAAAATAGCAAGGGGCCAGTCTGAAGATGATTTCAGAGTGAAATATCCGGACATTTTGGCGAGAAATACTGAAGTCAAGCGCATAGAGAGTGCGCCCGAACTCTTGCCTTACAAGCTGGAGAAAGGGACAGAAAACACAACAAAAACGGTCGAAAAAGGGGTTGCGACTAACCCAAGGGGCAATTCTGCGGAACGGAAGCCTCATTTTCCATCTATATCTGATCTCAGAGACGACGATTTCTCGGATCCCATGGCCAATTTTGCCCATAATGACGATTTCTTGGATCCCGTTGCTAAATTGAAAGATGACGACGACTTTGCAGACCCAATGGCCGGATTCTTGCAGGAATCCAGTGAGGAAAAGCATCATGGGAAAGGCAGGAAACATGAGTCATCAGAAAATGGAGACCGTAGCAAAAGACACCGCCGAGAAAAGCAGTCTGGTGATACGCACTTGATAGACAGGGATGCTGAACTAGATACTGGTGCAAGAATATGATTGGTGATCTAAAAAAGAGAAAGGTGCTCGATTGAGAGAGAAGCATGGCGAGGGCATAAAGTCCAATGATGATATGGTCAAAAGGGAGCTACCAGACAAACATCAAAAGGCCAAGCTAGTTAAAATCACTTACATCGTGTTCAAACTACCATTCTTTCTTTTGGTCCACAGAGTAATTCTGGAAGTACTTGAAGAACTCGGTTTTCTCCTGCACCCCTAACTCAACCTGGTTCAAACCGTTCTCGACAAAGGCCGCCTGGCACATCTTCAAGGATGGTAACTTTACAGGGACAATTTTCACTTTTATGTATGCTTTCCCTGGCTGAGTGAACAATTTCGAAAGGTACTGTGATCTCGTCACGTGGGGCACAGGAAGCGAAATCGTGCTGGGATAATACCTCAAGACTGCCACTTTCACGGGAATTGAAAGGCCCAGCCAAAGCTCGGCACACTGCTGCTGTAAGGGCAAGATTGCCTTGTTGTTAGATGGCGTCCCCTCGGCAAAGACCACCGCCAATTTTCCGTTTAACGCATTTGGATAATTACCCTCGAGCTTAGTTCCCTGTAAGATCGATGACTCTAATGGTGAGAAGAAAACTGAGAGTGACTCCCACACTGTGAATTTGTAAAGATCATTTTTCCATGGAATCACAACAACTATCGACGATAGGGATCGGACTTTGGACAAGAGAAAGATTGTGAAGATGTCCAAGGGAGATACCAAGTTGGAGACAACTATTTCGCCCAGTGAAGGCCTCTGTGCGTCAATTTCCTTTGTGTTGGATTTGCGCACGCCTTCCACCAGCAAATCAATATCGGCAATCGAAAAGAGCCACGAGAAAATGAGTCTAGTGGCCGGCTTCGGGGCTACTGATACCAAGAGGTATAGAATCGCAAATAAAGGCCATTTTACCGCCACAACAGCCGGGTTTACGACAAATTTTCTGATGCTTGAGGTCTGTACGACAGTCGGAAGAAACGGCGAGATGCCTGTACCCTTATCTCTCCAGTTGCTGAACTTTTCCATTGGCTTTAATCTTACTCAAAAGTGATCTAGAATTTATTGGAGGTACGGTGCGTATCACGTGACCCTACGATTTTCGTAATCCCTAATTGTATATTTGTTTAGGACACAAAACCATGCCTACAGCTTTCAAAATGACAGTAATATATCTTAACATTATATTGACCACATACTAATATACATAACAGCAAGGCGACCGACGCCATTGCCTTAAATTATAACATAGGAACGAGGAAAAATCAATTTTCTCAACCGCAGCCCACTTACAATTCCTGGGAAGCCTTGGCGGCAGCCTTCTTGGCTGGCAACAAGGACTGGTGGATGTTTGGCAAGACACCACCCTGGGCGATGGTCACGTGTCCCAACAACTTGTTCAACTCCTCATCGTTTCTGATGGCCAATTGCAAGTGTCTTGGGATGATTCTGGACTTCTTGTTGTCTCTGGCGGCGTTACCGGCCAACTCCAAGATTTCGGCGGCCAAGTACTCCAACACGGAGGTCAAGTAGACGGGGGCACCGGAACCGACTCTCTGGGCGTAGTTACCCTTTCTCAACAATCTGTGGACTCTTCCGACTGGGAAGGTCAAGCCAGCCTTCGAGGATCTGGAAGTGGATGCTTTTTCAGTGGAACCTGCTTTACCTTTACCGCCGGACATTATGTGATAGTTTTTTTGTTATAAGTTTGTACTGGAAAAGATTCTTGGAGAGACAAGGGGCGCGCTTCGGTTTTATATAAGCTTTTTTCGTGCCCCAGACGCCACTGTGCGCGTGTTCCACTGTAGGCTGCTCCCGTGTTGTTCTCCTGCACACACCGCGTGCTGCGCTCTCCTAGTTATCTCCACACGCTCTCCTCGCGGCGAGAGTCCCATACTTACACGCGCGGTGAGCCCATGCTCACAGTTACCCACTCGCACATGTACTTTTCAGCATACATCCCATGGTCATCCAAGGACCACTTGGTTATCGCAGCATGGGAGCTTTGCCGCCCTTCCCAGGGACCGATAGGAAGGCCTCCACAATGAAACCAATAAGTTTGTGTTGAAACGAGAGACAATCAATGAATCTCGACGAGCTTAACCACAAAATTTGGCCTGTACCTGATAGGGCGAATGATTGTCCTGGCAACCAGGCGCCGCACGGGTTGTGGCTGCAAAAAATAAAAAATAAAAATCAGACTTGAGCGTGTTTCTGGTGTACGTGACTAGTGCTGTGACATTATCTTTGACGCGCCCTGGTGCTTTGAGTGCAGACGTGTTGCGTGAATCCGCGCCGCGAGAATCTCAAATCAATACGGCAGGATCATGTGGCCCCAGTCGAGGGTTGTGATTGGCACTGTAGCAGCTGGCGCGAGGAGACTGCAGTGTGCTGAGATGTGCGCGCGCCGGTGCGCATCTGATCACGCGCAAGTGTTTGTTTGGAACGGCGACAATGGCGTTCTCCGCGCCGGTAGCAGGAGTGCGCGCTGGCGTGTTCCTCACGGTACGCGATTTCCGCCCTGCACGCTCGCTTGTGGCAACTAGTATATAATTTGGAGCGATTCCCCGAGGCATTACCATTTCGACTAGTTTTCACACAAACTTATTTTCATTCTATAATTATCAACAATGGCTCCAAAGGCAGAGAAGAAACCCGCATCCAAGGCTCCAGCTGAGAAGAAGCCAGCCGCCAAGAAGACCGCCTCCGCTGGTGAGCCAAAGAAGAAGACCAAGACCAGAAAGGAGACTTACTCCTCTTACATCTACAAGGTCTTGAAGCAGACTCACCCAGACACTGGTATCTCCCAGAAGGCCATGTCCATCATGAACTCTTTCGTGAACGACATCTTCGAGAGAATTGCCACCGAGGCCTCCAAGTTGGCTGCTTACAACAAGAAGTCCACCATCTCCGCCAGAGAGATCCAGACCGCCGTCAGATTGATCTTGCCAGGTGAGTTGGCCAAGCACGCCGTCTCCGAGGGTACCAGAGCTGTCACCAAGTACTCCTCTGCTGCCAACTAATCATGATGTTAAGGTATGTGTGAGTGCTGGGACGCTCGTAGCACTGCGTGTCTGCCGAGGTCTTGCCACTCAATTGTTTCAGTGCACTGAAGTCAAGGATAGGCTGGTGCAATGTGTATTTGTATATTAGTAATGGAACTTATTATTGTATTCTAGCCACGGCGTTTTTTTTTCTAGTAGACTGCCTTGTCGATTGATGGTTTGAAATTTGAATGACACCAAGATTTTATGTGAAGGGGTATAAGATTAGGTTATTAGTTTGAGTGCGCTATTGCACTTTATCAGGGGCGTCATTATATAAGCATCTAAGCATCATGAGGCAAATGCTGCAGCACCACAAATTAAACAAATGATGAAGCCAATAAGTATGGCGAGTCCCGTAAATGATACTGTAGACTGCCAAATAGCCTAGTGTGGACAAAGACACTGTGCTTACCCACCCATTTTTTACTTTTCCACCGGCGTCGGTCCCAAGTGGTAAGGCATTTCCGAAATAGCTGCAGAGCTCCACCATTGTGAGCACCGGAGCCACGGCAAGAAAATTGTGGTGAGACGAGAAGGGTGTTGCCCAGCTGACATTCAAGTTGTGAACAAACACAACTAAAACCGGTATATTGATCGGCAATACCCAGGCCATCATCATTAACAAGCTGATGTTGAAATTCCAGCATGACCGCGAGCACTTGTTGAGCATGATCTTGATACAAGTGGTAATGTGGATAGCAAATGAGATGACGAATGCAAATTGATAGGGAAGATAAACTGGGATCAAAAGAAGAAGCAATGCTGAGGCTATGATCTTTTTCCCAAATCCGTTTGGTGTGACATCCAGGTCGACCTGTATGCTCAGGTTTGTAGGAAGATAGACGCACAATCTCTTTGAAAAGTTGATCGAACTGACGATGATGTAGCCAAAATTGGTGAGGGCGTGATAAACAAAAAAATTGATCCCAATTGCCATGATGTAAAAAAGTGGGCCAATGAACGCTAGGCAGTTCTCTTCTAGGCCTAGGTAGAATGAGTTGAGTCTGAAGTCATCTTGTAAACTCAAGTTTATCTCGTCCGGATCTTGGAGTACAACCGGGTCAATGAAATTCAACAAATGCTGTACCACGCGTGACTTCGTGATGGGCGATAGTGCCCACAAAGTTGCTGCTAGTGGAAGAAAAACATCCCAGCTAGTGAGGCGGGCTAGGCCGTATGCGTAATCAGGAAATTTGCCCGAGCAGAGGTATGACCTGAACTGTAGGAACATTACTAGAGCTGTCACTGCAAGACAATGGGACACGACAGCGAGACGATATCGCAAGACAAGAAGCTTGAGGCTATTAATCCAGTCAACAGATAGCGTCATCTCCACTGCAGCAACATTCTCGTCAGACCAACCTCCCTGAGGATCAGACCAAAGTTGCAAATTCAATCCCAATTTTGGCTTTTGATTACTGAAAGGTGTGTACGGCGCAACACCATGCATGCTAATCAGGAACTTTGAATTGCCCCTTAAGTTGATGATCCATTTGGTTTCGTACGGATCTTCAATCCATTGGCGAATAAAGGGCTCGAAGAGTCTTCCACTACTTTCTTTCAACTCGATCTTGTACGCCAAGAGACTGGACCAGGCTCCGGGAAAATTGAAGTTAACAGCCAAAGGCCTATTGGCCAACAATGATATCTCGACACCGCGGGTGATAAGTGAGAACATGTCCCCACGCACGATGTGCTCTGACAAGTCGCTCTGGCTTGTTTGTGCTAACATAAATCTCTCTGAATTTTCTGATGTTTCGCGATTGTGAACAATAAGCACTGTCTCAAAATACTGTAGGTCATCACTTGTGTAATGAAGAGCCCAGAAAGGAGATGTCTCACCGTCAAAGCCGGAGGCATCGAGACGGGTCACAGATTCGGCCGACTTTGGGATTTGATGATAATCCGATGAGATATCAATACAGGACAATTCCAAGAACTTCTCTGTGTTGTGCTTGGTCAAGTCAAATGACTGCTCTGCCTCGCCATCTTTCTTGCATAAAAAGGCACTGTAAGGCACCAGCTTTATGCGTTCAATCAGATCGGCTGAACTTGGGGCCTGGTCTGTGAGAAGCAGAAGTGTCGAGGTCTCTGTAAGTGGCAACATCTCAAACATATGGTTTTTTGAAGAAATTGTATCCGACGATTTCCATATTCCCGTGGCCCCCGTTTGGACCACCGCATCTTGCACGTCAAAACGGAGTCTAAAGAACGTGTGCCGGTCGCGGCTCCGTGCCATAGACTCATTTCTTGCAGTCTCTTCGAATCCCGAGAGAAGATTTTGTTTGAACACGGACATTCGTTTTTCGAGCGGGTATACTTTGTTTGCGGATGAGTAATCAACGATCTCCAAGAGTGCCTTCAGCACACTGCGCCGGAGCTGTCGGCACCAGACGATGGCCAAGTGGTCCATTGGCGTCCACACACCAGGAATTCCCGTGGTGTATACTGTGAGCCCGTTTTCCGGAGGCACAAGAAACCCAAGCGTGGTGTAGTCTGCAGGCAAGACGGTGTCGGCGGTGCCGCCAGTGATAGACACAACCAGCACGTTATGAAGCCGCTCGTGGGCAAGCAGCCCTGGGTTATAGAAAGCATCATGCCAAAAGCGGTCCGCTGCCAGATAAATCTTCAACACGTCGCCGTCAAAAGTAAGGGGTGCCGCCAGGTGCGGGGAAGCGAGCGTGATCATCGTATTTACCGACCCCTGCACGTACAGGGGCAACGTGGGCATCACGCGGGCGACAATTCCGCCCATGGAGTGAGCCAAGATGAGCACCGACGTTGGCGCGTTCTTTTCCAGCGCGTATAGCAGCAAAATGAAGCGCACGGCAGCATTCAAGTACTCCGCCTGGTCGAGGAGGGTACGTCCATGGAACGCAGTGAAGTCCTCGTTGAAGTCTGCTGCAAAAAAATCGAGATTTCGTTTGTTTTCGTTGCGCACAACGTCAATATTCTCGTCAAAGTAGAGAATCAGGCACTCGGCGGCTATCAGCCGAACCTGGCGGTACGAGCCGGCGTTTCCCGGAATGAAAAGCACAGGCACTCCGTCGAGCGCCTTGAATCCCTCGCCGACTTTCTCTGGGACATAATCTTTGCCCTGTTCCCGGTATAGATAGAGCAGGTATTTCGATGCAAACGGCGTGTGTGTCTCGTCAAACAGCCGGATCCGTGCGTACGACGGGTACATGTACACGGACTTGCATGTGCTGGCATCCACAGGCTCACGTGATCCTTGGCGGTACAAGTGGGCGGTTAATACGAATAACATGAGCCCAAGGATCGCGATCGGGTAGAGCGGTCTTCGTAGACCATCGCGGAACATCATAGTGGGGTTTTCACTGGAAAAAGTTGGGGATTTGGAAGTAAAAATAGGTTTTTGAATCGGTTCAGATTGGCATAGGGGATATTTTTACCTGTTTTTGCGTGGTTGGATGGACCCTTTTTGGCGCCTTGATATGGTAGTATAGACTATGGAGCGCTTGCTCGCGCTGAGGCTACGAAGTTGGAGCTGTAGATTCGCAGCGTAGAAACCGGGCTGCGAATGCTGCCATCATGTATGAGCCATAGTGAGAAATTATGGAAGAGAATAGGTTTGAATATTGGACGAACTATTATTTCATTGATTGATTTGACACAAAGTGTTGTTACTGTTCTTTTGCTTATTAATAACATTAAAGTTTTCTTCCGTTGTTTAAAGTAATTACCTTCACTGAACTGTAGATGCGCATGTACTAGGCTAGACAGTCCACCCACAAGTTATACATCACACGGATTAGGTGGATGAACATGTCGAGACATTGCTTATTTTTTAGTTTTCCTTTAAAAGAAAAGTAATTCTTTTTCTGTAAATAAATAAAATTAATGAAAATTATCAGACGGACTCGTAAACTTGTTGGCCTCTATATTGCTTAAAAGAGACACCCCATGAAAGACATCCAGACAGGGTAAACATTGATACATGACAATTTTCTGATCAAACAACTTCCTGTTTTGGTTCAACAATCTCCATGTGCTCGCAAAGCGAGTTGCTGCCTCTAACGCGCACATTGACATCATCGCGTAGTAGGCCTTCCTCTTTACTGAGCGCCACCAATTCTTTCAATTCCAGCGTGGAGAATTGGCCATCCAACGGAATCTTCCCCACAGGAATTCTGAAACCATCCTCATCATAATCGCCCAGTTCGTCGCTTTCTGGGTCCTCTTCAGGGTTTTTGGGTAGATTCGTTAATACTTCTTCGTTTGAGCCTAGCTCCTTGCTTAGATCTTGTTTCACCAAGTTTTCTAGCTTTCTTATCGTGGTGTCCCGGACCTCACTTCCCTGTTCCCGTGTAGCAGGCTGCGCGGTGATCTCGATTTTGTCTTCCTTCATATTTTACTTGTTTGTTAAAATTATTGTATAAGGTAGAAGTAAATAAAGTAAATGTTCTCTCTCTCAAAACTATACCGAAAATTAAGCGATCAAGCACTATATAAATCCAGGCACAGCCTGGAGATGTGACATCACGACTTGCTTATATGCCCGTCTGAGGTTCCACTTGCTGTGACATCACCATCTCTCGGCCCGCCAAAATGTGGAGACCGTTTGCATGTATGCAGGATTTCGGCTGTGGAGACGGGTTCTAGCCGACATCCTGTTAGGAACGCTCCCTCACAGTTTGGGGGCATGAACTAAGCTTTTTGTTTTTGTTTTTTGTTGCTTTTCCTGGAGCAAATGTGCTTTCCTGTGGTTTAAATATCGAAAGGCATTTGGAGAAAGAGTCTTTCGGCCAAATGAAGGCACTGGTGCCAGCGGCTGATGAGAGCTTTAAATCGATCTAAAGTGCTAAGCTATCAGACGCTTCAATGTAGAATGTGAAAGTGACAATTTTTTTGCAGTTCGAAATCAATGATTCAGGAAGATGGCTTGTCACTCAATTGGTACCACTAAATGAAGCAGGCAAATAGCTTTCTATAGACGATATGCCATATCTATAACATAATACAAAAACTAAAGGTATACGTAACTCTCAAAGCGCCAACATGCGCACCATACCACCTCACAAAAATCATGATAAGTCTCACCAATCATCCCCACACATTATGGCCCCTACACATTTGCCATTCTTGGATGCATCATTTTTGTCTGGTGAAGTCTATTGCGGATTCCTAGCGCACAGGCCGCCACAAACATCAAGCCAGCACCGGTCCACATGCATATGAACATGTTGCGGCCAATACTGGCCCTGAATCCAGCATTGGTGAAAACGCGCACACCCTTCATGTGTGCCACAGTGTCCAAAGTGGCTGCAACTGTTGCAGATAAAAACGTCATGAACAGCATCGTGGTTGCAGGCAGACCCGTGCGGTGGCCCATAGAGCAGCCAGGTAGCATCACCACAATGAGACTGAGCACGCTGAAAAGCAAGCCCACTAGGAAAAACCCGTATGCGATTCTCAGCAAGTAGTAGTATGTGTTTCTCTGCGAGCGGAATTCCTCGGGAATGTTGTTAAAACTGAAATTTTCTGCTGGCGAATAAGGGTAGGCGGGTGAAGGGCTCGAACATTGTATTGCGCCGTTGTCGACCTGCTGGCAAACACCGTACATCGTCCACCTGTACGTGCCCTCGACCTCGGAAAAGTAAAAGTTGGTGATAAAATTGTCATTGGATGTGCCGCTAATGTTAACAAACACCAACGCCGTGACGGCGCCCATGACACATACCACCAGTAAGCACGAAAGGAATTTTCTAAGCATACTCAATTTTCGGTTCTGTTGTATAATTGTTTCTTATTTTTTGCTTTCCTTTTTGTTCGTGTTGAAATTACCGCTCAAACTGCTGCCCCGGATTCTGCTACGCATTTATACCTATTTGTTATTTTCCCGCAGATCATTCTCTTGTCTAACAATAGATTGAACGTCAGCCTTTGCCAAGCTCCGTCCTGGACAAACTGGCGTGCACGTGCGCCCATGACAAACCGCGAGGCTGTACATGGTGTGCATACTACGCATGAAGCGTAAGTGCAGTTGAATGATTACACATGATAAACAGCAGAGCGAAATTCAATGTTACGCCAGAGCATACGAAGTTGTATGGCTTCTTTTAAGCTCGCGATTTTTTTGGACGAAATTCGCCCGCTTTCGCAAAACATAACTCTAAGGGTCCATTGGCTGTTTGAGGCGAATCTGTGTGCGGGCCAAGCCTCGTTAATGTGCTCGCATGATATTAAACAGTTCCGCAG
This sequence comes from Metschnikowia pulcherrima, assembly GCA_009746055.1. Taxonomy (NCBI): domain Eukaryota; kingdom Fungi; phylum Ascomycota; class Pichiomycetes; order Serinales; family Metschnikowiaceae; genus Metschnikowia; species Metschnikowia pulcherrima. The sequence goes on from VFXK01000010.1 coordinate 1,017,644, forward strand.
TCTCGTGACTGCGCTTTGTAAATCTGGGCCAACAATAGACGAGAACAATGAGGATGTTTTTCTTCCGCTTGATCATTAGTAAAGTAAGCGTGCTGTCATTTGTCATCCTATGTATCATGAAAGAAAACAACAATCACCTGGAAGATGACCGATATAATTTGAAAAAATCAAATTTATCGAGTTTATGGTAAAATGTTGCTCACTCCTTAAAACATATCGATCCCAATGTATTTTTCATCAATGTGCAAAACACTTGGAAAAAATACTTAGCTCCAGCTATACAAAATTTAAGCTACAACATGCTTTGATATTCGTGTTCCTTAGAGTGACTAAGATGATCTCAAGAGTGATCTTCCGCTGTGTGGGGAAAAATCATGAGAATTCTTCTTTTTGGCTCATCACATCGTCTTATTATGTCGAGTTCGCAGCGCAGAGGGGACCAGTGTCTGTGCGTAGTACCTGCAGGTCATTGCCATAGTACGCATTGTGGGGATAAGTTTGTCTGCCATAAAACATTTCATACACTTGGTGTCGTCTGACTTGCAAAAAAAATCTTGCAAATCTGAGACTCTTCATCATTGATTTTTGTTTTTAAAGCGCCCCGATTACCTCATACCAGTCCTGCGTGGCTGCAACAGCCCCTCCACTGCCACTGTCAGTAACAGGAACAGGCTGAGACAAGTCAATGAATGTAGACAAAATTGTATTTTCATTTTATTCTCATTATTGGTATAAATTAAGAAAGAGTGACGGAGAAAGAATAGATCTTCTAAAGACAAACTCCCTCCAACCACACTTATATTTGCATACTACTGCCTTTTCACAACGCGCGGCGCTCAGATGCCTCGAACGGGTTTTCGTCATAATGCTCTTTATCGTCCAAAACATCACGTGAGCTTTGCTTGACCCTCCATAAAAACGAAACAAGAACCGACGCAAGCTGTAAAATGACAGGGAGCCATATAAATGCGATCATTGTTTTGCCCATATGTGCCGTGTACACTCCATCCTTAACAATTCGCTTCGTGCCATTCTTATGAAGACCTGTATTTATAACAGCACCAATAAAAATCAGCGAAAGAGCTGCCAAAGTGGTGTATTTGTATACACTGAACAATTTGCTAGACCTCTTGAAAAAAGCTGCAAGGTTCGCCACATTCGCGAGGATTGTTAAAAGTAATGCCACAAGTATAAGCGCATACGCTGCCTTCGAGCCATTCTTATAGACATTGTAGCGGCTGAAGCCCGAGCCCCATTTATATGGCTCGTATGGATATGCAGCTTTTGTGGCCGAACACGTGCCCGTGCCTGTCAATTCTTTCCCACTAAAAGAACAAAAGTTGTACATGGTCCAGATATATTGGCCGTACTCGTCCTCGATCTTCGAAAAATATAGGTTTCTCACAAACGGTGCTTTGGCCCCACTCAAATTGGCCAAGAAGAGAAACACGAACGCTATAGTTGAGAGGAAAAACGTCACCACGCACCGTATTGCAAACATTATGTTATTTTTTTGTTATTTTTTTGGGAAAAGGGGGGTTTGTGATAGAAAAGCTTGAATCGGGCTGTTTAATGTGGGGGATACGGCCTACTTTTATTTGCCAGATTCAGTACAAGTCCATGCTCGGCTTTTCCCCGATAAATCTCATACAACTCGCGTGAGAAATTAGGCGCCGCGCATCTCCACAAATTATTTGCATAGATTCATATTGACAGATTCGGGCATGAGGGAATTTCAAATGAATTCTAGAGTATGATTTTCAAAAGACTTCGATGGGCTAGTGCTTCTCAATCAACATCTAATCCGTCATGAATTGGAGCTTCGTGCATTTTGTGAAGTGGTGGACGTATACTGCACGCCCCGGGCCAAGGATGCCCAGAAAAGCCAAAACCCATGAAGACCGAAAAGTCCGAAGGGCCTAGAAAATCTCGGAGAGCCACCCTGTTTCTCGAAAATTTTAGATTGAATATTTTCTGGACTGAGTGCATGGAACAAGCGAGTTCTTGCGCGACATCGAGGCTATGTGGTATTTGAGGAAAGGGCAATTGAATTGCCTCATCTTTTGCCTGTAGATATTGCACCAATGGCGATGTAGAGAGAAACAAAACCAGACGTCACGTTGATCCAATCATAACATTGCAAAGTAAAATTCGTGTAACTTTTACGTCGCGAGAATCAGATTTCAGTGAAGACATCCCCTCTGGTTCAAAGCATGGCATCCTCAAAAGCTTTTGTGATATCTATCCTTGACAATGAGTCTTTCTCTTGCTTGTCAAATGCGTAGGAATACTAATATCATGATGGAATTTACTTCGAATTTGCGCCATCACGTCTTCGCCAGAATATCGCGTGATCAATAAAAACTGTATCCGAGTTCCCGAAATTTGAGAGAAAAAAAGTTCCCTGACTGATCTCTAGTACCTCTTTATTGTCTGAAAAGCCATAAATGTGACCTATATGCTTATAGAGTGAAAGTCCAGTAAAAAATGTCGTTTAGTATTCAAGCCAGAGAATGTCTGATCACTACGACCGTGAGCAATTGGCATCTGGTCTTCGACTATCACTTTAATCAGCATATGTAAAAGCTCTAGGCGGTATTAGGCCCTCACTTTTCTTTTTGAGGTCACATACATTCAAGGAGGTTGCACAGAATCTATCTCGTAGTCCGAAAGTCTACAAATTCATCGCCAAGATGTGTTATTCAGCAGTCTATAAATGTGAATAGCACATCTTTTGAACAATTTCAGACTGGAATTAAGATATGCAAGGCTTCACAGAGAGGCGTTCGATGGTACTCAGAGCAAGTGCAAAGATCTTAAAATGCAGTCGTGATGTTTTCTTCCGCTCAATATATTTATCATCTCACTCCTGCTTGAATATGCTCGAGAGCCACAAAGCTTTTCTCGATGACGTACGAAGATTAATGGCAACAGAGGCAATTGGAGAGTTATTAGGCGGGTACTAAACGTCCCAGATAGTGGCGGTTTATCCTAATATTGTGTAGAGTCTCCGACAACCTGATTGGTCTGAAAGGGTTTAGAGCAGGAAAATATATCGAGCGTCGACAATATCCAAGATCTATTTTACGGGAAAATGGTTTCGGGGACAAAGTAACGATGAAGGCCACGCTTCTCGACTGTCTTGCATTTCAACATGCGTTTGTGGTTATGATTTTCAACCCCATTATTATCCTTGCACTTTTTAACAAATGTATTAGCACTGACAAAATGGATCACTAGACATTGAGTCTTTGAGACGATTTTACCTGTAAAGCGATATTTACCGACATGCGATTTATCCGGAACTTGGGCAGACCAGGATAAAGCGTGAGCCAGAAAAGACCCATTCATTCATCTTTAGATCCCTGACGCAGTAAATTATCAACCCGTTCGATTATAGCTCTCAAGAGATGGGCCAATCTGGGAATTTTGTCACATAGCACAACGTGCGACGACAACGTGATCTATAAGCTATTATTGAATGATGGCATGCGGTTCATTAATTACTTTGCCATGCTTTCGCCAGTGGAGACGAAATGATGGGATTTTACCAAGACACCCGATTCGATTCGCACCGTGTCTGGGGCGATGAATAGTGCTTGGAGGTCGGGAAAAATCTTTCAATTTTCTCTAAGTGCTGTCCCGTAGTGCAATCAAACCTCTTGCGTCACCCGCTTCGATTCTTGCCGTGAGCTCGCAAATGCTGCTCGAGGGCATTGCGTCAGTGGCGATTACATGTGCCAAATGGTCAGCGCTCGATACAAGAACAACACCTTATGTTTCAACTTTGCACAATAAGTGTCCCAATTCAGCTGAATACACGTAGAATGATCAAATCTCGGCGGCGAATCATTTAAGATCGCAGCATACATTGGCCATTAAGGCAAAACTTCGCTAATTGGCACTCCAGTAAGAGAAAAAAGACTTTTTTTTCCATCTCCGTATTGTATGATTAATTGTCAGGTTCCTTGGAGCTTGGACCGTAGCAACTACCAAGGCTAGATTGAAAAGTGTCATGGACTGAATGTTATTAGAGAGCCTTGCGTGAGCCGGAGAGCACCAATGTTCATGCTGCTCGGCGGCTTTTGAAAACAATTTGTGAACGTTTATGTGGATCATAGTTCTTATTCGAGTCATAAAGGTAGGATCCAGGGTAGCCTCGAACCGAGCACGATCCTGGTGTGAAATTCGGAAAGGCAGCCGTGTCGAGTTTTTCACCGAAGATTTCTCGAACGAGTCTCTGTGTAGTATTTATGAGGTGTATTCTTTCTTTCTTTCGCTCGCGAGTATGCTTCCAGAGAAATTCCAGCTGTGCTAATGAGCGGCAGGTGCATCGTGTCATCCCTGCTCTAGCCTAACCATTAAAAACATACTCGATTCAATTCACCCAATTTGTGAGACCACCAACATTGAGTAGCAGCAGATAGGGTCCAAGGGTCCAATGCACTTTAGATCCATGTTGGCGCCAGGCTCCAGCCAAAGAATCAGCTGGAAACTCATAAAATAGGTTGGTCTTGAAAGACCGCCTTGACATACATCATCGAGATTTATCAAATACACCACGATTCACCCATTATGGTCGCCTTTCTGCTTCTTCGGATCCGAAAGCTGCAGCGGTAATTAGGCAAAACTTGCATTTCGTATACCATCACGCCAACTGAGCGAAGCTGGCTGGGATGATTTCAAATACATAAGACTAAAGTAGAAGTACCAAAGCAAAAAAAAATTATATATTGTTGCAAACATTTTTTCGTTTAGATGTCTATGAAATATCAACATTGGCATCTTAAAGTGGCGTCTCACAAATCGCGCGCGCCGCACACATGCCTAACTCCACAACAAACATAGGGCAGCGAAAAGCATATACGGAACTTCTAGTCACATTACATCCTGAATTTTCGTTTTTGCTTTCAAAATGTCAGAAAAGAATCACACAGAACTTGCGCAGCAGGTGCAACAACTTGCTGAGTTGGTCCAAAAGCAGGGCCAAATGATCGCCAAAACGGGCAAACAACTTATGGAGATGCAATTATCCGACGTGAAATCGAGAATGGCGCAGATGGACGCGCCACAGCAGAAGTTTAACATCGAGGACTATGCGACAAATGAGGACATAGTGCAATTGGTTTGTGAATTGCAAGGCCAGCTTGATTTCATGGAGGACCGCCTGATTGCAAGAACGTTCAATTCGCACTTGACGAAAGCAAGCCCCGAACTGGCAAAAATCGCCCCGTTGTGCAATAAGGACGGCACGCCGGCGCCGGAATTCTTTCCTCAAACAAAAACCGACTTGAATGCGCTTGAGCCAGCTGACTTGCTTCGATTATGCGAGTTTTACGAGTTAATCATGGAAAATGAGGCAGACCCAGAGCTTGAGGCCATCGTCAAATCCGATACGTTGACTCCAGAGGACGCAGAAAAGTTGATGAATACATCTCTGGGTACAAAAACCGTCGAGCAGAAACTTGCGCAATTTACTGCCGATGACATTGCTGACTTGTTTGATGAATTTGCCAGGTTCATCGGCGTGAGAATCAGAAAAGGCCCAGAATGGTGAATCTCGCTTGAACGATCATGAGATTACAAGAGTCATGAGCTTTGAAAACAACCAATCATCCCATTTCACGTTCTTAAAGGTTCATGGGGCTGTTCTTCGAAAAACCCATGTTTGGACCTGTATGTTATATCACGTGCGCACACATCTCGTAGGGCTCGCACCCTAACTGGCAGTTCACAGTATGCCGTCCTAGCGAGCCAAAAAAAACTTCGCACTCAATAGTGAAAATTGGCTGACGGAAATCTAACATCCCGAACCTTATTGCCAAACATCAAAAATGGGTAGAGTTATTCGTAACCAGAGAAAGGGTGCTGGCTCCATTTTCACTGCTAACACCAGATTGAGAAAGGGCGCTGCCAAGTTGAGAACCTTGGACTACGCCGAGCGTCATGGTTACATCCGTGGTGTCGTGAAGCAAATCATCCACGATGCCGGCAGAGGTGCTCCTTTGGCTAAGGTGTCTTTCAGAGACCCATACAGATACAAGATGAGAGAGGAGACCTTCATCGCCAACGAAGGTGTCTACACCGGTCAGTTCGTGTACTGTGGTGCCAAGGCCTCTTTGAACGTCGGTAATGTGTTGCCATTGGGCTCTTGCCCCGAGGGTACCATCGTCTCCAACGTTGAGGAGAAGGTTGGTGACAGAGGTGCTTTGGGTAGAACCTCCGGTAACTACGTCATCATCATCGGACACAACCCCGACGAGGGCAAGACCAGAGTCAAGTTGCCATCTGGTGCTAAGAAGGTCATCTCTTCTGACGCCAGAGGTGTCATTGGTGTTGTCGCTGGTGGTGGTAGAATTGACAAGCCATTGTTGAAGGCTGGTAGAGCTTTCCACAAGTACAAGGTCAAGAGAAACTCGTGGCCAAGAACTAGAGGTGTGGCCATGAACCCAGTTGATCACCCTCACGGTGGTGGTAACCACCAGCATATTGGTAAGGCCTCCACCATCTCCAGAAACGCCGTTCCAGGTCAAAAGGCTGGTTTGATTGCCGCCAGAAGAACTGGTTTGTTGAGAGGTACCCAGAAGACCTCCGACTAAGCGAGTTGCTAATTCAGATGTATAAATAGTAATGATGCAAAAAGGTAATCGAAGGCTCAAGGACATGTTGTCGCTGCAGCACACGTAGAATACGCGGCTTTTTTATTTTTATTTTTATGGAGCTAGTAATGAGCGAATTACTCTGCTGTGGTTATGCCACCTTGGCCTCAGCGATGCTTTTTGCTTCTTTCGAGCTTCCGACTTCCCCATAGATCGCTTTATCAGAGACGTGATCTTGGTCGTAGCTTCGCTCACTCGGCTCGTGGGAAGCATCCTTGGACCCCGCAATTCTGGGTGGCTCAGTTTCCTTGCCCGCTTCCGTCAGATCTTCCTCTGGTAATTCACCTAATCCTGCTATTCCTTTTGGGTTCTGTTCTGTGGGGTTATTAGCTTCATGTAATGGCTCATCTTTTCCTCCTTCCCCCAGTTTCTCAGCGTCACGCTCGAGTCTGAGAAAGGCTCTAGTCACGACGAGCGAATTGCCACAGCACATTTCACCATTGCAAGTACTTACCACATCGTCTACCGTTTTATCCTTGGGTAGATCGAGGGTGACGATTGCATTATGCGAGCGGTGCTTCAATCCTCTCATCCATCCTCTCGGCTTGAAGATGGTGACTTCAGTTGGATTGAATTCTTTGAAGATTGTCTTGAGATCCTCATCACAAGTTTTAGACTTTAGGCCTTTCACAAATACCCCGTTCTCCGAGAAAGTCTTCTCGACAAGAGCTCGTGCATGTGCGGTATTTACATTCTCCTTATTCTCCTCTTTAACTTCGCGGTTTTCATTTCTGGACAACCTTTTAATCGAGTTCACACTTGAAAGACGAGAGAGCTTTTGACTGGGAATGTAAGGTACATGATGTTTAGTCTTGAGTTTTCTGTCCTTGAACAGCTTGCCGTCGAATGCTTTGATGAATTCTTCAGCTTCTTCAGCGGTTGGAAGGTCGGCATAAGCGATCCCCAATGGCTTCAAACGCGGACTACCAAACCCCACAAAATGATTAGGAATGAATACGTTGGCACTTTCTTGTTAGTAAATGACGCCTTGAACAACTCACATAATCTGTAAAATAAATGAAAATATATAAGATAAAAAAGACACGTACGCTTTGGTGTCGGCCAAAAATTCCCGCAATTCCTCCTCCGTGGTGTGGTAATTGAGGTTGGAGATGTAAACTTTGCTCTGCGTGGACATTGATATAGGTGATTATCGTTGGGGTTCTTTTGATTGATTGATCGCAGGAGCTGGGGAAAAAATACAATTTGCTTTGAAACTGGAAATGTGGGACACACAGAAAATATTCAGGGACAATGGGGCCCCCCTTATATATGACACCTGGCGCTGTTTTTGCAGCCTCACGCTTTTGTGCTCATGCTGCAAATCCCATCCGCGCAGCAAGAACGTGTTTGATTTACAGCCTTCTGATGCTGCAAACGAAGTATATGATGTGTATAAATGATGTCTTGCTTGGCTCTGAATAAATATCGTATTGATTAAGCGATAAGCGTGCTTTAGTTGTTTGGCTCTTGGATATTTTACGAAAAGCAGTCACTTCTAAAAGGGTACTCAGAGAAGGAGGGACAAGTATACGTACAATGGAGCGTCATTCACAGCCATTGTTTGGACATAGAGCGGTGGTCAAACAGTACGTCGAAAATAAAGAAAAATTAGCCTGGTACTCAAATTTCCTTTGTACTCAAGGAGCTGAACGTATTTCGCTTCTCACCGAAGTCGAGATGTGCTGAGCACTCAAATCGAGTAATAAAAGGCAGAAAAAAAAAAAAAGAAAATTCCGGTTGTCAAAGATTGACCGGAGAGAGCCCAAAACGGCATGAAAAAGATATAGGCGAGACGAACGTTCACAAGTACCTGGTGTCATCACCATGTACCAAGACTCATAAATGTTGTCCAATATGATTTACTTCTCCCTCGTCTTGCTACACTCTAGCTCAAACAGGCCTAGCACATCTCGAGGACAACAACTTCAGAGATGATCAACGAATAATAAACTTTTGTAAGTGACCTACGATGATGATTTCAGGATTGAAGATACATTCGATACTATAAATTCGTGTTTACAGGAATTATGCAAAACGCTTAGTTTCCGGCTCTGCCCTCAGCAATGGCCTTGGCGGTACCCTGCAAAGCGTATCTGTGGTTTCTTCTGAACTTAGCGTCGACGCTCTTCAAAGATCTGTATCTGTAAGTCTTAGGCTTCTTGATACCGTTCTTGTGGGCCTTCTTGTTCTGGTTGTGGTTGGTGTGGTTCTTAGACTTCGACATGGTAACTGGGTTGTTAGTAAGGGTTGCAAGGGAAACGGATATGAAGCTTGCATTGCCGACCAAGAAAGATTACAGGTGTATGGTCGTTAACCCGTAAAATCCCAGACTTCACGCAATGCGTAGAAATACCGAAATTATGCCTATGACCTGGCCTCTGTTAAAAGCATCATCATCTTGAAACAACATCGAGAATCTTCACCAATAGAACAAATCAAAATGTGGCATTTTGGCAATCAAAGTCACGCGTCTGAATGAGCAACATCATGGCTCTGGATTTGGCAGCTGGTCAGCGTTTGCAAGCATAACTCTTTGGACATACCTTTGGTCTATAGAGGCGAAAGAAGGTAAACCTCAGCTCGTTTAATTTTTCTGAGCATGGCCAGAGTGGGCGAAAACTTTTTGGAAGCGCGCGCACGACCGCGCAGTCACACCTGACACGTGACACACGAGACAATGTCATAATAAATCGATAAGCATCGATAAACGGCACAAAACGCATATCCTACTTTTTGATGTTAAACACTATGTGTGTATCCGCTAAAAGAAATCACTCATGAAATTTTACCGGAATCTATTATGATTCATAGGCAAAGTTGTCTTGTACCTTGTGGTGTCGCTGTGAATGGTGCCCGCGGTATACTAATTGGGCAAATTCGCAGCCGCACTATGCTGGAGAACTTCCATACCATACAGATATATTGGTCCTTTTGAGGATATTAAAGATAAGAGTTGTGACAGTTCGGAAAAGACTTCTCTATTGAGGAAATGTAAACAATTTTATACACCAAGAAAGGAATAAGTAGGTCAATTGCAAGATCCGTACACGGAGGAAGCTGAAGCTGTGTGCACTCCTCACATATAACTTTCTTGAAAAGGCTCTTACAGGCAATTTCTAGCATTGATCAAAGTTTTCGACATTTTTATTAAACACAATTATACACAGCAGTCTAAGGCTGGGTAGGAACAACGTCCATCTGCTTGGCTCTTTTAGCAACCTTGTCGTTGTGCTTCTTTCCCATGATTCCACCACCCCAGTGCTTTCTGGCATCCTCATACTTCTCAATGAAGTTAGCGTTGATGGTGGAAATCAACTTGGCCAAGTCGGCCTCATCCTCGGCAGCAACCTCAGTCAACGCAGCGACGGAGGAGGTTTTCTTGTGCACTAACGTGCCCAATCTGGCCTTTCCCTTGACAATTGCGTAAGGCACGCCCATTTTTCTGCACAAAGCAGGCAAGAAAATGACAAGCTCGATAGGGTCAACGTCGTTGGCAATAAGCACCAACTTGGCCTTTTTGTTTTCGATAAGCGAAACCACGTGGTTCAAACCGTACTTGACCACGACTGGCTTGGACGACACGTCAAAGGCCTTCTTGCCCTCAGCAATCGCGGCAGCCTCCTTGGTTAATCTGTCCTTTTTCTCAGCCGCAGTCTCTGGTCTGTATTTGTTGAACAATTTGAATGTCTGCGTGGCAGTGTTCTTGTCCAAAGTGTTCTGGAATTGTGCGATCGCAGGAGGCACTTTCAATCTCATGTTCAAGATCTTCTTCTGTCTCTGCAATCTCACGTATTGCGGCCATTTCACAAATCTGGTCAAGTTTCTCTTTGGCTGGATGGCCTGGCCAATACCATAGTTTTTAGGGGTGGATTCAAAAAGCGGGTTCTCCGTCTTTGTGACCTGGCTCTTGCTGGCCAATGGGGCTGGGGCGACTTTCTTGGAGGCAGGCTGTGTCATTGAGTTAGTTTTTGTCATTTGAATCTTCAAAAACGTCACTCTACAGTACCATAAAGGTACTCAGCCTATGCACCAAGAAGCGCGTGCGCATTCTTGCATTACTAAAATATGTTATGTGGAGACGGCAGAGCCGGTAAATTGATTCTTTTCAAAAAACCACGAAGGTCATGGAAATTTATGAATTCATCACTCGTCAGTGCTGGACTGTATGCAATGAATTGCCAAATCCGAGTTCTTCCGGATATGGGTTTTTTCCGAGCTTTGCCGCTCTCACACGAATTAGTTGAAAAAAAATGGCACCGCTTCCTGGCACATAATCCGAAGGGTAAAGTGCAGAAGACGTCTTCAAGCGTCAGAACATACCATTGTATTGATTTGATTTGGGAGAAAAAGAGATGTTGAGAAAGTTGAAAATTTTTCCGCACCGGAGGCGCGACATATGTGCAGTGGGATGTCTGGGTTTGTTTATGGGTGCAAATTGTATGCAAGTTTACTTCAACGGGGATGAAGTATTGCAACTACTTATTTGTTTTCTTCAAGTAATATTTCCACAAAGTCAAACAGATACCGTAATACCTGCTTCGAGGATTTTGGTTAGATAGCCAGGCTAAATATCTCGAAAACAGCGCGAAAAATTGTTTTCCACACCAAAAATGCGCTCTTTAGACACAAAACCTGGGTACTGTTTCTAATTCTGCTCCATAGATGTGATCCTTAGAATGATCTCAATGATCTCGGTGGAGCGGCAGGTGTACAGCTATTAGGGCGATGTCAACCTAACCAATTCTCATGCAGCCAAGCCAAGATATCAACGCTAGGCATGGCATGGGAGTGAATCTAGGCATGGTAGCGTGGCTGGCTAGGGTTTTGTTTATAATCATATATAGTTTTTTTGGAGAGCTAGTCGAGCAACTACGGCTCCCAGTCCTTAATCAGATGTATCAAGTAAAGAAATAAAACAGTGATCTTTTTTGCCAAAGGCGACTGCACACCGCACAGATATATATTAACAGAGACTGAATAAGCTAGAGTCAACACGACTGAGGAATACTACTTGCACCCAAAAAAACAAAACAAGCAAAGAACGGTAGGGAATTACCCAATTATCAATGATTCCGGCTGAATTGAAAACGGCATATCCCAAAAAACAACGAGCGTTGAGCTGAGACAGCCCAGCATTCTGACCTTAAATAGTAGCCTTCGAAAGTGCGCGGAATCCGAAGTCAGATACGCATCGGCCCATTTAAATAATTGTCAATGGCGCCCCCATTGTCATGTACAGCATGCAAAACACAAACTCAAGGGTGAAATAGTTTATGAGGCTGTGTTAGTCCAAGGCCCAAAAAACCGAAAACTCTTAAATAAGGTCACGCCATCCAGAAAATTGGCCTATCACATCACCCCGTATTCACGAAGAACATCTCAACGCACGCGGCTTTCGGAAACCTGCGTGGAGATTCCGCGAAGCCCAGCCAGTCTTCCCTGCACTGAATTCTCGAACAAATTTCTTATCTGTAGCCATAAACCGAGCCATGTTTTCCGTTCTCAGCGCCTTGGCCGAGCACCTGGCGTCCTGGAGGACCACCGTGTCTGGAGTAATGGGCCTGACTTCGTATGTTAGCCTTTTTCCGCCAAATTCCGGCCGATTTCCGGTCTTTTTGGGGCCGAAATCTCGCTTTTTTCCACTCTAAATCAATCTACTAACTGTATAGCCTTGCATGCTGGATAGTTTTGCTCATGCCGCAGCTCATTGAGCAGTGGCGAATGAAGTCCGCCGAAGGCATTGCCATAGGGTTTATCCTGATCTGGTTTTTGGGCGATGTGTTTAACTTAATCGGTGCACTTTGGGCCCATCTATTGCCCGAAGTAGTATTTCTTGCAATCTGGTTCTGCATCGCAGACTTCATGATGATCTTGTCGTATTTCTACTACACAAGAATGTACCCGAAACACCACCCTGCAAAACACGCTCGAGCAGATTCAGCCGCCGAAACGGCCCAGGCCCCGCTTTTACGCAGGAGATCTTCTGCTCTCACCGATATTGCGCTTGAGCCTCAAGTGCATAGTGTATTTACCAAATACGTGCTCCCAATGTTATTCGTTATTGGTGCCGGGAGCTTTGGGTACTTTTTCTCGGGCTCAGACTCGTCTCCTGAAGATTCTGGCAAGGACTCTGAGATTTTGATGGGGCCCCAGATTGTAGGGTACCTTTCTGCGCTATTATACTTGGGAGCGAGGATCCCACAGATCATCCAGAACCACAAGAGACGTTCCGTTGATGGGTTGAGCTTGTTGTTTTTCTTGTTTTCCACATTGGGCAACTTGACATACGCTGGCCAGATTCTCTTCTACAGAAGCGACCTGCAGTACCTTTTGTTGAACATGAGCTGGTTGCTAGGCTCCTTGGGCACGATTTTCGAGGACTGCATTATCTTCTTGCAGTTCTACATGTACAAGGGCCACCATGAGGCCGTCCAGATAGCATAGCCTTTTAGATTATTCAGATAAGTGATACGTCATAGTGCTCTTTTGGAATGTACAAAGCGTAGGGAGCAGTTTAGCCAGGGCTATTCTGATGAACCGTCTTGGAGTTTATAAGAACTCATACCTCGTGAGTAGAACATATTTTTTCAACATTCAAGCGAGGACATTCACGCCAGCATGCAACGATGCATTACGAAAAAAAAATACTCGATTCAAGTTTGATTCCATTCCGAGACAATCCTTGCGTATTTTTATGAGCCACCATGAGCACATTAGCCAGTGCCTGTACCCCATCGTTACCCAATGATTCAATATTTGAGAAAGGTCGAAACAACGCTTTCAAGTTGTCAATGTCACTCTAGGACCTTATCAATACTGGTATGCAATATCAGGTGAGATTAATTTTACTTTCAGACGCTTTGTGGAGATCGAAATATTTGAGGTTCAGACTTCACGCCAGCAGAACGCTGAACATAAAATTCTCTATTCTGGATCCAAAGTTTGCTTGGATTTGATAGCATGAATCGGCTTGAGTCTTGAACAGAACAAAATCCATTGGAGTCATTATTGCGAGGATAAGACAAAGCTGGGTAATTCTTGTTGTTTTGTACAGTGCTATAGGAGCGAGTCAAACGGACCAATTCCACCGTCCATAAAGCTCCCCATGCTCAAGTTTGAGCTGAGCAAGCTCATGTCCAAAAACTGCATAGCACCAGGCTCAAACAATGCCGGATTGCTGCTTACATCCGTCATGCAGAGCGAAGAAACTGTGCGCATAATGTCGTCATCGTGTTCGGCCGCAGGAATAGCACTGAGATCAGGCGCTTTTGTTTCGGTAGCTTCAGATGGGTCTTCAGCAGAAAGGTACCGCGCAGCATATTCACGCTCAGCCAATGTGTTGAGCACGATCCAAAAGTTATCCGTTTGAAGTGTTTTAAACAAATCGACATTTTGCAAGTCTGTGTCATCCCCGCTGATTAGACTGGTGTATGCATTCGCCTCAAATTCTGCAGGATCCAAGACTTCTAGGTTACATTCTTCTCGTACACAGCCCATCAATTCTACCACTTGGTCATCTGTGAAAGGCATTGCCGCCTGAAGCAACTTGTGTGGCGCGATCATGTAGAATTTGTCCTCATCAATAAGTTTGCACCCGGAAGAGTTGATTTTCAGGCACTTCCACGCGTAAAAATAGCGCTCACTCAATAATTTGCAGAATTTCTGAGTTCTCAATGCCGACTCTTTGACGATTGTGAGCAAGTCTCGCATGATCTCAGGATTTCGTGCAAGCCCCGCTATACCGGGCGTTTTTTGCGCAATCACCGAGCATCTGAGGGATATAGAAATCGCCAGAGCAACAATGAATGATGTTTGTTTGATGTACACGATCAACGGCGACACCATCAATGAGAGAGACGCATCAAAATACTTCTCCCCACTGAACAATAGCCGCGGACAAAGGTATTCAAACTCGTTCATGTGGATCAAAAGGGTCTTTTTGAGGAAAATGAAGCTTAGCCGCGCGTTTCTCTTGTATCGGTAGTAGAGATGCAAGAAGTAGTTAATATAGGAAACAAACACCCGCAAACACAAAAATATCTTGAACTTGGCCGTTTTGAACACGCTCGGGTTTTGATGCATAACGCGTTTTTCGAAATAGTCATCAATCACTCCCAATTTCTCCAGCACTGTACATTCAAAGTCGCTAAGATGCTGCACTAATGTGGCACCGCTGAACAGGACTGCACTAGTCGCCATTTCAAGTAAAGCATAGCCCGCACTCACGACCAGGTATGTGTCATGAATATTTCGAATCGTTTTAGCTTCCAACTCTTTATCGGCAATGTTGCACGCAGTCTTGCTGAATGCAGGCAAAGTTGTCCCGAATGATGTTGTGGCAATTGCTGGCGGCGTGAGAAACAAGTACGACAGCGTGTAGTCCATGAGGACGAGAGTGTACCACAATTTACGGCGCAAGTTACGCTGTCTTTCGTCGCCTGGGTAATTTGCGATCTGGCCTGGGTCTCGTTCCAACATAAGCAGGATCGCTAATGAGATCAAAGCGCCCATGCCCAGAATACCATCTGCATCACAAGATGCAGTTTCGTTATCTAGAGAGACTGACTTATGAATGTTCCTCAACATGTGCGCTTGAAGAAGACACACCAGCGCTTTGACACGCAAATTGCCCTTTAGTAACATCGACAGCGCCAAATCGGCCGTGCTGAGTGGTATAGGGACTTCTTTCAAGGGGTACCCACCGACAGATACGGATTCAAGAAGCTTCTCATTTTGCGACCGGATGTTTGTCAAATACGAGCCATACGCGAGTTGTAACATGAAGAGTACGATGGATACGATGATAACGTCATCACGCGAGGCCAAATTTGCATGCGAGAAAGTCTTTTCAGGCCCGGAAAAAGCAAAGAGCCGCTCAGTCTGTGCAAAGAGCCATTCCTCATCGATGATTGGGTACATGGGGTAGATTTTGGCGAAAAAGCGGTGCATATAGGCGAGAAATACCGGTTCTGCGGGTAAAACCTTGCGGAGACCTTGCTGGAACCCATCATCTTCGCAACAGCCCTCAATATACGAAAACCCGAGCGGCTGGCCATACTGAGATAGCTTTTGACGGGCCATTCCGCGGCTGAGCCGGTTGCTGGAAAAAAACTGCGTACCAAAGTGCACGCTGGCGGCCTTGACGGCATCGCCGCGGCGGCTGGGGTCCAAATTCTGAACAGTCATCAATTTGAGTTTTTCCCCGAGCGCGTTATGCTCCCAATAAAGCTTTATCGCTGGGTCTTGTTGCGATAACTCGACGGGATATACTGTGCGCATGGATGCCTTGAAATTGTGGAAAACTTGTACGTATTTCGGCTCGATAAACCCTGGAGAGGACGCAGCTTTGTCGTCTTTGAGATCAAGCAGCGCCAAATTCATGTGCATGTTCATTTTGTCGGTTGACGGCACCACCGGGTACTCGCCGAGCATATACCCCTTATAACCAAGACTTTTCTGACACCTTGCCGGAATTTCGCCCTTTTGACGGCAAAAATCGAGAGCCAAGGCCACCGCAAGCCTGAAATCCTCGCTGGGCCCGTTCTCGCCCGTCTCTGAAGGGGACCCAGTGGCCTCATAGAGGCATTCGTCAGCTGCATTTGCTCTTATGCACTGATTGCATGGAAACAGCTTATCACAGCGGGCTTTTTTCTGTCGGCAGCGAAGACACACCACAGTCAGGCGTTTCCGGCGCCGTTTCACATTGATTTCATCCGTCATGGTCATGCAATGTCAGTAATACAAGATCAAGGTTTGCATCTTTTCGCAAGCCTCGTAAATTGTGGAGAAAGACCCGTACCCCACATAGAAATATTTACCATTTCCTGATTTGAAGAATTCACAGATACTAGTGGTTTTGGGGCCAAATAGACAAAACTCCGTAAAGCGGGAGCTTATTTACAGCCAAGAAAACGAATCTAGTCACGAGTATACATGTTGTAATATGGACGAGTGTGTTGCCGGGTAGCTGATGGCGGCAATGGAGGTGGGGGAGGGTGCGAAAATACTGATCATGTCATGGAGATTTCTAGCGCTTCGGCTGCTGTCTAAATAATCGAGTATGTATTTTACCGTCATAGTCAGCTGCTGTTGGTCTGTAGCGACCACGTCAGTCGCGGAATTGCGACAAATCGCAGAAATCTCTTTCTTTCGATCATGGGATCAATATTTTCAGGAACTTGTGGTGTGCAAGTTGCTCATGTCGATCAAGTTAGACCTTGTATTCTGCATATACTCGTGAAATAGACGTAACTGATGATTTAAATGGGTTTGCCTTACAATGTATTGCTGTTTTGTAGCTCAGATCTCGCGCGAATCATAATCGAATATATATCCGAAAGAAG
The DNA here is from genome assembly GCA_009746055.1 of Metschnikowia pulcherrima. Taxonomy (NCBI): domain Eukaryota; kingdom Fungi; phylum Ascomycota; class Pichiomycetes; order Serinales; family Metschnikowiaceae; genus Metschnikowia; species Metschnikowia pulcherrima. The sequence continues at coordinate 1,034,649 of VFXK01000010.1, forward strand.
TAAGGGCAAGATGTATCAAATGACTTCCCGAGTGGCTCGCAGATGTACTTAAAGATGACGACTCGCCTCCAACACTGAGGCCTGCTTATTACATTTTCATCTGTTCGGTAGAAAACGAAGTTGAATCGAGTACTTCCTTATGAGGGCAAAAACACGATTTCAACCAGCTTTTGGAAAATGCAACATGGTCTCTTTTCTGATCAGGATAAGTATAAGCAGTGATCTTTGCAGCATCATCCACTGAGCTTATAACAAACGAACTTTGCTGCAATGTGCATAGATCACGTGATCAGTACATGCTAGGATGCAAACCTTCGTTGCCACAAACAACCAACCATTGAATCAATCGATCAATATCCGACCTAAGTCAGTCAGCATGGCGGCATCATGTGGAAACCAACGCCAGGCAACTTACTCTCCACTCCTATATCAATATCACGTGCCCTCTTCACTCCCAACGAGACATTGATAATATAGTTCTTCACAGAGGGTTTCAGCATCAGGATGCCTAATTGCGGCCATAGTTTCGTAGTCTTACTTCAGGCACCCCGTTATTTCGTAGAAGCAAAACATCGTGGCGGACCATTATCTCCGCAAGCCTTTCCTCGACCGATCCAGGATGTACAGAAATCCATTTTTCCTTTCCGTCACTGATGTTAGCAATAAGGGTTTTGAGGAATGTTACGGACAGAGAAATGCTTTTCTTGAACGTTTCCTCATCCATCAAATGCGCGTTTCCCCAGTCCATCATCGCGTGCATTTTGAGAACCACTCGCTGGAGATTGTGGTGCATTTTCTCCTCACGAGATTTCGCCATCTCGGATAGTGTTTGGACCTGCGAGAGCTTCACATCAATTTCTGCCTCGTAGGAAGTGCAGCCATCAATTTTCTCTTGCATTTCGGCCATTCGAAGCGGGTGTTGCGCAACCCTTTCTTTGATCAATACGTTAGCGAGCGTATAATCGGCCAAGATCGCCTTGAGTTCTGCGATTTCCTCGGTTCTCTGCTCATTTTGATGCTGTAGGTAATCAGAGGCCAGAGTCTGCTGTGATACGGCGTCCAGGGTCAACGTAAGCGCCGTGGCGATTCCAATCAGGTCGTTTTTCATTGGTTGATATGGCATTTGCTTATACACCTCGTGATGTGCGAGTAAATGGGCCATTTTCGACGTTTCAAGGCCCCAATTTTCACCCAGAGCTTCAGTTTCACCTGCCAAACTACCAGTCGTTTCACTATACGAATCAGGGCACAGCCCGTGCTTTTCCTGGAGCTGTTCAATTGCATTATTAGCCTGCTCTATGAATTTCTTCGTTCGGGCGATATCGGCGGCTAGTTTGCGCCGGTAAACTTCCTGCGAGGCGTTACGTGGTGCTTCCAGCACTGCACCAGGCAGCCGATTGAGAAGGAGTCGGACTTTATGCTCCTTTGTGTCCATTGTGGGGTACTGTAGGTCGTGTTTTGCATCTTTTGAAATCGCCCCCGAAAACACCCGTACACCAACACAACCGATTTTGCATCAATGATCTGATAGTCGATTCGAAACAATTTCTCTGACGAGCATACTTTCCATAAAACGCCGTTAAATACCACAGAATGTCTCAAATTTCGCAGGCGGCGTTGCAGAATCTCGATGATGCCTCAAGAAAGGAAATCTTGCAGTTCATTGAGCTGGAAAACTCGAAGTCTAAGGTCCAAATGTCGATCCATAACTTCACCGACATGTGTTTCAAGAAGTGCAATGAAAACGTGCCGATTTCGTCAAGCACATTGACGAAGCCTGAGGAGCAGTGCTTGTCCAACTGTTTGAACAGGTTTTTGGACACGAACATCAAGGTTGTGCAGGCCTTGCAGGGCCAGAGGTGATCACACAATATTACTCTTGTACATACTAATAGACACCTGTTGTTGAGAAAAGTGAGGGTTTCGGAACCAAAAAAGAAAAAAAAAAATAAAAGAAGAAAAAGAGAGAAAGCTCTTTATCTCTATTTCACTCGCTTGTTTGCATGAGTTCTCGAAGCTCGGGCGCCTTGTCCCATAGAGCATATAGATCCTCTTGGACCGATTGCACGCCAGCTTTTCCCGCCAATTTCTGTAAACTCAGCACATTTGACTGTAGGACTTGTTTGGTTTCTGCAGACCCAACACCATACTTGACAATGCGTTTTCCCAAAATCGCCCAGGCTGCCAAAAAGTCTAGCCGGTATTGTAATATTAGTTCACTGGGCTGCCGATCTTCATGCTCAGACGACAAAGTGAAAATGGCGTTCTGCACTTTCAAAGCGGCGGTAACAACTTGGTCGCCGTTTTCGCTTTCGATCAAGTAAGGATTGGTGATCGTTTGACTGAGCACAAAGTTCAACCGCGAAAAACAAGCGAGAACGGAAAGACGCAAATTTTGCTCGATCAAAGTTGTGGTTTGAATGAAGAAAAACGCTAGCAAAGAGTTTGTTTCGGCATCGCTATTCCGGCCCAGTACATGTGAGATCAGCGCCAAGAGATTGCCGTCCAAAACCTCGAGGTATGTGACATAGCTTGAATTCTCGCTGATGCCCAATAACGCAAGAAGGGCCGGGTAGGCTGCCTCTTTGAGCAAGAAAAAAGAAATGTTGGCGGGCGTAAGCTGTGGCAAGTACGTGAGGCATGTCTTCACGGACTCCAAAAAGACGGGGATTAGCCCAGCACGCGCCAAAAACGTGCCGTAGCCGTATTTTAACATTTGCATGACCAAAAAACAGCCTTGTGCACGAAAAAGCGGGTCTGGGTCGTCCAATACATTAAGCGCAAAAGTGCTGCATTTCCCGGCGTATTCCTTAGACTCGTCACACATCATGAGAAACACCGCAGACGAAAGCGCAGCCACGCTGGAAGACTGTTTCCAGCCAGTACGCTCGTTCTCTTCAGTGAGGCTCGAGATTTGCAAGCCCAACGCCGGCCGGGACACCCGAGATTTGGCGAAATGTTTTTTTCCGTTACGACGGCTGGAAACGGTAGTGAATGTTTGGCCCGAGACGGAAAGGAACCGCAGCAGAATGGAATCTGCGAAACGAGCCAAATGGGCACTGCATTTCTGCGTATTTGCCGCCCGGCTGATCTCTGCAAGCTGCTGGTTGCTCCAAGGCACGTGAGCATTTGTGTAGTATGATACTGCTAGAATTAGCAGGAGCATCAAGTCATCTGGGCATAAGTCGATGCACGTGACAGCGATTTCTAGCTGGAGTTCTAGAACCCGATTCAGGGCTGCATTTTCGAGCCAATTCCAGTCAAATTTCGAAATTTCTAGGTTCTGCGTGAGCGTAGATATGATAAAACGTAAATTGTCGTCATCAATATCTCCTTGACCTTGCAATTGCTTCTTCAAAATGCCTAGCAGTGCCTCCAGATTCTCACGTAAAAGTGCCTCCACAGAAGTCGCCGCGGACTCCGCAATGAGTCCCATTTTGGTGATTATTCGAGGTGGTTTTGTGTCGAAAAGTGGCCGAAAAAACGAAACAAAATGCCAAAATTAGCCTTCTTGACGTGTAAAAACTGATTTTGAGTGGCCCTTTTAACCAGCCATCGTATCTATCATTTCGATCTGAAGACGCGCGCGTGCGACATGCGAAGACTATTATTGTGGAGACGATTCTCGTTTAAGATCTCCAGATAAGTGGTATCAAATATCGTTGATAGGTCTGATTTCTTGTTGAATTTGTTGTGTGGCTGCACAAGTACGTGAAAATGATAAAATCACCAAATTTGAGGCCAATAAGGTCATTTTTGAGACGTTTTTCTACGAAACAGCTTCCTTTAAAAGTCTCGCCGGAAATTTCTCAAGCGATTCATGAGAACAAGCCCGTGGTGTCTCTTGAATCTACAATCATCACGCACGGGTTTCCGTACCCTGAAAACCTCGAAATGGCCCGTGCTGTTGAGCTGAAAATCAGAGAGAACGGATGTGTGCCGGCAACTTGCGCCTTCATCAAAGGCGTGCCATATGTAGGTCTAGAAGATCGCCAAATCGAGCAATTGGCAGCGACAAAGGGGGTCAATAAAGTCTCACGTCGCGACGTTGGCGCTACGATGGCGCAGCGGCTCGACGGCGGCACCACCATTGCAGGAACAATGATTTTGTCGCATTTGGCAGGCATTGACGTGTTTGCTACTGGGGGTTTAGGGGGAGTTCATAGAGACGGACACATCACAATGGACGTTAGTGCTGATTTGACGGAATTGTCGCGTACTCCCGTGACGGTGGTATGTGCGGGACCGAAACTGATCTTGGATATTCCCCGCACGATGGAGTTCTTGGAGACGCAAGGTGTTTTTGTGGGCACGTATAATGACAACGGGCGGGAAAAAGTGGATATTCCAGGTTTTTTCTGCAGGTCCCTGGGCGTGAAGTCTCCTTACACGTTTTCCTCGTGGCAAGAGATCGCGCTGATTGTGTACAATCAAAACCAGGTGATGGGACTTTTACTGGGCAATTTGGTATGCGTGCCGCCACCATCGGAGTCTTGTCTTGATAGCGACATGATCGAAAGCATCATCTCGGCGGCTAATGCTGAGGCTGCAAAGAAAGGGATTATGGGAAAGGAGCTCACTCCTTTTTTGCTTCTGAATATCGCAGCTGCCACAAAGGGCAAGTCTGTGGACTGCAATAGAAACTTCGTGATAAACAATGCCCAGGCAGCATGCGAGATTGCCAAGCAACTCTGTGAAATGAAAAGTTTCGGAGAAACCAACGCTCCTGCAGCGGCAAACGTACGTTAAATGTCCATCCCCAATTTTTATCTAGACTACGATTATATACTAACAATTAGCTGCTGTTCCAACCGAGCACGGGCTTGAAACAGCTCAAATCTAAGCAGGATAGAGGTGGAGATAAAGTGGTCACGAGCAAAAAGCCAAAAGATGAAACCACAATTGTCCCCTCGCAGGCTGTTCTTAAAGACAAAGTGGATACTATCATACTTGGCCTGGTGGCTCTAGACACGATTTGCACCTTGCAGCAAAAACCACTTTTAGGAGACTCTAACCCGGGAAGCATCGCCGCTTCGTTAGGCGGGGTCGGGTATAACGTGAGTCTCGCACACAAATACGGTCTTCAAAACCAAAACTTAAAAAGCACCTACCGTTTCGTTTCTGCAGTGGGAGACGACTTGGCAGGATCGACAATAATCAAGGGGCTCAAAGACCAAGATCTAGATATCTCTGGAATAAAAACTTGCCAGGGATCGCTCACCGCCCAGTACAACGCTGTGTTGGATTCTCAGGGGAGTTTGGTGGTGGCATGTGCCGATATGCATATTTTTGAGAGTGTTAGCCTCTTAAATCATTTCTCGCGCGAGATTGAAAGGGCTCAGCCAAGACAGATTGTGGTTGACTGCAACCTCCTGCCAAAAGCGTTAGAGTGCGTTTTTGCAGCCGCGGCATCTTTGCCCTTGAGGCCGGCTGTTATTGTTGAGCCGACTTCTGCGCCTAAACTGGCCCGCTTGAGTCAGGTCAACTCCTCGAAATTGCAGGTTTTTCCGCATAATATCGTGCTGCTTATCACGCCCACGGCAGCAGAGCTCGAACAGATACATTCTTCCTTTGCGCAGCGAGAGTTTTTCGATGACTACGATACCTGGTTTCCCGCCTTAGACAGTCTTGGGATTGATTCTGTATTCCGTGAGAAATTGACTGCTTTTGGGCTCAAATTCCCAGCGATTAAGGAACTTTTGCAAAAGGGTACATTCCAACAAGCGTTTCAGTTGCTTCCGTACATACCCAACATCTTGGTGAAAGTCGGGGAACACGGCTGCTTGTTGATCAAACTCAGTACCAATGTTGGGGATTACAGATCCATACCCACAACATCCAGGTACGTGCCAACCGCAACGTTGGTTTCAAGCGGAAAAGTCCACGAAGACGACAAAAAGTTTGGCATTGTTGTGGAGTATTACGATATTCCCGAGGAAAATAAGCATCTTAATATCGTGAATGTGACTGGTGCGGGCGACTCATTCTTGGGTTATTTAAGCGCCGCATTGGTCAATAATAAGTGGATGGGATCTGAAATAGAGTCTTTGGAACAAGAATGGGGAAAATGGGAGACGATTTATAAATCACAGCTTGCCAGTGGAAAAAGTCTCGAGAGTCCGTTGGCGATCAGTGGGGAGATTTTAAGAATTGAATAACTTGAGCTGTCCAATCTGCCCTTTCTGATAAATTGAATTTTGACTTAGTGCATTCAGAGAAGTTATCTGTCTATGGGCCCCTTGTGAACGGCAGAATCGATTGTCCTCGAGAAAAAGAGCTGCGTATGCATGGAAGGGAGCCACCAGACGTTTTGTTGAATTTCCGGAAACTTGATTTTGTGTCGTTGAGGCTCAAACAAAACAATCATTGGAAATAAAAATGGTCAATTTGCCGACGACTGACTGGACATGTATATCAGCTAATGGAGAAGAGACCAAAGGCTAGGTGCACATTGACTTCAAAGAATCAAAGGTGCAAATTCACAGATTCACGAATATAAAGAAACGAATCAATAATATATCAAGAGAGAGATTCAGCCATCGTATCATGAAAAACCACTTTTTTCCTTCCGGAAAGACAATCATCATCATACGGAACATCAAATGACTCTATTTATGCGACTAGTGACAGGTAGAGCATGCGGCCTATGGTTGGCCGCATATACGTCCCGAGAGGCATGTGACCACATACAAGTGCCTGCTATGATAACCCCGCAATGAGTTGGACTTGCATGAGGTTGGGTTTGTGTTTGGATTAGATATAGAAGTATATAAAGGGGTCCTCGCCTCCTCCCACGGGTGGTGCTTGGACCCCATTGAGTATGTACCGTTAGAAAGTAACCCATCTCCCTCTCCGAGCTGACATGGAGGTCGTTCCCGGGATATATGGGTTCGCCAACGGGCTCACAAATTTTTTTGAGCCACTTCAAAGCCTCTGCGTTTTGGTCCATATGGTTGTTCGATATATACCAGTCACTCGTGTTGAGAGCGGCCATGACAATCTTAAAGGCGGGCTTGCGAGTTGTCAACGCAATGCCGCCGTCGTCAATAGCCGCCCTAAACACTACAATGGTGCCTACCGGCGATGATTTTCAGCTGGCGCGTGTGTAAAATGTGGGCGGTTGGCCTCAAACGACACTCCTTTCCCAAAGGAGACCGCTTTCAGTTACAGATTTCATAAACACAATTTTTGTGGAGTTCTTACTAGTCGAGAAACATATCCTACCGGACTCAAAAATTATTCGTGTGTTCGTGTTTGTCTGGTCGTCGAGGCCCTACCCTCTGTTGGTCAAATGGTTCCACACTCGTTCTGTTGCTGTATTCACTGCCTTCTTGGTTAAAAGAATTTCCTCAAGCTACTTCAGACTCGGTCTCCGGGCGGCACTTACCCTTCGCAACCTCATACGACCTGTCCCACTCCTTGCCGCCTTGGGCATGATCGTGGTCAAGTTGTTGTTTTGGCTATTATTGATGTTGGGGGATTTCGCAGGTTTTGCTATCGAAGTGCTCATATGGTTGCCGGCAATTATCTTCCGAATCATAACAAAGATTTCTCAAAAGGTCCTAGGGGCGGTTTCACGCTTTGTGCATATTGAATACTCTGATCCCCAGAGCTTAGATCGGTATGATCACCGTGACATGGAAAATCATTGGCGTGATCTCGGTGATCCCGCCCAGAGCACCACCCTGTTAGCGCAGTCCAACGCATTTTTACCTACACCTGCCCCCTCGGCCAGGGGGGGAGGACCCTGTCGGTCAGACGCTCTTCCCCGTACTTACTCCACCACATCGATTTCTCATCGCACATCAGACTAGTAAACTCTTTGGTTCCGCAAACTCAGCGTCGGCGTACGAAGTGTTGTAATGTTGACTGGGTAAGTCTCAATATAACGTTTCTTGCACGTCACGCACAGGAGGCTCATGCACCTCTCGTCTTTCCGGAGCGTTGGTAGACGTGTCCAAGTGAAATATCCAAGTCTCACCACAGGATGCGCAAGGTGTCTTGGCGGTGATACAAACCCGTCTGGTTGGATACTGTTCCTTTAGAAGCCACCAAGACTTTTGTGTCTGGCCGCCTTTTCTTGCATTTTCAGTCAGTCATAAGCGCTCAGTCTCTTATACTTCAACAAGAGACTCTGACAAGAGAAGGAGAATAGTATGAAAATCGATATACTTCTATCCAGAGGTTCAGAAAGATCTACTCCCGTCGGGTAGTGTCCGTTAATATCTAAAACAAGGACACTGAAACGCGAATTGTGTTTTTGATAGATTAGCGAAAGGTTTGTTCTTGACACGTGATTGTCACTATCCAAACCAACTATTGGCCAAAACACGGGTCAACAGAATTTGGGCGCGAAGGGTCAGTTCGATCCACTAAATAGGTAATCAAAACAGACGCGTCTAGACGCACACGTGCGGCACGTCAATGGCGCTGATTGACCGGTCCATGACAGGGAAAGAACGAATAATATAGCTTTGTTGCACCATGCGAGTTGCTCACGATAGTCTGTCCTAGCTTGCACGATGGTTCAAAGATGAAGCACTCTGTTTTATAGTTATATGGCACTGGTATCACCACTCCTTTCACCAAAAGGTTGAATCTGCCTGTATTTTAATTTCTTCCCCAAACGCCAGATTTGCCTGTTACTATGGCAATATATTGTATTGCCCTGATAATATGCCTTATAAAGTAATTCAGTGAATTGGGAATGTCTATCGAAGACGCCCGGACATCAAAATACACTAGTCATGAAGCAAGGAGCCACACATCAACGTGGTGAGAAGACATTTTTTTTTTTTTTATGTTACTGAGAATTGTGGATTATTGAGTCGTGGCTATAGTTCATGCCATCACCAAAGATTCCAAGCGGCCTAAGCACGCGAGCTAAACGGCTATTCAAGCAATAAGAGTGGGAATTGCCAAACCAATTTACCAGCATGAGAAACCGTTGCCGTATACGGTTAAGGCATGAATATGATTTTCCGTCAAGCGGAAATGAGACCCACAGCTGGCAAGGTCAAATTTCTGAGGACAATTTTCTTTATTGAAACATGATGAGATTGTGTAATTGAGCATGCGGCTAGCCACGCCGATCAGCACAGCTCACCACGTACTCATGACTAAATGATGTTCATTTTTTTTTTTTTTTTTTTTTTCGCATTCACGTTCTCCTCCCAATCGTACTAGCAACCGAGCACTTACATGAACTTTAGAATTAAATACACCGTCTTTTCTCGTCTGAAGAATTAGTGATAAGTCTGATTTCTGTGGGCCCTGTTATTTTTGGCTTGACAAGCTCCACCAGAATCTTTTGCCCATCTTCACCGATCTGATGGACTCCAAGAAGGATATTGTGAGAGACAGGGGCGTTTTTAACTTTAAGATGCAAGCACATAGACGAGTCCGCAACACTTCTCAAAGACTGAACTTCCTCAAGAGGCAATTGAAGCCCGAGTTTAATCATGGATCCACCTTTAACCACCTTGTCTTCGCCCGTGGGGACAAGGTCGTCGTCAACAATGATACCATGTGCCAGAATCTTGTCATGCACATGAATAAAGTCGTGTTCATCGAGTGTAATCATTGCATGCTCCTCCGAAATGAGGTCTCCTTCGAGATATATATAGTTTTTCTCGCCAGCCCTTTCCACACAGGAGCCGAGAGTTATTGGTTCCGATTTTTTGAGCAACATCCTTAAAGGCTTATAAGTTAGACGGGAACCAGGAAGCACACCCCTGGGCATTTTCTTGCCGTCACTCTCCAGCTCGCATTCACGTTCAGACGTAGCTATTTCAGGCTCAGTTTCGGGGTTATTGAGAGATTCATTTTCCATTTCTGCTAATTGTATTTCAGTTTAACGTGTGCAAGTCAACAAGTGGACCCTACTGATTGAGGTTGAACCTGACGCGTACCCTGAGCCGCACGCGAACATAGAAACTTTCCTGCAAATGTCGCGCATGAGTATGGTGTACGGGTGTTTTACCCTCGGTTCGCGTCTCATCCTTTTCGAGATTTCGAAAATTGCGAAGATTCGGTCTGTTAAGTGTTTGATCGAATTGGTAATTTGATAGAATCGCCCACATAGCATTCGCCACGATCGCGATTGGTCGCCGTTAAGGTTCCCGGAACGAAAATGGTATGCAGGAGCTGGCGATTTCTGGGGCTCTAGCGCGTTTGCAGGATATGTTTCGCCAGAAATGTAAATAAGCGTACGCGGTATAACGATGTTGAATCGTGGGGCCTTTTCACGATATACGCAAGAAATCGTAATAGAATTTGGCTCATCCTGTATGTGATGTGAAAACTTCCAAAAATCAGTGTGGACGCAAGTATCATACCGAAATTAAGTCCCATTTGACTGAGTGTGTTGGATTTTTGGTGCAAAATCAGTACCGCTCCTATTTTTTGGGGGCTCCAGCAAGCACGATTTTTTTGATTTTGATGGCTTTGCTGGGATTCCTGCAAGCCCGATCCCGTTCATTATCAATGGCAGCACTTTCCCCATCAGGATTCTTGACAAAAGGCGCCCTTTCATTTCTTTGAGACATCTTTTTGATACATGAGATAGTTTTTCGGGGACACTATCTAATCTCATTGGTCCCTCTGATTGATCAGCCATTCTTGTCCTCTTATGGTGGCGCGTCGCGTAAGTTTTGTTTGTTGCTGTTTAGAAGCGATGTTACAAACCCCACACGCACTTTTTCGTCACACAAATGCGTACTTTGATCTTATTATATGAAAAGGCCCAAGGCTGAGTCATGGACGTGCTTTCCTGGCCAAAAACACGTACAACCGTCAAAAGATAGCAAAATTCCATTCATACCGGTACACCCGAGAAACCACCGGTATTGGAGAGAACGGGAATTTCGCGCCTTAACCATGGGATACAGATATTTTAACTTTCATATATCGTTATGACGCGTACCAACTGTAGACCCTCCTCTCCCATTGAGTATATACCGTTATTAAGTAACCCATCTCCCTCCCCGAGCTGACAACTAGACAATTTCTGGAGTCTCTTCACATCATAGTATCTTAAAAGTGGCTCAAATTCTCCGAGTGGGTAATAATCTTTTCTTCTTTAAACTGCAACAGGAAAACTCTCAACACGCGGCTTTCAAGAATTCGAATTTGGTCTCTCATGCAAAAGCACAACCATCTTTATCCTTGTCTTACCATGGCAGTGTTGAGAATACAGTAAGTCAGCCAGATGATCGCACTCACTATCTGACAAATCAACCAAACCAGTCACATGCGTTATTTCAGACCGGATTCGGACTCTGATCAGATTTTTGAAAGAAAAAATACCAATCAACAAATCAATATCAGTTCATTGACATGCAATCAGATGATAAAAATCGACATTACTGGACCCTAATCCGTGCGCACGCACTGGCATATTAGCCCGGATTCAGCACCAATGCGAATCTCCATACAAGACGGCCCAGACCAGCAATTATCCGTACCATTTTGGTCTATTCACACACACATTTTCGTTCATGATGTGGTACCTTTTCAGAACACGTGTGCCGAGATTGAGTCTGCTGGCCGTTTTCAAAAACCCCCGTTTTCTCAAAACGTCCCTTGCCACAGTCTCACTGTTCTCTCTTCTCCTTACTGGTTCCATCATAGCAAATGATCAGAGTAACAATTCTTTGGATGGCGTTTCCGTGGACTCGTCAATCGACGCTTTTCCTACGAAAATCCTGCCATTTGAAAATAAAATCTTTCTGTCGGATTATAAGTTGATCGCTTCGGGCGTGCGCCTGGTGACTTTTGTGGGGTTCAAAGTCTACGGCGTGGGGCTTTATATTCCCGAAAAACACGAGAAAACTGTTGTTTCCGTCATTTCCGAACATTTAAAGCAGAATCCAAGTGAGTCAGCACAAACTCTCTTGGAAAACAAGACACTTCTGCAGAAAATCATCGCCGATCTCGCGTCAAAAGTACCCTACGCAGTGAAAATCACGCCCGTGAGAAATACTGACTATGGTCACTTGCGTGATGGGCTCACAAAGTCGATTTTGGCAAATCCAATGGCGAAAACAATCAGGGATGAAGTCACGACCGGCGTGGAGCAGTTGCGAGAAGTGTTTGCGGGATTCCGCGGCTCAGTGCCAAAAAACGATACTTTGTGGGTCGTTTCCAACACTCGTGAGACGCAAATCTATCACCAGGGGAAAGACTTGAAGCCAATGGGAACGGTGAGTGAGCCGGCAATTGCAACCGTGTTGTTGGTGCTGTATTTGAGCAGCGTGAAGCCCTTGAGCGAACCTTTGAGGAAAGATTTCGTGCACTATGTGACGAAGTGGTTTTAGAGGAAGAAAGGAAGAAAAGAAGGAAATTGTGACCGTTTTTGTTTGTAAATAGCTATGTAAAAACTGGATGTTTGTTGTTCCGGAGATCTGGAAGGCTGGAGATCCTGCAGGTTTATGCTTGGTGGTTTCTCTAGCATGTTCATTAATCTCGTGAGGAAGAATTGTCGGATCTAGAATTCTAATTGATGACAAATAAGGTCAAGATATTGAAACGAGACTCATTTATGAAGGTCTAAGTTGGAGATATTGCTATTAGTTTTACTTACCTTTTGCCCGAAAATGCTTGAGGTCTTTTTCACGCTGATAATGCGATCCACTGCTGGGAAACTTGAGAGCTATATTCATGCCAAAGGATGTGGTACCTTTGAACCTATCTCTTTATTCGCCTCTTCATAGATCTGAATGATGGTATTGACGATCGAAATTATGGCGTTGAATAGTATTTGCAACAATACAACTAGCAAGTGCATCCTTGACTATACCTGTCTGGTTGCCTGATCCATTTGAGTAGAAAAGCCAGGGTCGATTAGGCGAAAGCAGCCACAGCTGTGTCATACGCTAACTTCTCGATCTAAGATTTGGACAGCCATCTTACGTGACTAGTCGATTCTGCTAGCGTCAAAATAAGGCGAAATGCATCATTTGGAAAGGATTTTTGCACTTTACTTGCCTTAGAGGAACGCATAACATCAACAACAAAATTTCTCTAGTTTGGCCGGCTCGTTGTTGGTTTCTGGATCTTGCTGTTACAACATGAACCTGAAAACGCCATTTCCATTTTTTCTTTCCTTGTTTTGATAGTAGCTGATTGTTCTCGACGCGACGCGTGCAAGACCAATGTTGCTTCAGACAGACACACTAGCTAGCCAAGAACATACTTCTTACGAAAACTTTCCACAAGAGGACTCAACTTTTAATTTCCTTTCAATCGATCTGAAAATTGTTCCAAATCGTGCCTGTCATGTTCCTGGCCATGTGATCCTGAAGTCGTATATGGCAACACTTTGCGAGGGTTTAGAGGCGATGGCAGCATGATTTCGAAACTCTCCCAATCTTTGCTTGGACGTTTTCTTTATTTTTTGTACTTCAATCGAAAAATTAGCCAATACAGTTTCACTAAAACTTGTCCGTTCTTGACTTCTTTATGTTAATTAAGATGGGTGCCAGACACAATATTCCCTCACCGCAAGAATAAGTTATGTAGAACCTGAAATAGGTAGTCGAGTTCGTCATTGATGATTAATCCAAAGCAGTTGTGAATAATGCTTTTTTTTTTCAACATAGCCACAATTGCACAGTTTTAGTGGCATAGACCAGCGAAATATGTGGAATTTGAGCTTTCAACAAGTCTTAATGGCCATATTCAAGGATGAGACTTCAATTTGGTGCTTTACCTTTTGTATCACAGTCAACTAGGTGACGTAAAGGCCTCCACTAAGCCCCTGAGCTACATCCAAGATTATTCTAAACACTTGTATTATGAGATAATGTACAAATCCGACTCCGCTTACATGATGATGGCCTCCAGCTCGACGTTGGCCGAGATAGTCTTGTGGGGCAACACCTTGGCGCCGTTGACGTAGATCTCGTTCTTGATCTCGACATCGTCACCCAACACGGTGCAGCCCTCGGTTCTGGCCCACTTGCCGATACGCGAGTTCCAGCCGACAATCGTCGATTTGACCCAAGCGTGGTCCTTGACCTGAGAGTTCGCCAACAACACGGAACGCTGGATTCTGGCACCCTCGCCGACAATCACGCCAGGGCCGATCACCACGTTGGGTCCAATCAAGGCACCTGGGTGGATCTGCGCGCTAGGGTCCACCAAAACGTTACCCTGGTGCACGAATTTCTCCTGGCACATCTGGTCGGGCTTGCGCTTGGTCAACGACGAGAGGTACAGGCACGTACCGGTCAAGAAGTCCTTAGGCTGACCCACGTCCATCCAGTAGCCCTCCAAGTCAAACGAATAGAGCTGTTTCTGCTCCACCAATTGTGGGAAGGTCTCCTTCTCGATCGAGGTTGGCTTCAACTCAATCAAGTCAAGCACACTTGGGTTCAAGATGTACATACCGGCGTTGATACGGTTGCCGACAAACTCAACTGGCTTCTCGACGAAACGGTCAATCAAGTTCACCGTGTCACGGTCGTGAACGATAACACCGTACTTCGAAGGCTCGTCCACCTTGGTGGCAACAATCGTACCGGCGGCACCGTGCGCGTTGTGGAATGCAGCCAACTCCTTGAAGGGGTAGTCGCAAATGACGTCCGAGTTCAACACGAAAAATGGCGAATCGTCCTTCTTCAACACCTTCTCAGCAAGCTTCAAGGGGCCTGCAGTGCCCAAAGGCTCCTCCTCTTTCGAGCACGTGATGTTGATTCCGTACTTGGCTTTGTACTCCTCCAACAACGCCTCCATCACCTCGGCCTTGTAAGATACGGCCAAAACAATGTCGGTCACGCCAGCCTCGGCCAACGCCTCGATCTGGTGCTGGATCATAGGGCGGTTACCAAACTCCACCATGGGCTTTGGCAACGTCAACGTCAAGGGTCTCAAACGGGTACCGTACCCGCCAACAAGAATTATGGCCTTCATGATATGTCTGTAAAAAATAAGGTTTGTCCTCAAAGAAAAAGAACTATAGGATAAGTTGGGCGCGAGAGTTGTCTTATATATTCCCGCCGAAAAAAAAACGTGGACGCGAACACTCTTGAGAAAAGTCGCGGTGGGACGTGCCCGCGCGCACACCGCATGCAGACGGCGCGACGTGCTGGATAATGCATAAATCTGTACACAGATAACTCAATACTGCATAGCGTATACTGGTGCTGCATCTGAGGCAGGTGTGCATGCACACGTTCCCAAAGTGTAGGTGCTGGCGCGGCGGTGAATTGGCCGAGCGCGTCGGGAATCGGGCTCGCGGCGCAAAAATGTCGTCTTCTCACACCTGTTTGTGTTGGTCTCTCAAAAAGTTCCCCTGATTCTCATGAAGCCTCATTCCCCTTTCGGGCATGATAGCGGCCAACAATAGTCCGACCGTCATTGTCGTATCGGTTTTCAGGAACTGCATTCTCGTTGCATGCGCTTATGACAGCTAAACGCAATTTGTTCAAATGAAGTGAATTTCTTTTCTAGAGAATTGCGCCAGGGCGGGCTTCTCTTGCACGGTTTTCTTTTTTTAGATCCGGCCCTTTCGAGCGAGGGTCTCAGCCCACATTCGCATTTGAGGACACGTTGGCCGAATTGGTCGTTGTCACGTGACCGGATCTCACAAATCCGGTCTTCAAACCACACAGTGCACACAAAGTGTGAATTGAGATCCCTCCTTCATTATGGCTATATTTGCATCGCACTTTATTCATATTCTTCAACTATATCAAGACTATTTCGCTTGATATTTCATTATGCTGAGTGTTGTTTTTCGAGCGCAAACAAGCCGGAAAATTAGTGTGGTTCCATTCTGCGATCGGACGCGGGCGCCAGCGCGGAATGTGTGCTGGGCCAAAAACCCTATTTATGCAAGTGCCAGAAAATTTATGGGTTGCAGTACAAATTGGGTTTTGCGGGCATATGAGGTTCCGCTGTCTTGTGACACAATGCGAGAATGCATGACTGGATTATTCTAGACCGTTGTCTTCCTTAGGGTAAGACGTTTCTCATTGTGATTTTGTCGTACTTCGGGATTTGAAACAGGCAGGGGTGCATAACCACATACGCGCTTTTCGGGAAAAGCGTGTCGCGTTTGGCAAAACAAACGCATTTCTGGGCGTGGCGTGCATGGTTGCCAACTAACTGAGATCAAAAGTAGGCCTTTTTTGTAGGTCTACTTAAATTGTTCCACGATATGCATACAAACACGAGCTTTATATTATTTGCTTTGTACAGTATCTGTAAACACGTGCCTTTCAAATGGACTCAAGTCTGGGGTACAACCAGGGTTGGCTTAAGACTACACTTGATTAGCGGCAGAAACATTTCTTGCTGTTTGTTCTTCTTGATGAAGCTATTTGCCCGGCTGAGATGTTCAGGTTTCAATCTGGCGCTTTGGAACAAAGAAGCTGCAGATTGATGCCGCTTGAGACGCATCAGGCGTGACAGACGAGTCATCTTGCGCTTCCGGGTCCCTCAGCATCCGTATTTTTCAATTTAAGCTGCATTCGAATTATTTTCTTAGCGTTCATACCGAGCGATTTTGCTGACATATAAAAAAAGAGGATGTCGTTTAAAATCTGTACCAAAAAAAGTTCACCCTTGAGACAATGCACCGACTTCATGTACAAACCAGCAGCACATCTTTGAGCCCTCGGTCACGCATGCCTAGAGTCCAAGGCGTTGGCTCATGCTGTTAATTGGTTTTTATCATGACATCCTCTTTCACATCATCAACCGTAAACAGACGCTCCTGACTATCAAGCAACTATCGAAAACATCCAGAGCCACCCCATCCTTACGAATTGTCACACTTTATGCTATACCTCGTACCAATCAAACGTTTGTATTATTTTGGTACAGTTGTTCTGATCAAAAACAGCGCATACCCCTGCGCCACCAGATACCGCGCCACGCAAAAGCGATAAGCGCCAATGCAATGCAGAAGCACGCAGCAGTAAGGCGGAAGTATTGGTCGAGGCAGCCCAACGCGCCTGCGTCTGCAGCACATACGTCCATTCTGTAGCCGTGCAAAAGCGAAAACGTGATACTGCCAAACGCCGGCGCCACCATAAAGGAACCCCATGTCGAGCCCATCAAGTCGACACCCCAAATCGAGGCGACCACCGTCGGGAACGCAGTAAATAGCCCGCCATAGCAGACACCATTAAGTACCGAGATGGCGGTAAAATTAAGCGAGAAAAGCGGGGCAATCTGGGCAACTATTCCAACACACATGAGCGCCAATAAAAACCACACCTTGCATAAGGGATACCTTCTTTTTTCGCTCGACACATAATCTATAACCACGCCGATGAAGAGTCTGATTCCTGTACTCAGTGCTGCAATAATAGATACCTGGTCAGAGAGGTGTGTGCGCGTGCCCGCAGTGGCCTCTATAATCAGGCCTAAATTGTTCTGGAAACTCTCCAAGGGACCTACCAGGAAGAACAATGTCACGAGAAGTATCCACGCCGACTTGTCCTTCAAAAATTTCACATACCGTTCGCGATGGTGCGCTGGTTCGACGGCAGAGCGTTGTGGCGTCAAGGACGGTTCTGGGTCGCGCTCTAGCTCGACCAAAAGCGGCTCGTTTTCGCCGAAAACAACATCCTGTTCCAAAGTAACAATCAGGTTCAGGACTAGATTGAGTGCGCCCACGAAAAGGTAGAGCACGGAAAAGAACATGAATACTTTGTATAGGTCCAAGATACCATCAGACAACTGGAAGTACCTTAGCTTCAAGATTTGGGCCCCCAATAGCGACAGCACGCCATAGCAGCTCACGGGCAACGAGATGGCCAAGCCCTTCTTGTCTGGGTATATTTTCGCGCATGTGAGCAAACTGGAGAAGTAGAGAGAGCTTGTGGCGAGTCCTATGAGGCAAAATGACGCCGCCAACGCCGCCACGCGGCCTGAAGAAACAACCCCCGGGGCCCCCAGAGCCCGCACGACCACCGCATTGGCGAAATATGCGGGACAGAATGCCCAGATCGAAATAAGCGACAAAAGCGCGGGGCCATAGCAGTCAGCCAAATACCCCAACACGGGGAGGCACAAGTACATGCCCACCGCGGAAAACGACACAATGAGGTTGATCTGAGTGTACGTGAGGCCCGCTGAGTGATGTAAGGCCAGCGAAAATAGCGAAAATAGCATGATCAGGCCCAGCGAAAGACAGCTCACCAAAGCGATAGCAAACGCCCACCGTTTTAGGTGGACGAGGTCATAGCGGGCCGCGAGTGTGTGGCGAATGCGGTATGTGATGTTGTAGAGCGTTTTTTGCATGTCAAATGTTTATTTTTGTGGCGTTTTTCCGGTGTTTTTTGACCTATGGAAAGTCAACTTTTTGTCTCTCAGTGTTCTGTGGGGCTCGGTTTGCAAGAAATCACAAGTATGCCGTGAGTCATAGAAGCCGGAAATAAATTCGGGGTTAAAATGACCAAAAAATGGATTATGCTATTTTGAATATCGATAAGAGCAAACTTCACTAGCAACCGCTTTAAAAACCGAGGCGGATTTTCTAGCTATGTGTGAATGGAATTGTCGGGCCAGAGCTCAGAAGAATCTCAAATATGAATCATCATGTCGAGGTGTTGTATGCAGGCCGCATATTTGGATCAGGACAAGTGTGCTCCGTTATACCACACAGAAACATAAATTTCGTAATAGTTTTAGCTTTGAAGCCATAATTTTAGTCTTAATTATAATATTGGAGGCTTTTGTATTTTTTCTGGTGGGTGCGGATGATTGGTATGGATAAACGTAAATCTCATCAACTCTCACTCAAAGGCGACACACATTCGAAACAAGCAAGGTAATGATCATAACAAGAAGCGTTATGGTGATCGTTTCTCTATGCGGTAATTGTCTCTTTCAAAAGTAGAGACAAAAAAAAAATTGTATGAGGATTTTGTTTGCTCCCATGGATCTGGAGAAACGCTTGGCTGCAAATACCCTTTCTGCTCACTGTAGAGAGCCTTGGCCCTCACTTGACAATGTTCATATTAAAAGATTTGACTAGCCATGCTGGTTTTTGTCAATTACATGATAGTATTCAAAGTTTCAGGGCCGCTTTTCAAGGCGCCTTTATCCCAAAAACATATCCCTTTGGCTAGTTTCGATCCAAATTGCCAACGTGGGTTCACCTTCACATTTTTCAAAAAAGGCTCATGAGTTTTAGCGTCCAAGCAAAAAAATAAAAAACGGGGCATGATAAAAACAATTTTCGCATGAAATATATGACCAACACAATCATCCCTATTCTCTTATTCTTGGCTTCCAACCTACGTACTCCATAGCCTGCAAATACATGATATTTGTATACCAGTGTTTTAACTTTCTTCTTTTCATTATGGACCCCTTTCAAATAAGCCTAAATGTACGTCAAGAACCTATCCACCTCGCCCTTTGAGCCCAACCAAATGCCTGATTTGTCGTGAATGCCCTTCGGCAAAATGTCCAAGATCCTCTCACCCTTATCGTTGACGGCAGATCCGCCCGCCTGTTCCATCAACATGGCCATGGGGAAGCATTCGTATAACACCCTCAATTTCCCATTCTTCAGCTTCGAGTCTGCAGGATAAGCAAAGATCCCACCGTATAACAACGTCCGGTGAATATCCGCCACCATCGAGCCAATGTACCGAGCTGAGTACGGCTTTCCGTCCAATTCATCCTGTGGCTTCTTCAAATCCTCAATATACTTCTTATGAGACTCGGGCCAGTAAAACGAGTTACCTTCATTGACCGAGTAAATAGCTCTGGTGTTAGGAATGCGCAAGTTGGGCTGCGTCAAGATAAACTCACCCAATTGGGTGTCCAAAGTGAACCCATTCACGCCACGGCCGGTAGTCAACATAAGGTGTGCAGACGCTCCGTACATGGTGTATCCTGCAGCTACCATCTCCGTACCTTTCCTGAGCACGTCCTTGATCGAGCCCTTCAGATCGTCCTTGAGCCTGTATACACCGAAAATGGTACCGACAGAAACACCAGCATCAATATTTGACGAGCCGTCGATTGGGTCGGTGCATACTGCGTACCGGCCGCCGCCTTCAAACACAATCAAATCCTCTTGTTCCTCGGAAACCAACACTTTCACAATCCCGCTCAGTTTCATGGCATTGATGAATATCTCATCTCCAATCACGTCCAATTTTTTCTGCACGTCTCCGGTGGAATTGGCCGATCCTGTGATTCCAATAAGATTCACCAATTCCGCGCGTCTGATGTTGTGCGCAATGAACTTGAAAGCAAATTGAAGACCATTAAGTAGAAGCGATAAATCGCCAGTAGCAGTTGGCGCAAATTTCTGTTGCTCCTCAAGAATGAACCGGGTCAACGTAATGATATCGGTGTCCACCTTCATCTGCTCAGAAACTGACTGTGACATGGCTGAATAATAGGGTTTTTTGGGTGAGAAAGCGGTCAGTTGCGATTTGAATAAATAAATGAAAAAATCTTCCTTGAAAATTAGAAAGAAAAAAGAATCTGTGTTAGGAAATAAGACTGGCGGAGTTTTCAAGATTTACCCCGGACTTTATACTTGGCCCGGCGGAATGAGGAATCTCCGCAAGTGGACTGCATCTAGCCATAAGATTCCACGTCCGCAACTTGCCGGGTGTGGGGCCGGGGCAGTGGAGCTTGCATGCCGTAGCAAGTGGGGGTTGACACATGGCAAAGCCGCTCACACATTGTCATGAGTAAACGGTTACTAAATTGGATTTAGTAAATAAGTTTGAGCTCACAAGCCCTCTCAATCGTATTTCTACCTCGTAGAATGCAGGTCTTTTTGGTCAATTTAGATTAATGGTTGTCTTTTCTTACCCCTCTTTCCCAAATAAGCTATTGACTTGAGTCTGTCTCGGCCAGGCTCATATCAGATCCCCACTCGCAACTCGGCCGGGCCACCTTCTGCTGTGCTTCGCGAATGAATGACCGCGCTTTATGCAAAATGCAGACAAGTTATCACCGAGCTTTACTTATTGATTTTTTCTTACACTAATTTATGTGAGCCCGGGAATTCTCACTAATGCCAAAAAAAAGTTTTGCATTTTTTTTGAGGTTGACACACGCTGCGGATTGACGAGCTGCAACTTGCTTTCCGAATGGTTCTCACAGCCAGATTATTTGCTCTTGCCGGGCCAAGCCGAACAGTTTAGAACATGTGTCGTGCATGACTGGGTACGTGACAATTCTATTAGTAATAGCGGTCGAGCCTTCTATCTGATGACAAAAGAATAATATCGCTGCCGGAGTACCTCGCCTCATGTCTAGGTTTTTAGTCAAGTGTTGTGTCCTTTGAGAGTTTTTTAATTTTTTCTGCTAATTCTTAATTCTGCCCTTTTGCCGCCTTATATGTACACGCTTGAAACTCCTTGAAATGATCTTGCAATTGTTCCTTGCTTTGTGAGGGCCAAAAACACTGTACGTTTGATTTAATCGATGTGAGTCCACATTATGAACTTTGCATCGGCCGTTAGCTCTTTGTGAATTGCATCGAGGCCAAGCCAAGAATACACCCAAAATATGGATAAAAATGTTATCTCAGACTCGACTCGAAAGTGACCACTTGGCTTTTTGGTACATGACTGCATCTCACGACGACTTTTAGGCTCCATGGAAAGAATCATAGGCCAATTTTTTTTTTTTTGTTCTCATATTAACACATCTAGGTCAATCTCCGAATCGAAGAAGCATTGTGCTTTCCTCAATTCCGATATATCTACCTTGGCTCATGCCAAAAAAAAAAAAAAACCAAAGAGTATCAGTACTTGACGCTCCCATACTGCCCCGCTTTGCGTTGAGAGGCTGATATCCATATACCTCTTTTATTTCAGTCCTAAATTCCTTCACATTTATCACTCGAAAAGCCCGACCGCTTAATACCTCTTCGCTTTGGACTGGAAACCGCGATTGATCTCCTGCAAGAGATCGAATCTATCCTCGTCTTTGTTATACTTACGACCGGAACTTGGACCTTTCGTTTTCCAAGACGAAGATGCTTCTAGAGATCGATAAATCACGGCTTCCTCGCCCGATTTATCGCGTTGTGCGTCCTCTAAATCTGCATTGAAACGTTTAGTCAAAAATGCCAATATCTCGGCGCCATTGAAAGGTTCCGGCAGCGCAGCAGCGCTTTTCAGAGGAGACTCTTGTTTTGTTGGTTTTGCCGGCCGCACTTTGGCCTGCTGCTGCTGCTGCTGTGGTTGTTGTTGTTGTTGTTGTTGTTGTTTTGTGCTGTTTGTATTGACATTACCCATATGAGGCCCGGTTTGCGCCGGGGCTGGTTTCAGTACATTTGCTTTCTGAGCATTGGTTGCGTTCTGGCCAAGGCTGGGTTTCTGCAGTAGTTTTGCCGCCCAGTCAGACATATTTTTAATTGTGACTTGTGTGATTTTGACTTTGCTGGTCACAATTTATAGTTGCATTATGTGCAAATCTCAAAAAGCCAGATCAGGTTGTTGCGCTGGAGCCTGGAAGGTTGTCACGTGCGCATGCCGTTCCCCGATGCATTATTAGAGTGGTGGGAAACTAAGAAATCTGTTGACAATGAGTAGTAATTTTTGTGCCTGGCTAAGGATACCGTGAATCTTGTTTCCACTGTATAGCTTCAGCGCTTTGCCCAATTTCTGTCTTGTCCAAATGACCAATACCATATCAGTTATATCACGTGACTTACGTTTGCAGTTAGGGCACTAACCTAGGGCAAAGCTTTCGACAAATGTAGTCTCAGACCTTGATGGACCCTTTTTTGTTTGCTTGATTATTTCTACATCGAAAGAGCGGTTAGCGAAAAGTTGTCGTAACATTTGTGTGTGATTGTTAGTGGAACGCTGGATGGACCGTCTATCATGCGCCCGCTCTCTTGAAATTCGATCTGATGTTGGTACATGGATATCGTATGCAAAAACACACCACTTCACTCACTATTGCTACAATTGCCTCAGGCGCTTTGGTCAAGTTCATGTTTTTGGAAGTGTTGATCTTTGGCTTATTTTCTTCTTGTTGTGTCGAAATACATCAGCTCATTCTTGCCATCAAACGAAACGCTAATATCAGCATTAGAAATTCACCTTTACGCCCGTGCTTGGCTGATGAAGGCGCTTTTATCACCCGTTAGGCATTTTGTCGATCTTAAAAGCGATTCGTTAGATCACTTTTAGTTGAGAGCAATCGTTTACTTTCTATTTAATAGGGAGCTGTAATTGTCTCGGGGTGGCACATGCTTCTGGATGCTTGCAGTATCACATCTGACAATAAATAATCGCATATGGCTCAAGGCCAATCGAGACATTTTGCATACACTTGGCTGATTCGTACTTGAAATTTGTTATCAACTTGGCTTTTTTGCCATGGTGAGCTTAAAAATGACTTCGAAGATTTTACACCGCTGCACCTCGTCCGCTCTGCCCACAATCACCGATTAATTTTATCGATAAATTGTTTCTATCAAACTACATGCAAGAAGAGGGTCGTAATCGTATTTTCGGCCGAGCACGAGTCATCTTACATGCCTGGGCCCTAAAGCGCAGCAACGTGCATCTTGATTCTGTTAGCAAAAGGATGCATTACTTGATTCTCTAATCTTCTACACGAGCCAAATCTGCTACGCCGCGATGCTGGCAGGATTCAAACTATTGCAAATTTTCGTTTTCGACTTGAAGTTCGTTTCTCGCGAACGCATGGTGAATTAATCGACTCTGTTAGCTGCATAATCGGCCAAGTCAATTGTATGGGTGCCTGATGCACCGGTCACGCTACACATGTAAGAATGTGACCTAATACACGTTGATGTGCATCTTCAAGACATCTGTGATTTATTCTCAACGCACAAATACTTACATGAAAGGATGCTATTTTGGTATCTCATATTATATGGTGATAATCGATTTGGAACCTCGCATGAGACCTTGAGGACCAGTATATGCAATGACGAACATCAATTACTACACCAGATCCAAGTCGAGACATCTCAGAAAGTATTTTGGTTCTTTTTGCTCAATATTAATTTGATGAATGTCAGAATCTGACTTCAAATTACTAAAGACTAGCTATGCTACTGTAGTAAACACCCAAAACGCGCTCTAATATCAATTATTACCTGGGTGCTAATTTTACTTCTGCCCAAAAAATATGAAGCTTGCAAGCTGGTCCCTTTGTAGCGCCAGTGACGACGACAGCACCAGTGACAATTCCACACTCTCGTGTATACTTTGTATACCTGGTGTCAAGCACTACAATTTCAGACTCGTTTTTACAACGCATGCCTTCTCCATTGGGCTTAACGCGCCTTAAGTTCCCAGACAATAGTAGCCGGACTAAATCAAGCCTTGGCATTCTCACCTCCGCAAAGTGCATTTGAATTTCCAGTCATGTGTGGTGTTATCTTCGGATTTTTCAGGTAGTCTAAAGAATGACGAGAATCGCTCATTGGCCGTGAATTTGAGGTATATGGAAGGGCATTGATCTGCGTCCAGGGTGCCTAGTCCATTTGCAAGGGAACTGCACGGGCAGCACTTGTCGCAACCTCAATTTTGGTCTCCTCCAACAAGTCAAAAAAAAAAAGTTTCCATCACGATTCCGATTCAAGAATAGACTATTATTGTTTTTTTTCATCTTGAAACACTTCATTTTCTATCTAAATCAGGAATTATCAATAAAGAATAATAAAACTGCTTTCCTCTCCCTTAAAGAAGCTTCTGTCTTGCCGAGAACAAAACGCGCGGCGGCGGGTTTCGTCATGTGACCGCGGGAAAGAACACGTCAACGACCATAAGCGCAGCCGCCGAAACAACCACTTTTTTCTCTTTTTCCATACAGAAACACCACCATGAGTTTCCGCGTTTTGGACCTAGTCAAACCGTTTGAGCCCTTGGTGCCCGAGGTGATTGCCCCGGAGCGCAAGGTGCCGTTCAACCAACGTGTCATGTGGACCGGTGTCACGTTATTGATTTTCCTCGTGATGTCGGAAATCCCATTATATGGTATTGTGTCCTCTGACGGCTCGGACCCGTTGCTTTGGCTCAGAATGATGTTGGCCTCGAACAGAGGTACGTTGATGGAGCTCGGAATCACGCCGATTGTCTCGGCGCTGATGGTGTTCCAGTTGTTGCAAGGCACGAAGTTGATTCATGTTGACATGACGAAGAAAGAGGACAGAGAACAGTTCCAGACCGCGCAGAAACTCTTTGCCATCGTATTGGCCGTTGGCCAGGCCACTGTGTACGTGTTGACCGGTATGTACGGGCCCCCAAAGACATTGGGTACGGGCGTTTGCTTGTTGTTGGTGTTGCAGTTAGTATTCGCCGGCATCATTGTAATTTTGTTGGACGAATTGTTGCAGAAAGGCTACGGTCTTGGCTCTGGTATCTCCTTGTTTACCGCTACCAATGTCTGTGAGCAGGTGATGTGGAAAGCGTTCGCACCCACGACCTCAGCCAGCGGCAAGGGTGCTGAATTTGACGGTGCTGTGGTCGCGTTGTTTCACTTGTTGGGCTCCAGAAAAGACAAGAAGAGAGCGCTTTTGGAGGCTTTCTACCGCCAGAACTTGCCAAATATGCTCCAAGTTCTCTCCACCGTGCTTGTCTTCTTCGCCGTCGTGTACTTGCAAGGCGTCAGGGTCGATCTCCCAGTGAGCTCGGTCAGACAGAGGGGTCCTTACATCATGTACCCTATCCGCTTGTTTTACACGTCGAACACGCCAATCATGTTGCAGTCCGCGTTATCTTCGAACATTTTCCTTATCTCTCAGATGCTCTTCTTGAGATGGCCAAACAATCTCTTTGTTAAATTTTTGGGCTCTTGGGGTGCGCGCGGCGGCTCTTCTCAGTTGTACGCCACCAGCGGCTTGTCTTACTACATCCAGCCACCTACCTCGCTTGCTGAGGCTTTGGTAGACCCAATCAAGACAGCCATCTACGTCACGTTTGTGTTAGGCTCGTGCGCTGTATTCTCCACCACTTGGATTGAGATCAGCGGCACTTCGCCACGTGATGTGGCCAAGCAATTCAAGGAGCAAGGCTTGGTCATCGCCGGCTACAGAAGCACTTCTGCTTACAAGGAGTTGAAGCGCATCATTCCCACCGCTGCTGCGTTGGGCGGTGTCGCCATCGGCGCATTGTCCGTGATCAGTGACATGGTGGGCTGCTTGGGTAGCGGTACCTCGATCTTGTTAAGTGTCACCACCATTTACGGCTACTACGACTTGGCCGTGAAAGAAGGTGGCTTTTCGAAGTCTGTTGTCAACGGTTTTGTTGACGGCATTTGAGAATTCAAGATTCATATGGTGAATTTGGCCCAGCGTGTGTCCAGACTACCAAAAATTACTTAGCTGGTGCACTTACCAGTGCAAGACATATTGTAAGACACATTGTATTTATGCAGCGTCGATGTTGGATTGATAGGTTAGAAACCAATGCAAAATATAGAAATTAGCCCCGTGATGTGTAGTAGGCCTATGCTCCAGATGAACCAAACTTGGCCGCCCAATTCTCGTACTCTCCCAACCCCTCGCTCGATACGGATGGCCTGATGTACTTCAAACTTTCGACAAAATCTTCTAGCTGAATCGGCCGAATCTCTTCCGTAGGAGTGCTCAAGAGTTTATCGCCCAATGAGCGCAATGGGCCCATTGCACTGTCTTTAGCCAAAAGTGTAATATCACTACCGCTGAAGCCTTGCGTGAGGTCAATTAGCTTCGTGAAATCCTCGTCCAGCAATGTATGGTTCTGGTATGCCAAAAGCTTGGATATTTGAAGTTTTCTCGTCTCATCCTCCGGAAGAGGAATATACACTCTTTTTGCAAATCGTCTCCTAGCAGCTTCGTCTATGGCCCAAGGTAAGTTTGTCGCGCCAAGAATAAGTACCCTGCTGACGTCTTCCTCTGCAGAATCGCGGCCAGCGGCCGCCGACGAGAGTTCGGACCACTGTACCAAAAACTCGTTCTTTATACGACGCATGCTGTCAATCTCGCCTTCGGTTCTGGTGCCCAATAAGGAGTCAATCTCGTCAATGAATACGATCGAAGGGCTGAGTTTCTTAGCAAGTAAAAACAATGCCTTCACCAACTTTTCGCTCTCACCCAAGTATTTGGACGTCAATGAGGATGAACTGATCGAGAAAAATGTAGACTTCGACTCTGTAGCCACTGCACGCGCAAGCATTGTCTTACCCGTTCCAGGAGGGCCAAAAAGGAGCATGCCCCTTGTCGGCTCGCGCAAACCGCGAAATAAATCTGGCCGCAAGAATGGGTACACGACAGCCTCCTTCAAGGAATTTTTCGCCGCCTCAAGACCAACAATATCGTCCCAGTAGACCTCATCGCCGCGCACGACAATATCGTTGAGAATCTGATTGGCAGACATTTCGTCAATGCCTTTGATGGACGAAATGAGCGCGGCCTGCTCCTGAGGAGTCATGTCCCCCGAACTTCTGACTGTCTCTGTGGCAGCCACCACGGCCTCATCATCACACTCGTAGTCACTAATGATGTTGTTCATGTAAGGGGAAGTGGGCGTTGGTGGGTGCGCCGCTTTCGCCTGTGGCTTCGTATTGGCCGCTGTCCTGACCGCTGCAGGCCTGGCCGCTGCAGGTTTCTTTTCCACGGGCTTGTAGTTGTATGTGATGTTTGACTTCTTGACTGCCTTCGCCGCGCGTGGAGCCTCGCTTGCGGTTGTGTGTGCCTTTTCCGTGCCTTGTGTAGGCGTTGCTGACGGCCGCTTAGTTTTGCCATTGCTCACTGCCTTCCGTGCGCCCTGTTGCATCATTTTCAGCACGTCAAGCGGCTGAGGCTTCTTATAGATGTACTTTTTAGCTTCATGCCCCGGTGGCTCTGGGATATCGGATGTCAGTTTGGATGCTGCTTTGATAGCAGGCCTCGCAAGATTACCCAGAGATTCCTGCGGAAAGGACGGCGATCCGACGGGACTCTCCTCTGGTTTCTTCGTGGCAACACGCAACCCGCTCCGTTTGGGCGGGATTGGCGGCGGTGCCTTCTTTTTCGTCAAGCTCAAGTCCTCAAACGATTTCGGCAAGCTGTGTGTTATACGATCATCCATATCGATCAAATTCACCGATACGGGCAGTTCCAGGCGCGACAGCGGCTGTGCGGTAGATTCAATCGAGTTGAGTCGCGCGTACTCTCGCGCAGAGAGTTCTGTTTGGTCGAAATCCTCGAAAATGTCTGTATCGTATTTCTTTTGAGCCAGCAGACCGTTACCCGCCGGTTTTGGCTTGGCCCATGAGATGTTAGCAGCGGCTTTCACCGTGTCTCGATTCTGCAGCGACATCTGGTAGTTTTGCGAGCTGCGGAGCGATTTGACCATGTGGCGTTGCTGGGAACTGTTAAAAGAGCGGCTCTGCGGATTACTGGAGCGCAACGAAGGAATACTCATTTTGTGAGCGTTCGCCCCCTGATTAGCCGCCGGCGCTGATTCGCCTACGCGTTTGCTTTTGCGTACTTGCTCATCAAGCCGTAGTTGAATACGCACCAAATGCTTCACGTTCTCGTACCTTATGGCCTTCAAATCCGCGAGAACCGCACTTTCTTCTGGCAGAAACTTGCTTTGTTTGCGCTCAAAGGCATCGATCTTGTAGAGCAACAGCGTATGCAACAGCTTCCACCCACGAAGCGCCTCGCCGAACTGGCCCTGGTCTTCTAGCGTCAAGTTCCGCACGGAATTGTCGCTCACGTCGTTATACGTCTGCTGGAGCTCTTCCAACACGTATCCCAGCGGCGGTTTTCTCCTCAGAAACATGATATTTCAGGTTTGGGTGTATTCTCAATATGATAGAAATGACAAATAAAAAGAATTGTCCCAAATTTTCGTCGTTTTGGCGTGATCTGGTTGGTCCTAGTATATAAAAAGCCTGGAGACCAGTGCATGCGGCTGTTTGGCAGACGATCCTGGCCGCCGTGCTGGGTGCACCACGCCTCGCCTGCACGTTACGTCATTATTACAGGGGCCAGCAAAGACCATTGTGTGGAAAGGTCGATCAATACATATACATTTATTTCTTGCATAAAAACAATGGTAATTGTTCAATTCGGCTGATAGGAGCAAATTTTTGAAGACGATAAAACATTCAAGGGCATTGTTTAGACTTTTGGTGTGGTCTTTGTTTCGTCTTGCGAGAATGACGTGCACTGGTCAAGATAGACTGAGGCACACTTGAGAAATCGAATTGCTACGCCTCAAAATGAACCAGGGAGCTCTTAAAGTGTTTGATAAACTTGAAGAATGTCTTATTTGAGACCACGAAGAGCTTCCAAGGATAGAAGTGTTTGAGTGCTGCTCAACAGGGTTGTGCAAATTAGGACAGTTTCGACATCATATTTTGAAATTGCATTGCATCTTGCTTGCTTCCACTATCCAGGGAATTGGAGTGTTGGACTTTCTCAAGAAGCGCAGATGGTTTGTTTCATCCCTGAGCCATGGTAGATCCATTCGATACACTTCTTGAGATAGTGCAATTGAACGGTGCCTATCAACAGCAATCGCACTAATTACATGAGACCAACAAAGGCTCGCTACAAAGGGAATGTCGTGACATAACGGGATACACTGGGGTTTCTGACCCCCAGCATATTCTGTATAGCCACATTGATCTGACCGAACTTCTCCGACAGCAGGCACATTGCCCGATCTACACTCCTCAGCACGTCTCTAACAAGCTTCCCCATAGTGTGTCTCCCTAAGTTAATAGGCGAGACACGAGGATGCGAGCTTTCAGCACGAAGCTGAGCGAAACGGTCAAGAAACACAGACCAGGCGTATCTGCAGCCAAAAGTATATGTGAAGACGCCCGGCGGCAACTTTCTGAAGAAAAAAAGGGAAACTATAAAATGCGCGCGATGTTTCTTCATTTATATGTCGCGCGTTGTGCCGGGTAACCCTGCTCATAGCGTCAAAATTTGCCAAGGGTCCAAAACGTAAAGTTCACCTAATACCAAGGTGGAAAATGATTTGTATTTTTCATAGGATGCTCTCAACGCTTTTTTCGTAAGGTACGATGCAATACATTAGCCTTTTGTCTCAACCTGGATTTTTGCAGAGACAATTTGATGAGTGATTTTTGTCTTTTGCCACAAATCGCGGATGATATCGGATCAAGACACGCAATGTTTCAATTTTAATACTGAGATCTCCGCTTCTTTTTTTGTTTCTTTTCGAGATATTTTTACAAAGTGTCGACCAAGATTTTTTTTCTGGGAAAATCTCGTGTACAAAAAGATGCTCTCTTCGGTGGAAGCATTGCAATTAAGGCGATGACAACCTACATAAATCTCGCACGCTGCTAGGCTAAGACATTAAATACAAGTTCATGGGAGCGAAGCTGGCTAGGGTTATATGTTCATAGTATTATAGAGAGCTAGGTGAATATTCCGGGTTTCTAGTAACTAATATGGCGTATTAAGCAAAAAAAGAGAGAAAAGGAAAGAACAGAAAAAAAGAAAAAGAAAAAAAAAAAAAACAAACGAGAAGATACGATGCGGAAAGAAAGATGCTTTTGCTATGTAATTAAGTACCCTCATGAGGCACGCATCATACATGCAATTGGATAAGTAGTTCCCAATCGCCTTATTTTTGTTTGTGAAATGAAAGTCACCGTAAAATGGCGACCCGGTAGGTTCTTGTTCCTACCAATTCAAGTTATCACCAGTTTCTCAAATGCTCTAATATGATGTGTGACAAAACTTCTCTCATGTTTGACAAACAAAAGGTGATGCTTTGATGATTACAATTTCCAGAAAAAATCCAAAACTAGTGCTTGTTCCTCGTGCAGCCAAACCTGTTTTCAAATTTGGGTGCTGTTTCCTCTATACTTTTCTAGGAGAACAAAGCCGAACTCTCACATGTTTGATGATGCGTGAAGTTCGCACCGGAAGAACGAGAATCAACCCGACTTAACAATCGAATAACACTGTCTGAAGCTCGCCCACACTTTCAAAGACTGACAGTAAAGCAGTTTCATGAAACAGCCAAACATCAACTGATACTATATACAGCCTTATATACCGAGGATCCCCGTCATTCATGACCCTTTCGATCTCCAGATTACTGAAGCCACCCGATTGTTCTTGACGTGACAAATTATAAAGAAAGAAAATTTATACCCAATGCCATTTATGTATACTCAGAACTTTCTTCTCAAGCTGGTGATCCTGCACAAACAAAAACATGTACCCCATTGTTCCCATCGATCTGTCCTGCACACACGCCCCACAACTTCAAACCAGCTCATCCTGCCAGGTGTCTATAACCATACAAAAACGCCATGGATTCTCCCAATAGCACGCTAGAGGCCGTGCTAGGCACCGCCGTGTCGTACCTAGTCATTGCGATGTCCAACTTGCTCATTGCCGTGCGATACTTCTATACTAACTATCCGGAAACGGCGCGGATCGCCTCGATGGCGGTGGCAGCGTATATATTGTTCAAAAGCTTCATGAGGATCGTAAGGTTTTGGTGGGGAATGCTCAAGTTCGTGATCAAGGCCGTGTTGCTTTTTTCTGTGTTGATAATTGCGTCGTGTGCATATTATAGGGGCCCTCACAGGTTCTTCACAAGAGATCTTCCCTTCGTGTACAACTTCTGGCAGCTGGTCAGCCAAAAACACCAGGAAAACATCCAGAATATAAGATACGCCGATATTTTGGGTAAAACAGGATTGGATCCAGTGGCCGTGAAAAAATCTGCTTCTGGGTGGATTGCAGAGAACGCAGAGCAAATCGATGCGTTGAAAACAGGGGCTAGGGATTTTGCCTCTGAAAACATGGATCATATTCAAAAGTTTGTCAGGAGCAACAACTTGCAAAACTTCTGGAACTTAGGGTTTGGAACCAACGGGAGGCGCTAGGATGTTTCTGGTTACTACGTGGTGGGTATTGCCCAACTGCGATTTCTCGAAAGTATCATGGTTAGAGTATGTAGGCTGATCAGCTAATTATTCGAACGTTTGAAGAACCGCCCAAATTCAATGTCGTTGCGTTTCTCTGCTCTGGGCTCATCCAAACATTGCAACCCGTTGTCCTTAGTGAAGAATGCAAATATCAAGCACATGCCAAGGAGCGGCACCGTGAGGTAGAAGTAGTTTCTTAAAGCCCCACTGTACATGTGTCTCACCACTGCCAACTGTTCTGGTGTCAATACAGATACTTCTGGGTGCGAGTAAATGTTGGCCTTCATGTACTCCAAGTACAGCGCCGGCAAGTTTGTCAATTTGGCTTGTTTGTTTATATCTTTCAACAACGAGTTTGTCACAATCAAAGAAGCAATCGCCGTGCCCAAAGCGCCTCCAAATGAACGGATGACATTACGTGCACTTATTACCACCGCTCTCTGAGCTTTTCTTGAGTTGGCTTGAGCCGCAACCATGGTTGGCTGGAAAATGAAACCGACCCCAGTGCCTAACACAAGCATCGTGCCGATGATATAGCCGTCTGAAGTATTCACGCCCCATGCTAAAGTCATTCCATGGCCCGTGAGCCAAAAAGAGTATCCCACAATTGTTACGGGGAGATATCGGCCGGTGAACGTTATGATAGACCCAGCCAACGCCGACATGGACGCTTGCATGAGCACAAGTGGTAATGTGAAGATAGCCAGTCGCATAATCAGATGCCCCCTCACTAATTGAAAGTAGTACGGGACGGCAAACAAAAAGGAGAAGTAGGCCATGCCAAAGAAGAATGTCAGAAGTAGAATCGTGCTGAGCGTGAAGTTTTTAAATATGCTGAGGGGGATCATGGGCAACTCAGGAATCTTCCACTCCACAAGCAAAAAAATTCCGAAACAGACTCCGCCAGCGATGAACATGGCTATCACCAAAGGGCTATTCCAGGCATAAGTGGAGCCGCCGCCACTGATTGGAATAAGGAGGAGTATGAGTGCTGCGGCGGCAAAGAAAATACCAGTGTAGTCGATCTTCTTCAATTTTGCCCGTGTCGAAAGTACGTTGTCCAAACTTTTCTTCTTACTGGAAACGGAGAAATGCACCAACACAATCACCACTGCAATAATGGGCGGCATCATGCGGTAGAAGTCACGCCACGTCTTATGAGTTGCAAAAGAGGCCATGATGATCGGCCCAACAGCGTTACCTATGCCCACACTCAGCCCCAAGATCCCCTGAAACTTACCCCTTTGTTTGAGGGTTACAACATCGCTCATGATCACCATAGATAGCGAGGATACTCCACCAGACCCGATCCCAGCAAGGGCCCTGAGAGCGTAGAATTGCGGCCCCGTGGCTGCAAATCCGCATAGCAAGCTTGAGAAAAGAAGGAGTACTAAACACGAGAGCAACACCTCCTTTCTTCCAAAAATGTCTGCAAAACGCCCAAAAAGTACCTGGCACACAGTGTTAGCCAATAACGACGCAGTGCCGGCCCAATTGATGGTGTTTTGAGCATTCAAATCTTTCGCAATATACGTGAGCGCGACCGTGACACTAGTTTGGTCACAAAAAGCCGCAAATAAACTGAGAGAGGTACCCAAAAGACAAACAATGAGCTTTTTTGTGGGCAAAAGGTTCACATGTGCATTCCCTAACTTGTCCTCCAAATGCTTTGGGGGCTCGCTCTGGCCCGCCAGAGAGTTTGCATCGGATAGATCGTAAAGACTCGTTTCCTGGTATATCTGGTCACGTTTTCCTGAAGGTTTCTGCGCAGGTTCCATTTTGGCAATATTGACAGATTTTTCTGGAACGGACATGCTGTGAAGGGAGAATAATTTGTTATTGAGGTCTAATTGACTATGTATTGATGGTCGAAAGGTGAATAAATTCGAGGAATCAGCCTTGGATGTGATTATTGAGGGTTGCAAAGAAAAGATAACAAAAATAGTTCTTGATTTCAACCGGAAAACATGAACTACTTATATGTGGCTTCGCCCTATTGTTGAGTCTAGATTCAGGGAAAATTAAGAGGAGCCCGTCGCAGCCAATTGTAAGTGTTTGCAGCCCTGGCGTGATAGCGCTCCTACATGCACTCCTTCAACCTGCACACAAAAGCGTGCGCGCCGCACCTGAGTAAAAGGTTATCGCAAATAGTTGCCAGTCTGCTGAGTTTTTTTTTCTGGGCCTACGTCAACTTGGCAGCAATGTGAGGTAAGAATGGGGCAAAAATAATAGAGCGTTTTTCAACCGGTGGAACTAGGGGCTATTTCACGGGGTATATACAGATCGAACGTTGTGAGAGAGAAAGAGCAAAAAGATCCCCCCGCATTCCTGAAACGGATTTCATGAAGAGTTAAATTGTTACTTTTCATTAATCTCGAAAAAACGTATAGTTTGGTATCAAATGCACGTGGAAGAAGAAGTGTGGCAGGGGCATTGGATGTGAGAAAATGCCACGGCGTTGCTACTGATTTAAGCGATAAGGCAGCATTCCACGTGGCAAAATGCACAACTGATTTGAAATGCCAAATTGGCCTTCTCTCCCCAGAGCCTCGGGCCTGCGGCTTGACGTTGCACAGCACCGCATGAAACAATGAAATCGCAATTAGTCTACACAAGACAAAAAGAACAATGAAACAGAAATCTGGCATATGCTAGGAACGAGAAGAAGGAATTGAAACCATGCCAGATCATTCACGACGG
Source organism: Metschnikowia pulcherrima (assembly GCA_009746055.1). Taxonomy (NCBI): domain Eukaryota; kingdom Fungi; phylum Ascomycota; class Pichiomycetes; order Serinales; family Metschnikowiaceae; genus Metschnikowia; species Metschnikowia pulcherrima. The sequence goes on from VFXK01000010.1 coordinate 1,069,221, forward strand.
ATGGCCATGGTTGCTTTGCAGATGGTCACATTACGCCCCATGCCACCCAGAATGTGCCAGTGCAAGTTTTTCCGAACAGAAACCTAGGACAACACGGCCTCTGGAAGTTTTATGTGCAAGCTGCAGCGCAAAAATTCGGCGTGTGCGCAGTAGCCGCCTATCACACGGCGCAAATATGCGGGTAGCCTCGGGAGAGCCTTAGTAAGGTTCCACAGCGAAAGCGGCGGGACTGCATCGAAGCCCAGATTGTGAAATTGCAAGCGGGACGGGGCTACACATTGCGGGAATTCATACCGTTGGCGCCCCCTTGGGGCAATTCGGGGCAGTCACGGGGCCGACAAACGGCCTTTGCGAGATCTCACAATTGCATATGATTTGAGTCGCCGCACGCTGCACGCTTATCAGTGCGGCAGTGCACAAGGCACCACACTCAAAATAAAGTTTGTGCCTGAGTAATTTGGCCTTATCTCCGAATTTCGGAAATTGATTGCCCTTTGAGAAAGGGTCAGAGGTTTCGATTTTTTCAATCAGTAGATCGCGTCAAAAACATTCGTTCTGGGACACTTTGACCCAGTTGCGGCAATGGGCCGTTCAAGAACAATGGCCACTGCTCGAACAACATTCCCCATGTTTCAGGGGCTGTGTCGAACATTCTAGGCTGGGTACCCACGATAATTTTCGGCGCAGGTTCTTTACCAACCATAGTCATGCTTACCAAACTTGGGCATTTGATCGGCCAAGGAAAGAGGGGAGGGGGCCAACTGGTTAGATGCACGACGCATGCAGATTGGAGGTTGTTTTGTCCATTAATTACAATCAACCTCTTCTCATGTCAGGCTACTTTAAGCGGCGCACAGGAAAAAGCATCCTGTTTTTTTTTGGAGGCTGATATGCAGAAAACTATACACCACCCGTCCTGCATGTAAGATTACCGTAACTGCCATGGTGGGGCCTTGTAATTTTTTAGCAAATCGCTATTGGTCAATTTCAAACTTCGTTATACCCACAGATATCCGCAACTGACTTTTTAAAACAAAAAGATCTTTGTGAAAATTGATGGTCAACAGAACATTCTGGCATGATAACCACTGCTCCAAAATGTGGTCCGCGCACGACTAACATCACCCCAGATCAGCGCAGCACACACTATAGTACAGCCTCAACCCACAAGCCAATTCAAAATGGTAAAAGACACAACATATTACGATATTTTGGGTGCTCCGCCAACAGCGACTGATGTCGAACTAAAAAAGGCGTATAGAAAACGCGCGATTCAACTCCACCCGGACAAGAATGGCAACGACCCGGGGGCGGCGGCTAAATTCCAGGAGTTGGGAGAAGCTTATGCGGTGCTTTCAGACAAAGAGGCACGTACATTATACGATGAAGTCGGCAAAGAAGGGCTCAAGGAAAACCGTGCCGCTGATGCTGCGGCGGATATCGATCCGAGCGAGTTCTTTAAGATGATTTTCGGCGGCGACAGTTTCGAGGGCTGGATCGGCAAATTGTCCATGTTTGACGATATGAGCGGCGCCGCAGAAATCTTGGGCGAGAGCGACGATGAAAGTGGTGCCGTGCCAACGAAACAGGGGGTCTCAAGCGCCGGAAATGTCGGATTTGCGGCCGAAAACTCCGATAACGCTCCGGACGTGGCGGAAACATCGCTTTCAACGACGCTAGCGTCCCAACAGGATAGCACCACTGTCAAGAAGGAGCTGTCGACGCCGTACACCGATATGAACAACGAGGTTAGCCGCAAGAAGAATAAAAAGAAGCTCTCACGCGAGCAAAGAGATAAGCTCATGGCGCAACACGAAGCGTCAAGAAAAGCAAAAGAACAACGGATTGACGAATTAACAGCCACGCTTCTCTCACGGATCGATGCCTTGCAGTGTTGTAAAACACCCGAAAGCAAAGACGCATACAGAGTCAAGCTACAGCACGAGTTTGAGGACTTGAAGATCGAATCATTTGGCATCCAACTTTTACATTTGATCGGTAAAATCTACGTGACGCAGGCAAACGCAACGATCCAGTCAAGCAAAACTTTTGGCGTGTCAAAAATTTTCACTAGCGTCAAGTCCAAGAGCGAGCGCGTGAAGTCCGGGTTCCTGATATTGAAAAGCGCTTTAGACGCCCAAGCGCACGCTGAGGAAGTGCTCAAAAAGCAGGCGGCGATTGAGCAGAGTGGCGTTGAATTGACCGAGGAGGAAAAGTACCAGCTTATGGAGGCCGAACGTTTGATTACGGGTAAGCTCTTGGCCACGGCTTGGGCGTCCACACAGTTTGAGGTGCAGGGCGTCTTGAAGAAAGTCACCTCGAAAGTATTAAACGATAAGGCATTGAGTAAAAAGCAGCGTGTTGCGCGTGCTGAAGCTCTTCTTTTTCTCGGAAAGGAAATGCTTGCCACGCGCCGGACGCCAGAAGAGGAGGAAGAGGCGCGTATCTTTGAAGAAATGATGGCCGAGGCCAGCGCAAAGAAATCTCGCGGCAAGAAAAAGAAGATGGATCAACTGGACTTTGAGCAGTACTTCTCCCACGTCGATCCGGAATCATCTAGAGAATGATAAAAAAATACAATTGAATGAGTATGCGTGCAACCATTTCGCCGAACGTCGCTATCGGGGGTCCTTCATTACTCATGCAAGGCCTAGCTTTCGAGTCAGCGCGAAAATCGCCATTGTCCGGCATATAAGTCATATTTCTGCCTATCCGTTTCCGTCTCCGCTCTTCACCTCCTCCCAAGGCGTCATCTCGTTCTTCAGCACAAAATGGCCCCATCCACGAAGCAGATCCTTAGTCTATACAGACAGCTTTTGTCGAAAGCTGCCAAATTTGACAACTACAATTTTCGCGAATATTCGAAGAGGAAAGTCCATGACTCTTTCAAGGAACATAAAGACCTCAAAGATGAGAAGTTGATCACGGCATTTTACAACGAAGGTGTGAATAACTTGGCCTTGTTGACGAGACAAACGACAATCTCGCAGATGTTCACGGTTGAAAAACTCGTTGTGGAGCCTTTGAAGAGCCATCAATAAAGGTTAGAGAATTTGAACGTTGATGTGATTCACTAGGACGGCGAGGAGATTCAGCGGAGTGAACGAGGGGTAAATGGTGCTTATTAATCAACGGAAAGGGTGAAATGATAAGAGTTTTCACTGACGACAGCATTTTACTCAAACGATTGGAGAAGCAAGAAAACATGATATATATTGACCCAAATGGCATTGAACCAGACATCTCACTTTCCGAGTCATATTGCCATATTATTTATCTTGCGTGCGTATACAAAAATCTATATTTTTTATTGAGATATCATCTTGCTCAATATCATATTAGGAGCTTCTTAATTCCACAAGTCTCTGCGAGCGAGTGCTGCCTGCACGTACTCCTGAACCTCTTCTTCTGTCGTGACTGGGAACTTTCGGCCCAGAAAATCAGCCGGATCTTCTAGCTTTCCCAATTCGGTGAGCTCGAGCATGTATGGCCGGGCATCCTCTGCGCCAATGGTGTGGTAAGACCGTTTTGCGCCGTGTTTTTTGTACCTGGTTTGGAGCCACTGTTCTTGCGCCAGGATCAGCGGAAGTGCCACCTTCCCCGCCAAATAACGCACGAGCAAAATCGCCTGAAATTCAAAGGCACGAAACGAAATTGCGTCTGTAGGCACGCCCACCACACTAAGAAGCGGCTCGCCGAAAAGAAATGTGTGCTGGTATAACTTTGGTACGATGTGGCCCTGAGCCGTAATATCGCCAAACTCACGCTCTAAAAACGGGTACAGGAATTGGTATCCTGTAGCATAAAGAACGTGGTCCGGGTTGGATACTATGGAGCCGTCGGCGAAGACCACCTCGAAGCCTGTCTTTGTCTCCCTGAAATGGTCGATCACCGGCTTCATGTGCACGTTTTCACGCAGCAACACTTTTTTGGTGTTGGCCACACTGCGAATCAGCTGATACACTTGGGCGGCATGGTCGGCAGTAAATCTGGTCAAGTCTGTACCCAGCGCGCGAGACCCAACGACAATCACGGTCTGATTCTTATACTTTTCGCCATTGACAAAAAATTTCGCGTGCTCAAACACTTTTGGGTGCTTTTTCTGCACTATCTGACTTCCTGGGACTTTGGGGATGTAAGGAATGTGGTAATGTCCTGTAGCTACCACTAAGCTATCAAATTCCTCCTGATACCAAAGATCCGTGCCGTCCTCTAGCCGCTGACGAAGCGTGACCCTAAACCCATAGGGCAAATCTGAAACACTAGCGCCTTCAGCGCCGCCCTCAGCCTCGTTTTTACTGATATCATTAGACTTTACTCTCGCCACGCGCGCCACGTCTTCCACCGTGGTACCCAATTCGAGACGCACTTTTTCGTTTTCCTTGTGCCGATTAATATACCTCGTGATATACTGCTGAACCACCTCTCGCTCAGCATAATTCTCGCCTGGCGCCGGCCCCCAGTGTTTCTCGTCGCTGTATGTCATCATTTTCTCGATTATATTTGTTTTCATTTGCTGATACGCCGGCGTTGGCTCAAACCGTTCCTGCGCAAATGGCGGGAGTTTTACTTTTTGTGAAATTCTTTCATCTTCATGTGACCCCAAACCTTGATCTTCGTTTTGGCTGTAAAAAGGGTTGCTTAAAGGCGGATCGATTTGCGCGCGCGTGGCACCAGCCTCTATTATAGGGACAGGATCGAGTTTAGACTTATCGTCGAAAAGCCAGATTCCGCCCAAAGCGGAACGACGTTCGAAGAGAACGATTTCTGATACATGGCCTTCCTGGATAAGACTATCAAGCACAATGGCACCCGAAGCCCCGCCACCGATAATCCCGACTTTTTTGACCTGCCGTTTTGATAGTTTGATCGGTGAGTCACGTGACCCAGTATAGCCAGAGTAGCCTGTGCGAGTGGGCATATTTATGAGTGCTGGGCAAAAGACTGGGCCGTAATTAAGATTGATCAAAGATACCGCGTGAGAGGCGGGTTGTGGAAAGCCGCTAAGAAAGGTGCTTTGAGAAAGCTAAATACACAATTTTCCCAATTTTCGGAGCTGTCCCTGACTTATAAATCACGCAAAGTTTATAAGTGTGGTTCGCAGCCACACCTGCTTGATTGTGCGATCTCACCAGTAATATCAGGGTACATTTCCGAATTTGGCCACTAGAAGAAAAACATAGGCAATCGGACCATTTAGATTGAATGGTATTGGTGGACTGGCGTGCTGTCAAAAGAAAACGGCGTTTTCTTCACTCGCCCGTGCGTTAGTATTAGTTTGGACTAGATATTTCAACATGGCGCCACAGTTTTTGGTGGACCAACCTTTCACACTTCATGCACAGTGAATTTTCCGTGAAACTTAGAGTGAAAATTCTAGCTGCTGTGAAGTCCTAAAGATGCCAAAAACGTCTCACTCGGCCTGATCCGTCTCATACATGAATACACAAAATATGTACAGGCTTAGCACCCAAATGTTCTCATAATCTTCGGCGGGATGTTTCTCGGATTCTTTAAGACACACGAAGATTTAGAAAATGAAAATGCAATGGAAAATAGACTGTTTGCTCTTGGCTCAATCTCTTTCGCTTATGACTGCGCAAGAATCCGGAGTACTCCACCAAGAATGCAGCGGATTTCTGGGGTACAATTCTCCCATGGAGCCAGGTCAATTTTTGACGACCATAGTCGTGCACTAAAGCTAAATGAAAATTTTGACGTTAATACCTGGTTTTGAGTAGATCTTGTCTCTTAAATAATTCTTGAGCAATACAGAAGGTTCCTGAATGCCCATCAATCCGCGATCTTTCGTGATTGAATTAAGTTTCATGTATCTTTCATGCAGAGAAAAAGAGACGGACGAAAAGTTGACCATTGATTTACCTCCAAGAGCAATGACAAAATCATGATCGTGACAGTGGTCTCACTGTATGTCCTTGATCTCACTCAGCCAGAGAAAACCAAAGTGAGTGATTCCAAAGCAAAGTCCTGGATCAGGCTTCGAATGGAATATATTGTATGCCGAACTGAAATTCATCGAGACTCGTGATATAACGAAGAAGAGAGAGAAAGGGAAATATTGGAGAATTTTTTTTCGCTTGATACATCTGATTGTGGACTGGGAGCCAGAACCCCAAAGCTCCTCGGACCTCGCATGGCTTGATAGCCTATGAGCTTATTCCTCGAATATAAATATCCATTGGGCCGACATTCTCTTTTCTTTCCTATTTCTTTTCTTTTTTTTTTTCTTTATTTCGAAGCCCGATTCACTGGATTTGAAGGAAAAGGGAGCCAGAGTTGCTAAATCGGCTCTCCACAAAACTAAATGAGTTGCAAGCCATAATGAGACGAAATCGACTCTTCTTGCGATTGCATCGAAATGTTGTGAATTCTGTTTTATCTTTTGCCTAGTACATTCAAACAACAGTTGTTTCAAATTTTGCAGTATGAGAAGCTGTGTTGGGAAACTTAGACATGGGCGCCTTCAATCTTGAGTCAACCAAAAAGAGAAGTAAATCTTTATGGAGCCCACTAAGCATACGAAAATTTGACGCTTTTCACAAAAAGGCTTAGCTTAAGCGAAAATACATGAAATGGCAGTAATATTCACTAAAATTGCCATGAACACGACAACTTTGTTCAAGTCTTTAGAATTGTCGCAGCCACGCCGAGATATCTATGCAAGGCATGGTAGCGAAGCCAGAAAGGGTCTCAAATATATATCGTTTTGTGAAGAGCTGGGTAAACAATCCTGGCTCCCAGTGCTTAAACAAGTATATCAAGTAGAAATAGGAAAAAAAAAAAGTTTGTTTACCCCAAAGTTTACGACCCATGCCTGCGCCGCACAGTACATACTAATAGAGTTATTGCCCACGTGCAAAGTTGGTTGAGCGCATCTCGACCGCGCGTCTCCACATATATTAGCATGAATCTGTCACTAGATTTGCTTTGAATTAAATTTCTCTACACGAAATTGCGCTTTTCCTGAAAGAAATGGCACAGCAGAAAAAAGTGGATCTTAATAAACCGTTGGATGCCACTGAGGAGGCGAAAATCAGGCGCACTCCGCTAGAACCGGCGCTGGCCACGGCCGCCTTGACCTTACACGGAGATTACTATAGACAAGTGCAGAGCAAGACGAACCACGCAATTGTGTGGCACCCTATAACACAGGCGTATCTTTTTGTGATATTTGTTGTGGCAACAGTATATGTTTTCCGTGAGTTGGTGGATGTTTCCGACTCGATCTCCGAGTTTCTCAGTTTGCTCAAATATCACAAGTATGTTTTGACAAAATACTTCCCCGCAATGATCTTTGCCGCCGGCACAGTTGGGTTGGTGAGTTTCACAATCACCGACGAGTTCCGCGTGATAAGTGATAAATTGGCCTCCGACGCGTACATGGCGCAGATCTTTAGGTTCCCGTTGAGAGTATATGCAAACGCACAGCCTACGGACGCAAATACCAAGTTTGTTGAGGCTGCATCGCAAAGCACGGATCTCGTTGAGTACCGAAACTCGCCGATCGCCATTGTGACGGTCGTGCCGTTACCAGATAAGTCTACGAAGGACACATTCCATGCCAAAGTCACCGGCTTACACGTGAGAAAAGCATACCGCACAGCAGGCGTGGAAAAGGACTTATTGGAGTTTGCAAAGGAAAAGGCCCGCGTACTCTGTAATCGGTATGTTCTGGATAATAACATTCACACGAATAACATAAGAATCGTCTTGGCGGCAGAGGCGTATTCTGTTGACAAGAGCCTCACGTCTCTCTATGCGGAAGAAGGCTTTTCCGTGACGGGCACATCGACAAATTTGGACCCCTTTGCGCTTGAAGCCACCAAGTCGTTCTTTTACGTGATCCCAGCGGGCGCGCTTTTGAGGTTATTTGGCATAGCAAGAATATCCTACGAACTCCAATTGGACAACACTGTGGATTTGGTCACGGGGTCTACTGCTGTGAGAAAAAATGAAACAAGCGCAAAGAGAAGAGCGTGAAGAGAAGGTGTGTAATTGAAGATAAAGACATTATCACGGCGACCAAGAGAGAGAGAAACGGGCAAGATGTTTTATCGTGGGATAAATTGTATTGACTTTTCCCGTTTCGAAGTACACATGCAAGACCAAATTCTGCACCTAGAATGGTTAGTGCAAACGCATCATGCCTATAATTCATGCCCTGCGATGGGTCATCCAAGGCAATCTTCTGACCTGACTCATGAACAGCCTGTCAGATATAGACACTGAACAAGTGAGATAAGCCTGGCCTTTATAGTATAGTCATGCACAGGAATGTGTATCGTACAAATCTATGACGATATTAATTAGTGGTCTAAATTCTCAGCTGCCTCTGTCGTCTAGATAAGGTTCAGACACAGCCTCTAAATATGTGAGTTGACTCTTGCGCTCGACATGGCTTATTTGAATGTCTGAGTAAAAAAAAGTCTCTCAAGGTAAACGTAACTCAAAAAACAACTGCCTTAGTCCAAAAGACCCGATGAGCGATATCCACGTTTACTTTTCCTGCTCTTGAGCGTGATCCTCACAATCCAGGCTGCAAAAAGCACCACAGTCGCGTAAAGTCCGTATTTCCCTGCTTTCAACACGCGTCTCAGCCAACGGCGCACAAATGTTGCATCTGCGTCGCCGTATTTCTGCAAACGCTCCTGTTTTTCTCTTTCCTTGATGCGCTTTTCTGCATTGCGCAAGCGCAAAACTGACTTGCGCGTACGCTGCTTTTCAGGCACTTTTCCCATCGTGGGGACCTGCTGCTCCTGCTGCTGCTCCATGATTGTCTCTAATTCATCAACAGACTTGATGAAATGGTCCCCATCAGGCAGATATAACGCAAAAATCCTGTTTTCCATGATATCGACATTTTCAAACAACTCACCGGTCTCCGCGGATATGCCGAGGTATGGCTGCAGAGGGAGCTTCACGTTCATGACCGAAAAACAGTTATGCCAGTCGGCAGAATTGTCAGGGTCATAGTTGAAGTCCACAGACAAGTATCCGTTTTTTGTATGCACCACCCGCATCCTTGTCTTGCCCAGGGCCGGGTTCAAAAGCTGTTTGGCTGTACACAGCGCCATCTTCGTATCTAAGCCGTCTAGGTGTTTGTCGTAGTATAGGTAGTTTTGCGAATACTGCGCGGTCACAAGTGGGAAATCGCCCTGTCTTCCGTTTCTGAACGTATCAATAAGGATCCCTAGCCCCTTGAAATTGTTCTGTGCGCCAAAAACATCGCCCAAAGGAAGCTGTTTGTCAACAAACCACACGGCCATGCCGTCCGCTTTGAGCGTGGCCTGTCCATGGATATGAAACGTGAGTTCCATCTCAAAAGATTCCGCCAGAAGTGGCTGTTTGGAAAACATGTTACCCGCCTGGTGTTTGCCGTCCAGCGTGAGGCTGATATGCTGTCCATTCTGCACGACTATATCGCCAGAAAGATCCCAATTAGGCAGCTGCAACAGCTGTTTGTCAAGAAACGGAGATGTGATTGCATGCAGTGGCAACTCAACACGTTTCACATGGACCTCGCTATTTTTGTTCTGAAACAAATCGTTGACTTCCTCGGGCGTGAATTCATCAGACGCTTTTCTGGCGAAAACAAACCACCAAAACGCTACTAGCGACGCTAGCGTGAAAAGAGCCACGACGGCACGGGTTTTTAGCGTCTGCAGGGCCATGAAAAGATTAAAATCGGGCTATTTTTGGTTCGGGTTTGCCAAATCGGCCAGCGTTTTCGTTGCCTCGCTGCGTTGGTGTATGATTCAGTAAGCTTTTGCAATCGGGCTTGCCCGAAGACTTTGGCCGTGGGGCCACGTCGCCGCTTTCGGTGCGGTATATGCGCGGGCGGCAGAAAACTGGGTATATGCAGGGGTGCAGGAGTTTCGTGTGCAGGAGTTTGGGCAAATCTCGCCAGATCTCTTTTTTTTTTGCATTTTTGTATGAGCAAAAATTAGTGGAATGCATGTATGCGAATTTCTAGATTGTATTCTATAAACGAGCGAGAGTGGTCCAGGATCAGTTTGTTTTGACTTACTGGCGTTGTGCTTGTTTTTTGTGGAGATTTATGTATGACTGTCCTGTGCGATTTTGAGGCGAATGAGACCATTGGCAGAGAACGCTTAGGACAACCCTAAAAGGGCAAAGAAGCCCGGAATCATAGAGGTCCAAATCGAATAATATAAAATTACAATGCAAAAAGAGAAAATAAGCATAATTGTGGCAATCGTTTGTATTATCAATGGTCAATCTCCTGGCAGAGTATTGGGACATGATTATATATGATGAAAGTGCTCAGTAGTTTTTATATCGGCACATTCTGCCCTTCGGTACGCTTTCCGAAAACACTAGTAGTTTTCGATTGTTTTCCAACCGGTTCGGGTTACAGAAATTTGTTTTTTGGCTGGGATCAAGGAAATTTTATCAGTCTCGATTCAACAATACAAGGTGCATCTTTTTGAGAAATAGCTTCATGGCTTGCACCTGAGAATATAAATATCAATGCTGTCAAAAGAATGTTTCAGGGCACTATTGTACGGTCAAGGCCAGAAAGAAGAAATGCAAAAAGAACACGGGCGTAAATGCGAGGTTCAGTAAACCATGCTTTTATGTTTGCCATGATTCACAATATTATGGAGGCTCACAGGTCTGCCTGGCTGATCAAATTTCATAACAATCATTTCGTCCGCAGGAAATCAGATACCGTGAAATGCTAGCTTAAGAAAGGGATTTTGCAATCTCGTAAGATTTTGAAAAAAAAAACAAGCTTATACCTCAAGTGCGGGATTGGCCATATCATGCAATTCATATATTGGTTGAAAGAAGAGGACCACATTGAGACCTGTTCATAAAGATTTTGATTAATAACTTTAACCTGGCTGTATTATTGCATACGGTCTGGTTCTTCTTTCCTCACACAAAAAGTTTTGTTTGCAGAAAAAGAAATTGATTGACAAGCGTCGACCAGTCCGCGATAATTGTCATTGCTGTTAACCGTACAAGGTGGTATACCCCTGTGGCTTGGAGTCTTACCAAACGGACGTTTTATTCAGATATCCCTAGCTAAAAAGATTATCTATCGGTTTTTCATAATTCTTCGTACTTTCTATTTGCAAGCTCAAATTTTGCACGACGTGTTCCTTCAAGCTGTTCCAGCTGATAGAAAAATATGGAGATGGGCGGATCAGAGGACATTTCGAATTCACAACTACAGCACAAAAAAAAAAAAAAAAATATTCTTTCATCTCCACCGAACGATTTTCCAATTTTCCATTATATTTCTTCTTTGATTTACCCATATATACAAGTTACCTGCCGAACATCACCGTTCTCATCGCACTCATCCACGTCTCTTTGCCCTCGCCCTTGATTTCCGACAAAATCCGCTCATAATACTGAGGGTTGCCTTTGGGCTTCAATAACTTATCGTCGAGTTTATAATAGTTTTTGTATTTATCGTTTACCAAGTCTCGCAATGAAATATACTGGAGCTTCAAATCTTGCTCAGAGATCAGCTCGACAACATCAGGTTTCTGAAACCTCTCGAGCTGCAGGTCTTTGAAAGACGAGTAATGTTTGATTCTATCTTTGGGAAGAGTCTTCAAGAGCAAGACGATTTTCTCGGCTAGCTGAGCTTTGGTAGACATTTTATGGGACGGACAGGTTTATCGAGATATGATTAGAGTTTTTTTGGTGCATGAGAATAGAGACGTTTTCTGTATGCACTACCATACAGTTGCTTCTTTGAATAAGGAAGCACTCAGAAAGAGAGATAAAGCCAGGCATGAAGTTTTGAAAAGACCTTTTTTCCTGAACGACAAGAATACTCCACAGTACGATGCTTTTCTTTTTCTTCGTTTTTCGATGCGAGCGGCTATTCTGGGAGACATTGTGATCCATAACCCATTCTGTGCGATGTGGCTAGACTCTATTAATGCAAAAACACCTAGACAATGTGATTTTGCGATTTGAAAAGCTTCAGTGATGAACCGAAGTCTTAAAATTGCATAGAATATAAGATTATAAGTAAGTCAGACTCAGTATCTGCAAGATAGGTCAAGTTCCCAAGCCCCACGTTCCATGTCACGTGACGCGCTTTACTCGTACCACTTCCCCCCGATCAGCCGAAACTCACTTGTCCGAAATTTTCACCACAATCGAAATAGACACACATAGAAAATATGCCTAAGCCCACCCCTAGACTTATCTTCGTCCGCCACGGGCAGACCGAATGGTCCAAGTCCGGCCAGTACACTTCTGTGACAGACCTAGAGCTCACCCCATTTGGAGTCAAGCAAATGAGAAATACAGGCAAGCATTTGATCGGCAACACGCCGTTCCAGATGATCAAGCCGAAAAACCTCAAGTTGATAATTACCTCTCCGCGTACACGTGCGAAACAGACGGCTGATTTGTTGCTCGAGAGCTTGCTGACCGACGAAAAGAATAGTATCACTGTCACCGAAGATAACGACTTGAGAGAGTGGGAATATGGAGACTACGAGGGTCTTACGACGCCACAAATTCTTGATTTACGTAAAGAAAGGGGCCTTGATCAAGATGGTATCCGCTGGACGATTTTTGAGAAGGGTTGTGAGAATGGCGAGGACCATTTGCAGGTGACCGAGCGTATCGACCGTTTGATCGCGAGAATCAGGGATGTGCATGCCAAAGCAATCGAGGAGAATGCTGCGTGTGATATTTTGATTGTGGCGCATGGCCATATCTTGCGTTGTTTTGCCGCCAGGTGGGTTGGAAGACCTTTGAATGTCAATCCAGACATGGTTTTGGACGCTGGTGGAGTAGGTGTCTTGAGTTACCAGCACTGCAACATCAAAGAGCCTGCGTTCTACTTGTCTGGTGCATTCACCGTGCCTGTGGAGGAAGAGGGCGAGGAACAATAATTTTTATGCATGTACTATCTTTTTTATAAAATTTAGGGATAGCGGATAGAGCCAGATACGAACACATTTGGCAAGATGAAGGGACAGATAGTTGGTGACCGATTTTCTAGTCTCAAATAATGCTTTTCGAAAGCGGCATATTATCATTGTCATGGTTAAATGTATCAGACAACTCCAAGCCAGATCTGGTCTAAGCTTGGACATGACGCTAATATCCAAGCACAACCGCGTCTTCTATCTCGGAACGTGTTCTTTTTCATGCATTCTAAAAGATGTATTCTTGATCTAAACCAATTTTTATCTTTGATGGAATTGGGCTAAGTTAACCACTTTCCCCCAGCTTGTTTCACAAGATGGACATTAAGTTCTGAGAGGTGCGCAGCACTAACACATCAATAGGATAAGGAGATCTAGCAATTTTTAACTCAAATGCCATTTCTAATACACTTTGACCAGTGAGGACAAAAAAAAACCCAAAAATTCAACGACAATGATAAGCTTATGGACTTTAGTCATGGCCCATGCCCTGCTCCCGTCTCCCGTCTCCCGTCTCAAGCTACGTTAACGGCGAGAGACGGTTTTCTCGGTAAAGCCGATCTCGTTTAGCGGCCGCGCCGGTGCTTCCCCGCGAAAAAAACCGGATGCGTCCGCGGCGTCGAGCGTGCGCCATCGGTTGCAGCCAGCCGGCGGGCCATGCCAAACCCATCTTTCCACAACCCAACAACAGCTTTTTCTCCGCTGTACCCGAAGCAACCGGTCCACTCTTTAAACCCATTTTTCTCCAAAATCCAAAACATGAAAGTGTGAATTGAAATACCACACAAATCATTAATTTATTGTTCGCATCATGCCCTCCACATACAAGCCCACCCCCACGGCGGTGCCGGTTTGGCTAGACTGCGATCCAGGAAACGATGACGCATTTGCCATATTATTGGCTGCTTTCCACCCTAGCTTCCGTCTCCTTGGAATCTCTACTGTTCACGGAAACGTGGCTTTGCACAAAACAACACGGAATACTTTGGCGATACTAGAAGCCATGCGGTTCACGCAGGGCGAAATTAACGTGTTTCCAGGCGAAGCCTTGCCGCTAAAAGTAGCGCCTTTACACGCCGAGGCCATACACGGCCACTACGGGATTGGCGGCGCCGAGCTACCCGAAAATCCCCAACTTGTTGAAAACCAAGACTTTACCTATTTACACGCAATGAGAGATGCAGTGCGTGAAAACGCCGGCGAGATCTGTATCGTGTGCACCGGCGCACTCACGAACTTTGCCAACTTCATCACAACGTACCCCGATGACGTGCTGAAAATCGGGTTTGTCTCGATCATGGGCGGTGCCTTTGACTGCGGCAACATTGCGCCGAATGTCGAGTTCAATATGCGAACAGACCCGCATGCTGCACAGATTGTTTTCAACGAACGCAGATTGGCCAATAAAGTAGCCCTTGCTCCTTTAAACCTAACACATACTGCACTAGCCACGTCACGTGTTCAAAAGGCAATATACGACTCTGATGGCGAAAACAACTCACCGCTTAGGTTGATGTTTCTGCAGATCTTGAGTTTCTACAGTGACGCGTATGTGAAGAAATACAACCATACCGCAGGCCCGCCCATTCATGATCCGCTTGCGTTATTTCTTATTTTGCCGCTTTATGCGGGCCAGAATGCGACTTGCGCTGAATTTGCTGACGAGTGTGATTTCCACTATCTACAAAGAAGACTAATTGTTGAAACAGAAGGTCCTGAAATGGGGCGCACTATGTTTGAGAATAAAGATAGAGATCCGTTGCGCGTGGAGAAAGGCGGTGTTTTTGTGGGGCAAAGCGTGAACGTGCCGTTTTTCTGGAAACACGTTTTGGCGGCCTTGGCCGCTGCAGACGAACAGGTGTTTGCTCGTGCTGAGTAGCTTCACTTGTCAATTACCAAATCAAAAGAGACATTTGCACATTTTTTTGGCATTTCTCACAGCGAACGCCCGAAACTGGTGAAGTGGGAAAAGTGTTCTTGATTGTATTCATACTACTATGCGTTCAAAGATGTTTGGTCAGAAATAAACCCACTGGTTTGTGTTTTCTAACCGTAACCCAGGGTGTATTTCTTACTATGTATGTCGAGCTGATTGGGCACACTGTACACCGATACATACAACCCAATACACGTTCCGAAAGCTTGATTTAAACTTCCGAAACACAATAAAAAACCATCTTCGACCGATCAAACCTTTTTTTAAGGCTCCAAGTCTCCTTGTATCGATTATGAACTGTTCATAAAAGAGCCAGACCGACCAGATTGAGATGGCTTCGGTGAAATGTACTGTAAACCGAGTCAACGAGTTGAGCTCGCCACAAAAATGGAGTCAACAACTCACGCATGCATGCAGAATGTTTCTGGAAGTGGTTCATGAAATTTGAAGCCGTTACCACACTTCGTCTATATGGGGCGCAGTGACCTTCATTGAGTCTATCGCATCATCGGATTCATTGTGAAGTTGTATGGAATGCATGACTTTAATGGTATATAAGAATCTGCCAGTGAAGGCGATAAGGGCGCAATCGTCCAGTATACAATAATGATTCAGCTTTGGAGAGATCAGGCTAACGAATCGGGCAGCGTGCCCAGGCCTCTTGCTGTCATTCATATCGAGAAGCAAATTGTAGTTCGTCTTCCTCCAATTGTCAATTTTCTTGTTGCCGCCGAAGTATCGGCCACCAGAATCCCCGGCTCTTAAACTTGCGAAAGTAATGTCTCTGGCTGCAAGAAAAAATTCCACGTTAGGCTTTTCGGGCAAAATTCCGAAAGCAAATTCTTCCGTTCGTTGATAACATCATAATGCAAAGCAGATCCTACAACACTCATCCAAATTGTTTCTATAAAGGAATGTTACACATCTATCGTGAATCGTAAATTGTTTTTACCAGTCCTTTTATGCTACATCTAATGTCTCTTGTTTAACAGTCTCTGCTTCAGACTCTGCCGTTTCCTTCAAACCCCTGATCTTGTCCAAAATCGGCATCCCAATCAAGCCTATGCAGTTCAGCGCCCAGATCACGTCGAGGTGATTATACTCCTTCACTTCAACAACTTCCAAATTTCGCTTTTCAGAGTAGAAATTCCGCTCGTAGTGTTTCATGTGTGTGGCAAACCGGAGCCCGTCCACCAAGTAATCCTCTCCACCTACAAATACCATCATTGGAACCACGCTTTTTTTCTCCGTGGCAAACCACTCGGTCTTATACGGAAAGAGCGTCTTTTCGTCTTTATGCTCATCTAGCTCACCCATGTTTTTCTCCAAATCGCCATTTTGTACTTTCTGTTCTGGATGCTCGTCGTCACGTGTATTAAGAGGCGTGAAGTCGGCGGTGATTCCATCCTTGTAAGCCTGTTTCGGCTGTAACTGGTTCGAAAAGCCTTCCTCCACGAAATCAGAAAGCCACCAAGACATCAACTTGGCCAGTACGAGACTGGCATTGAATAGAAACTGCACATGAATGACTTTCTTATGGTTGTAGCAATTCCGGATGTTCCACCCGAAAAGGTACTTAAAGATTTGGTACAGCAAAAGACTGAATAGACGTGTTGTGCCTATCAAGTTGCGGAGCTGGGTCAACATTGCCAAAAAACAACAATTGCCAAAAATAGCCTTGTACATGCGCGGGGACTTGTTATGGATGAACTTGATGAATCGGCGCTCGTGGAATAACTTACCTGGAAACGCCGCCGGCGCCAACGCAAAGAAATGCTCGATTTTTTCGTGGTATAATTGTAATTGTTCGTTTCTGAGCAAAAGAAGCGTCTGTGTACATCCTTGAGAATGCCCCACCAAAAAAACTTTCGCATGGTGGGGTTTATGCGCCAAAACGTTATCAATAATGCACGGCAAATCGTAGAATGCTAGGTGGCGCACGTCCCAGTCCCAGAAATGCTCATTGTGCATGAGGTTACCCGCGAGCTCCGCATGATTAGGCTTGAATCCACATCTATTATTCCCCATCCACACGTCAAAGCCCTGGCTCAAGAAATAGTATGGAAGCGAGTTCTTGCCTGGGGCTAGGTATGCCCCGGAACACAGCAAGAGCCCATGTTGTAAAATGATTGGCGGTTTTTCGTCACGTGACTCGCTGCTTTCCTTCGGGTCAATGAGCCGATGCAAGATGAGCACATACCCGTCCCTGGTGGTGATTTCACGCTCTTCTAATTCTAAGTTCAATAATTGCGCGTAGTAGCGCAAATTCCGCGTGAGCTTAAGTTTGTCCAAATTCGGGTACGGTTCCACCGGCGTATAGTTTGGCACCGAGTTTTCGTTTCTGGGTTTATTCGCCTTTTCTCGGCCGCTGAAGATATCCCTCAAATGGTATATGTTTGCGCCTAGCGTGACCGACCATACGAATAGAAAAGAGCCCACGGCCGAGCTCAAGACAATGAAAAAAGTGAGCACCGGACCGTGGAGATCTGTCCTCTTCGTTGGGTTCAAGTTGGACATGGCGGGTTAAATCAATAGTTAAAAGTCCTTGCACGATTACGCGCCGCTTTTGTGATTGCCAACGAGGTTCTAGCTCAGCCTGTTGTTTATTAGTTGTTGGCTCGGATGCGATCGATGATGATGATGCCCGGGGCCCGTGAAACTCGCATTGCATCGAAGATTCCTGCACAAAATCCTGCACGAAGGCTTCGCCCGCGCACGTTTGTTTACATGCGCGTGCGCCCCCACATTCGCGCCCAGTCTCGATCTGTCTATTACTGTTTCGGGTAATTAGAGAGGGAGACTCTTTGGGGAGACAGGGATTGGAAATTTGTATGACTTTGACTTTTTCTGCTTTGGAGACAAATGATTTTTCCGGCAAGTGAAGGACTCCTTGATAGTTGATTTTCGACCTCCGTATTTGTCTATCTATCGTGTTTTGAGCTTGAATTAGGGCTGTCTTCGCGAGTCGTCTTACGTATCATGGTCGGCATCGTTTAGTGTGAAATGAGCTGTTTTTTTTTGTTACAATATGATTCGATACTCCTGAGCCAAGAAAGAAAGCTGAATCAAAACAGGTAGCTGCATTAAGGCTATATTTGCTGCCAAAAATCCAAGGGGACAAGTATATTGCGGGATACTGAATAACTAAGCCTAAACAATCAGTATTTCACTAATTTCACTATATCGCCGGGAATGGTTTTAAAGAGTTGCATCAAAAGCTTTATTTGCATCATCCGCTGAAGTACGTGTTGAAATAGACCCTGGCATGTGACACTTTGGATTATGCGTAACGTGCTTCGCTTATGGAAACGGCTTTATCTATTTTTTTTTGTCTTTAAAGATTCATCACATTACAGAACGCTCTCATCAGTGTGTGACGGGCACGCCCAAACAATCGCTCAAGATTTATCACATGGTCTTATGCTCTCATCAGGTTCTTTTTTTTTCTAATTCCTTTTTTTTTAAATTTTATCAGATAGCTTCCGATACTCTACCCACAAACCCTGAGTCTGTAAACAATTCTCACTCACTGCCAGTCTCATTGCACCGTTGATCTATGTCTTGTTGTATAAGGTCAAACAAGCATTCTAGGAGTGTTTTCGAAGAATTTATCACATCCTTCACCACTTGAGCAGATACAGAGAAAAATTTGTTTGCGATGAAAAAAGGGAATTCTACGAATTTCCGGGTGATTGTTCTACACTTAAATTTTTTTACCTTCCGGGGACCGCTTCTTGCCGTTTTTTGTTTTACAAATTGTATTAACAGGAAACCGCCGTCAAACGGTCTAAAATCTATATATCTATAGAGAAATAAACCTGCATACGTCTGGATAGAACACTGAGTAATGAAGTTTCCCGACTTTCCCAAGCATTAGGTCTTCCTCCTTATCCTAGCCGCCGTATAGGTAATGTCAACTTGTCCGTATTTTACTTCGTTCCAACGCCCTTTTCAAATGTCTATTCAATTGTTTCTTATTCAAAAGAGGCTGTTTTTATTCTCCGGGAGCCGCTTTTTGCCGTGCGTCAAGTATTTAAAACCCGTATGGTCTTAATATGGCTTGAATCATCAAGAACGACTTCGTGGCCAAGTTGGCTAAGGCGTAAGACTGTTAATCTTAAGATCGTGAGTTCGACCCTCACCGAGGTCGCTTCTTTTTTGTCTTTATAGACTGTTTTATTGTCGAATACTGATGTGATTTTTTTTTGGGGTGTGAAAATTGTGCATGCGTGAAGATTTTCCGGGTGCGCGAATTTTAGTCTGCGCACGCTCGCTTGCGAAAAATGACAGCTGAGTCACGTGACAATATTTTCAATGAAGCGAATTATTCTGGAAAGTCGTATAATCCTTCATTTTTTGTCGAAGCGTTGATTCATGGAAAACGACGGCTTTCAGTCAACTGATAAAAGATAAGTTTATGCGCTTTGCAACTTGCTAAGTCATGTATGGGGGCCTTAATGACATCTACGAGTATTCTACTGGCGGACAATCCAGCAGCTTTGGGCATAATTGCATATGCTTAGTAATCCACATATATTTTTGTTTGCAATGTGGGTAACTTTTCCCTAAACGAAAAAAAAAAAGATGAATCCCACAAAGTTTTAATATTGTTCAATTTAAACTCAATTGTGTTTCTTTCCAATTGATTTCGGGGACTTACCAGGTAGTTCAGCCTATCAAAGACGCTTCGGTTTCTCACACATACCCGTGCTGAAACAAGTCAATTCATTCTTTTTGCTAAATATATTCACAGCGCTAATTTCTGTATTGAAAAGTGTGCTCATTTCTTTCGTTTTACGTTTCTCACAAACTGCAACACCATTTTATCTGGACATAGGACAGTTCCATCCCAAAATAGTATTTACTTCGACTCATCAAAATCTTTGAAAACGTTGAGACTTTGGTCCTCGCTGTAATTGTTGTTGCTTTCGTCTCTTGCTCCAGGGTAGACCTCTGGAAATGCTTCGCAATAGCTGAAAAACAGCCATTCTCGATCGGGCCAGCTCGCATCGATTAAAGGCTGGCCTTTTTCTTTTAACGTTTTTGCAACATTTTCATTTTCTGCCCATACACGCAAAACGTTTTCACCCATGAGCATGGTGATCTCATTATCACTTGCCCCTGATTGCTTCATCACGGCTTTTATCAAATCAGGGTATTTCGATACATCCTCAAGACCTTCTGGACCTTCAGGAATGCCATCAAAGTCAGATCCCAAACCGACGTGTTCCCAGCCAATTAGCTTGGCAATGTATAAGATATGATTCACCGCGTCCTGAATAGTCGCCTTGCCGTCGGCGGCACTCGTAATGAAATCTGGGTAGAAATTCACGCATACCACACCGCCATTTTGCTTGACTAGCCTCAAAATCTCGTCAGGCACATTCCGAGGATGTTTACAGAGCTCATACGCAGATGAATGGGAAAAAATAACTGGAGATTTTGTCACTTGCAATGCGTCTCTCATGGTTTGTACGCTGACATGAGAAAGGTCCACCATCATGCCCAAACGGTTCATTTCGGAGATACACTTCCGGCCAAATTCACTCAAGCCTTTATCGGGAAGCCCGCCCGTGACCGAGGACGCCGCTGTGGCAAAAGGATTGTCACAATTGTGAGTCAACGTGATGTATCTGCAGCCCAAGTCAAAATATTGTCTGAGTACAGCCAAAGATGCGTCTACCTGATGTAATCCTTCCACACCCATCGTTACAGCCAACTTTCCCGACTTTCTGAAAGCAGTGATCGCTTCTGCGCTATTTTCTACATACTCAAGGTCATCAGGGTACATTTCTGCCAAGCGGCGCACAAAATCTATCTGTTCCATCGTGTCTCTCACCACAGTAGTGGGCTTATTAAAGTCCTGATAAAGTGGGTCCGTATCTTTACACTCGATAAAACAACTGAAGAACTGAATCCCGACTTTTCCCTTGACAAGCTTTGCCAAGTCTGTGTGGCACGTGAGCCCCGATTTGAAGGTGAATTTGGAGTTTTCCTGGACTTCATAATGGAGCTGTTCCCGGACTAGGTAGGGGAAATCGTTATGCGTGTCCACTATGGGAGTTTTCGCCGCTATGACGTTGAAGCGGTCCTCAATAGACATACTGGGAAGAGAGATTATGGGGGTAGAAGCGAACAAGTGGAAAAGAGAAATACAGAGGACACAATCAGCGGATAGTGTGTTTCCGGTATCTGATTCATCTCTCCATGCACGATTCGGTTAGATCGCGACAAAGCGGAATTTGGTGCCGCAGATGTAGCCTTATCGGGTAGCCCGAGCCGTGCATCTCTATGCGCGGCCGTAAACGTCCAATAGATAAGACCGATATACGCCACATGATCAAAACCTTAAATTCACATGCAATGAGGCCTTATCTCGCGTTTGCTAATGTGCATGAACCTGATTAATACCTTACTTAAAGATGAATACATTCCGGGTCTGCTGCTGATGATTCTTGTAATCTTCATAAGTTTATTCTAACAAAATGTCTCTCAAGGAGCAGCCGGTGGTGACCAATGAATCGATTGCGATTCGACACGAGTTCGACCCAAAAACGGGTGTCAAAAGAGGATTCAAAACACGGCACATTTCCATGATGGCTCTAGCGGGCATCATTGGTCCCGGAGTGTTTATTGGCATGGGCTCGGCGTTAAGCGCAGGTGGGCCCGTGGGGCTTATCGCCGGGTTTGCCATTGTCGGTGTTTTGGTCATGATCATGATGTTTTGTATCGGCGAGTTGAACAGTATCTTTGACTTCAATTTCAACGCGCACGCTGCGCGCTGGGTGGACCCTGCTTTTGGCGCCTCCATGGGCTGGTTCTACGTGTTTTTATGGATATGCAACATTATTGCAGAATATGTCTCGGTCATTTCCGTGCTTTCCTTTTACAGCGCCAAGGTTCCGCTCTATGGGTACTTTTTGATCTTGTGGCCCGTGTTCTCACTCTACCAGATGTTCGGGGTGGACGTTTTTGGCGAAGTCGAGTATATACTTGCGTTCATCAAGATTCTCTTCATCTCAGGATTCTACCTATTCAGTGTCATATATGCAGCAGGCGGGATTGCAGACCACAAGCCCGAAAACTTCTTTAGGGATAAGCCTTTGAACAGCGGCTTCAAAGGGATTGCAAACTCATTTGTGTACGCCGGTGTTTTCTACACAGGCATCGAGAGTCTTTCGGTGACCTTCAGTGAGCTGAGAAACGTTCGTTCTGCAGTGAAAAGCGCCGTGCGCCAGGCAGTGTTCCGCATATTCTACGTGTACTTCGGAATCACAATTGCATACGGAATCACGGTTGCATACGATGACTCTCAATTGTCTTCCGGCAGCAAAACCATGCGTTCGCCCATGTCGATTGCATTGGTGAATGCCGGATGGAAAAATGCCGGGTATTTCGTCACCACAGTGGTCTTCGTCACTGCAATCTCTTCCATCAATAGTGCCGTTTACTTCGCAGCAAGAAGCTTGAAACGGCTAGCCGATGACGGCGTGGCGCCTAAAGTATTTACGATTGTTACGAAACAGGGCGTGCCTTGGGTTGCTACGCAAACGGTACACATATTTGGATTTCTCGCGCTTTTGTCCATCACGAGTGGCTCTAAAGTGGCATACGGGTACATTGTCAATCTAGGCGGGGTGTGTGCATTTATAGTGTGGACGGGGATCATCTATACGCACTACAGATTCCGCAAGGGCTGGCTCGAGCAGGGCAAGACGATCGAAGAGTTGCCTTACAAAGTACCCTTTTTCCCATACATCAATTACGTGGGCATCGTCTTGGGCATAGTGTTGGTGTTGGTGCAAGGATGGCTGGTGTTCAAGCCGTTTTTGCCCGGCGACTTTGTGGATTATTATATCATGCTCCCGCTCTTTTTTGTGTGCTGGGCCGGTTTCAAGTTTGGCTTGAAGAGCAGATGGGTGCCGTATCTGTCAATGGACTTCGAGAGCGATAGAACCGAAACAGAAGGTGTGGTGGGAGACGATGAGTCTTCAATCGCACCCGTGGAGAAAGTTCCCTGGGTGCAAAAAGTCTGGAACAGTATATAATGCGTGTAGTGGGCTTGTTTTTATTTATTGTTGTTGAGCAAAGGCTGGAATTAGGCCGATATTGTGAACATCACAGAGCAATTGAAATAATTGGTTGAAGAATCTTTGTAGCATTGTTTGTACCGAATGCGAGCACCTTGGACTGAGCTGAGAAGGCTTGAATGGAAGCCTCTTGAGGGGAGTCGAGTAAATCTTCATCATAATCTTTTAACATACTATTCCCACACATGATAAATTTTTCGACCCATCGAGGTCTCGAACTTAAACGTATGCGAATTGCGAATCTAGACGAGAGAGCAGTTGCTAAGTATCAGTTTTGAGCTTATGCATGCACGAAAATATGCATTCGGGGGATTAGCAAAAGTCTCAAATGTTTTCCAAATTGAGCCTCCTAATACAACACCACCTCTATTTTAAAGCAAAAGAATTATGAATGTTGCATGATTAGAACAAGCAACTGACTCTTCTCTTTTATTACTGACTCTACTTCACATATTACTATGAGTAATCTCTCCTCTACTTCGACTGAACCTCATGAAGAAGCTGTTACCAGCTTCGTTCATTCAGTGCGTAAGTATGACACCATTTAGTCTCTTGGGCAATTCACCACGTCTGATTGGTACTGATTTGAAGAAAGCATAACTTGCCGCAAAGTCTCTTCACTCTTTGATGTTCTTTTCGACAACTGCATTGAAGTTAAAAATTGCTTGATGCAAGATACCACATTATGAACTGCTTTCATTGAATTGTTTCACATACACTAGCGGTCATGATAGTTCAAATTTCTGTTAGATACCCCATTTGCCTCAGCCGCGTTCCATGAGGGTTGGCCGTGCCAAGTCGTCCTTACCACAGACATCCAACGTCAAATTATAACTCTCAGGTATGTTATGATGGCTTTTCCCCTTGTCATACAGAGAAGCCAGGCTGGCATTACTAGATGTTGTACAAAATAAACATTTGTCAGGTCCGAACAACCAACGAATACTACCTCAGACCTTTTGCTTATTTATCGCATATAGAACCACGGCTACATACCAAAAAATATCTCAAAGCACTTAGAACGACGCGAGTCAACAAAATCTTATATTCTGTCACGGACGTGAAGAAAATCGTCCCCTTAAGGGTACGAGAAAAGCACTCATCTGAAGCTTATGAAGGGTGTCGAAACTGAGCCCAATTCACTCCTTTTTCTTTTTTACAAAGGAGCAGATCGTATTCACTCTTTTTTTTTTTTTTAAACTCTTATTTTCTCTTGCTGGCGGTTACCGCAGCCAGCTAGAGATCCTGTCAGCAAGGCCTTAGTGTCATGCATGAGTATATCGAGGCCGAAATTTTAGTAGTGTCGATTCAAGATCCATGCTTTGTCAAGTCAAACATGTGATACAGCTTCCAAAGCAATTCCCATACCTGCGGTCAAGCGGTCGACAGGTATAGTTCCCCACCGGCATTTTACAATCATGAAAGCCTGCCTCAAATCAACCTATTCACTTATTGCGCATTTTCACGGATCAGTGCACCATCTGGCGCGTTGGTTAACCCTTCTCTGAGCATGCCGCAAATACCCGCCTACGCACAGCGGCTGGCCCGGGGTGCGAACCTCGTGCCAGTTGACTAGGGCCCGTGGCCCAATGCGGGTGGGAAATTCGGTGGTTCTCTCCATCCCTCTCCAGAGTTTCGGCTCCTGGGGCGAACTAATGCTCTTGAGAGCGTCCTGGGCGTAGAATTACGCCGGGCGTCGCCATCAGAAAAAAAGCACTTCGGTGCATGGGAGGCGGCGCGGATGGTTGGTTTTCCTGTTTGAAGGAAGGCTGTTGAGTGCAATTTGCGGCCCCTGGCACCCGATACCGATCACTGTTCAGAGTTGGGCTTCTTTTTTTCTTTCTTTTTTTTTTTCTTCTTCTTTCGGTTTGATTTACTTTTCATGATTTTCATTATGTCACTTTTTGGAAAAAAGAGAAGCCTAATATTTACTCGTACATTTTTCGTCTCCAATAGCACAAGGGAGAGTGGCATGTTCCCCAATTTAGCTGGCCCGAGAGTAAATGATCATTCTCAATATTTTGGGTTGCGCGAAGAAAAAATAACTCACTCATGTCACATATTATTTCAATTGCTTGATGCATCTAATCAAGGACTCGGGAGACAGAAACTCTTAAATGGCTATGTTTGTGGTCAGGTAGATTTTACTTAACGCATTATGCCCTCGCATATGAGTGTGGAACAAGATATGCTAAAACATCAGAGCGAAACTGTTGAAGCAAAATAAGATTAAAAACTTACATATGAATGTGGACTCGTGACTGTTCATGATTATTACCACGTGAATACGATTAACGAGTAGAATTTTTTTGCATCTCATTTACTTTTGACAGAAAAATGATTAATGATCTGTGAATTAAGAAAGTGAATTTTCGAGCATATGCTCTATTCCAGAGCAAGCGCGACACAATACTGGACTGTTTTTTGCATTTATCTGGCAAGGTAAACATTCATTTATGGGCCTATATTGCTCGGTGAAACGGCCGCGCAGAGATTTGGCCCTAGCTTGAAAACTGGCCCAAGGTGCCAGTTCCTAATAAGCACTAGCATAAATAGATCAATGGAAAGTGATTTAGTCGAAAATCTCATTTCGTACATAATTATCGAAATTTTACGCACCGGATTCCTAGAAGTAACTTACCAAGTTTGTTTCTCTTTAATCAGCCCGTCTATGTAATTCTGTTGCGGCCCCACTCATCAGGGACCAGTCCGTGAAATCGTACTCGATCAAGCGACGCACGTGACTCGTGCACACGATATATTATCCACCAACTCAACACCGTTCTGTATTTCTCTCACCACGATGATTATAGCAAGCATTAGACGCATTTTCACATCTTTCCGCACGGAGGAAGAAGAAAAAGCCTATTCAAGGAGCGCTTTCTTCAATCTTTTGGGCTTTTTGGGCAGCTGTGTGATTTTCTCGTTCGTGGCCCAGAAACTCTCGAAACAGCCCCTGCAACTTTTATAGTTAGCCGATGAATAAGAATGCAGATGAAGTTTTGGATCTTTTGATGCCTGCAATTATAAAGGCATGATCAGTTTGCGAAAAAAGCGTGACTATCTGCATAAAGCCTTGTCTGATAGCGGTGGCCCGGATCCGAAATGCTCGCTTTTAGCTCTACGCAAGAGAATACCATGTTGGGGTGAATCTGGTTCGTTCAAATGCTTTATGATTATAAGGTCGACACTTTGCCGTTAAGGGCTATGAGGCAAAGACCAAATGGATTCAATCAATCTCTCCAAAGTATGAACTTCGAATGAAGATGGTATCATGAGAACCGACAATGATGTGCCTGGAGGCTACATTATGTTTTGCTAGGCTTTGAACTGTTTTAAAATGTCCACATGGGCGATTTTCACTTTCTAGATGTGATTGAAGCAGAATATTTTTATCCAGGGCTGCGTTTTGTTCGCGTATGGCACCTTGGTCAGCTGATGATATTGCTAATGTAGAGTAGCCAGTTCGGGCTCCTGAACATTGACAAAACCAACGCTCGATTCGGCACTTTGATGCGAATGTGATGTCCGTTTTAAGAACAAGTTCAACGCTTGTGGTTCCGGCAAAGACATTTTTTGGTCACCCAGAAAGGATCTCTTGATGCTCTGGAAATTGAAGGCACCATTTTATTTGTTTTCGCCATGGTTGGGCTTTTCTAAGGACTGGGCTTTCGAAGAATTGGCCGAGACTGCTGTCTCGTGGAATCAAACGAAATAGGCGGAAGTCTAACTCCGGGTCCGCCTGCTGGTCCCCGGCAGCATGATCTTTGCGATACTGATTTGTAGGCATTTGGAGGACTATCAATTGGCGCAGAATTTTGATTTCCAAAACCGCCTCTCACTTTCAGTTCAATGGGATCTTTTGCTTAATGAAATGCTCGACGACACATTAGTCAAGGCGTCGATACATGGTTTTTGTGTTGAACATAATACAGCTCTATGAAAAGAGGTCATTGAAGTACCGTGAACAAACACATTTCAGGGCAAGTGCCTTTCCCTCATTCAACCATGGTCCAAAGAGATTTCGAAGAAGAAATAGTCTATTTATGACCCAGACAAGAGTCGCCACTCAATACATTGGTACTCTATAAAATTGCTCGTGGACCACATCTCTCGCAATCACGACTTTTATCAAACAAAGGCAAGGAATAGCAAAAGTCCAGCAAAGAGAATTGACCTTGCTAAGTACCCAGAAATCGAGGCTTGAGATTTCTCCAGGTCAGGAAGATTCAAGTGGGTGCTTTTGGGATTCAACGACGTGGCCAAGGCCGTGGAGGAATAGTATAGAGCTTGCACTGCCAGCGGCACTGCGCTCGAAACGGTCTCGATATCTTCCATACTCGAGAATCTGACCTGCGCAAGCGAAATCTCGTAGTCGTCCAAATCATAAACCACGTATGCGTTACGTAAAAAGTTATCTCCCAATATCGCAGAGTACACTGGACTGGTTTCCAGATCAGACACCAGCCCCACGCCCAAATAACACTGTGAGCCCAGTGTCAGCACCAAGTCGGACATTGGCACATTTATGATGGCCCCGGAAAAGTTGAACTTGGCCGTAATAGCGCTGGTTTTGTAACTACAGCTGACGCGGTAAAAGCCCTCGGAGCCAAGGTCTCCGTGGAGCAGTTTGCCCAAACTTTTGAATATCTTGTCGGGAAGGTACGTCAAGGAGGTGCCCGAATCAAGCAACGCGGCAATCGGTGCGTCAAACATCGTCACGTTTTGTGAGGGGCTTTCCAATGTCACGGAACTGAGCACGACGTGAAACTCTGTGGGTCTATCGTTGTGCTTTGGGTCGATGTTGATGATAGGCACGGTTATCAACTGGCCACTATACTTGGCATGGTCTACCCCACCAAATACCACTGATCCGGACAGATAATCGGCTCTGTCAATGTACAACGAATACATGACCTTGTTGATATCACCAGAGCTCTTCAAGCGCACGGGGAGGTTCTCGTAAACAAATGAGGTCAGGTCATTGGTGACGCTAGCCTCATTAGCCACAAGTCCTATGCCGAAAATTCCGCTATCGGAAGACGAAACATTCGCCACGGCAAAGTTGCAGTCGGCGACATTGGTCGTGCCAATCACGATGTTGTCAGAGCCCCAGACGCCTTCAGCGAAGCTCTGATCTTCGTACGAGATGAAAAATGGCGGGACAGTGTCATTGACACGGAATGTATCAGACCCAGCCATACTGAAAGAGCCGTCGTCGGTACAAATACCACCAACAATGTCCGACAGCGTGTCTGCTCTTTTCTGCTTGTCCTCTGTTGGAGAACTCTCTGAAATTGCACCAATAAAGTGAGGACTGACCCTATCCAACCTTTCGTTCAAAAACCTTTTGGAGTTCTGGTATAAACATACCACGTTTGTCTCCATTACCCATAAGTCCGATGAGCCAGTATCAATAGCGACGACAGTTTCGGCCTGACCAGACCCGATTCTAAGCGTGGCGGCATAAAGCGTATCTTCACCAGACATTTCCACTTCCTCCCGGCTTTTTTTCAGAAAGCCCACTCTTGCTGCTTTCGACGCCGGGCTTTCGCCTCCGCTCACGGCAAAATCCAACTTGACGTATTTTGCGCCCAGCGTGGTCGTGTTAGTGATGTTTGTTGCAGAGACTAAGGCGGCAAGAAGTCCTAAAGAGGGAAGAAACAACATTTTGGGGCTCAATAGTGAGGGTATCCAAAATGTCGCATTGTTTTCTATTATAATATTTCGGAAACGCTATTTATAGAAGCCTGGATTGAAGTCTACTGGCGTTGGGCATGTGCCACGGGCTAAAAAGTGAATGCGCAATTGCTCGGGTATTTTTGGAACCTCTTTTTCGGAAACGCTTGCGTCGAGTGTGGGTTCCGGGAACATATCTGGCCACTTATTTTTGGATCATCTGAGGAAGAATCCAAAATCCTGTGTCTGTGATTCCATCTGTTTTGATAATGTAACCACCTGATTAGAGTTGTGCCTGGCAAATCACGAATCACAGCAATAAGAAAAATAATAATAAACCATTGGTGTGCTAAATTGCCAGCAAGTGAAACTGGCGCCGCACCGTATCTGACGCAGCACGCCCGTAAATGCATGACAACAATCTGTTTTTGTTTGACAGAGACGCCGCGCCTATGTAGGTTCCTTTGATTGAAAAGCGCCTTTTTACGCCAGACTGGACTTTTTGAGATATTTATAAAATTCAGGTGACTTCTCCATGAGGATCGAATAGAAGTAGAATGTCATACTTTCATCTTTCTGCTGGCCCATGAAGAAACTCCAATAAGCTGGAGATCGAAGTCAAGACTCTGGCTAGCAATATATTTTTCGTGTAATCTGGTGCTGTAAAAAGCTTGAAGCTCGTCCAAAAACCAAAAACAAACACGAATCAGGATTGAAAACTAATCTCATGGAAGCTGCCCCCTTGCCATGCTTTCTTCCTCATGGATACTAGGACCTGTTCATGAGGATCACGTCTTTGAGAGAGAAAACACGCACAATACCTGGGTGATCCGTATGCAAAGCGTGCTTTTGGTAGTTTGAAAACATTTTTTCGAGTAATATCTTCAAATTGTACTCAAACGTGGTTTACAACAGGAAAATTGCATCTCGAAGCTGAATTCCCTGTACTTCCGCTTTGCTCAGACCACGCTAGGCTCATTAACAAGGTTGGGCGCACAACGCCGAGAAAGGCCTAATGTAGTGAATACACTAGGGGCCGTCCTGATCGATTTGAAAAATTCCGAGAAAATTCAAATTACGCCAAGTTCAAATCTTCTTTTCACCATCTAAAAAGTGAAAAATGAAATGTATCCACTGCCTGCGAAACAGCTGTTTACGCCTACATAATCTGCCGTAAACTCTGCACGCTTTTGTTCAAACAGCTCCAAAAAGAGACGAAAAATGGAGAGACCTGTACATACTTTCCTCCATTTGAAAAACTGAAAGAAAAAATTAGCAAATACATGTTGCTGAGAAATCTAGATTTCATGTGGCTCATAAACGCATGCGCTTAGAGGGACCGTAACTGAGAGAATTTAGACCCGGCCCAGGCGTGCAAACCTTAAGGCAACCATTTTTGTCTTTCAACTGGAGCATCTTTATTTTAATGAAACACATAATCTTTTTTGCAAATTATTCGTTAAACACACGCCGCTAACAGATTTTTTTATCTGGGCGTGATCAATATTATGGGCCAATCACTCTGGTGGTTATGTAACCTCATCGAGTGCATTGTTCAGTCAGCCAATAAGGCAAATGCAAATCAGGCAAAAACTTGAATAAGCATTTTCTCAAAAGAGATCCCACAAAAAAAGAAATCAATCGCAGTTCTTTTGGTTATTGTTCCCATCCTTGTACATTGGCATGCCATGAAGTACATCACGTGGTCTTGTTGAAGATGATGCTTGGCAAATACACCCATCAAAGCTCGTGACGTGTTGAAGATCACGAGACTTGTCAAGACGAGGTTTTTTTTGCCAATCATTCCAAGTTTTGAAGCAGACAGAGCCTGGCGTTGCCTCAATCAAGGCCTTGAACTAAAATCAGTCTGGACAGGGTTGACTTTACTATGGACTACGCTCGAAAATCGCAGAAATTCATGCACTCACGTGTTTGCTTTCACATTCTAAACACTTTCTGCGGACGCTGGGGTCACTTCATGAAGATATATATACATACGCTCCGCTGGCCGGGGCTCGGGCACACAAGGCCGTTTAATCGCGCAACAAGAGCTCTTTCGCCATCTCGTACGCGGTCCACGAGATCGCCGTGGACGGGACATTGAAGATGATTCTTGGCTTCCACCCGCGCATGAATGCGCCGACCCCGCCTTGCTTGTATAAGGCCCTGGCAGCGCTTTTGAAGCCATTCACGTTTCTCAAGTTCTCGTTGGTCAGGATTCCGCGCGTTTGCAACGCCGTCTTGATGCAGTCCAACGGGTTCGTCAAGGCCGCTGCAATGCCGCCGGCGATTCCGCCGGAAATGCAGTGATAGTATGGGTTGTAAGTGTTAGAGGGGTTCAAGAGTGCCAGCGAATACTCGTAAAAGCCAAAGTTCAAGGCGGCGAACGGAATATTGGTGAATAACGTTGTCGGATATGAGATGTAGAACGCACTGAGGCCCTCCTGGCGGTAGATGGCGGCAGCGGTGCGGAAAAGCTTGGTGCCAGAGGACGAATGGTCGCCGACCTGCATACGCTGTTTCAAGACGTCAAACGGCGTCATCAATGCATCCAGCGCCACGGTAGCGGTCACGCCTGCTCCTGATGCTATCAACGGGTGGCTCTCGTCGGTGACCCAGCGGCTGGTTGTGTTTTGCGCTGGTTTCGAGAATTTCCCCACCAAGAACGTTTTCAGCGCCTCAAACGTCGAAAAGTACACGGCATGGGCCGGGCCGGCGCCTAACACCACCGACAGCACACCACGCCAGAGCGCATGGGCGCCCTCGCTGGAGGCAATTTTCAGAATCGACGAAATCACCAGCCGGTTCGGCGCCTGGCCCAGCGCTAACATCTGCATGCGGGTTTTTATCAGGTCAACGGGGTACATCACCGTGTGCTCCATGATACCAGCAAACGCGCCGGCAGAGAGGTGGGCGACTATGCTGGCATCTTCCGGAAGCGCCTCGTAGTCGACCTCAAGGTTGTCTGCGCCTAGATGATGGGGATGATCGGCCATTTATGTGGATGTATGATTTTTTCGTAGTGAGATTACAAAAGTGTTGGGAAAAAGCCGAAAATGCTCCGTTTTTCTCCGTGTTTTGGGCAGTATAGTGCTTGGTATGGTCCGCGTTTCGGATAATAGCTCCTCAGGTGTCACTGGCGGGTGGCGTGGTCTGGTTTTTGTAGATTCAAAGAAAGAATGCAAAGCTTGGTTGCGCCGGTGAGAGAGGTGAAATTCGGTGCTAATGTGCTCAGAGCGCTGCGAAATGATAATCAGGATAATTGAGGAATTGACGGTTTTTGAAAGGTGAAAAAATCAGAATATGATAGTTATAACCACTACAAAACAAAACCTTTGTTTCTTTTTACAATTGGCGATGACTCAGATGTGATGCCGTTAGGCCTATGAAAATTGATGATTAATTTCGGGCCCCGGCTTTTTTTTTCACCGCTCGCGGCGCATCGAAGCCGTGCCATCTCCAGCATACGGAGACCGAGAAAAGAATACACACAAGTAGAGAACGTGGCCACAATGAACTTTCTGGGGAATTAAGGTGATTTCTAGTTTCAATATTATGTCATTTTCCTCAAAAGATTGCCGAAAAGTAAATCGACCCGATTATCATTGGGTTTAGTCCCATTCCAACTCATCGCTAATTAGCAAAGAATTGGTGGTGGTGCGCCAAGGCCTAGCGCGCAGCAGGGCCTGAGCCGCATGCTTACCGCAACCGCAAGTCTCAGTTGTGGGCCAGGCGTGGTATCTTATTAATCAATGGCTCGACGAAATATGTCATGACAAAGATGGGAAAAGGATATGGGGCGCGGACAATGTTTTCATCTTTTTTCAAAATCATTAAATAAATCTAAATCTGAGGACAATTAAGCTTTTCGTCAAGATATGACTGTGGTGTTATGATGGGCGATATGCATAACTGGCTTCGTGAAAGCCGAGGCCCGGGATTCATTTTTTCTTCGGTTTGTGGTCTTGCAATTTTTCATCAACAGGGCCCTATATGCACTCCTTTGAGAGCTGTGTTTACCTTTAGAAAATACTCTTGTGGGGATTTTTGGATTAGATTTCTAATTCTTTTTTTTTTTTCAAATGTGGTTCTCGAGGGGACGGGCGACTTTATCCTATCACTGGAACTTTGTCGACGTCGTCGTCGCCGCCAGGCATATGATATAGCCATTCCCAGCCAGGCATTGAATTCTTGGAATATTCTCTTCACATGTCTTTTTTTCTCTTTCTTTTGATTCTTGACCCCAATCAGTCTGATGGAAAACTTAGCATTTGGAGCTGTAGACTTATCTCTCAAAAAATCAATTTACAAAATAGTACGCTAGCTTTGTCACCTTACTTAAAACTACGAAGGGTTATCCTTTTCAGAAAACACATATTAATCATTTCGTTCCTCGTCGAAAAAAAAGAATTTCAAACACAACGAGTATACAGCTTGCTTGTCGGAAATCCCTGAGAAAATGGTTTTTCTTTCCAGCGCATTACACGTACTTATGCCTTAGGGCATCCATATCATGTAAATCTCTGCCTTGGAACCTTCCAAGGTCAAAAGTGATACATAAAAAACGACGAAACAAAAAAATACTTCTTTAACAATATAAATGGCCGAGGCACGTCAAAACATATATCGATTTCACAGATTTGACCCTTGCCATTCAAAATTCGCCGAAGTCCAATGCACATGGAGGATCCTGAGAATGTCGCTATTATTTTTCTTCAAACTTCACTTCTTTGTACGAGAAAAGTTTGCTCTTTTACTTCCCTGGGTGATCTGAGATTTGACCTATGGTAGATTTGCCATACACGAACATTTAGCAGAATAAACTGGATTTTGAGGTCTCTAAGTTTCTCCCTCTAGTGCCATAAAATTACCCACGGGGCTGCGCTAGTTAATGGCTGGAATAATTCTTGAAAGCCGCATACGAAAAATGATGATTACAAATACTTCATTTCACGGGCTTTCACCAATACATACTCATTCTCTTTTGGGCTCGAAATTTGTGGGTGATATTTTGGCTGATAAGTTTGGCTTCTTTCCCAGCAAGATTAGTTAAATATGAGGCTGGGCTGTTTCTGTGATATGCATGATAAATTTACGACATATTGACCTGGAGACCCCATTTCGTGATTGTTCATGTCAAAAAATCCTCTGCAATATCAAAAGAAATGGTCCTCTCGAAGTTTTATCCGAAATAATATTAATGAACGGAGATAGCCTTTATCATATACAAATGTTGAGATCGCAATCAAACAAAGGACAAAAGTCATTGCAACATTATTGACTTTGAGTGGAAAGAGAAGTTCTTTGTATAAGATAGTGGTGGATTTGATTAAGGAATTATTTTATTAGTATACACTTTTGTAGATACCTTGATAAGCAAGTTTGGATCCCTCAATCATGTAGCTGATGAAAATAGCAACTTAATTCAAGCATTTTCTTTGGGTCATTATTAGCTTTGCTCTTTTCACTAGTTCACATCCCCCTAGGCAGGTGCCGACTTCAACAATTCGATTAAGCCAGGAAAATTGAACGATTTTCCTTTCGCAAAAATATACGACCCCGCTAGGAAAATTGCTGTGTTCGGCCAAAAGGCGAAGCGCCAAAGACGCCGTGACCAAATCTTTTCAATGCGAAGAAACGATTGAATACTGTCCTCAGCATCGAGTGGCTCTCGCGTGGGTTCAGACCGCAGAAACATGATTTGTGTGTGGACCCAAAGAGTCGACACAATGCAAAAAGAACAGAGTTCGACTTTAAATTTCTGCGTGCCCTCTAAGAACATTGCGGGTATTAAAACTCCAAATCCGAGACCAAATGAGAGGATGATGCTCAGATCGAGAATAACTTTCATAATCCTGGTTGAACTCCGTGACTTAAGCTTTTGGAGAAGCTCTTTGTTACATTTGTCCCCGAAGAGTCTCTTAGCATACTTGTCGGGAAAAAACCAGTAGTAGGTTCTTCCCAATATCGAGACCTCGCCGGTCGCCTGCGCCATTTCAAGTATGATCTGCTTGTGCGATTGTTGGCTTGACAGCATGTTGACTGAATATTGGTTGTAAAGAAAAAAGACTTGCCAAAAAAATTCCCAAGAGCACAAATACGGTACATTTTTATCTCATTTCTTAAGTTTACAAACACGACAAAAATTAATTGTTTTGCGCCCAGGTCAGGAGCTGCGCAATCTCAAGCTGTTTATTACTCTCAGAACAGTGTGTCAAATGCGTTGGCACACTGGAAGCTTATTACGTGAGTTATCAGCTTTTTAACGTGGTTGGGCGAAGAATACTCTAATTTCAATACACGGGGTAAGATTTGGGCAAAATCCACTCTATTTTAAGGCTCAAGGTGTAAGGAACTACTTCAGCACGCGGCTCGAAGAAACTTCACACCGCGTTCATACGGTCACGTGATCGTCCCAGATATCCAAAAATCAACAGTCCCATACAACTGTATTCACAAAGCTAGGAACAGTATTTTTTGATTGTAGTCGTACAGGTTTTGAATCTTTGGTCACCAGATCTTTCACTGACATTGAACGTAGAATCAATCGCGCGGTCATCGCCACGAACCTGCCGACTGGCATTGCCTTCGTGAATATGCCCGTCATGCTTAACTCGTAGTTTGCATACCCGAGAGTTTATAGCCCCTTAACCAAACTTTCTTTTATAATCTTTATCCTGATGTACAACCTTCTTTTTCGTACATGAATTCGACTAATTCCGTCAGCAGGCAAGGACTGCCTGTTTGTCTCCATAAGATGTTTTTTCCGGCCGACAATGAGATCCTTGTGACTTCGGCAGACGCAAAGGCAGACGCTCTGGCGATCGAAGACTCTCAGTGAATATAGTCACCCACACTCAGTCTGATTGATCAAAGAGCGCTATTTCTTATCATAGCAAGGGACGTAGTCGTAGACGGACTTCAAAGCCGCCGTTTCTTTTTTGGGTAAGTCTGTCGTCGTTTTCAGCCCCGCGTTCTCATGTTTATTTACCTCTGTAGTGAGAGAGAGGGGGGGTATTGTTTGGCAGACCTTCATTGATTTGTAGTTCAGATTCCGGTTCTTCTGTACGACCTTTTTGCTCTGCGAGCAATTTTATCCGAAGAGAGGCGACTTTCTTATCGATTTCTGCATCTTCAACATTTTCATCTTCGAGAGATTCTCGAAGTTCCATGCACTTCACTTCCACATAACGTTTTTCGTCGTGACTTCGAACATCTGCTCCAGCTTTTTTCTTCTCGCTTCGTTCATTCTAGCCCTGATCATTCTTCGATGCTCGTTTTCAGCCTCTCGCGTACGATTTTCTCGAACGCCCTCCGTTTCCTAGGCCTCGTACGACAAATTCTGTATAAGTCCCACTAAATGATCATCTAAGTTGTGCGACTGATAAATTCACCAAATCGACGGCTGAAATGCTCCGAGTTATGTTTTCTTACTTCTCGCTGTACCCTATCGCTAGAATTCCGTTGGTATAGATGGCCATTTCAGAGTTCAGGTTCACATCAGCTTCAGATGCGAATGAATCGTCTGAGGAAACTTCATTAATTGTTTCATCATGTCCCCCTTTTCTTGTACCTTTTGTACACATATGTTCATAATTCAATGTTCAAAGTTTGACCTAGCCAGTAATTTATATTCAAAAGGTTATCTGTGATGGACAACAAAGCTTCTTTCGAATTTATTTTGTTGCAAGTTGATAATACAGATCTTGTGTTGTTAGCTGCCCAATTTGTGCTTTTAACTCCTGCTTCTGATTTCTTTTCGTGCGTCCCTTAATATCGGTAACCTGTCTTCTGTATTCTCATGGACACAGAGTTTCATCCCGATACTTTCTCGATCCGCACCCCTCGCAATCACTTCTTACTAGTCGTGACTTAACCCTTTGGTTGTCGAAGCCCGCAAAACTTTATTTGGGGACTTTCGCTCCACCCAAATAGATCTGCCTCCCCCCTTCCCCCCCGGACCGAGTATATTTCACAGTATCTTGGATTTCTTCTTCAGTTTCTTTCAAGATTCCGACCTCCGATACCCCTTAATCTTTGTCAATATTCAGGGCAGACTCTGATGTACTAGGTGTGGTTTCTCTTAACTCGGATGATCTCGTGATTTGCCCGAGGTACATCGCTAACGAGGTCCTCATACGCCCCGAGAAGAGGTTTGGCCCTCTTGATGCCAATTCCTGCCGAGCTAGTGGCACCCGGGTCCAGGTCAAAGGTTCGTCTGACATTTCCTCGACCATTTCAATTTCTCCCACACGGCCATCAGAAACCAGGTCATTTGAGTCCAATGGGTCGAGTTGAGCTGATGTAAGATTTGTGTCATCGTCCCCTTCGTGCATCAGGCCTACCTGCCCTCGTCCCGTGCCAGCTTCTGGTTCACTATGGAGGTAGGTATGGGATCAGACGTCGGACCACTAATATCAGGGCTCATACCAACCAACGAAGTTTTCGGAATCATAAAGTCGGTAGCTATATTAATGATAGCGCCATCTTTCTCTTCAGCAAGATTTCCATTCGAAGCCCCCCTGTAAACCTCGACTGGTTCACTCTCTCACTCTGATCTTCTCGCTCTTTAGGTGTGATGATATTTGAGGAAAACCGCAATTCTTCATCTAGCTCTTCAATGATCATGGTATCAAGCGAATTGCTTCGGATGAGGATATATCTACTCTTATAAGACCCACCAATCTTCACTCCCAAAAAGAGGTTCATGTTCTAACGCAATCTTATGGTCTGAGTGCTAGAATGCTATCTCCTTCTGCGGGCTTCCCATCTTGCCCTCACGTGTTCCCTCTCATTAGGTTTTTTTGCTCTATCATACGTTCCACTCAATGCCTGTCTCTGATAGTTCACTCAATATACCATGTCCCTTCGAAGTGTTCCGATTGGTGTGTACATGGCAGTGACTCTCACTGGTATCGCGTATCTTGTTGTACCGTAATGCCATTTTTAACTCCCCTGCGCAATGCCAGTGAGTATGTTACATTCCACGATACCACAAGGACCCTCTTGGGAGCTGTTAACCTGAAATTGCCATCTCCACTCCAATTCATTTCATCTTCCCAAAGTCGATTCACCGTGTTACCCGAGCCATGCAATAAATGTGTGTTTGAGAAGATAGATTCCCCTTTCGCTACCTAGCTCTGTGAGAATCCGATCTGAGCCATCTTTTGAACTTCCCTCTAAATTTTCTTTGCTTGCCTCAGTCTCTGTGACGATAAGTGCAGCACAAATAATTTGATGAGTGTATCAACTTTTGATATTCACTCTTTTCTCCCCTTTTTGACGTACTGTCTCAGAGCCAGGTGTTGCCTGCATTAGATTCTACTGCTGGCGTATTACCCGGGTTGTGCGGCTGCTCAATCTGGTCTGCTTGTTGACACTTTGCGATCTTGAACTTTTCGTGCTTTGATCTCTTCGATTAGTACAAGCTTCATCCTTGTAGAAGCTAGATACTTTCTCCAATCAATCATTGTATCAAGTAACGCCACTAGGGCCTCTTCCAGTTTAAAGTAGCTCCTTGGAAAATCAGAGGCTTTCAGCTCATGAAGTCTTTCGTTTACTTTCGATAGTGAACCTCTCCCCCGGCTGAATACGATGCTTTTCGAAATTCCCCGCGTTGTGCGTGACGCCATATACCACTTTTTTAGCATTGCTACTCATTTTCGCTCATTTTGACCATATTTGATTCGCCTCTCGGCCAGCTTAGGCTTTCGGTCGCTCTTTCCCCCGAGAGCCAAAATTCTCGAAGTTTGTGTGTAGAGCTTCAGTAAATTGTTACTCACAAGCGCTCCCTTTTTGTTCAGTGAGCTGATCAGCCTCTTAGCGAGTCATATGTTGCTCGTTGCAGTAAATTGGTTGGTTGTTTTTCATGAAAGTTTTATTCAGATCCTCCCCTTTTTGTGACAATATCCTTTGAGTAATGATATTTCTCTCTTCCTCTCCTGCTAGACACTTGATTCTGTGGGTTTGAAAACAGGAGCTCACTCCTTTCATAATCTCTTTTCAACGATAGTTGTTCTGTACTCATATTTTCGGTTTTGCTTTCTGTAAGGTAAGTGATCCCGGCATGGGTTCGATGCCAGTTTCTCTCCACCACACTCATCCCAAGTAAGTGTGACAGTCAATGATTCATGAAATTATAAGAAACTCGTCGAACGTTTCTTTCATATGAAAGTATCTTCCAAATGCCACTTGTGGGTCGTCAAATTCAATGTATGCCCAAGTTTGGTTTCCCACACATGTTTCGTCATCATTGGATCTAAGATTTCCAACGCGTTTCTGAAGTTATGTCCACCTTTGCACTTGTGGTTCCACCAAGTTACTTTCGGTTTTCCGAACTTGGCCTCTCCGTAATTTTCCATAGCAAGCTAGGAAGCTTTTCACTCGCAGGTTGTCATTTTCTCGCCCTATCATATGCGATGGCCTCTGTCAATTGGTTTTGACAGCTTCGAGTATTGGTCGCGCGTTTTCACTCACTCTCTCTCACTTGTAAAAGGGTCTAGTA
Source organism: Metschnikowia pulcherrima (assembly GCA_009746055.1). Classification (NCBI taxonomy): domain Eukaryota; kingdom Fungi; phylum Ascomycota; class Pichiomycetes; order Serinales; family Metschnikowiaceae; genus Metschnikowia; species Metschnikowia pulcherrima. The sequence goes on from VFXK01000010.1 coordinate 1,108,380, forward strand.
TTTCCTCTGTCGCATCCTTTGTTTCCAAATCATGTTTTGCCTGTTTCAATACTTTGGGTACGTTGCTCGCAATAAATCCGGAATCCCCAATTAATTGACACCACGTCGCGGCCTCTCCCGCTTGTGTTCTGTTAATGAAGTTATCCAAGACTTTGACACCCGAGAACTTCCAGTACGTTTTTCAACTTCTCCTCCCTTAATATGATTTTCCTGCCTCTTGAATGAGTTTGTCAACTCCGGGTTACTGCTCTGCCTTTTCTTGATCAGCAGGTAGTCCTTCTTGTCCACTTGGTTTGGAGATCGGGAGCGAATGAAACTTGTTCCCTGTTATCAACATCAGACAGACTTTTGTCATAGCCTGATATAATACCATCCTGGCGACTTGGTGGCTATATTGACTTCTAATCTGTTGGAAAATCTCAGAACAGAGTGTCAGATGCGTTGGCACACTGGTAGCTTATTACGTGAGTTATCAGCTTTTAACGTGGTTGGGCGAAGAATGTTCTAAGCTTAATCCACGGTGTAGGATTTGGGCAAAATCTACTCTATTCTAAGGCTTAAGGTGTAAGGAATTACTTCAGCACATGGCTTGAAGAAACTTCACACCGCGCTCACGCGGTCACGTGATCGTCCCAGATATCCAAAAACCAACATCTAGTCAGTGAGGAGCAAATCGCGTACTCGGCGTACGCGTACCAAATTCCGTACGTACTCCATACGCGTACGGTACGCGTACGGTACGGGTACGGAGGCAGTCAGCGTACGATGCGTACCGTACGGCGTACCGTACGGAGGGTATATGTGCAGGATCAATTTAGTTCCAGTCATTGTTCAGAAATTGTATGATATCGATACTCGGGGAACTCCAGTTAGCCCTTTGATTGCCTCAAAGTCACGATTCGAGCAACATCAATCCGTGCCGGCCCTTACCGGAGCCCTAATTGTTGACTTTCCGATATCTGTGATGATCACGTGACATGTGTGAGCCAGGTGCGAAGTTACTTCAAGCGTGAACTATACTAAAGTAGTTTCTTTAAGCTCAAGCCTTAGGTTAAAGTGAAACTTGAAGAGCCAAATCGAGGATTCAAGTCTGAGCGTTCCTAGTGCAATCACTCTAAAAGCCAACATATATCGTGAGAAATTGCCTCTGTGCCAAACGCATCTAGCATTCCGGCTCTAGATTTGTCAATCTCGTATGGGGGCTATTTTACAATTGAGCTCATAAGAGTGATTCTCAACCCATTTCTATAGTATTCATGAGATAGAATGGGTATAATGCTATTTATTCTTGAAATGTTTGGTGTCTGAAGCTTGTCACAAACCTGTCACTTGGTAATGATGTTGCAACTCTAAAAATCAAATTGCAGCCGCGTTGTGAATCGGGATTTTTCGGCATTCATTTGGTTTCCTTTGAGCTACTCGTGGTGCCTTTACGTCAAGTTCTTAGACTTCTAGATCGGTCATATATCGTTTCAATAGACATCGTGCTGAGAAAATGGTCAATGGAAGACGATACCATATCACGAAAACACAACGACCAAATTATGCCATCTTCTGTACCTTGATTGCTCTCGTCTTATGTTAGTAACGAATCTAACATATGGCTGCAGTTATTTCAAGAAACATAAAGAAGGTCCTGCCAACAACGAGTAGGATGCTGGCAATATTCAAGTTTGGGGATTAGTTCGAGAAGAGAAGATTACTCAAGTCCATCGGGACACTGAAGACGTCGATAGCCGGCATAGCGAGATTACTGACGAGTGAGAGGATGCGGAGAGGAAGAATTGCTTGCCTCGTTGTCGACGACGTTGAAGCCCCCTTTGTAATCGTTGACACTTCAACAGCCACTCAAGATTTCGAGAAGAAGATGTAGAGGTCTTCTAATTTTCCTGCCTTTTTGAATATTTTATAAACGATCCAAGTGTATTATCTGTTTCTTGTAGCTATGAAAGGCTCCAACCAAATTTGTACACTTTTTCCTGTCCTGCATAGCGTTTGGCGTACAGAGCGTACAGAGAGTACGGTACGGAGTACAGCGTACGGTACGCGTACGCGTACAGTCGGTACGCCGATTTGCTCAGCACTGCATCTAGTCGTCACGTGTGCAGTATGCCTAGTGCGACTAGAACCTCCCAGGGCCTCATTCGTAACAGGCGTCCTGTCAGATCGCCCAGAGGTCGAATGCTCTTATACGTATCTCCAGCTCAGAAAGACGTGACGGAGACTATTCGAAATAGCTTGGAGCAAACCTTAGCTAATACAGACATGTCGGCAATGATTCGTTTTCGTGATGGGACCCCAAAATAAGGAAACAAAGGCAGCGCCAACCCGTATCAGCGCTCAAGAACCTACAGTACATGGCAAAGAGACAAGGTCAGCAGCCGAAGCTGCTCGTTACCTTGAATTTCTCCCTTTTTTGCCTTTCTTGCAACCTCTTGATGCGGGTTTACTACTAAAGCGACAAATTGCCGCCGCAATTATAGAGCCGTTCAATCCCAGCCGCGTTCTTTGAAAGCTCACTATCAAACCCAGAACGCCTATTTCGAATCCGAAAGGAGTGTCTTGGTTCGGCACACCTGCAAATTCTACAACGATTTTAGCAACGATACGGAGCTAAACATGATATTGCGGCTCCTGGCGCGGATGACCCAATAGTTTCTGTGAAGAATCAAGCTTTCAGGGCTGTACCCAGTTGAAAAGATGCGATTTTTACAGACAGATGATCACAAGCTTCTCCGTAAAGAGGGAAGCAGAAATAAACTTTGGCTCAGAGAACAACTAAACATAACGTGTGTCTCTAATGACGATGTGCTCAAGCATTTTCCTCGCTTCCAGCTTCCCACTTCGCGCGGCAATCGTCCGAAGGAACAAATTGCTTGACCCTTGGGGCCCAATGGGAAGCCACCACGAAAGTTCAGGATTTGCAAGAAATCAGGTCATAGAAATTCATCATGCCCCAAAAAGCATGGATGGCACGAAACTTTAGTCTATCCGCAAGTTTTTTGCGTAAATCGCACCCAAAGTGAAGGGACGTTTTGGTGCATTTTGCGCATTTTCTTGTGTCATTGATTGAAAGCTCATAGCCCCGCCAAAAATCTCCGAATTTTATTCAAAAATCTCCCACACGGACATCAAATATGAGGCTACGTAATTGCTCAATTACAAGAAAATCAAAAGTGATCTAGATGAATTATGAGTTTTGAAACAGCACACATGGTGACATTTTCCGCGGCGCTCGCACCCCTGTTCGCATTACCGCGATGCTCGAACCCTAATATCTCACGTTAGTCATGTATTGGTACTATACAGTATTTTCAGATGTTGGAACACAACACTTAGGGTGTGCATAGTATAAGCATACATGCACTCCTATACCTAAGCATGTGTCCCAGAGAATTCTATAAGGTTCTGTCAGACCTTATCCATGGGAGTTTGCGTGACCAAGAGGTCACGCCACTGTCTCACACGGAGGCAGTTCATCTCTCTATATAAAGCATAGCCATCCCCTCTTGAAATCATTCATGAGGTGACTAGACTAATCCTAATTATCCCATATACGTGTTAATACTATGACTACCACTGTTTCCACTCCTACTGTCGTTGACACCCGCACTGATGACTTCAGAGCTGTATTGAGTAACTTCAAGTTGTTTAAGGATGAAGAGGGTTCTCATTGGACGTTCGCTGGTGACACCTCACTTACCAATCTTGACACTTCCATGCAGGTCACTCTTCAACAAAGGATACTCCTGCAGAGTATTCATTCGATGCGACGCTGTTCGTATCGCAACACTAGCGCAGCGAGTCGTGTCCAGGCGTGATTAAGCTCTTACACCGGTGCCTAAAAACCAGGAATTAATGATATTGACAGGTATAGCATGCGGCCTACTGTTGGCCACATACACGTCCCGACGTGACTACATCAACATGCTTGCTACGATCTACACCGCAATTAGTGAAACTTGCATGAGGCTCGGCTTGTGTTCGTGTTGGATAGGGAATGATTTAAACTGGTCCTCGCCTCCCCTTACGGGTGGTGCATGGACCCCATTGAGTATTTACCCTTAATTAAGTAACCCATCTCCCTCCCCAAGCTGACATCCATTTAAATCCGAGCTTTGCCTTCACATCACGGCCAGCGTGCAGGCGTGAAAGCTTGGAAGCAAGTTGTCTTTTCACGCAACATTTGGTAGCCCCACTCTCATGTGCGGACCGACCTCACCCCTTTCCTTCTCCACCGCCCTCCTCTATCTTCCCAAGACAAGCGTCGACTTCAAAGATTCAATGAACCCTGAAATTGTGAAAGATTATACGATCACAAAAAGATACCACGACGCCAATACAAATGCAGTAATCGGCAAAGGAGCGAAGCTCCAAAGGCGCTGTGACCAAATGTCTTCAATGCAAATAAACGATGAGAGACTGGTCTCAATGTCGAGTGGCTCTTCTTCGCATCCAAAACTCGGAAGGAAGGCTGCAGAATGGACCGCAAGAGACCACAATATGCCAAAAGAACTCATTGCCAGGTAAATATAAATTCCCGGGTCCTCTATTACCATTGCACCTATCGCAAGCCCAACTGCAAGAAATAATAACAAGATGACATTCGAATAGTAAACAACCTTCATAATCCTGGTTGAACTTTGTGACTTAAGCTTTAAAAGTACCGTTTTGTCACATTTGTTCCCGAAGAGACTCTTAGCATACTTGTGGGGAAAAAGCCAGTAATAGATTCTTCCCAATATCGAGACCTTGTCGGAAGTCTGCGCTGCTTCAAGTATGGCCTGCTTGTACGATTGTTGGCTTGACAGCATCTTGGTTAAATATTTGTTATGAAAAGGATTTGCCACAAAAATTTCTCAAGAAAATCAATCGCACCGCGGGATCAGCCTTTTTCAACAAGGAGTTTTTTTATCACTCTCAGATACTAGGCCAGGCATTCTCAAGTTTCCCCTTGCATAAATTGTTCTGCGCCCAGCACAAACGCAAAAAATAAGAGTCACAGTTGGCATTAAATTACGAGGATTCTTAAATGGACCATGTCACAACACAAAAGCTTTCTAGTTGTACAAGCTTTTTCTTTAAAATGGTTCTACAGCACTTCTTACTAACTTTTTTTCTTCTTTTTCGAAAACAAATACTAATATTAGAAAGAAAGCTATATCTATACACCTACAGAAGAAACCGCGAACTACCTTTTTGGAAGGAATAGTGAGTAGCGAGAACCCATGACCATCCCGGCCCCTTGCTCATCCTCCCCATTCCCCATTTTAATCGTAACCGGAAATCAAATCGCGGTTTTGCTTGTTGTTGAATTTTGGAAATCTGGATCGATCACGTGAAATGTGTAAAGGCGGCTCAAAATGATACCCCTGGCCTACTATCGCAACGGGGTTTGAGCCCTTATAATGATATTGAAACTTATACGGTGAGACCTGCTTACAAGGATCTTGTTTAGCAAGATTAACCTATCTTTATCGCTAAAATTCCGTTTTGGATCTTTTTTCCATACTAATATGCTTAACCTTTGTTTTTAGCATATTTCACGATTTTTGAAGAAAAATCCTTATAAACAGTGGTTGGAGCGAATGGCTAAGACCCTGTAAAAGTCGTCAATTCAAGACTTTCGGGAACTTGTGTGACCCGCTTACAATGTTGACGCCTTGATACATACGAATCACCCTTTGCAATCCTTCCTGGGTGCGAGGTAGCTGTCGTGCATGGTAAAAACAGTGACATACAATGAAACGAGTTAATCGCGTTGATGGACGCATGTACCTGAGGGCATTGGCCACCCGAAAGGGAACGTGAATAGCTGGTTGGGGGATTTTAAAAGAATCAAGGATTCTGCATTCGAATTTACGTTGTGATTGGCAGCAAAAAAACCCAGTGATTAGCGTTTTTGTGTTTTTGGCGACCGCGTTGCGGACAAACACGGAATGGCGAGTGAAACACGCCTGTTGCAAGCTTCACAGCCTATCATCTGGGTATACAAAGAGGAGCTTTATACTTTTGGCTCTAGACGGAAAATCAATTACTACAGCCTTGAATTCCCCTTCCACTGGTGCACGAGACTAACGATCGACTATGCGACACAGATTCCCGATCACAGTTTCAAAATGGGAATTTGCTCGTCCACACGGTTTTGATCCCAGATGTTTGCTATACACGCCTTCTAGCTGCTTTCACGGCTTCAGTGCGAATGCGTGGATGACAATACCCACTTTGATGAAATGGCTGCAAGACTTTGATCGACAGGTGATGACAGGATTTTTACATCGCAAGAGCTGGGCCAACGAGATGGCCGAGGAGGAAAGGCCGTAACCCGTTGAATACTATGAAAATGTGCAAAACAATTCATTGGAATATCGAGGCTCAGGATTTGATGTCTAAGGACATTGTCCATATGTGCTGACGAAGTCGGAGCTTTTCCCTTCACCTGTTATCAGTAACGTCGGAAAAGGTTTTGTCGGGTGTTCCAGATGAGAGCGAAACTTACGTTGTCTAATTTAATAAGTCGCCGGAAGATAAAGCATTTGAGACAGTCAAAAACTATGTAGGAGACAAAGAGCTTTATGAGTTGATCTTCGGACAGTTTTTGCAGCCACGCATTAGCGACCCCAGAGCAATTGCAAAGTACAGCAGACTTCTGGGAAAGGGATGCTCATCAACTCGTAATTAATATCACGGTGCAATTTACACTTTAAATTGGCTTTTGTGCCTCCTGACTGATCTCATTTTCCGAAAATACAATATTTAAATTTGTTCTTGAAGACTTTTAATAAAAATCAGGAAACCTGTACACCATTCAGAATCTCTTTAGTAAGATAACTACTATCGTTATTTTTGCCAAAAAGGAAGGACCCTTATAAGCAGGTCTCACTGTATATACGTTTAAGATATAGTTTTATTTTTTTTTGTAGCAGCGTGTGTACCTAAAATTACCTCAAAACACTGATTCATTGCCCCATTATCACCTTCGGTCGGGAATTTTCATCAAGTCCAAATCATGCCGCCTTCACGGATTTCCCATTGTGGCAATTCAAATAAAGATACCATTTGATAGGGTGATCAATATTCCGTGACTTTTAGGCTTTCTGGAGCGCTCCAAGTTTGTGCGTATATTTATACCTACTCATTAAAAATTCCATACATAGAGATCACCAAACATCTCAAATTTTATCATTATTATTCTTGCACCACTTGATTCAAACAATTTGATTTGTTCCTCATGAGCATACCTTCCGGCCGCTCGTACTCTCTACCCAATATAGTCGTGAGACACCGCTGGGATGAAGGCTGTTTCCGAAAACTCTGGGCAGCGTTTTTGGTTTGCCCTCTTCTTGTTGGCTTTGTACTTTTGATTGTGCCATGCTTGGTGTTTGCCTAGGCTGCGTGGCCAATCTGGTAGTATGTCGTGAAGAAAAACGTCGGAATGGTACTAGTGGAACAGTGTTCTCCTAGCACGTCTACTCCCGAATGTTTAGAAAAAATTGAAATTTCACGAGCACGAGACTAGAGAAACGAGATGCTTTACCCACCAGCAATGTCTGCCTGAATGTAAATTGTTATGCATGATGTTAGGTACCTCATATGCCTTAGCCGCATTTAATGAGGCCTAGCCGTGCCAAGCCTTCCTTACCACAGACGGCCGACGTAAGTTGCCCAAGTCTTAAGTATATAATGATGTCCCCCCCCCCCCCCCCCCCCCCCCCCCCCCCCCCCCCCTCGCCGGAATACTGAGAAGTCATGCTGCATTCACCAGATGAAATCACAATAATTATCTGTCAAGTATGAAGAACCTAACATACGAGAGGTGTGTTTCGAGTGCCTTATCAACGGAAACAAGGACTTAACTTCAAGAAAGTGGCTTTTCTCTCTTTTTTTGAAATTCAAGCAAAATTCAAACTCAATATATACAATTTGCTCGTGGATGCATGCTAGCGACTCGATGTTGGATTCTATTCAATTCTATGTTTAACGCCCTACTTTCAGGTGATTACAAGAAGAGTGCTAATTCGAAAAGTGCTTCAGCCTGAGTACTTTCCGGCCTAAAATACTATACATTGGTAATCCAAACTAAAGTTTGCTTGAAAAAGTAGTCAAAAAAAACATCATCATCTCCTCAAGAAGTGACACTCGACTTCACACCTGATTTGCTCAACACAGCAGAGCCGCTCAAACAAGCTACGCAACGAATACGCCGCGTAGCGTAGAATCCAGTAACCTGTGTCTCACGTTGTGGGTGTGAATTAAGATTAATCTCATTTAGTCAATGGTTTGACTGAAGATAGAGACATCAAGCAAGTAGCGCTGATTACAAACTCAAGGCACTGGTATAGTTAGATGGAGTCACACATACAAATACTTGTCTGAAAAAAGGAAAAAGGCAAGTGAATGCACGGCGTTGTTGCTTTTTCCTTCCGGGTGTACGTGAAGTTAAATTTAATGAATATCCTTGAGGTAAATAGTCGTCAATAGCTTGGTATCCTTCATAGGCGCCACTTGATCCGATAGGTGAGGACCTAAAAATGGTCCATTCATCGGGTGTAGAAAAGAATTTCGCCTCTAGTTTTACGCGTTACCATGTCAAAGTTTAAGCCGAGTCATAGTGCAGTTTCAAAGTCGCTTAATTCCGTTGCCTGTCAAAAGAATACTTCTTGTGACGAAAAGTTCACTTCGTGACGATTCGTTTTCGGTCACCCGGCATTTCGGGCAAGAGGGGCCATTCGTACAAACTCAACTTTATGATTGAGTGGGATTGGTGGCTCGGTGAGAACACATAAACGTACCTTGACTTGGTAGTTTTGTTTGCAGGCACCATTTTGTGCTCATAATACGAGTCCGCAGGCGCTTCCAAGCTTGATATCGAGGATTAGTTATGCAAAGCTTGACTTCTTTTCGAAAAACAACCGGAATAAGTCTATTTACAAATCACGAAAGTGTAACTTGAAAGGCAACGCCCACTTCCACCTTTTATACTTCGTGTACTGGCGCGTCTTTGATAATATAAGTGTTGGTTTTTTAAGGGAGGTACAATGTAACGTAGATGGTTGAGGCACGACCGATGAGAATGCGGGAAGACTGTTCAAGCGCAGTGGGAGAGAAAACCCTCTTTTCCTGGCTTAAGCGTCAGATAGACTATATAAAATAGATACGTGGACGTAGACCCAAGTCATATTGGGTTGAACCACTATAAAACCTGGGCACCCCATCAATTGTAATTACCTGTGTGCTAGCGCATTAAACACGGTGTTGCATAAAATCCAACAGATTAGAAGTCAAATCACTACAACCTCGCCATGCGATGTCAGGTGGACGAATTACCAAGGAAGGTCTCGCCTGCGGCAGAAGAATGATCGGAGCAGACTGTGATGAGTCAACGTTACTTTAGATTAAGACACTCTGCACCAAGAATGTACAAAAAGGGAGGTTTTTGGAATAACATACTCAGGCTTACTAGACAAACTACCAAAAAATGACTGAGAAGCTGGCAGCCCCTGTGCTCATGACCGAAAAAGAGCACACACTGCTCGAAACGAAAATAAGAGAAGACATCAAGAGAAAGCTTGGGGCATTGGAACCTTTGTCCACGGTTTCCGCTTTCAAGTGGTGCGAATCTTTTGATTCTCTTTTTAAAATCTTTGAGCGCACAAAATTGATGTTTTTTTTTCCACGGGGGACGATGTGAAAGCACGTACACGATCGAGTGGCATCGATTTATCCTTGAAGGCAATAGGGAAACAACGAACGCTTGCACACTTTTCAACAAGAAGATTAAACGTCATGTACAGCCCACAATTTGACCACAGTTTTATCTCGGCATGGAGTTTGACTACAGCTGGGTATGAGGTACCTCACGACACAGAATGGCTCTGGATAACATCAAAAGAGACGGAAGAAAAGTACATTATCGCCAGCAGCTTAGGTGACCAACTCTTTTGGGGAGAAAATAAGTTCCAACCACACACTGTCAGCAAAGGGGAGGAGACGAGTTTGGCTGACGAGTTTGGCTAAACAGCAGCTCTTGAGTATATGCAGCATAAGGTCACTGGAAGTGTCACATCCATTCGGCCCAAAAACACTCATGTACTATCATCTCGTGTGTGGTCATGCGTCCTACGAAGCGCTAACTAGCTGCGCTACGAGCACTTAAAGGTCCAAAACATCATTCTACTCAAGGATACTCCGGATGAGAGATTACCACTTAAGGAATGCCGAATATGTCTCGAAAGAAACATCATCGCGAAGCCCCATTCGAAGACACATATTCCGGCAGAGAGGATCCACGAAAGAGTACACTCAGACACTATCGGACCAATCACAGGCGAAAAGGGGAGATGATTTTACATTACAGTTCTTATTGGCGAGCACACGAGGTATATCGAGATTCTCATCACAGAGACAAGGGCCATCAAGCAGCAAACCCTCAACCGACTCAAGGTATGGAACAATCGGCTCCCCAATCTCCCGATACGTCTCTTTCTCTCAGATAATGCAATTGAATTGCCCACCAAAGAGGAACTTGAGATGTAAGGCATCGAAATGGAACTCATATCATCTTATTCCCCTGAACAAAACGGCCTTGCCGAGGCCGTTAACAAGATCTTGATTACCAGGGCGACTAAAATCATCAAACCTTCCGAAAATTTCAACTACTTCAACACCTTGCCTTACACCGCCTATAACAAACTAGAGGTAACCGAGAAAAACTATATGATGTTTGGCATTGACGTGATCGTTCTCATTGCAAGCAAAAAGGAAGCAGAAAAGGCAGAAGTTTCTTGGCATAAATTTCACAAATCTGTGCAGGGGAGTTACGTCGGCCACAATGGGGGGGCCGGATACAAAGTTTTGGTAAAATTCAAACTCATCGAAACCAAAAACGTAATCTTCGGAAACAAAATGGACAATCTCATGGCCTATTCCAAGAGAGTGTCAGAAATGAAATTCGAGAACGTTCATTCACACATGAACAGGATCGATCAGTTCATCCAAGCTACAAAGATCAACAAGCTCGTACCGGTTTTTCCGCATAGCAGGCCTATCGACACCACCAATGAAGAAGAAGCGATAGAAACTGAACCTTTGACGGGGGCAGGGCAAGATTCGTACCAAAACGGACACGCCGTGGTACAGACACAGCCAAACATCTTGACGGCCATAGAAGTACCCGACGATGAACCTTTGGGACACTCGTCTTACATACTACCTCCCGATAAGTGTGCAGATCAGATTGTGTCTGACGGAGTTCCTCGACTGACTTCGGAAGACATAGTCGAACGGGATCACGATATTACTCTGACTGGTATAGCAGCGACTAACCTTGAAGGCCGAGAATCCACTCAAGCTAGTACAAATTCTAATATCAGGGGCTGTATATCGTATCCCACCACAAAGTTCGCTCCCAATGCGCGGGAGGGTACTGCAACAAGGACATCTGCGAATAGTGATTCAGGCCTGGACAGCTCCGATGCTTGCCCTGCTGTCGTTGTAAGTACTCCCGAAGCCGACATTACAGAAACGGATTTATCCGCCACGAATGTCGAACAAGAGCGGATGTCATCTCCCGTACACAAGATGGTAGCAGATACAAGCCATGTGGCATCACTCCAGGACACACCCGGCTCGATTGAACTGGATGATGACCACGGTCGGAACATTATTCTGGCTATGGACGTATTTGAGGACCTCTTGATCCGTTCCGACTTACGAGTCTCAGCTGAAATTGGTACAAATGATGACGAGCTTATCTCTGGGGAAACGGGAAACTACGCAAGTGGTGCACATTGCGACAGCACCGTCAGTGATGACCCCAGAGATGGGACTGGCCCGGGTTGGGACAGACTTGTCGAGTGCATCAGAGCCTGCCTGTTTTGAAGGTCGATTAGACACAGGACATCGGGAACGACTCCTACGGGGAGCCCGAGGGTATGAGGGAATCTGGGGGGAATAATACCGTGGAGAACTACCGAACTCGCTCAGGGAGAGAAGTGAAGAAACCAATGAGATTCAGAGACCGGCCATTACATGATTACTTGAATCAGGACAAGAATCGTGTCAATAACCTCCGGGTCAACACCAATGACCGCGCTGAATGGAAGAAAGCCGAGAAAGCTGAATTGGATAAGTTTGAAGAGATGAACGTGTTCGAAGTAGTAAGAGTCCCGGAAGGGATTCCCGTCATTACAACTCGGTGGGTTTTACACTCACAAGAAGGATGATTTAAAGGGAGCAGTCTTCAAAGCCAGATGTGTGGTTCATGGTTACAGACAACAGGAGGGAATACATTACAACAAGTATAGAGTTCTGTCACCGGTGGTTGAGCTACTGTCGATAAGGGTCCTAACAGCGATAGCAACTGAACACAATTTCCCCATCCACCACCTAGACATAAAGCTGGCATACCTCAACGCACCATTACCAAAGGGAGAAGAAATCTATGTTTCACCGCCACCTGGATACAACGACGACAAAAACTACTGCTGGTTACTCAAAAAGTCGGTCTAGGGAATGAAGCAATTCGGTTTCGAGTGGTATACGTGCCTCAGCAAACAACTCAAGGGACTTGGCCTCCAACAAAACGATTTTGAGGAGACCATCTTCAGCAGACGAAGCAAGGCAAACTCATAGTAGCACTATATGTCGATGACTTATTCTTGGTTGCAGAAAACGACCAGGTGTTGTCTGATTTCAAAAGCGATTTAGAGAAGATATTCGACTTACAATACTTCGGTCCAGTATAAACTTATTTGGGCATTGAGTTTGAGAAAACAAGCTGTGGATACATAATGTCTCAACGGAATTTTTTGGAAGAATTGATAGAGTCTTTTAGACCACATGGGATCGTCATTCGAAAGTCGTCGATGAAGGTGGATTGCGATGGCTATGGATCCACAAACAACACAAAAGAGGATGCTTTCTTTGAGACCCCGATTGACACATCCCCGTTATTGAAAGGATCTATGAAGACCAAGTATGAGTCAGGAGCCGGAAGCATAAACTGGGCAGCAAATAACACAAGACCAGACTTAGCTTTTGTCGCGAACGCTTTGGCCAACAGAGCAGCAAAACCAACACAAAATGATTTCAAGAAACTCATATTCTGCCTTGGATACATTAAATTCAGCATTGGACAAAAGCTTACTTACAGCCGAGACAGAAGGATCGGCAAACAGGGAGAGTTTACGGTGGAAACTTTCTCAGATGCTTCATTTGCCCCCGAGCTGGATGTCAAACTGATTTCAGGGATGGCTCTATATGTCAACCGAAACTTAGTCATGTGGCTAAGCAAGATACAGAAGAATATAACAAGGAGCACGGTGGCGTCCGAATTGGTTGCCCTATCTATAGCGGAAGATCGCACGGTACATTTGGTCGATTTCATGCGAGACCTTGATTGCGTGGTGTCAAAGAGAAACTTATATGAGGACAATCAGGCGGTTATCGCTTGCTGCCACAAAAGTCAATATCGCACACCAGAAAAATGGTCGACATCAGGATAAAGATAATCAGAGAAAGACTCTCGACAGGCTTCTACCATTTAGATGACGTGAACTCGGAAATGAACGTGGCAGATATGTTCACTAAAGCACTATCCGCCGTTAAGTACAGGTGCATGGTCCGACTCTTATTTCTTGAGGAAGAGGAACTGGAGACGCCAGAGGAGTGACACAAAAACCTGAAGCTGAGAACAAAAGATACCCTGACCTTGATGTATCAGCTTCAAGGGAGTGTTGGTTTTTTAAGGGAGGTACAATGTAACGTAGATGGTTGAGGCACGACCGATGAGAATGCGGGAAGACTGTTCAAGCGCAGTGGGAGAGAAAACCCTCTTTTCCTGGCTTAAGCGTCAGATAGACTATATAAAATAGATACGTGGACGTAGACCCAAGTCATATTGGGTTGAACCACTATAAAACCTGGGCACCCCATCAATTGTAATTACCTGTGTGCTAGCGCATTAAACACGGTGTTGCATAAAATCCAACAATAAGGCACGGCCTTTCACGGTTCACGCGTTTCAAAGTTACAATGCACACAATTTGCCATTTCATGCATCGGAATAAAAATTCGGGCCCGCTAGTCAGGGACGTTTTGAAAACTAGCCGTTGGGACACCCTAAACACCGGTTATCCATCCATATGGGAATTATACTGCATACCGAAGTCTGCCCACCTTATTTTACGCTACTCAGTAGCGTAGCGCATGACACGTTCTACGCAGCTACGCACTTTTGGCCCCTCTCTGCAACACAGTTCATACCGCCCTAGCACATGTCACGTAATCGTCACCGATATCCAAAATTCTACACAGATAAAATCGTGCTGTGAAACAATCTTAAAGAAAAGTTCAAGCAACTAAACCTTTGATGATTGTATTCCATTCAGGTATCCGCGAATTTTTTTGCCCACGGTGTCTCTTAATTTTTGCGTTTGTGTCGGGCGCTGAACAATTTATTAAAGAGGGGACTTGAATTTGCCCGGCTCATTATTTGAGCGTAATAAAAGAATTCTTTTTGTTTTGTAAACTCAAAAAATAAAGAAAAAAGCGCTCTGCAAATGTTTTTGTTTGTGGCGTGTCCCCATTTTTCTCTTTCTTTACAAATTCTCAATCAACATGCTGTCAAACCAACATTCTTCCAAGCAGGATAACCTTGAAGCGGCACAGGCAACCAACAAGGTCTCGATAGCCACTAGAATATATCGCTGGTTTCATCCTGACAAGTATGATGAGAGTCTCTTTGGGGACGACTGTGACGAACAGGCATTTTCAAAGCTCGAATTAATAAGCTCAACTTGGATAAAAAGAGTTGTTACCATCTTTAGTAACATCCTCGCAATCACAATTGGACTTGCGCTATTGATAGCTGCAATATTCACAAATGAAAGGGAGAAACAATATTTTTTCTCACTCATTTTTGTTTGCATATATTGCAGTCTTTTGGTTCACAATATGTTCATGCTTATGGTCCTCAAACTCGAAGTTGAGCCACTCGAAGTCTTGGGAAGTGTCGAATCGCTTACTCGCATAAACACAGTGTGGTCCGAGCGCCTTTGGTTAATCGTCACTTGGCCAATTTCTACATCTGCATTAGCGATAGGGTACCAACTTGCAATAGGAAAACCTTCCACGGTTTGACTTGATCAATCTGATGAAGTCGACACTTGCCTAGGGGAGATTGAAGAAGACACCAAAGAAAGGGGTGAGGTTGGGTAGTACATGAGAGTGGGGCTACCAGATGTTGCGTAAAAAGTCAACTTCCAAGATTACACGCCTGCACACTGGTCGTGATGTGAAGAGAGTAAAGCTAGGAAATTACTCGAAATTAATGCTCGAACTTGTTTGCTAACTGTATCAGCTAGATAACTAAGGGATCCACACTCGCTTATTGAGGTATAAGCAAAAGTTCATACTAATAAAACAATCCCTTAATCAAAGCCACTAGTATATCACATAGAATGCCTCTCTCCACTAAACTTCAGTTTCTTGCAGGAGTGGTCTTGGTTCAAAGTCCGAAGGAAAGGACTAGATGGTGTTGTGGTTCGCTTTCTGCGACGTCAAACTGTTGAGATGCGTAAAGCGTCCCACAGTGTTGTGAAATCACTCGTAAAAATGTTTCGCGTAATCGTAAGCGTGTAGCTAAAAGTAGGTTGCTACTAATGAACGAAAAACAAGGAAAATGCAACTCAAAGTGGAAAAAGTGTGTGTTTTTTTGGCTTGTTTTTGGTTTGAAAGGATCAAAAATACATAGTTACAGACAACAAAACCGGCAGACGTGTGCTCCAAGCAATCAAAAACTGGTTATTTTCACAAAGTCAGCTTGTCGTCTTCGGTGGCTACACCTTCATCAGATGGTTCATTGATCTCCCGAGCGGTAATCTCCTTCTCAATACTAACCTTTTCGAAGCCATTCGTCAGGTCCGAGATATTTGACTCGTCCGCCACGACAGCCCAAGACTTCAAGAACACCAACATTTTGATCGTGCTTGGAAGAAACCGGTTGCTCTTCTTTGATTTAAAGAGGGGCACCCGTAAGAAAAGCGCATCGGAAGGCGCTTATATAGCCATAGTTGCTGAGTAGGTTCTTAGACAGCTCGATATAGCTTTCCGGTCTCTTGATACAACATGGTTGTATGATTTTCAGCTGAATATTGAGTTCGCAGTATCAGGATTGTCATCCAAAATCAAAACTCCTTGTCCTCTTTGCTTTAAAGGCAAGTGCAGGTGAGATATCCTCTTTCATCAAATTGAAACCATTGTCAACGCATAGGAACAAAGGCCAAGGAGTAGTCCAAGTGTCACGTGATACACCGACCATGTCAATGGCGAGCTTTTCAAAACATTCATGGGTCGAGAATACCTAGTGATCGATCTTATACGATCATTTATATCGTGCTCCAACAAAAGTTTTTTGGGGCACTTGGAAAGCATCTCACCATACATTTAAGCACTCGAACTCAATGGTATAAGTCTGGCGATCATGCGCGTCATCAAAATATTTCAAAGTAACTGCAAGAAGATCGTTTTTGTTTCCGAGATCCCACTCGTTGGCCTTGAGAGCAAAAGGGCTTTCGTATAAAACGGAACAAGTTTCTTTCATCCAAAAAAAGCGTTTTTGAAATCCGAGCGGACCGTGAAACGAGTGAATAAGTGAGTTATATTATTCTTTGAAAAATTCAAACGCATTTGGAAAGATTCATAGTCGACTATTACGAAAAACAAGTTCCGCAATGATGGATTTGACCAAGTAAGGTACAATCGTACAAGATGTGAAATGGAAAACGATGCCGTGGCAAGTGATATAAATTATTCTGAGAGTGCCGCAAAATTTATAAAGCGAGGTTACGCGCCCACGTGCAACACCACGAATAAAACCGATTCTCACAACATTGCCTCAGACAACAACCTGGGTTTCTCACCCAATATGAGTTGAGCGGAAGTCAGAAGTGGAGTTAATGTTCACAATGAATTTGTTTGGAGTATGTCGCGGACATTGAAGAGTCTGACTGATAGACGAGAAAAAGTTTGTTTGAAGATTCTAGTAGTAGAGATTAAGACTAAAGACCGCTTTTAAGGTCTAGAAACCATATTAAACCGCCTAACGCATCGAGAAGCTTACTCTAGCTTATTACTTTGCTACGCAAAACATTACGTTAGCCTTGAAAATTCGATAACGCATTACGTAGACAATAATGCCTACAAAGTTCACTTGTACGTCGATGAAAGTGCATCTCGCGGGTAATTATTACGGCAAAACGCACAACACTGAGGTATATTCAACCTGTCCGGTGATTACTGTTGGCCGTCTGCGGAAAGAAAGAATGTCCTGGCTTTGAACGCGGCTAAGGCAAAGAAGTGGTGTTTCAGTCAAGTGCATTTTAACAGGCAGGGTTGTAAAACGCACGAGCTGCAGATTTTCCGCACGAGATGCATATTCTCTGCCATATAAGCAAATGACGAAACAAAATCGCGCGAGCTAGTTTTTTTACCGTACTTCTTAAGTTAGAGACACATATGTTGAGGAGTCATGACCCCAAATGTCTGAGCGTCTTAGTATCGGGTTGACTTACTCACGAAATTCAATTACCGTCTAAAGAGCGTCCTAAGGTGTCACTTTCTGCGAAGATATGGCATTGTGGCAACGTAGAAAGTTTCACGCCATAGTGCATGCTAGGTGCATGAAAGGTGCATGAAAGGTGCATACAAATCTTGCACACAACTTATTTTGATGCCTATCAGTTGCCACTTCACTCGCCTAATCTCACAACAATGCAGTTTTCACTGGGAACATGCACAAAAATCTTTGTTTTCGAGATACGCATGATAAGAAGCGGTGCATGTTGCTTGTACTCATTCTCTTTGCTTGACACATCTAATCATGGATTGGGTGCCAGAATTGCTTACCTAGCTCTCCACAAAACTGTATATGAATATAAATAAAACCCTAGCAAGCTTCTCTACCATGCCTTTCGTTGATTTCTTGGTTTGAAAGCGTATAGCGTATTCTTTTTTTGTTTTTAGAAACTCTCGCCGGAATATAAAAGATTAACTGTTGTTTATTCATAAGCCTATCTTGGCAGCATGATAAGTTTGCACTAATGCGCCTGTTCAATGTCACTGTTTTTTCTTGTCCCAAAAAAAAAAAACTACGCTACAATTCCACACGCAGGATCCTTCTATATAGTCAACTTGAAAGACGCCCTCCAACATAGTTTTGTGCAGCCAAATATCATTTTCATATTTATGTCAGCTTAAAATGTCAGTTGAAGTTCCCATGACAACGGTCGATCGCGTAGGGTCGGGACTTTCGAATACGGCGCCAACCTTGATAGGACAGAGAAATCCTGAAGTGGGCCCCATTTACGAAAAGGATAGATGCTGGTGTCTTCAAACACCGGTATACCTTCCTACTTTACTAATTATTTGGTTTGTTCTCACTGTCATAATCACGATTTATGGGATTAATTTTGGATGTGAGGAGACCAACACTACCTGAAACAGTTGACGCTGTACCGATGAAAGCGAGGCTACTTCCTTACAAATCCATTAAAGTCACACCCACTGACTTTATAGGATCAGAAGAGAAATAGTGTTTTTTCTTAGGATCTATTTAGGGTTCTGTTGCTTGTGAGGTTTCCGCGATGCTACATTGAGTGAGATACATTAATATTTGCAAATATTTCAGTATCGGGTGCATGTTTTTAGTCGAATATATAAGTTTCAGAGATAATCGTGGATTTTAGAGTAGCGTTTGTATCGAAACATTAACCCCAAAACAATGATTAGTACCCCATAATCACCTTGAGTGGAATATTCAATCAAGTCCAGATCATACCGCACTCACGAATTACCCATCGTGGCAATCCAAATGAAAACACTATTTGATTGAACGACGAGTATTCGCAAGTACCATGCCGTAACATTCAGGCATTCTGGTGCTTACTATTTAGCGCTCCGAGTTTGCGCGTGCATTTGTACCTATTCTCTAAAACCCCTATAGAGATCACGGTACAGCCAAAAACCTTATCAACATACGTTTCGGGCCACTGCAATAATATCATGTCTAATCCCATGAACAGACCTGCCACCCGCGTGTACCTTCAATCCAGGAGCGATGCAAGCTTTATCCGCAAGCTCTGGGGAGGATTTCTAATTTGCCCTTATCTTGTTGGCCCTATCGTTTTAGGTTTGCTTACTGTATGGACCATGTTAGGTGTTCTCGCAGGCTACGCAGCCAATCGGGAAAGGTGTGCTCATGAAAGACATCAAAATGGTACTTATGAAACAGTTTTCTCCTAGCACGTCTCTTGTTCGGAGTAAATGGGAACTACTTCATGACGGGCGCGTGCCTCGAAGAACGGTATGCCCAACGCACCAGTAAAGCCTGGCTTAATGTGAAATGTTACGCATGAGAGGAGTTCTGGTATTTGAAGCTTGCAGCACCCTGTTGGTTTTTTAGGAGATTGCAGCGCAGATGGTTGAGGCATGACCAATGAGAGTGCGACCACTGTGAGAAAAAATCCCGTTACAACAGGTTGAAACGCAGCATTCCCGCGCACCCATTTGGGTGCGAAATTTATAGTTGCTAAAACAATTGTTAAAATGCCTTGAAACTTGAAGATCAAGTTATGAAGAGGTTCTTCGCAGGTAACTCTGCTGTGAATCAATCTTTCACGACCACCACACCTTTTAGTGTCCCGCTTGCGTAGCGGTGAATCGTCGTTGGCGCGGTTGCGAATTTGCGTACATTTGGACTTTTGAGCTTGTGATACAGCCATCTCTCTCTCTTTATACTTTCGAGAGACAACTCTGCTATTCCGGTTATGCACTCTCTACATCTAATCTTTTTAGCCTTCTCTTCCTCAAGCTCAGCGAAAATATCCGCGCGTTGTTTCTGCGCAAAAGACGCTGAAAGATGCGCGCCATGAGTCAACATTAACAAGCTGTTCAATGTGTCTCCCAATTCAATTGGAGGGGGCCTTGGGACGAATTTGTAAAGGGTCTTTTCTAGTTCACATTTTTATCTAGAAAAAGATTGGGTTTGGGAGTTAAGCACGACGGTATGTTACGCGATGGAGTTTGAGGAGGTGTTTGAGGATGGACCTGTATCTTGAGAATGCTAATTACTATCTGTCTGCAAAGAGGTATTAAGTCTGACGACCAGAAGCTGCTTCGGATATTTGATGCCGTGGATGAAGAAATTTTGGCTTTTTGTATAATTAATGGAATTCTTCTTTCAGATTATGAACGCGCTTCTCCCCTTGTACTTTGCGCTCGTTCTGATCTTGCACAAGTTGCTGAAGAATACGCTTTAAAGGCCCCAAACACCAATCATTAAGGGGTCGTTAACAATGTGACGTGAGAGGTGGCATACAAATCGGAATCAATTTGTTGGCGGTATAAATGCGGTCAAATTTAACCGTTAAATGAATTCCGTGATCGTCAAGAATCAAAAGTCGATACTCGCCTTTCGCGCGCCATCTCGTTTATGGAATGAAGACTTTTTTAGCCAAACAACAGCTATATCGTTTGAAGTCCATCCGTTTGGGCTAATACCCAAACTTCAGTTGTCTTCGAGTGCATCAAAGTAGGACTTCCCGAGTTGCTTCCCGTTGAACCCAATGGAGAAATCCAAGACCCACCCCGAATCATTGATTTATCCAATAGCCGTCAGAACTCTTTGTCCCCAGCCTGCACAACTCTCTTTCGACCACGTATATCAGTACCTGTGATGGCTATATCTGACCCAGTAAGTCCCATCATAAAGCCCGTCCCATCAACATTGTACGTGTCAATGCTTAATTTTGACATCATTCACGACGTCAAACCACGAATTGAAAACAGCTGGCGATTCACGCATACCTCATTCGTGATAATAGCGTCTAGAATGAAAAGTGTTTTTGGCTGAATGTCTCGACACAAATCTTGTTGCGTCCAACAAAAAGTTCCTCACCCGATCCGCGCAACGGGAGTAAAAGATCGGCCATTTTTCGTACACTAGTGGGCCGAGGCGGTAACCCTCTATAGATCATGGAGAGGGCCCGCTCAAATAACGGTTTCTTCTCTGGCTGTTTCGATTTTGTCAATTCTAAGCGCTCCTGAAAGCGATTCAAAATACCTTTAAGTCGACCGCGAAGAGTCGTCTCAGCGACACCAAACTTGGTCGCAGCAGCACGCACGTACAGAGATCACTTTTCTTTTTTTTTAGGCTTTAGCAGCAGTTCGGACCCTTTTCCCCTTGTGTCCAAATTTGGAGGGGGGTGCAAGCAAAATCCAAGTCATGACGCGTGTAAAAAAAGTTTATGTAGTTTTGGGAGACGCGTTCCGTTTCGCGTGCGCGGGAACCCTATCCGTGACGTTACGTTGCATTTAGAGATAGTTTTTTGTGTTTGTGTTGGGGCGCTTGAGATTGCCCGGCTCCTCATCTTAGCGTAATGCGAAAACTCGTTGTCGTGTTTGTAAACTTGAAAAAACAGAAATATAAAAGCAGCCGCGTTTGCACTCCTCGAAACATTTTTGTGGCTAGTACACTTCTCTTATAGCAAATTTTCAGTCAACATGCTGTCGAGCCATCATTCGTCGAACCAGGCCATAGCCGAAGCAGCGCAGACTCTGTCTATCCAGGCCATAGCCGAAGCAGTCCAGAATACCTACAAGCTTACGAGGGCCATGAGACTTCATCGCTGGTTTCATCGCTCGATGTATGATGAGAGTCTCTCAGGGGACAACATTGACGAAGATGCTCTTCCAAAGCTCAGATTAATTAGTTCGATTTGGTTTAAAAAATTTGCTGTCATTGTGAGTAACATCCTCGCAATCTTAACTGGATTTGGATTCGGGATAGCTGCATTGCACACAAAAAAATCAGAGACTCAATTTTTTTGCCTAATCTTTCTTTGTTGCATATTTTGCAGTCTTGTGGCTCACAATAGTTTCATGCTTTCGGTCTTGAAACTCAAAGAAGAGCCACTCGAAGTAATAGGCAGTTTAGAAGCGCTTAGTCGCATAAACACAGTGTGGTCCCAGCGCCTTTGGTGTGGCGTCGGTTGGCCAATCTTTACATGCGCGTTGGTGATTGTGTATCACGTCGCGACAGGAAGTCCTTTCACAGCTTTTGACTTTCTCAATTGGTTGAAGCCTTAACCTTCTTAGGGAAGATTGAAAAAGACACAAAAAAAAGAGTGAGGTTGGGTAATACATGAGTAGGGGGCTACCAGATGTTGCTGGAAAAGTCAACTCGCATTGAAGCTAACACGCTTGCACGCCAGTCGTGATGTGAAGGCACAGCTAGGAATTGCTTAGAGAAAATGCTTGAATTAACTTGCTAATTTCATCAGCTAGATAAGTAAGGGATCCAGATTTGCTTATCAAGGTATCTACATAAGTTCATTCTAATAAAATCATCCCTTCAACAAAGCCACTATCATATCTCATGGAATGCTCCTCTCCACTAAAAGTCAGTTTGTTGCAGAAGCGGTCCTGGTTCAAGATCCGAGAGAAAGGACTATGGTGTTGTTGTGCGATTTCTGCAGCTTCGAACTGGTAGACAAAGTCTTCGTTCCCAAGGATAGGATATGTCTCCAGGCGGAAGATAAACTGCATTTTAGGTGATCACAAGCTCTGCAGTGTTGGACATCTGAAAATGCCAACGGAAGTATTCTAGAGTCAACAACACAAGATTTGCTTACATGTTCTGTTGGACTATATGCAACACCGTGTCAAATGCGGTTACACTGGTATTGATACAAAATAGGATGATACTTGGAAAGTGCTTCGGCCCTGGTAGAAATTTAGGCCTAATGCACTTGTGGGTATTATCTATACTCTTTTAAGCTTAAGGAAAAGAAGAAGACCTCTTCTCCCTTTTTCTGCGATGAAAAATCTTCACTGCGAAACTGCCGGCTCAGCGGGTCGTGCCCGTACTCCATTTAGTCCTGTACCTCGGACCCTAAAAACCAACATGTTCTCTCTTTCCTGGTTTAACCTCCTGCGCGTGTACGGTCACATGACTAATATCACGTGACTAGCTAGTTCGAGGCTTTCGCACAACGGAGTTTTCACCCTGCGATTTCCCGCTCACTAGAGTACCCTTACAGTTCTGTGGTTGTTGTGGGCAGCCCCAAGTATTCTTATTGTAAGAAAGAAACTGCTCAAATACCTTATACATACTCCTACGCGTATGCTAGACTAAAGGAGCTTTGGGAGCTGATAAGCGTCGTGATGGTTTAATCTGAAACTGTGAATAGTATAGATAAAAGCTATGCCGTAGCAGAAGGCTTTTTGACGTTAATTATTTAGCGAATTTATCCGCCCATATATTTCCGCTCGTTTATCTCAAAACTTAAAGAATCACGGTACAGCCAAAAACCTTATCAACATACGTTTCGGGCCACTGCAATAATATCATGTCTAATCCCATGAACAGACCTGCCACCCGCTTATACCTTCAATCCAGGAGCGATGCAAGCTTTTTCCGCAAACTTTGGGGAGGATTTCTAATTTGCCCTTATCTAGTTGGCTTAGCAGTTCTAAGCGTGCTTGCTTTATGGACCATGTTAGGTGTTCTTGCAGGCCTCATAGCCAATCTGAGAATGTGTCGTCATGAAAGAAATCAAAATGGTACTAATGAAACAGTTTTCTCCTAGCACGTCTTTTACGGACATCACAATGTGACGAGTACGGACTTTGGAAAAACAAAATCTTGATTACATCACGCGCCTGGCTGAAAAGGACGCTCTAGTGCTTGACTATAGTCATGCTTTGAAGGTTTCGCAGCCGATACCATACATGCAAGTGAGAATGTGAAAAGTCTAACTAGGCAAATTAAAGAATACCAGTTGTTGAAAACTGGGATAAATTGAAGTCTTGTTTGGTTTGGTTTTTGTTCGGGCCCTTGTGTGAAAACCCAGTGATCGTTTATTAAATATCGTTAATAAGCAAGAAAAAAAACACATTCGAATCTATAAGTGCACTTGAGGTTTCTCACGCTTCAAAAATGTCTTTGGGTGTTGTATGATGCTCGTTTCTTGTGCTCTTTTTTTCTTCTTTACTTCTTTTGTTCATTTACTTCTTTTAAACGTAATTGAACAGAAAACGGGAGTGCTTGATAGGCAAACTCGTCACACTTATAAAAGAAACATCCCCTTTAGTATGCTGACATGTATGTGGGGTCTTGCAAATGTTGTCGACCTTCAACCGACCCGCGATTGCCTGGAACAGGAATCTGGAAAGTTTATAGCATGCATTTCGTATATGAGAGATTATTAGTTTTGTTGGCTTTTTTTGAAAGTTATCCATAAAAATGGGTTCTATGAAACCAGCTTGAAAAAAAAAAAAGCGCGCCAATTTAAGTCACATCATCACCAATTCAGATTACAGGTGTGTGCTTGAAGTCCACACTGGCTTGTTCTGGCACGTTAGTCAACATTTTGCCCGTGGTCAAGTAAGTTTTCACGTTTTCCACGACAAACGCCTCCATATTGACCAACGCCTGTTTTGTATGTGTGCCCATGTGGGGCAAAGAAACCACATTCAGCATGTTATAGAGCTCAGGCGCCACTTCTGGCTCGTGCTCGAACACATCCGAGCCAAACGCGCCAATATGGCCGCTCTTCAATGCATCGGTGAGAGCTTTTTCGTCTATCACAGCGCCTCGCGCAGTGTTAACAATGACGACACCTTTTTTCGTTTTCGCAAGCACGTCGGCGTTGATGAGATGATGCGTTTTCGCGTTCAACGGCACGCTTAGCATAATCACGTCGGATTTGGCAATCAAGTCGTCGAAAGTCACGTACTCAGCGCCATTTTCCAACTCCGAACTCAACCTGGACCTATTGTAATACGCGACTTTTCCAAACCCAAACGGCACAAGGCGGTCTCTGATAGCGCGCCCAATGCCGCCCATTCCGATAATGCCCACAGTCAAACCTTCAGGGTCCAATCCGAGATTAGCACCGGCACATTTGCCCCCGGAACTCCACTTGCCCTCGGTAAGCAATTCATGGCCCTGTTGAAAATTGCGCAACGCGGCTAAAGTCAAGTAGACCGCCGTCAATGCCGTGGGGGCCTCGACTGGGGTCGTGATGTTTGAAACTTGAATTCCTTTGTCGGTAAAAGGCTGCACGTCAATCTGGTCGTACCCTGCGCCATTGTGCAGGACGCTTTTCACAGTTTCGGGCAAATGGGCAGCCAACTCGGCGTCAAACCGGCCAGTATTGTTGACGGAGAAGAATGTCCTCACAATGCTCGTGATATCATTATACTTGGTTTTCAAATCCGCGAGAAACTCATCTCTGGTTTTTGACTCGCAATCAACAATCTCGACGATTTCGCCCAATTCTGCCCATGCAGCCTTGGCTTCGCCCCACGCACCGAGTCTGAGTACTTTTGGTCTCTGCAGCATTTTGTGAAGTAGGGTATTGCGTGACGATAGAAGTCTGCGTTGAAAGATGGAAAACGTGTGCATTTTGGCGTAGCCAGAGTGCGTGCTTGCCATCTTATATAGCATTCTGTCCGCGCGCCCCCACGCCCGGGGCTTTCCCCCACGCATCCCCCACGCTCCAACCTGCGTGCCCCGATTCCCGTGACTCTAGGTGGTGAAACAGGGGGTTCTTCGTGATTACATCATAACGTTTTTTGGGGAGGCTCTTTGGTATTTTTTGGCATTTTTCTATGCGTTCGAAGTGATTTCATGAGACCGTAGTAAGGTCAGTCTTATCTACTTACCGTGTTTGGCAGCAGGTCGCGCAATGGATATCTTTGCCTGATTGGGCCGATACGTTTATCTTATCACAGAATGTGCTCACGACTTTATGACTCATCAATTATTTGCTGACTTTCCACACTTTGAGGATTTAAAGTGCTTTCGTGCGATTGTTTATTGCTGCTTAGTTATAAAACAGGTATACTTTTGAGGGTCTACAATGGATGGTGGCTCACTAGACTATGTCAGCGAGCATCACCCACAGTAGTTAGTCAAGATACACAGATAATTCAGACAGGTCATGATATTATCATCTGCTTACATGACGAGTTGAGAGCCGCGGTACTTGAGCCCGTTGCTGAACTTGTGGTCAGAAACCGACGCGGCCGAAACCTGTCTTTCTGGGAAGTTCTCAAGACTCTTCGCGTAGGTGGCCACAGAGTGTGCAATCAACTTTGTGTTCACCACCCACGCTTCATAATCAGGGTTCAGCAAGTCGTCACAAAGCTGGTGGTAGCATGGGTCGAACCACTTACCTGCCTCGCCGCCAAAACTCTCCTGACCCTTGGGCGTCTTCACGCCCTCGGCGCCCGTGGCTATTCCGCCTGCAGGAATACCTGCATCAATGAAGCCCACATAGTCGGATCTGCCGTCGAACGGAACTGTCGTGTAGTTCAAGCCCTGCGCGGTATACCAGTCAATATAGAGCTGTTTGAGTGTACCAGAACCATTTGGGTGGTCTTTGTTATTGGCATCGTATACCTGGTACTCGTAGTTTGGCGAAGCCATCATGTCGTAGTCCATGAAAAGACGTAACTTGGAGTTTTCCTCGGGAGTGAGCGAAGTGGCATACGCATAAGAACCCAAAAGTCCCTCTTCCTCAGCCGCCCACCACGCAAAACGCACTGCATTGTTGACCTTGAACTTGGTCAATTGCTTTGCGACTTCAAGCAACGAAATCGTGCCTGAACCGTCGTCATTGATACCTGGGCCCTCGGCAACCGAGTCCGAGTGTGCACCCAATGATACCACGTTGTTGTGGTCGCCCTCCTTTGTCTCAGCAACAACATTGATGGTCTTGATCTTTTTAACATACGAGTCAACAAACAAAGTCACCTCAAACACGTGACTTGGGTTCTTCTCCAACTTGGCAATGAAGGCCGCAGCGTCTTTTGTGCTGATGGACAACGTGGGCACCTCGGCGCCTGTGGGTTCGCCCAAAGTTCCGTGCAAAGGCGCGTCCTCGTCGTAGATCACCGCGGCAGACGCACCTGCACGGCCAGCGGCAATCAGCTTGTCGCCAAAGGCACACTTCCCGCGCGCCACAAGCGCAATGTTACCGTTCGTCAAGTTGGCGGGGTAATCAGCAGCATCACAGCCGAAATTGCGTGCCAAAACCAATTTACCGTGCACTGGTTTGCCCTCAGGGGTAGGGGGCGTCAACGCAAGCGCCAGCACCAGTTTTGGCTCGGTGCCGTCGATCAAAAGCGAAAAGCTCTTGATGCGGCCATCCACCGCGTCAAACCTTTGTACATCCCAAGTGTAGTACTTGCTATATTTCTGCAACTCGCCCAAAATGTAATTCACCGTGCCCCAATGGCCTCTGGAGCCAATCACTCTGGTTGGGTGCCCATAATCCTTAACAGACGCCTGAGAAATGTTGTAAAGTGTCTCGGCGCGTGACCGCAAAGCATCAGCAGTGATCAGTTCCTGCAACTTCTCCGTGTCGATTTCGGGCTTAGTCCATGGCGGCCATGGGAACCAGCTCGAGGCCTCGCCTTGAGCTTCCGTTTCGGGCGCAAGGTTCGCCAACACGGCCTGCGCGTTCCCGGGAAAAGTAGGAATGGCCTGTGCCGCACCAAGTATAGCGAGCAGCGTAGCAAGCGTGAGTTTCATCGTTTGCTAGGTTATACTAAAATTGTAGTAGCAATATTGTTGCGGCAAAAAGCCAGATTTGTGGCCCGGGCTCGCTTCTTATACAAAGCGCACACACCCGTGCCCCACAGAGCCGTGCGCCATCGGCATCCCGGTCTTATCACTCCGCTCATACAAGATGGCCGTCTGGCATTCCAATTTCGGAGTGCGTGAAAGTTTGTTTATCAGTATTTTCGTATTCGCGCAACGAAAGCCTTTCTTGCAACGATTGGGGATGTACTGATCAATTATTGTTGGTGTTTTTTAAACACCGGGTTCGGTAAAAGTATAAGCTAAACGCCACTTATCGGACTGCAGAATGGGTACGCGGAATTATCACCGGAGCCGATTGTGGAGCCACACGAACGGAAGCAACAAGCAAGTTGGTGTTTACGAGAAACGCGATAATCACGTGAACGCCAAAAGTTCTGTGGAGCCGAATTTGATATGGCGTCGAAGTGTCCTCGTTTTGTTGTATCCCAGTAAAAGAACAAATCGTAATTAATTGTCTCACATCTGGTATATTGAAAATATGCGGATGCCCGTTGGATTCCGGTTGCATATTCAATGTACTCGATGATGACTAACTGCGGAGCCAATTCTTTTCCGGCAAAAAAATACCGGCTTTTCAAGCTTTCCATGTTTACCAGCCGGTATTAAAGAGTGGCTGGCCAAATTCTTGTAATTTGCTTGATGAAGCCTGTCAAAACTGATCAAGTAAGGATTGGTTTTTTGAAGCTGCCAGTAACTCTCCCACATGACGCTGCGTGGAAATTTAAGGGGATTTTTGTTGCAATCAAACGCAGACTGGTCACATACGGTGAGGCAGAGTGCAATGTACTGGTATCCGGACCCTGACAGGGTTTGGAATGTATCGCCAGTTTGTCTAGTGCTTGATTCATGTAAGCAATTCTTTACCGCGATGAATGGAAACTCCGAGTTTATTTTTGTTTGGACCATTTTTTTCAAAACGAGGCAGTACCTCAGTTTTCAAGAAAAGACTGTAAAATTTTCACACATGTGGGAAGTTGAGGATCGGATGCTGGGTGAATGTGTGTGGAGTTGTACACCTGGCCAAACATGCCAATTGCCGCAACCGTGAACTGGGCAAGCGGTTTGTGAAGAGAAAACTTCATTCCTTCTTTCGAAACTCACCACCACGTGCCAATGTATGATAGAGTTGGCAGCTGTTGCCCATCTCAATTTGCCCGAAACAAGTCATCCACATTACTCAGCTGAACGAAGCCCAATTTTAGGTCAAGGCAAATACCAGGAGACACATTTTTGGATTTCAGGAGAAGCATGTTCATCTTGTTTGAGTCTTGTTGATTTCTTGTATTTTGTTCCCTCCCTCTTATGGCATGCACTCGAAGAGTTTGATCCACCAAACATGTGAACGAATTTCACGACATTTTGGCTATGTGCTCAGAGCCCATGAACGAAAATAATTTTGAGCGCTTAAAGACCCGAAATTCAATGAGAAGCAAACTTCCTGCGCCGGTACTTCTTTCACGGCTTATATTTGCATCATATTCATCGATGTACGTTCCCTATGCCTTCGTTGTAGCCTGCGTAATGTCGAGAAACAAAAAGTATAAAGATTTCAGAAGTAAGCGTCAGATACGAATAAGCAGTCCCTGCACTTTCCGGAGATGTCCAGATGATTACCGTATTCAGTGAACATTGGTCAATATGTGCGCAGCGCATGAACCGTCAACTTTCCTGTTGATACCAACGCCGACAATTGAATGCATATATCACGAGCTTCTCCAAATGAGACTACCCCCAATCACTCTGTGAAGCCGAGACACAGTTTTCAACGGTATTCGAAATAAGCGCCAGGCGACATGTCCGAGTTAACTCAGTCTGGACTACCCTTTTCTCATGTACACCTTACAACCACAAAAATCCATGACTGATGCAAATATCAACTTAGGCTGACTCTTCATAGTATTGAACGCAAAAGAGTAAATTTGCAGCCAGATTATGTCGAAATGAGCACATTCACAACCTCAGAATCATCATAATAGCCCATACCATGAGAGCTAGCGGTAAAGCCCAGCTGCCGGGGCGATCTGTAAGCATATAATATATAGTGATTAACACTCCAAACAAATACGTTAGCATGGCCGTCACAAAGTCAGCGGGCCCTATGTACTCTAAGATAGATGGGTTTTCAGACGCCCTGAAGATTCTGGTCGTGTCCCAACGGTAATACATAATGACGCTTGCGACAATTGCAGACGATGATAAAGTTGCGAGAAGAAAATACTTGGCAAAACAAAAAAACCAACTTTTTGTTTCCGGGTGATTGGTTTCTTTCGGCATGGTTATTGACCTTGAACGCGTTCCACTATGAATGTTCTTTGGCAGCGTAACGCGTTTCTTTTGACATTCAAATCGTTAGGCGAACATGCATCAGCAGACTGCATGGGAAATTTTGACTTTTAGAGCTAATTAGGTGCTAAAGAAAAGGTATTAAAGACCTAGAGTAAATGCCAGTTCGATTTTTCATTAAAGACAAATGCAATCTGGCACTTCTTGTGAGTCTTGAATTTTTTGTATGTTTATGATTCACGAATTCCTCAAATCGCCTCGTTCAGCCTGTTTGGTTGCACAATCTCAATTTGCAGATCTCACACTTCAAGTAGTGGGCGGTAACAGGGGCTACATAACCAGGCCCCCAAATTATCAGCCATTCAATATTAACCCTGGCTCCATTCTTGGCCAGAATATGAGCATGAGCAAGGTACACACCTATGAAGCAAACATTACTTGGTAGCACGTCATCTCAAGAAGTCATTGTTCAG
Organism: Metschnikowia pulcherrima; assembly: GCA_009746055.1. NCBI lineage: Eukaryota > Fungi > Ascomycota > Pichiomycetes > Serinales > Metschnikowiaceae > Metschnikowia > Metschnikowia pulcherrima. The sequence goes on from VFXK01000010.1 coordinate 1,138,809, forward strand.
CAACACGCAATCATAAAACGTATCGTAAAGAGACCTCTACCAATAACTTTGGCGTGGTTTCTCGGTATGAAGTTAGCGCACGTGACTCAAATCGACTTTTGGCGGAAGATCAGGTTTTCTTAATGAAAATGGGGGTTCTATAACTTACCCGAAATGAACCTTAAACCCGCCATTGCCACCAAACTGGCCCATAAACTGGTCTGGGTCGAAATTAAAATGCACGTTTTGCGCCCCGTGGTTCTGCTGGAAATGAGGACCTCCATGATGGGTCTCCTGAGGCCGGTCATATTCCGCCCGTTTTTCAGGATTCGACAAGATTTCGTATGCCTCGTTGATATCCTGCATCTTCAGCTCGATCTGTTTCTCGGTGAGGTCGGTGCCTTTATACTTGTCCGGGTGATACTTGAGTGTTTGCGTCCTGTAAGCCTTTTTGAGGGTCTTTTCATCGGCATCTTTGCTCACATCCAATACTTTATAGTAGTTTTTGGACCGGTCGATACCTGACTGTTGCTGCTGCTGCTGTTGTTGTTGTCTATGATGTTGCTGCTGTCTCTGCTGTTGCTGCTGATATTGCTGCTGTTGTCTTTGTTGCTGCTGCCTGTGTTCGAAATCCTGAATAGGACTCCACCGTTTTTGGAAAAGGCTGGTTTTCTGGATATTTTTATTGTAGCTGGCCAACAACTCTTTAGCGGCGTGGTAGTCTTTCTTCTTGAGCAAGGTATCGATCTGCAGCAAGTGCTTGGGGAAAAACGGCTGCTCGCTATCTTTGACCGATGCACAATATTTCTTTTTGTCCCCTTTACCTCTCACACTGGCCTCACATAGAAATTTGTGCAACGTTTTGATGAAAGGAAGTGTGTCGGCCATTTTCCGTTCCCCGAATTCTGAATGGGCGAACTCTCTGGCACGATAAATGATGAAATCGTTGACAGTTTTGATGCTGGTGGGCAAATCTTTCATATCGCGTTTGGAGAGAGTCAAAGGCCCAGTCAATGCATCATACACAGCCTTGAAATCAACGTCAAAATCGTCCAATACGTCGTCCGGAACATCAGAAATCTTGTCTGTGCTTGGATACAAAAATTCATCGAGAACAAAGTACTTTGCCAAGGGCCTGAATACGTGCTGCAATCGGTTATAAATCTTCGATAAGCTGCCGCATGGTTTGTGGTCGTTATCAATCCGAAGCCCGGCCTTTACGGCGTTCCACGCCTCCTCGAAATTTCCGCGTGTGAACAAGATGTATTGTGAAAAGTCCAGGTACTGAGCTAGGCTTTTCTGTGGCAGCACCTTTATGAGCCGGCTATAGTCACGCACGATATCGCCGTACGGCGGCTGTTCGCCCCTTTTATGGGCCAAGAGTACTTTCTTTTTCAGAAGTTGCAAGCGTAGCTCGTATACCGGCGCGTAGTTGCTTGTTATACGCAAAAGCGTGCTGTCCACCAAGTCCAACCCATGGTCCAAAGAATCGTCGTCTTTTTTGTTCAAAACAGCCACAATTTCCGCGTGAGCAGCCTCCCACTCGGCAATTCTTGCGTACGCATCAGGATACTCGCTCTCAGAGAATTTCGCCTTGAGCTCATGGAATTGGCCACGATCTAGCCATATTTCCATGAGTTTGTTAGCTGCAGGTTGAAATGTGCCGTCGATAGACAACGCCTGGGTCAAATCTGCAGCGGCTAGTGCCGTTTTGCCAAGACTCATCTCCACGAGTGATCGCTGGTAATATACCTGTGATAATGCATTTTGTGGCACCGTTTCTGCAGCCTTCCCCATGGCCAGCACCAAATCGTCATACTCACTGAGAACATCAATTGTGGAGCCGTGCAGAAGAAGCAGTTTTTGCGCATGCTGGATCCGCAGCGTCCAGTCTATTTCCTTTCCGGACGAAGAGGCGCTCGCTAGTGCTATAAGCAAAAACAAATACGTTTTTTTCATGCTTTTGGCGGTTTTGGCGTGAATTAATCACTTTTTGGGTGGAAAAACCGGTGGTGACGTAGTGCACATGTACTGTGCGACGTGGACATTTCGCATCCGCGCCAGGTCGAATTTAATGGAAAAATATTGGCAGGTACAACGAGGAATGGATAAATGTTGGATGATATTTTTCGTGGTTGAATAGAATTCTTCAAGTATATGCGTTTATCTCTAATTTTAAGTACGTGGCACAAATATTAGACGAATATAGAGGTAATGGCCATTTATTGTGCTATATCAAGAGTCGATTCGCAACGGTTAACATTGGGCTACAGTCGGTCTAGACGCTTGAAAATTAAAGACATTCTCGAGTCAAATCATAAAACAAACTCATGTTATCTATTCGAAAATCTGGATCATTGCCTTTTGCTAGCTAATGGGCGTTTGGCTAGCAAATGATTGGCTTTCAAATCATATGGTTACGAGCGTGACGTACACTAGATACTGCATGCCTCATCAAACCTCCTAGACTGGTGGCCTTGCAGGATGAAATCACAAATCTTTGGAGCTAGGCACTTTTCGTGGATTCTCTGTTCGATACAAAGTACTAAAGCTCAATTCATCGAATGAACAATTTTCCCTGATTGTCCTGGCAGACACTCGGTGCCTTTGATAGTCTAGGAATCATGAGAAGGCCAAACAGTTCCCGTAATGTACAATCAATGTGACGTTAGCTCGCTTTCAGTGAGTAAATAAAGTCTCCTTGGGTGTGTTTCGGGGTCATAAAGAAAGATTCAATCACATGCTCCACCAATGATATCATACATGTACGCGAGGGTGATATCAGAAACGGGCTTTTCTCCTTATTGCAATTTCTGAATTATCGCCGTAAACAACATAAAGCATGGTACTCAAAACATGACGGTTGTCTTGCAAGCTTTCCGCTACTATGTTTACGAATTCTGCCGACAGGCGCAGTGAATGCTTACAGTTGGCACCTTGATGATGCATTATCTAATTATGAGCATATGTCCAATTCCACAACCATTCACTTCACTTCGCTTTTTTTCAGCATTCACCATTTTAGTCACTGATTTCGAGATCAACAACAACTCTTAAACAGATTTTACCGAAATCGGTCTAAACGCTACAATCATGCTCCTCTACTTGTCTTCTTCTGTATTATATGCAAATGCCTAGCCTATAGCCATCATGCGATCACTTGAAAAGCTTGGCCAACGACACAGCACCCTCGTCATTACGCGACATCACCTTCGCCACTGCAAGCTCAAAGTCTTCCTGCGTCACGTGGATTCTGCGTTCTCTCAACGCATACATACCGGCCTCCGTACACACACCCTTGACGTCTGCGCCAGAGCAGCCGTTCATCTTTTCGGCGATTTTCCGTAAATTGATTCCGCGAGTCAAATTCATCAGGCGCGAGTGGATCTTCAAGATGTCTGCACGCGCCTGTACTGTGGGCGCCGGGAATTCGATTTTCCGGTCAATACGACCAGGTCTCAACAACGCAGGGTCCAAAATATCCAACCGGTTGGTGGCCATGATGATCTTGATATCCTTGGAGCTTTCAAAACCATCCAATTGATTCAACAACTCCAACATGGTTCTTTGCACCTCGGAATCGCCGCCCAGGGATCCTTCCACACGTGACGAGCCAATGGAATCGATTTCGTCCATGAAGATAATCGACGGCGCGTGTTCTCTGGCCATGACGAAAAGCTCACGCACCATCCGCGAGCCTTCACCGATATATTTCTGCACCAATTCCGACCCGGAAACACGGATGAAACGACAGTCTGTGTGATGAGCGACCGAACGCGCCAAAAGCGTCTTTCCCGTGCCTGGCGGGCCGTACAAGATAACACCCTTGGGTTGTGCTATACCCAAACTCTCGAAAAGTTCTGGGTGCTTTACAGGCAATTCAATCACCTCCTTGATCTCCTTGATCTGCTTATCCAAGCCTCCCACCATGTCATAAGTCGAGTCCGGCACTTTCTCCACCATCATCAACGACACCAACGGGTCGACCTTGTTGGGCAAGATCTTGTGCAAGTCATACAGGTCCAGTTTGAGGCACACACGCAAGCTGGGCGTCAATTTCTTGATGTCAATGTCCTTGGTGACATTCACAATGTATTTCCCCTCGGGATGGATCTTCACAAGGACTTTTTTCAATCCCATGACTTTGACCACCTCTCCCACATACAGACCGGGTTCTTGTAAGAGTCTCAACTCGTCTTTTAACTGGCGTACTTTCGAGTTGAGCTTATTTCTTTGGGCCTCCAAACGACGCAAGTTCTGCGCCGTGCTCTGGAGCTTGATTTCCGTATCCTGGATCTGCTGCTCGAAATATGGCTTGATGCCGCCCTGGTGCACGTACGGAGTGTCTACTGCAGCCATTTCCGTATGAATTCTGTGGGGTAAATATGGGTTTCTGAGAGTGTTAAAAATGGGTTATTCGATTACAGTACGTTTGCCTCCAAGGTGGGGCGCACCGGCACGACCAGACCTGCACTGTATGCCGGACGCTTGAAATGTTAGTATATACATGTAACAGTTTATTATTTGATAATCGTGTGTGCTTTTTTAAAAAATCCGCCTTTGTAATATTTGAGGCTTAGGTCTGATTGTGGATTCAAAATTCTGATATTTTTCTACGAAATGGGGTCACCACGGATCACGTGTGTGATACAGGCCCACAATTCGTAGGCAGCTTCCACCTCCATCATTAGGAAGACTATAGAACAATCATGTTTTCAATCGCCTACCACATTGAAGGTGTATGTTTTTCATTTTAGCCACGTATATGTGCATTTTTGTTTGTCTCATGTCATTCAACCCCCTCATAAGTAAACATCACTTGCTGGGTGCAACAGTAATGGAGGTTTTGCATTGCAGCCATGAACAACACCATCAATTGACTACACACTCTATTCAGCGAACATCATGAGGTAAAAGTTTTTGACCCAAACGAAGTTCGAACGCAGTTCCAAGAAACTGCAAAGCACTGACAAGAAAAGAAAAACGAGATAAAATCCAAGAAAATACGACCACTCCAGCATGTCTCTATAACATTTTCTTCCATATTCGCATGTGGCTGGTGTACGGATGTCTAGCCTCGAGGCCGACCCAGGAACCTCTCTTTACGCACGCGGCATGAGGCTCGGCCGAATACGAATAATCTTGAACTATAGTCAGCTGTCACGCCATTGAAGAATATTTACCCAACAATTTCCCAAATCAGATGAAAATTCTCACTCTTCTATCACTATTTACATTTGCCCTTGGGTTCCAGCACTATTGCAAATGTCAGTGCAACGAGCAGCTGTTGGTGGAGAAAATCGACCAGTGTGATCAGTGCACGAAAGAATGGTGCCTCCAGCAGAACGCCAGCTTGTGTCTACCGGAAAAGACAACAGATTCCATGATCATTAGTTGCTTCCAGAATGAGTCACGCAAGGAGCAGGCGATTGTTTATACATTTATCTTGGCGATTGTGGTGCTTTTGGGCAAGCTGGTCTTGCCTAGCCGTGGGTGACCTGCACATAATGGCGTGCCTAGAAACAACACATGGAATCGGGTGTTTAGACAATAATACAATCTATAGACGTATAAACATACTATTATTCGAGTGAAGATTCTCATCAGCGCAGGAAAAAAGAGAGATTTTGGCTGTGCGGTGCCAATTGTCGCGTCTACAATCGCCGAATACGACAAGTGGAGAAGTTGCTGTGAAGCCGCACGTCGATGCTCATCGGGCTGAAGAGTGCACTTCATAGAGGCGAAAATGATGAGATTATGAAATCTGCCAGTTTTAACCGAGAACAAAACTTAAACACGTGCTTTTCTTTTTGTTGATCCTCTCGTTCTTTGTTGGTCCTCATTTTTTGCCTGTGATCCAATCGATCGCGACCACACTGGCCTCTTGCGTGAACGAGCCTTTTTTTTGTTCAAACCCCAAGCACATTACAGACTTTTGGATCATCGATGTAAATGGTCTAGTTTCGAGGATTTGACCCTGAAATCAAGCTGAAAATCAGTTTCTTCTTTCCCCAGTCTAGGGGCAGATGAATAGCCTTTTGAGATATAGGTATCAACTTCTCACAACATACCCGACTATCATGCTTCTTACCGTCCTCTTTCTCCCCTCTTGTATGGCCTGCGACTAATACAGACGGGTGCAGATCAAGCATGACTCTGATGATCCACTCTGTTTAGCTTCCTTCGCTCCGCTTTCATGATTTCTCCATTGAATCAGCCGGCCGAGAAAAGAAAATAGCACCAAAAAAAAAGCATCAAAAAAAAGGATTGACTATTTTCCATAGGAAAATGACCTTCCTTTAGGTTCAAACAGGTCGCGTCCGAGCACCCCTAAAACGGGACGAGTACGTAAATCCCAACCTCAGACTGGGCTCGAAAATATGATTTACACGTGCGTATAAAAAATATGAAAAACGTGATCAATTCACGGTCATCATTCATTCCTCTATTTCCGCATTTGGTAAGAGCTGCAAAACCATTAAGCCTCTGAGTGATAATGCCATTGGCCCGGGGGTGTGCTGGAACCTGGATCGGGATCGGGATCGGCGTGACGCGAAACGTGGCATCCATAGCGTAGCAAACTTTGATGTCAGATCAGGGGCAAAACTTTTCGACCCATTTTTCAAAAAAAAAAAAAACACCGTTTTATCAAGGATCTGAATATTAGACAGAAATTAAGTTTGTCAGTTCTTACTCATACATACTGACCCAAACTTGCTCATCCTGCCTTTCTTCGCAGCCAATATTTCTTCAGGCCACGCGTGCCTCAGTGGAAAAGTCGTGCCGCAACAGGGTGGGCTAATGCCAAAAAAAAAAAAAAAAAAAAATTTTATGCCCTCATATCTCACGATCTCTAGGTACACTTTTTCGCCCTCACAACCACCTGCCTCTTTTTCCTTTCGAAATATCATAGAGGCCCCCCAGTTTCGTTGAGCAAACCTTGCAATTGCTGACTTGTGGATCTAATTATTCGGTTAATTATTTACACAGAAACGAGTCCCCGCCAACGCAGCCCTTTACTTTTTTTGGAGAAGTCACGGATCGGCCGATTTTTCGCTCCAGAAAACACGCAAAAAAACCACCTAGGAATACCCTGGTCGGACTACCCCCTTCCGCCCTTATCTCTTAGTCCACCTTTTTGCCCGGCCACCATTGTGTTTGTGACACGCTTTTGTCCCGGAAAAAACACCGATTAACATGTCTGACAAGACAGACCCCGCCCCTCCGGCGGCTACGCAGCCAGCCACGCAAAATAGCTCGCAACAAAAAGCCTCCAGTGCCTCGCAGCCACTGCAGCCACACGCCAAACAGCCCTCGCAGAATCCCGCGGGTAACGCCAGCCCCCTGGCACAAAATCAGCAGGCTCAGGGCCACAGGCAGCACTACCAGGGCAACACCCCTGGCGGCAAACCATACTACAACAAGCGTAACAACAGCAATTATAAGGGCAATGGCCACGCTTCCGGTGCGCACCAAAACAACAAGCAGTATCAGAACTACGCCGCCTACCCGCAGAACATGTACAGCGGGTACAACTACTACGCATACCCATATGCCCAGGGCATGGTGCCCGGCATGAACGGGATTCCCGCATACAACCCGCAGCTGCCGCAACCCGCTACTCAATACCCTGTATCACCCAGTATCAGCAAGGTCAAGATCACGGACAAGGATGGTAAGCAGGTCGACTGGGAGGAGAAAACGAAACTGTCGACGCTGACGCCGAAAACGGCTGCCGCACAGCTTTCCGTGCCCCTGACGCCCAGCACGCTGTCGTCGACCGCGCCTGCTTCTGCTGAGTCTAACACACCCGCTGCGTCTGCGTCGTCTGCTGCCGCTGCCGCCAAATCTGCTGCCGCTGAGGAATTCAGGAAAAAGATTTTGGAAAAAGCTCAGGCTGCCAAGAAAAAGAAGGATGAGGAGAAGGCCAGGCTTGAGGCCGAGGCAAAAGCCAAGGAGGCCGCCGCTAACCCTAAGGAAGAGCCAGTGCCAGAGAAACCTGTCGAGGTTGCTTCTGAAAAGTCAGTAGAAAAAGTCGCGGAACCTGTCGCTGAAATTCCTATCGAGAAGCCTGTTGAGGTATCTACCGAAACCTCTGTTGCTTCCGCTGAGCCTGCCGTCAAGGAAGACGAGACACCTGTTGCCGCTCCAGCTGCGGAGTCTCCAGCTCCTGCTCCCGCGTCTGTGCCCGAGCAGGTCACTGAAATTGAGGCTGCTAAATCTACCACCAATGCTGAGCCAGCCACGGAAATCATCCTGGAGGCCAAATCCGAGACTCCTGAAACCGAGAACAGAGAACTCAATTCTGCTGAGTCAACCGAATTGACTGAGTCAAAGTCTGAAAGCCCAGTCGAGGAGGCTAGTGAGGTAGCTGGCCCACAAGAGGATACGTTGTCCGAACCCGCCTCCGACGATCAACACCACCACGACGATGAAGAGCATGAGCATGTTAGCGAGGGCCCTGTGTTCGACCTCTCTCTGTATTTTGAGAGAGTCAAGACAGCGGAGCCTATCGATGATCCATTCTCATTCTCTTACCCATATCCATTGACCGGTGTTGATGCCAGGTGGAAGGCGGGTGCTAAAAAGTACAGATACGACCCTCAATTTTTGCTCCAGTTCGGTGACTTCGTGCAATACCCAATCGACGATGCCTGGAAAGAGAAACTCGAGAGCTTGGGAATCGTGTCGAACAGAAAATCTTCCGGTGGTTCGCTGAGAATGAACTCGAACAGAATGGGAAGCCAGTCTCAAAGCGGCAGATTTAATGGATCTGTGCCAAGTAGACTCGGTCAGTTCAGCGATAGACAGAATTCCAGAAGTGGATCGAAGAGAAGGGGTGGCTCTAGTGGTGGTAACCCTAGAGACAGGTCTTTGAGAAACAGAGGTCAATCTAAGAGAGGCAGAGAGCAGGAAGAACCCCCTAAACCTGCTGAGGAAGTCAAGCCTTTGGTGCCATCTGCCAACAGATGGGTACCAAGATCCAGAGCCAAGACCACAGAGGTGAAGTACGCTCCAGACGGTTCTGTGCTTCTCGAGCCAGAAGACATCGAGAGAAAGGTGAACTCCGCCTTGAACAAGTTGACTTTGGAGATGTTCGAGCCAATTACCGAGGACTTGTTGAAGATTGGCAAGCAGTCCATTTGGGAGGATGATGCCAAGACTATCAAACAAGTCATCTCTTTGACGTTTGCTAAGGCGTGTGACGAGCCATACTGGTCTTCTGTTTACGCTCAATTTTGCGCCAAGATGTTGAAAGAGGTTCCAGACGATGTTAAGGATGTGAGCACGCTTACCAAGAATGGGGAGCCAGCCACAGGTGGTGACTTGGCCAGAAGAATCTTGTTGGCTACTTGTCAGGTTGAATACGAGAAGGGATGGGTTGACAAACTCCCAACTAACGAGGATGGCTCTCCATTGGAGCCGGAGATGATGTCCGAAGAATACTACGTCATGGCAGCCGCTAAGAGAAGAGGTCTTGGTTTGGTGAAGTTTATTGGTAACTTGTACATCTTGAACATGTTGAATGATCAAGTCATTTTGCATTGTTTGAGAGATCAGTCTAAGAACCTCGTGGACCCATCGGAAGATTCTTTGGAGAACTTGGCCCAATTGATCAAGACTGTCGGACCTAGATTTGAGGCCACTGAGAGAAACAGGGCTGCCTTGAACTTGGTCTACGACAACATTCAACAGATCTTAGACAATTGTAAGCTTTCATCCAGAATCAAGTTTATGTTGATGGATTTGCAAGATTTGAGAAGAAGCAGCTGGAAGTCTATGAAGCAAGATGCTGGTCCAAAGACCATCAAGGAGATTCACAATGAGGCTGAATTGAAAAAGATTGAAGAGGGCAGAGCAAACGCTGAAAAGAGAAGACAGAACAAGGGTGGGTACAATAACAACTCTGGTTTCGGTGGTGGTGATTCAAGATCTAACTCGGCTAGATCCGGCTCATCTTGGGGAAATAAAAAGGACTCAAGATCGAACACAAAAGACTCCAGAGGTTTCACCTCAGTTTCCAGAGCGCAGTCTAACAGACCAGCTGCTGAGACTACACCATCTTCATCCAACTTAGCTCCTCGCGAAACCTCGAAAAGAACAGACTCCATGGCATCCAACATGTTTGCAGCTTTAGGAGGCGATCACGAAGAAGAGGATGCCGAATCTCACGCTAACTAATTCGCTTCAGCACATCACTAGGCCATGTGGCCTGCTTACCTTGCATTTTTCTCACCATAAATTGAACTGTAATATATACACCTCGCAATTATAACCTCCATTGAAGTAGTGTGATTCACAAAGAGACTCAAATTGACAATGTGGGTTTACCGATTTGGCTCACGAAATCATCACGACTCGTGCCAGGGCGTTCTCCGAGTGTGAAGTCGGCGCTAAGTTTGTGCAAAGACACGATGCTTATGTTTGCTTGTGGTACGGGTTCTTCCTCGACAATGTTTTGTAGTAATTTTTCAGCCAAATCTTCGTCATAAACAACGCCATAGTCTGCATATTTAAAGTCGACCTCTGTCTCCTCTGATCTGTGTGCTAAACAGTAATGCTCAGCTGGATCCATGCGTGTTCTCAACAGCTGAGGCTCATAGTCATCTGTGCCGGCCAATCTTTCAATGACGTTATATAACAAATGCTCTCCTCCAATTCCGGACTTTTGAACGGCCTTTAATACCGAGAGAACGTGGATGAGCTCGCCTTTTTCGGGGCGTGAATGAGTGCATGTAAACAAAAGTAGGTACTTAAGTATTGCCAATGGCGACTCGCCCTGGTTTAATAGCTGTAGACAGGCGTGAGTTGCCGAAACAATCCGGAATTTTGAGGCGGAATGCCGCGCCAAGTCTGGAACCTTGATCAGATCAAATTCGTGGTCAGAATAAATTTTGCCTGGGGCCGCGTCCTCGTCATCGGAAAAGGGTATGTGGTGTACCCAATCCCGAGTGTTTTCGTCGCCCGTGAAGTCTCCATAGTCTTTTTCGTCGACCCAGCTTTCGAGGTCGGAATCTGTGTTTTCATGATCCGACACTGAGGCATAAACACCCGATATGGAGTCGAGAGGGGTTTCTGGATTCGGGTGACTGGCACTGGAAGGATATCGTAGGCATTTTAAGAGACGTGAAAAAAGAGGGAGACTTTTCTCCGAGTTAAGCCCAAAGCGTGCCTTGCTGAGTGTTTTGATCACCGAAGTGACCATACTTCCGTCAACCAATACTTCACTGTTTTGCTTAGAAATGGCGTACTCGGCCGAGCTGAGACGGGCACCGATGATCTCCACGAGGTTTACGGCGCTTCGCATGTCACCATTTGCGTGTTTCACAACTTCGGGAACGGCTTCTCGGGTGTACTTCAAGAAACACATCTTGTGTGCGAGTTTCCGTCTAATGTTCTCGTGAAGAACAGCCCGAAACACGACTTTTTCCAAATGCTGGTCGCTAAGCTTCTCGAGTTTGAACAAATGACACCGTGATAAGATTGCGCGACGCACGCTCTTTTGTGCATCGACAGTGGTGGCGCCCACAAACACGAACGCGCCAGACTCAACAAATGGAAGAAGATAGTCCTGTTGGACGGTCAGAAAACGGTGGATTTCGTCAATGAACACCAACACGCGAAGCCTGGGCACGTGCCTGCGCGCCCTCTTTGAGTTTTCTGCTTCCAAAGCGCCCAGAAGCTCTTTTAGATCGGCCACTGTGGATGAGGTGGCAGAATACTCGACAAATACGTAGTTGGCCTCGTCTGCAAGTAGCCTGGCGAGACTGGTTTTACCCACGCCGGGCGGTCCACAAAGCACCATGGACGGGAGTCGGCCTAGACGCAAAAAATTCGAGATCTCGCCATTTAGTGGGTTGAGCAAATGGTCCTGGCCAATATACTCTGCAAAAGATTTGGGCCGGATCATCTCGGTGAGCGGCATATCGAAACTGGCTAGAAGCTGCGCATGTTTTGATTTGGATGTTTTATCCTGCAGCATGGTCGTTTTTATAGAGAAATTTTGGGTCTTTTCACCATTTGTGTGGTGACTCAGTGGCAAGGACGGATTAATTGATGTTTTTGATTGGGGCGTACGTACAATTTAGATAATAATCCGGGCCGCGCTTGGCAGTGCGCTCAAGATTCAAGATGTCTATTTTGTATATGAATATTTGCTTCGAATGCCTGTAAAATTCCGCTAATAAAAGGAAGAATGCCAAAAAAAACCCTCAACTTTTATTGTTTATCGAAATTCCGGCTAGGAATTTTTTTTTCTTTGTGCAATATCGTTAATGCTTACTAGACTATATCCATCAATGGTTGTCTTGTCTGTTTCATGCATTCGGCTCGTGCGCAACTCGCCAATTTAGCCCATTGTCCGGCAAATTGTTTTCTTTTCAAGTCAGAGCGCTTTCGGAACTGAGAAAATCCTTTTTTTTTTCTCTTCCTTGATATTTCCCATTATATACATAATCCTGCCAAGTTCCCGTATCATTCCCAAATCAGCCCTGTACTTTTCTAGTATCTGGCCTAGGGCTGTTGAATGAGCTTGACATTTTTCTTTTCTTCACGGCTTTTGGTTCTCCCGCAGTGACTGTTTTCGGCGACGGGCTCATGGCCTCGCCGCTGTGTGAAGCATTCTCTGTGTTTGCTTCTTGTTGTCTGGATGCATTCCGCACAAACGTTTCAAGTGCCATCAATGGTGAGCTGATATTACTGGCTTTCGTGAATTGCATTAGTGGGTGTAGGCACGACATGATATCGCCGATCTGCATAAGGCGCAACGCATTCACCGAAAGCCCGGCGTTCACCTCCGCTTTGGAACATTCTGCGTCCTGCGAAACGTGGCGATAAAAATCCTGGTTTCCATGCACATTATCACCCTGATTCAGCTCTGTAAACGAGGTCCATTGCCGCTGTAGGAGGTCCATCGATACCTGCTTACGGAACGTGAACACGCGGCAGTCTAAGTGTTGGATGAAGAGATCTTTGGTCATGAGAAACCGACAGGTGCCCAATGCTGTGCCCGTGGAACCATCTTTGTAGTGAAACGTGACGTTGAGACGGCACACAAGCACCATGTACCCGCCGGCGAGCATCTGGTAGCGAAACCCCGTGAGGAAAATGTCATGTTTTCCCACCTTATGGGCCTGGACCTGCGCTAGTAGGAACCTGGGTGCCGTGCTGACATTTAACTGGTACAGATTTGTGGCAGAAGGCATGAAAAACGCACCGTTAAGTCCATTTGAGGCTTGTGGATTGGGCTCGGGCCCCGTGATCCGCATCACCGACGACGGCTTGAAGAAAGCCTCGCACACCCGTGCCCAGAACCCGAGATTCGTGATCATCTCTTGTGGCGCGCTCGACACCAGCTCCACCATGTCTAGAACACGCATGATCGCGGCGTTACCGGCATTTTTCCTCACGGCACGTGCATTGAGGCTCTCCTGCTGTGTATTAGCCGCTGGCCCAATATGGTTCGGTCCATTTGCTTCCCCAGGTCGTGCCTGAGGACCCGCACTTGAACTGGATTTTCTCGGGCCATTGGGCACCTGGTTTGCCGCTGTCAGCTGCGAATTTTGCTGATGTATATGCTGGCCAGACGGCCCTTGTTTTGGCGCCGATGGGCCTGGCGCGTTTTGTCGGTTTTGGGGCGATTTGTGCTGGTTCTGTGCCTGCGGCAGAATCTGGCTAGGGCCTTGTGCGTTGCCCGCCTGTATCCTTTGTTGCTGCTGTAGCATGCGTAGCTGCTGTTGTTGTAATAGGTGTTGCTGGCTGAACCCTTGAGGCATGTTGCCATTCGGTTTCGGCGCATTTCTCGCCACCGACACTGGCGTATTGTTGTGGTGAGCACTGGGCACCGTTTGCGCCTTTCTCGCCAAAGAATTACTCTTCGAGGCCCCTGCCGAACTCTGTTGTTGGGCAAGGGCCATGCCGGGCCGTATTTCAGACCGCATTTGTGGCGCCATGACATGTGGAGACCCCATCATCTGATTATGATTGTTTGGTGCCGGTTGGGGTGCAAAATTGCCGTTGAAAAAGAATCCATTCTCGCCTGTCGGCGTGGCAGATCCAGATAGTGTTTGTGGTGGGCCATAGCTCAAGCTAGGGTCGTGTTTAGCCATTTTTCATGCAAATTTCAGCCGTAGAATGATGATGATTTTCGAAACTTATCGCTATGCGGCACGGCTGGAGGCGTCTGCGGCAAGGTATCGTTGGAAATCGCGGTTCTAGGCTATGTCTGGAATTGACAACTGCTATGTGAATTCTGAGTGAAACACGGAAAAGCAAGAACCACACAGTTAAATATAAAGGGCTTTTAGTCACTATAGCGTCCCATATGTCTTAGCCGGTCTGCCCAGTGACGGCACTCTCTCAACTTCATGCATCATGCACGTACTGTGCGTGAGATGAATGAGCTTGCCGGGGCGGAAAAATACAGATCCCGCAGAGGGCGGGCCATGGCCGCGAACACGATACTGACTCGACTCAAGTCCAAGGGCTCAATTTGGTCACATTCGAAACATCCGCCATTACGGGTTTTGGTGAAACATTATGGAAATTACACCAAATTGATATAAATAACGAGAAAGCACAGGGGGGGTGCTGCCCTGGAAGGCCTCGAAAGACCGCCTCCTCACTGCTTCTCATAGTGGTGGTGCATATACACGTACGAATGCCGGTCGAATGCAGGTCTGCCTCATGTCGCATCGCTTCATCACTATCCATGCCGTTTTCAGGGCGGCCACACTTGATGATTCAATATAAAAATTCCGTTTTTTTTTACTTGTACGGCTTGATAGGCCATCTAAATGGTCTAATGCTCAATCTATTTTTGTTTTTCTTTTTGTTGCGAAGTGGGCACAAGGTGCGAAAGGCTGCTTTCATCGTCATCTAGGCGTGTCATGGCTTCTGGTGTGTATGTGGCCTTGCGCCTCCTCACAAGCGCCTCCAGGAAGGTCCCTCTAAAAGCCTGCCCGCCTCTGTCCATTATAAAAATAAAACAAATAGCACAATTTTCACAATACGGAAGATAATTTAGAGTCCTGCCCTTCCAGAAAGAGAAAATTGTAAATGTTATGTGAATAGCAGGATCAAATTTGCGCATTTCATAGCCCCAAGTTTCCTTGGCCACCCCTGTACTCCATTTTAGGTTTGCTGAAGAATTAAGCTCCAAAGTGGTGGTTGTGTATATGCAAAACGTCGAGGTAGGAGAAGAACGCGGGATGATTCTTCACATTCAAAATAAGTCTCACAAGACGGTTAGGAGAATAGTGAACAAAGCCTATGCAGTCCGTGAGTGGCATAAGTGAATGGCTATGGTCGCCGATATCTTCTGGCCGGGAACTGATAGGATTTATTATTCGAAATTTACGGCTCAGAAATGGCTAGAGCCTGTGGCGGTACGTTTTGCCCAGGATTTTCCCCTTTTTTTGGCGTAATACACTTTTTCTCTGTTCATTACGTAAGTGGCTTTGAGCTGGATTCGCGCGCGCGTGTAGAGGCTGACGTCACCCCACAGCCGGAGCAATCCGGAGAGATAGGAGCATCGGCAGTGGTGTTATCGTTAACGGAATTTGCAAACAGCGTTCTGTGCCTAGTCACTAATCACGCGGTTGAGCATATCGTCATTTACATTGAGGAAGTTTTCCTGGTCTGATTATGAGTGCTGTGCTTCAGCCACTCATACGGGAACTATGAAGGGTTATGCTCAAGTCTCCCCCTTGGCAGGATCTGCGTTACCTTTGTAAGACACTCTTTTTTAACTTGTAAAATCAATAAATTGACTACGGTCTCAGAAGTGAGTTTGTTTTTTTCCCATTCCCCTAATAATTTCATGAGATGCGTGGTTGCATGAAACTAGTCAGGATCAATCAGTGAAGACTTGAGACAGTAGGACGTGAGACAGAGAGGAATGATGCTTCAATGGGCAGATGCTTGGTTGTTCTCACACGACTCGCATATAGAAACACGTGGGGCTTCGATCGTTTTTCCATTCTTTTCTTCACGTGAAAGGATTGTGGCCATGCAATACAGACGGCCCCATGACAAGTCAGGTGCCAGGAATGCGTTCCAGCCTCTCAGGGCAACGTAAAGGTCGATAGGGATAAGTATGGACGCACGTCGAAACCTAAGCTGACCGAAAAAGAGTGTCAAGGTGTCATCTCAGGGAAAAACTTTGAGGGAACCGGGGGAAAGAGGACCATTTCTGCGCCTGCCGTCCGTTCAGTATCTGTGCAGTCTGTAACAAACTCCATTTCATCAGATGGATTGCCAACATCTCCAATGTCGGGTGGTGCATCTGTAGTCTCAGTGAGTAATTTCAAGTCACTGTCTGAATTACTATGAGGTTTGCGTAATAATGCCAAGTCACTGTCTGGCCTACCGTTAGGTTCAGGGAGTAATACCAAATCACTATCTGGATTACTTTGAGCTTGGCGCAAAAAATCAACACTCCAGAAGATTCATAATAACTTGTCGAATCGCAGGGCCTCGGGCCGGCGATGGTTCATTCAAATTTCTGCCCTATCAACTTTCGATGGTAGGATAGAGGCCTACCATGGTTTCAACGGGTAACGGGGAATAAGGGTTCGGTTCCGAAAGTGGCCCCCTGCTACCCCCCTTCCCCAATGATCCTTTTCTCACCAAATCCTTCCCGCCATATACCTACTCCGTGGACATGTTTCCCCAGTAAGCATGAACCTCACAGCTCTCGCCAATCCGATCTATTCCGCGATTCCCAATAACGCACCAGAGGCCAGGTTCACGTAACGCAATAATGCCGGGTGACCCATCACAGGACGTCTCGGCTTCAACGTCTGCTTAGTGTCAGGTTCATCCTCGGGCCGCTCACGCGTTTTATTGGCCCTTCTCTTCAACAACTTGTTCAACGTATCTCTCTTTTCTCCCTCTAACTGGCGGGTCTTGTAGTCGGCGCGTTTCCGGGCATTTTCAGCCTTCCGCACCGCCATCTGCTCGGCGGTCTCCTGTTTTTTCTGTGTTTTTCTGTTCAATGCGAGCAATTGTTCGTCCATTCGCGCAAACATCAGGTCCTCGTACCGTTCCGACGAATCATCATCAACCAACCGTGCCCTTTGCCGCTCCGTCATCCGTGAGACGTCAGGCTTATATTCTGGGGTGGTGAAATCCTCTTCTTTTTTCACCCGCCGAGGGATTTTGAGCTTCACAGATACTTTTTTTTTGGGCGGCGCCTCATCTTCACTATCGAGTAAATCATCTTCCTCATAGAAAGTGAGCTGTCGCTTTTTGCTCTCACGCACGGGCCGAGACCCCCGCAGCGGACGCACTGGCTCCTCTTCGTAGTTGTCCTCGGAAAACTCGTCGATTTCCGCCTCCATATGGTCATCATCGGCCGCCTCATCATCAAATTCGGCCTCACTGATTTCCTCGGAATCGCTTAATGCTGTTGCAGGCGCGGCATCAGACTCGTCGTCACTCGATGCAATTTTCTGTCTCAACCGGCGTGAAGACATGACAAGCTAGTGATTATTTTGGTGAGAAAAAGCTAGCTTCTTTTGGGATAAATGGAGGTAATTGCGGCGGCTTTTTCAAACGAAATGATCTGGTGAGTGAGGTCTGGTCGGGTGCGCGTCTTGTTCGCTTTATGCCAGAGTCTGACAGTCCGGGTATATTCATATGAACGTTCAGAGCGGATGTTTTTTTAGTCAAAACAGTATTTTTCGAGAAATTGCTGCTTTACAGGCTACATCTGGCTTTTTCATAATTTTATACTGCCTCTTAACGAAAATATAGTAAACGGCACTAAACAGGTTTTGACAAGTAACGGGGATCAACTAGCTACTATTTTTCACTTTTCCGCGCAGAAGACTGAAAGTCGATACCAAAAGTACACCTAATAAATCACAAATCGAATTAAGAACCACATAGTATAGTCTTCTTTGAGGGAAGAATATTTCCTATCTACCCAAAGCAAAAGAATCGTTTTTTTCTTTCTTGGTGGGGGAAGTAAGCCCATTAGGGCGGACAACCCACGCTGCCAAGCCAAGATTGGTGGTGTGCAAGGCATGGAAGCGAAGCTGGCTACGGTTTTATATGTATTCATATATATTTTTGTGGAGAGCTAGGTAAGCAATTCTGTCACTCAGTCTTTAATCAGCTATATCAAGCAAAAACAGGAAGAAAAAAAAAATGTGGCTTAGGTATCTTTCATACTGTCTCATATGCAGTGTTGCATCGTACAGCCCAATACGACGTACATGTCGGATATCCGATACGATGGCCTATCGTATCGGATACGGATATCCGATCCTGTACGAAGTATACGTAAGTACGATGAGTACGATGGAATACGAAAGTCGTGTTTTTACCGATGTTTTGGGGACAAATCGGCATCATCTCGATGAACGCCAAAATTATAAGCTATCATAAGTTTCTTTTGTAGTCTCTTTCGACAGTATAGTAGGTTGTTTTGGAAAATTGGTCCTCCTAAAGCTTGTCAACTTCAATCCCGATGTCCACGGCAGCCGGATTTTTGCCTCTGCTTGTTCTCGCTGCATCACATAAATCTCCATCCATTTCTCCATCCATTTCTCCATCCAGCTCATCCAGCTCGTCCAGCTCGTCCAGCTCGTCCAGCTCGTCCTCGCCGTCAGAGC
The DNA here is from genome assembly GCA_009746055.1 of Metschnikowia pulcherrima. NCBI lineage: Eukaryota > Fungi > Ascomycota > Pichiomycetes > Serinales > Metschnikowiaceae > Metschnikowia > Metschnikowia pulcherrima. Next base: position 1,157,408 of record VFXK01000010.1, read on the forward strand.
TTGAAGGGGTTTCGTTCGAGCCCGATGATGTTTCTCCATACTCGAGAAACGCCAACATCTTCACAGTTACCGAGAGCATTCGAGATTTTCTCTTGGTAACAACGTCATTAATGCGGGAGAGTAACGACTCGGTAAGCGCGGGCATAGCTGGTATGTCTAAGAATATTTTTGCAAGATCATAAAGAATGGGATATAATGTGCCTTTTCGGCTAGATGGATCTCGATGAGACTCTTATATCCCCTATTTCGTTTTGTAGAATTGTAGAGTCCAACTTCGTTCACGTTAGCAACAGACAGTTTGTCCATGACGTGTGCGATTGAGTGCAAGTCCTCACCTCAATTCCTGAGGTTTTCGAAGCTTCATGGCTCTGCTTCTTTCCAGAGGCTTTCTTATGGCGATGCTATCCTTATCGATAGTTCATTCAATGTTAGTCGCTGATCTGATATTTATATGAGGAACAAACTGATAGCGTCAAGAAAACTGTTTTTCAGAGACGCCACGTCACAATGAGGCGCCGTCCAGCGAGTACAGCAGCAGTGCTCGAGCCAATTCCCGCTAGCATGGGAAATTAAACATGTCCTATTCCAGAAAGGGGATGAAAAGCCGTTTTTTTACAGCCCAAACTTCCACACCCAGCGAGGAAACAAAATCGCCCAAAAAACTCACTAACTTTGTACGAAATCGTACTTTCATATAGACGAGAGTACGATACTATGAGCCTTCGTTTTCGGATATCCGATACGATGAGCCTTCGTTTTCGTACCATCGTACAGTCCCGAATACGATGGTGTACGAAAAGTTCGCAACACTGCTCATATGTTCGCATCCATCTCTCCGAGAATAAGGTGACGACTAATATACTTGAACAAGAAAAACAAGTTTGACCGCACAAAATTATAGATTCAAAACAGAACTGGTTTCTTCTTGAAACGAAAATGAATATCTACCTTTAAACATATCATACAAATTCTGGTTTCCTCAACAAATTCGCCTACCACCTCGGCTGCAAAACATGACCAGTTGCTTTTCTGAAAGACATCACCCTATTTTTAAAGCTTTGCTATTTTAATGAAATGTTACATTTGAATTGCAGCCACCGTGACCTTTCACAATCGAATCTTCATCACACATGCAAATTTTTAGTCTTCACTAACCGAAAAATCCCGACTCCGAATTGCCTAGGCCCGTCCGCTCATGAACATGCCCTTGATGCTACGTATATCCTGCTTGACTTCCCGCGCCAAGTGCCGTGGTTTGCGTGTCTGGCCCTGCTCGGAAAAGAGCTTGTTTTGATCAAAATACACCATTTCAGATTTCTGCCGCAAGTCCTTCAACGAGAAGTCCACCACTCTATAGTGTTCGATTTCCTGCACCAGGTATGCCAGACACTCTTGGAGCTTCGTCAACAATAGGCTCAATTTATCCAAAACCAGCGCTTGTCCCAACGTCTCTAAGGGCTTCTCTGCAAGCTGTCTTTCCTCCAAATCCTTCGTCTGGCATACGGAATCTGCGTATACTTTCTTTACCACCCCACGGGACCGCTCGATTTCTATAGTGGGAATATACTCGACCCGGCCCATCACATTTATATAGAGAGCCCTAAGCCTGGTTCGACACGCCTCAAGAAACTCGATTCGCTGAGTGGTTGTGGTCTCCATAAGCGGCTTGATTGCCAAGAGCCCAAGAAGATATGCCAATATAAGCGCCGCGGCCAGTGTTCTTGTGAGCGTGAGCATGTACCGTAGCAATCTCGACCGGCGTGCGTGTTTTGCCGGCAAATACTCGGCAGGATTGAATGCAGTTTCCGGTATAGTTAGGATTGGCACGGACATGAACAACTTTTTTGTGTGTAGCTTGTTTGTGGTGACGGATTTGTGGGAGGGAGATTTCATGGGCATTAACATGTTTCCCCACGAACCGAGGCTCGCTGTGGTGCACGGGTTTCATGATGAGTATTGTGGCGTATCTATAAACGAATTGCAATTTGGGGTCTTTCGCAAAAAAGACTCTCTACGATCGCTGACGGCAATTTAACGTGGGCTGGATTGTGTCTACGCTCCATCCATGGTATAATCCTCGAAAGACATTCCCTATTTAGTCTCGAAGCTCAAAACATACCTCACTCGCAGATGTCACGTGACCGGTCCAGGTGCCCCATCAAAGCAAGATCTAAGCGGTTTAACTTTGAGAATTTGTGAAGTCGAAGAAGTCAGCGAGGCTGTCTCGTGTTCTTCAAGATTGTTTCTTGCGCCTACGTCAGGTCACACCACAATGACAGCCAACAACATGGTTACGACAAAACCAATCTTTCGACCTGTTTCAAAATGTGGTAATAAGTAGCTCGAAATAACACTCGAGGAAAAATAAATCGCCATCGCCTGCCATCTTTAATCGTTTGAGGTAGATACCAAATTGCAACCGGGTCAAAAAAACAGTCATCAAGGGATCAAACCTTTTTTTCTTCTTTGGCATCAGACTCTGTCAACTCCGAGAAGACCTTCGTTGAAACCCTATCAAAAAAGTCAACAACCCGAAGTTTTTCTTCCTCAGAAGGTGCTTCACAGTAAAGCCTGTAAATATCTTTGAACAATTCGAGGAGCCTTTGGTCAGCTAATCTGATCTGGCGCTCCTCTTCCGTTTCTTTCGTGTTGTGAGCTAGCTCTATAGACCCATTTGGGCCATGCTTGACAACGGAGATATCCCACCTCACTTCATCAGCTGATGCTTGAATGATCTCCCCAAGAAGCCTGTCAAATGCCACATTTGATCCGGTCTCGACGGCGTCGTCATCAATATCCACGTCGGTTGCCATAGTCGATTGAGCAGCCATGAAGTCTGGTGATAGATGACTTACATCTTCCGGGCCTTGTGAGGTACGATCCAGATGATTGACAAGTATTTCTTCCGAGCTCGATGTAGACTCAGAATTGCGTGTGTCCTTTGCGCTTGGTGCCGCCTCTTTTACTTGCAAGCTCTTGGACTCCATCGAGGTAGCATCATCATCATGAGAAATCTCAGAGATATTTGCTTGAGGTGACAGCTTGGCCTCCCAGAATTTTTCAGCGAGAAATATATGCTTGCACAACGAGCCACTATCGCAATGCACTGGGCAAGTACACGTGTCCTTTTCCCGACCAGCGGCCTCAAGATGTACCAAATACAGCATTTTTCCATTGGTAAATGAGTGGACGGTGAATTGCCCTTCGCCTGAAAGAAAGACTTTCTTTTCGACCTCTTCGTTCAGAATTTCCATTGCAACGTCTTTGGCTAGAGCTTCGGCCTCATCGTGGACCCTACCTGTGATCCCAAACTCTGCCTCTTTTTCTTTACCCATAAATGACGGAGCGACGAACGTGAAAAGCAAATGAGCCAACGCATCTGGTCTCCGATCACAGCGTTCACCCAGCTTCAAGAAGGAGTGGAAAGGCTCGAGGAGACAGTTCGTGTTTTCACCTCGCACGTACCTTGGGTTGCACCCTTCAAAAATGAAGCCTCTTCTGGCAAACCAATGTTGAAACACGTATGAAACAAATTCAGCGTGGACTTCATGCTTTTTCAAGAACCAAAGTATGTTATGATGCGCCTCTGAGTCATTTCTGCTGGCCAAAACTCTTTTGAAATCGTGGTAAATCTCGGTTTTGATGTCTTCCTTATTGGCGAATGGCTGTATTTTCTGGTCGAGTTGTTCCTTAAAAGCCTTGTCAAGATGAAACCGGCAATACATTATCGGGACAAAGGGCCCCCACACCGCCCTTAAGGCAGTCCCAGCCTCATCACAATCTATGGCGGCTTGCGATGGTATAACACCCGTGAATACCTGCACTTTGTACAAAAAATCTGCTATCACCGGCGCTGTGCTTGCATTGCTCAACATGAAAGCACACGGGGCTACAGACCCGGTTTTTTGGTTCTTCACGCAAATGGTAAACAAGTATGCATCTTCGTTGTCGTTTTGAAATCCAAAGCAAGCTTTATGGGTTGAATGAACATGAAACATCCTTGGGTTTTGTCTCAACACATCTCGTTGCCAAGCAGACACAAAGCAGAATGACCAAACTTCCCGGTGTCTCGAACTGTTCAAGTCTTCTGACCCATAATTTCCTTTTCCAGAAAGGCATCTGAACTTTGTTGAATACTCAGCGAAGCCCCCCGATGACTGAATAACGCTGGCCAAAATGTCAAAACTGGTTACGACTGGCGTGCTTGTGGAAGGCTGATTCAGAGAGCTTTCTCTCATTATATAGCGCACGTTTCGATCTTTTATCTTGAGAAGCTCACATGGGCCCGGGTGATCACTTTCCCGGAGTTTGGTCTGCATTTGGTGAATTTGAAACCAGGTGACCCCGTAGTCCAAAACTGCACTTCTTAGCAAAGACCTCGCTTCCCCCGACAATGGTAGCTCGGCAAATAGGGTTGGGTCATCGAAATCGTGGTTATGCTTCCAGGCCCATGTGACTTTAACGCTCTCATCCCCATGATCGCCTACATTGATCTCATTGTTCGGCGCGTGCTTGTAGCCATGGGCAAACTGGATTGTGAACCTAGCTTTGCAGCCACATGCTCTGGTAGTTCTTTTTCTGAGCACCGGCGCATCCTTCACAATTTTCTCCTTCGCAATTTTCTCCTTCGCGCTTTCACACAAGTATATATCCAGCCCGCCCAGGCTGAGACGAATCCTTTTGCGATTGGGGCACGGAGATGTGTTCTTTCCTTTCAAAATTTCCTCTCGACGGTAGAATAGCCGAATTTCATACTTTTTCATATAGTCCACTAAACCCGCGACAGTCATTTCAAGGACAACCCGTTCATGTTCATAATTTGGATTTAAGGATTCCAAGCTAATTGGACTTGTGAGTTTTTGCAAGATAAATTGCCCGATGTCGCCTTCTAGACTTAGTAAAATTCATGAATAAAATTGGTGAGAAGTATCACATACAACTCATTTTAAACTGCTTTTTTTTAAGAGATTATAGATTAGTTTGGATGTTTGTGTGAGGCGAGAAAAAGTATTGGGTTGTTGAAAAAGACAAAACCTGGGGTAAGATCGTCACCACCGCCTAGTTTGTTTATTTTGATTTTGCAGAGGTACGGGTGTAGTCGGCTTTCAAGTTTATCCATGTTTTTAATTGACGATCGTAGTTTCAGTGCGTGCCTAAGTTTTTATGCGGTGAGCTTAATCGAGGTTCAGGACTTCCCAATACGGGCACCGATTTTACGCCCGTTTCTCGCTTCAAACTCACGTATTTTATATGGAGGTATCTTAGCATCTTAGGAGGGTGTCTTAGCATCTAGCCTTATGTAGGAGGGTCTCTTAGCATTTTAGCCTTATGTGTGTTTTTCGAAAGAAATAGTTGAGTTGAGTACCCTAAATCCAGGGTATATGCAGGATACAAGAAACACCCGTACCTCCCATAGCATTACTGCCTCTTTACTTCCTTCAGTCCGGAAGCCGGCAGTCGCCCTTTTATGGTCCACCCCATAGTATAAGCTCGTATTTGCAGCCAGCGCAATCTCATTCCTTAATGTATACTCTTCGTAGGCATCGTGATTTATCTATGTACATGTGCTAGTCTATAAGGTCTCCCACGCCTTGTGTGTACGGAGTTCGGGGCCTGCGCACTGCAGGCTTCTCTGTTCCACGCTTATGATGTTTATACTTATAGTTCTTGACTTGGAGGGGCGCTGTTTTTTTCTTTACCGCCATAAATTGAGAAACATGGGGTTTCACAATTTGCAACTCCGCTTCTTTTTTCAATTCGGCTTTTTCAGCAAGTTTTCGCTGGAGACTTTCTTGTTTCCGTTTCTCAGCACGTGCCTCTTGCCTCGCGAGCTCTTGCTCACTAGGCTTCCAGTTGGACTTCAAAATACGCCTGATACTTTCTGGATTGATCTTGAAAAAATCAGCAATCTGCACAGTTTTGAGTTCGGGCGCACGTGCTGCCAAATCTCTGATATCGTTCATTTGCAGGCGTGTTAGTTTCCGCGTAGGATTCCAGTCCCCGTATCTTTTCCGTAGACTAAGTTCTCGTTTTTCCCATTCTGGAGCATTTTTCTGCCGCTGTCGGTCGGCCTCCTCGAGTTTTTCCTTGAATCGAAGTTCAGACGGTGTGAGCGAGCTCAGACTATATGCTCTGAAGACTCTTAGATTTGCCTTGGCGTAATTCTGGACGAGACTCCACATATTCGAGTGAATAATCTGGCTCTAGGCGAGATTTCCGTGATGGGCTTCTCGAATGCGCTTCACGTCACGTGCGCGCCTTAAGCCAATTGACCATAGAGACATGAGGCGTAAATCTCGCCATATGTCGAAAAGAACTTCGATCATGGATCAAGCAGAATTTTCAAGTCGGAGAATAAGGGAATTAGTCTCGCAAGCAGGATTTCCTCATGTTTCTTACATGTACGTTATGGTGAATATGCTCCAAGTAAATGTCCTGCACATAACCACCAAGGGGATAAGACGTTGCGTCGTGACGGTTATCGGATGGTTACGTAAAGCCTCTACAGTACAAATCATTGGTGCTAAACTTTTGAAATCAAGGCTTTTTTCTCGCTTTCAGGCTGAAATTCCGTCGTATCTGTTTTCAGAGAGCAGAAGTTTGTTGATTACTACTGAATTCAAGTGTTTTTACCCTCAGCGTAGCACAACAAAAGTCACACAACAACGGCTAAAAAGAGCCCACAGAAATCCCAACACGGGCCCGTTTTATCCTAGAAACTGATTGATATTCATTAAAGCCGCCGAAAGATCACAATTCTGAACCTCTAACTGAAGAGAACCTCGAATCCATTCGATTATACACAGCCACAGTTTATCTATCTTTTCACTGCCATGAATCTCCTCAGAAAGTTCATCAAGACATCTCCCACGGACGAAATAGCCAGCATTCCCGTGGGAAAGTTTTTCTTGGCTCGTCTGCCACAGCTGCCGAAGGGGGCCCTCGAATGCCTCTTTAACGACTGTGTTCTCTCGATGAAGAAAACTACCAAGCCCTTTTGTTACCAATTATCCGTGACTAAAGCTTACCAGGAGGGCGAGTCCAGCTCGCAATCAACCGGCGAGTTTGAGGATGGCGATGATGACGAACCTTCGGGCGAGGATACTCGCAACAGCGACGAGCGGCTGTTTTTTCTCACCGAAGACCTCCATGTCAGGCTCATGACGAAGAACGACGGTTCCCAAATCATTTCGTGGCGTGATGTCAACGGCGACATCGGCGAGACATGGCAGTTTGCCATTGACGAAGAAATCAAGTACAGCGACGTTGACACCTTTATGCGCGCGTTATACGCGTGCCTTTACGAACAGAAGTACGGCAAATCTTCTGCCGGTGTGCCTGAAAAGGCCCTTGTGGCGGAATTTGCCGCCAGCCCAAGCAAGGTCCGAGCAACGGACTCTATAGATGTACTTCAGGAGTTGAAGTCGATCAATGATGAAAAAGACAAAGAAAACTCTGATGACGAAACATACGGAGATGCTTTAAGTGTCCCCTTCTTCATTTTCAAGGACTCTGTTGCTGCGGAAGGGTACGTTGTGGACTCGTTCAAAGTCCAGCTTCGTGTGTTTGACCCGGCAACAGACCTGTTCGTGTTGATGCTTGCCAATGCGGATATCAAATTGATACAGCTGGTTGGATTCTTGTTAGTATCCACCACGCCAAAATTTGCGTTTTCTGTGCCTATAGCGCAGGAGTTGAACCCAGTGTTCAAAAATGAAAACTTGGCGTTTATATTCAATTACTACTCGTTGAACGAAAAGGGGGACGGGGCGTCGTACTCATTGCTTTTCCAATTCCACGCCCTTGATGACTTTTATCGCTTTGGCCATCTATTTCAAGATGCCATGACTAAGAGTTTGAACGCTAAAGTCAAGGGCGCTGCTGGAGACATCGAGTACTTGGCCAGCACGGTGCAGAATATGGATTTGGGAGCAAGCGACGACAGTCTGCCGGAAACAAGCGACAGCGAAGATGAGTCAAATGATGAAAAAATACATAAGATCATACGTGACCAGGTGCAGTCCAAAGATGGGAGAAGGTCAGCTTTGTTTGTGCCATCTGATAGTGAAGATGACGATTCAGTCACTACCGACAAAGAGAGAAAATTCTTGCGCTTAAAAGACCCAAACACGGGTCTCTCCATGGGAAATGCAAATGACCGTTCCTACGTGACAAGGGGCAATAATCTCGGCGTGTACAAGTACGGAGAAGAGAGCATCGACTTTGTCACCACGATAAGTGACCTCAAAGATACTAATGGAAAAAAGTTTGTGCCGAAGCTGAGCATGCTTCACCAAAGAGACAACTCGTTATTGTTGAGAAAGGATGCGCCCAATGATAATAATATTTACAGAATGGACTTATCGCGCGGTGAGATTGTCGAGTCGTGGCAAGCGGATGATAAGGGGCTGCTTGAATCGTTTGCGCCAATATCGAAATTTGCGCCATTGACCGATGAGCAGAAGTTGCTAGGCGTGTCTTCGAACTCGCTTTTCCACATCGATCCAAGATTGAACGGCAGTAAGATCATCGCGGATAACTCGTACAAGGCGTACAAGACAAAGACCATGTTCGAAAACATGGCCGTAACAGATAAGGGGTACATCGCCGTGGGCCTGAAGGACGGCACTATCCGCCTTTACGAAAGATTCGGCAAGAAGAGTACCGTCACACTTCCTTCTATTGGGGAAAGATACGAGGGTCTAGATGTCACCAAGGATGGCCGCTGGTTGCTTGCCACATGCGAGAAATCGTTGCTCCTCATTGACACCAAGATAGGCACAGGTCAGAAGAACTCTGGCGAGATCGGGTTCAAGAAGTATTTTGACGCAGACAAAAAGCCTGTCCCCAAGAGGTTGACACTTCTGCCAGAACATGTGTCCCAGATCACTTTTGCCACAGGTTTGCCCAAAATCAAGTTCACGCGTGCTGTATTCAACACCTCTTTGACGGAAGAGGAGACACTGATCGTCACGTCTGCAGGACCGTATGTCATTTCTTGGTCTTTGAAAGATGTCATTAAGGGTACCACCAAGCAGCCAAGGTACAAGCTCTTGAGATATGACGAGGACGTTGTTGTTGACAATTTCTCCTACCACTCGCAAAACGACATTTTTTCTGCGTTGCAAAACGGTGTTGTTTCAACCAAAAGAAAGGACCTCAAGGTGGCAAACAAAAGCTCCATTATGGATCGGCGATAGAATCCTCAAATCCTCATTTAGCGAATTCAGCTTCGGAACGTAAATGATTTCTTCAACTCGTCCCAAAATATAATTCTGAATGCATTCACTTTATGCCAGGTTGTTGGTCGGTAGTTGTGGACATGGATCGAATTATCTGCCTCCAATGTCTGCTCCTCCAAAGGTATGCGATTGATTCGGGCGTGCACTCTTCTCACCCACGAATGGAACGCATGCGATGTCATGAGCTTTCGATATAAAAGCTCTTCAAGCGAAGACGGGGGCCTCATTGAACAATTTGTGAAACCTTGATTCGGGGTTGCTTGCTTCTATAAGCAGACAGAAATTGGGATGGATGGCCGCGCACGTGACATTCTCAGACTCGCGAACGCGAAATCAAGTGGACAGCACTTCGATTAGTTCACACTAATCCACGTGGACAACCTGCAACTATGATATCCGACGGCGACTTGAACACCGTTGTGTTGACATTTGGATTTGTTTCTGTGGGCCTTGTGCTCCTTTATCACGCCATCTCCGTGAATGTGAAGGGTCTTGAATCGAAGAAATGAGATCAATGATGTGCATGTACCACGATTAGAGTTGAACAGAATACCAATCAAAAAGTGAAACAAGGGCGCGGCGTGAACCGGCGGAAAATGGCCAGTGAAAGTGGTCGACTTGAGCCTCATGTATGTTTTCCACTGCATTCGAGGTTGGTCTTGAGTGTGACAGATCCCTCAGGCCACTGCTCTTTTGTTACTACACGTTTTGTATAGGAGGAACAAATCAATGACTTAACCTGCGAATTGGATGATATAACCGTGAGTACAGGAGACCAATGACCACTCAATGTAATTGTAAACCGACCTGAAATGAGCCGTTTTGTCACACCAGCAATTATCTACACAGATTTACGATAGGCAGCTGTAGCGCTAGACCTCAAAACGAGCTACGGTCGTACCCTACTGATAAAAAATTAAAATGGAATCATGCTGAAATACACAAATACACGTTTGAAGCGATTCACATCCGCATTTATGGCGTGTTTAGCCTAGTATATTGAAGCAGCGCAGGTACACGCAAAATGATTAACTACAACATTCAAGCCCTTGAGAGTGCGTTGCAACAAGCCTTAGTCTGATTGGAAAGATTGTCAATAATTTCTCTTGCATAGTGGGAATTGTATTATCTCCCTTTTTGAGCAGTCGATTACAGTATTGAAAAGACAACAGTACCTCTTTTTCAGTCTGCCGCATGAGCATGGTAGCGATTCGAGTTATGTCCCAAAAGAGGAATCGTCTCATGGAATTGAATCCATGTTCCAGGTAACAATGGGCTAAGTGTCGGTTCGACGGGTCATAAATAGCATATTGTCACTCATGCTTGACAGATGGCGCGGCGTTTGTTAAACGGTGAAACACGTAACTTGCTCGTGGCGTGATCGAGCGAACCCACCAAAACTTTGCGACCAGACAGACAATGGCAGCGCTAGCGATAATCCTTTGATGTATTGGCTCTCTACTGCTGTTAACCTTTCTAATAAATATGAAGCTCAATGAGCATCGGCACAATTATCAGTGCATACACTAGAAGCCCTCAAGGTAAACAATTGGTCATCGAGTTCAGAAAAGGTGGAGACGAGTAAGGTTTGAATAGCCGCAAACTATAAAGTGCCCACCCCGTAAAAGTCCGTTATAATGCACTTTACAATAGCAATTGTACACTCCGGCACGGGAAGGAAACAGGAAAGAGGAAAAAGAAACGGGCACACACTAACAAACTGGCGCATGTCTTCTCTTATGGCGTGAAAGCAAGGAGTCAATTTAGAGCTAGCATGATACTAATGTAAGTATCGAAAACTCCCGTTCTCCAAAACAGCCCTCGACATTATCAATAGACGCGCAATCTTTTTGCTGTGAGCTTACACAGGAGTTTTTTTTTTAGTGACGAAAAAAACGTGCAAAGATTACCATCGCTTTTTTCTCCTATCTCGGCACCGCGACAAACCACACCGAACCGAGGCGGAGCCAGCTTGGGTAAGAAGTAGCGAGGCCGAGTGTGGCGATTGCTGGTGAATATTTTCGGGATGAAATTTTTTTTTTGTCTATAGTTTCCCTTATGTGAATTGTGGGGTTGACGTACACCCGCCTATGTGAACATGACGATCTGGCCCGTTTGACACTTCCGTATTGTAGCCTAAGCGCTCAGAAAAAGCAATAAATCGTAGCAAATTTTCGATTGAGAAAAAGCGAGAATCGGGCATGTTGCGAGCCCCGTGAACGCATCTCGGCCGATATCTTGCACCTGGCCAATATCTTCTCCACAGTCGCGGTCACCGTCCTGCAGGACTGCCAAAACGGATGTCTCTCTCAGATAAGGAAATTGGCCACGCCTTGGCATGGACAGTCACGGACAGTCACGATGTTGTTGGAAACAGCCTTGTAAAGACCCGTTTTCTCAAAATTCATAGCCTCAAAAACAATTGTGCTTTCCATACGCGAAGTAGTGAGAATGTAGGTAAAACCACGCTACACCTGCGCGTTCCGGTGAGCATAGGGAATGACGAAATGGGCTAACCACCATTGTATGCGGACTACGCGGATCCCCGTGCGCACTATGGCGAAACCGCTCTTCTGACAGGATCCACCTACCCCTCCTCCGTCACTCATCCGTGGCCACTCAACCAACTGTGTGTATACACGGCCGTGGGTTTTTCTCTCTTTTTCTATTTCCCACCACCAATTACAGTCAACCTCACGACCCGCCCCTTTCGTCTAATTCACTCGTGTCCTAATCGCCACGTTTAATCGCGCAGGATTTGCAGAGATAGGCGCATGGCCTGCACCCAATACTTCATTGTAATCTCGCCAAGTCTACATAGCGAGCAGCCACGGTTTTGCCTGTGGAGCGTATGGAATTGGTTAAACTATCCATGGGGTTTTTTGTGTATTCCTTTTAATCTGTCAAATCCTTCATTGTTAGCAAAAAAAAGCCTTGCCCCCTTTTCATTTTGAGAGGACCTATAAACACGCTATATCCTAGCACAGCCGCGTGCACTTAGGATAATTATAGGCGAATTATCAGCCCATCCAGATATACTATAGGCACGGCTCCGCAGCTTTCTATACCCTCACGTTGCCACCGGATTCTGGTGTTTTTTGAGAAAGACAAATGGGATCCATCCAGTTCCTTCCAACTCATATCATCCCGAGTCTCGAGGAAATCGTCTCGGGACACCGGCTCGCCCTGCTTCCCGGCCCATATAGCAGGCAGTCTTTCATTGACTTTTTGAAGCAGTCACATTGCGCCGAGAATCTTGAGTTTGTACTCGAAGTCGATAGTTACGTTGCAAAGTTTGATAAGCTGGAGAATGTTCCGTTCCTAGATGACGAGGCGATTCTTGAAAATCTGCGTCTAGTCAAGCTATGGTCATATATCTATGAGACGTATGTGTCCCGAACAGCACCGAAGGAGGTGAATGTTCCGGGCAAGCTACTCGACCATTTCTTGGCAGATACTTTGCCGGAGCCAAAGGAGTTGTTGGTGCTTCGCAAACAAGTGTATGAGCTTCTATCGGCCAACTATAACGATTTCGTTACTACTACACGAGAAACACACTCTGACCGCAGGCCGATCTCGCGTCGATGCCTGGAAATGGTGGCCCCAGAAACAGTGGTGCAGGAGCTGCCATTTGCCGGCGATTTCCTGCTGCCTGACACGATTTTCCACACCATAAGCCCCGATTTGCTGGCCCAGTGGGAGAAAACTTTGGAAATCTATGAGCTGCTGAAACTCGCCAGCTCGTGTGAATCTTCGGGCACACAAAGCAGAACTAATTCTGCCGGCGCAATCTCTACCCGCCCGCTGTCACGTGGCCTGTCACTAGGCTCTGTATTTGACAATATCCGTGAGTATTCCGGGTGGAAGAAGACGGTGAGAAAATTGCGCACACGGCGGGCGTCGTCCGAGAAGCCACAGGAGAATATTTCGCTATGACCTGTCTTTCCTTTTCTTGTTGATACATTTATACCTTTTTTGCGTTTGGCGTGCACGCACGCTCTTGCGTTTTCTTACGTTTCATGGACCTTTATAGACCTTACGACTCAATACGATTTATATTATTTCATTAGCCCAGTAGCATTAGCCTATTTGTATTCTATAAGGTAGCATGGCCATTAATAGCGAACGCATCTTTCTCCAGTATTGCATGATAGATGAGAGCTCATGTTGGGCGGATGAGCGTGCTATTACACAAGACAAGTTTCTGCTTGCATCGTGGAACCTCAATTGAGCTCATGTGGGGCCAGACGTTCGTTGAGACTTAGTAGGCAAACTTGGCCGGTCAATTTTGTTGGCAGTTCAATAAGAAGTGGAAGCACGAGCAAGGAATGCCCGTCTAAGCCTTGTCGTCGGTGTCGGAGCGGTCGCTGACATCAACGTACTTCGCCTTGTCTTTCAACAAACGCAATTCTTCATCGGACGCACGGTTGCCCTGTTCAATCACCAAGTTTTTCAAGAACCTATTCTCCATTTCGAGCTCATCGATCCGTATTTCGAATTTCTGGATCATGTCACCTAACTGCAGAATCTTGATCTCCATTTCCTTCTCCTTCATTTTCTTCTTTACCCTGAATCGTGCGCTCGCAGCAGTGTTGCGTTTCCGCTTGGTGAGGTCCAAACCAGAACCGTTAGCATCAGACGGATTGGCCGAGCTGTATTCTCTACGTGGCGAATCCACCATCGACATGGTACTTTCCGTGCTGTGTTCGGAGCCATAGGTGGACATCGGGCTGGTCATGAGAGACAGAGCCTGCGTCACGTGCGCCAAGCCATTATGCGGGAAACGATCACTTTCCTTCACGTGGTCGGTATGGTGGCTGGAATGGAAGGACGCGCTGGACACTAAAGTAGGCACCACACCTAGCGGTGTATGCAGTGATGATGTAGGCTCACCAATCTGCGTGAGCCCGGTTTCTGTCTTCAAAGATGTCTGGTGCTGTGCTATGAGTGCCGAAAGCAAATCGATTTGGTTTTGCGAAAGGCCCGCTTTTTTCAAAGAGCTTTTTGCGCCCGGCGGAACCGGGTATTTCGGCATGTGCGAGAGGTCCGGAATCCCCGCTTGTTCGCTCGCCAGAGTCTGTTCACTCCGCACATCAGTATCTTGCGCCTGATTGTGGCCGTTTCCGATACCGTTGCGAGGCGGGATATGATTTGCATTTTCGCTCAGATTTAGGTCCACGGTATGATTCCTGCTTCGATACGTGTCCAGGGTCCCATTACCGTTCACATTTGCAGCCTGCCCGTCATCGAATATCTGCCCCTGAACGAAATCAGCGTGCAGATTCCGATGGCCAAGAGAGTTCACGGAGAAGGGATCACTGGCACTGTGATTGACCAAAGCCGAATGGCCAACATGATTATGAAACTTATGGCGTTTCGTAGCTTCAATCTTGTCGTTCAAAATTGAATGTAATTGGTTCCCCTCCGCATTATTTGTGCGTGAGCCTTCCTCTGGCTTTGCCGCAAACCATGGCTCGGATAGTGATAACGTGGATTGGCGCTGGCTATCTTCTATCCCTAGCGAGAAGGCGTCAGTGCTTTCCGGTTGTATGTTTCCTTCCTTGAAAGCCTCAGTGCCCTGGGGATCGTTGTTTTCGTGAATATCCTGATGTTCCGCTGGGCGCCGGCTGCTGGGGCCCTGATTTAGATCGTTCCTGTCGTTATCATCCATATCACTCAAATTTTGGGGATCTGGTTTGTCCTCGTCGGCAAAGACAAACGAATCGTCTGCAAACGCCGCCAAATCTAGCGAAAGCTGGCCATCCATATCAAGGTTAGGCGTTTCTTGGCCAAGCATGAAATTGTCAAAGTAGACCAACTGCTCGATTAATGCCGCTGATGTCTCCTGCATTTTCCTGTGAAGTTGTTGGGTTGTATAAGCTTATGTAATGTTTCGCTTAGCTTTTGAAGTGTTGAAAAATCCTGTAGTTCTGTAACTTTGCGTGGAATCTCCGTTTCCAAATTCACGAAAAGGCTGTGCTATTCTGGACTCAGTTGATGAGCTTCAAATGACTACCAATTAGATAAGATAAGACTATGGAGTGTATGAGTGAACACCGTAGCAAGTGACAGACAGCGTGCTTATTAATGAGTTTTGTGTTACCTCCGGATTTGTCCAACGTATGACTTTTTTTCCCACTTCGTACATGCCTGTCCGATTCTAAGTCTACTTAGCGGATACCAAACTGTGGAGTCTCCGCATTACGACTATAATCCAAAATAGGTGCGCGAGACAGGCACCGCCTATAGAGAAATAGGCTACATGCAGTCAAGCGCGCGCAGCATTGTGTCATGTCACGTGACGATGGGTCAAGAATTGCCCCCACGTTGCAAAGTTGCGCAGTGCGCCATGTCACGTGCGCTGCTACAAGATAATGCCAGTACTTTACAAGTCACGTGCTAGGTTATCTGTTTTTTTTTGTTTCACGCCGCCATGCTCAGATAACTAGGATTGCTTTCCTCCTGACAATCCGATGAGAACTGCGGCCAGCGCAATCGGAGGCGTCGGAGCCGGTTAAGGTAAGTGCTATGCAAATTCTTGCACTTGGCAGTGGGGGGATAATTATAAAGAGACGCATTGATGCAGATATGGTCATTTGAGCACCAATTTGAAGTGAGACACATATTCTTGGATTTTGCTAGAGCCTTAGTTAGAAACAAATGCTATTTCGTGAAAATTGAGAAGACGCGGTGATAGATTTAGGGTTCGGGCAGAGGCATGCGTCTGATACTTGTGTAGTCGCATATGAATAATAGTCAAGTATAAAGCAAAAAGATGTCCCTTTCATCTGATGAAGATGGGCCTATACTCGAACTATATTAGGAGTTGGTCTACGTCCTTCTTTCATAACTATATATAAAACCAAATTTTCTCGACTATGATGAATAAGATTAGCGGTTAAACCCAAGCCATAACACCCGTACATCTGGTGGTCCTTCGACACGCGCGCAACTGATTACAGCCGGCCCGCCGCGCAGTGCCGAAGCACGGATATGGCATGCTGTACACACTCCCTAATCTCATATCGCTTCGGACTTCAACTCCCGCATGTGAAAAAGTTGCCGCAGCCAAAACGCTACACAGACACGAGTCAACCGTAAAGAACTGAAATTTATAACCTATAGAAACACAGCATAAACACTCTATATCGTTTCTCCTAAATCCGGACCCCATTCAATGGGGACTCGGTCGTAAATATATATGTAAACCCAAAATATGGCACACTCTGAAAGTAGCACACTAGCCGGTGGCACGAAAAGCAGCCCCACCGAATCATCCACTTAGCCTCTAGTTGGACTTCTTGGCTGCACTTCTCAAGTTCAAAGGTGACTGGTTCACGGCCCGCAATCTGTACTCAGCAAAGGAACGGAACGAGTTTCCGGCCGTTGGCTGCCACTTCTTAGCGGCGGGCCGTGGCTTGATCAAGTTGCTGAATCGGGTCACAGACTCCTTCTTGAAGGCGTTGGCGGCAGTGGTAGAGAAGTTTCTGATCATTATTGGATGTTGTTATGGTAAAGAGATGTAATGGAAAAGAGAAGAGAGAATTGAGCGTGAAAAATCCGTGCGGCCACTTTAGGCTTTATACGCCGATGCTCATCTCTGTGCCGCGCTATCAACATGCCTGTGTGTGGCTCTCACGCGCTCCCCGCCGCTTGCCTCTTGGACGGAGTAACGCCACTTTTTTTAGCGCGTAGAGCAAACGGAGCCACGGAGTTAAGCCGATGGGGTGATTTTGGTGCGGAAATTTTTTCTTCTCATGAATTCGATTAAAATGTTTGTCGTTCACCAGGCAGGGCCTTAGCCGAAATCTTGGGGTTCTTTTCCCAAGGATTTTTTGAGGATACTGCTAGAGTTTACCGCCATCCTCAAAAAATTTCCTTTTCCCTTCTTTCTTTGGCCTGTTTGATCTGTTCTTGCATCCCTTTTTCACTCCATCTCCTCATCTTCTTGCAAATTGCGGCGGCGCGCGATCTCCGAAATTTTCTCCAAACTGATTAGTAACACACAGTGCGGACTCCGCGCTTAGAAGCATGCGCTGAAAAGATTACAGATCAAGAAGACTAGCAACGGCAAGTAGAATTTCGTGTGTATCCACCTACTGCAGTTTGTAAAAAAAGAATATCAAACTCAACATTTCTTGATCACATTTTTGTGCAGCTCACATTGTAGAAACGTGTCATATATGTTTTTCAGGTTTGAGCCAACTCACTTCTCCAAGCGCATTTTTCTCGGGGCCACGCGCGAGCCACTTATTGACCTCACTTGTTGTAAATCGAGCCTTGCCATGTCATTATGACAAAACAGACTCATAGGTCTCGCATTCAACAATCTATCATGCCACTCACTCGAGAAAACATGCAATTTTGTCCATGTGTCAAAGGCGTGACATACCTATATTTCAGTGCCCAATGCATTCACGGCGACACAACACGCAGGATCCTTGCAGGCCAAGAATTTTGGAGACCTCGAGTGTGTCGGTCGACTGTGGGCCTGGGGAATAAAAATCAGGATTTTATGCGCAAAACACAAGATGAACAGCTGAAAAATGCGGCATTTCGCATAAAAAAGCATGAAAATACACATAATAAAAAAAACATAATTCCATACTTATGCCTCTGGTCATGCGTTGATCCTTGTGTAGCCAAATCTATCTTTCTTGATCTTCCTTGACTAGACCCTTGCTTTGCGAATGCCCGTCTGGTAAAATGAATTTTCGCCAACTGAGGTAATTCTTTGACCGCAAAGATTCCCAAACGCATTTAGCTCCATGCGGTAGCCGAGAAGACAACGCCATTCAGAAACCTGTCATTGCATCCATACATTTTTTTTTTAGCCAAATGCAATACTTATAGAACTGGGCAGTTTACGTAACGCACATTAATCTCCGAGGCGTTTCATGATATTGTTCGGCTGGGGGCTGCACTGGCAATGACTCCGGAAATTCTCCACCCTCAGGGAGTTAATCTGGAGCCAATCAAAGCACGGGACAATTAGCGAGCGTGCAGCTTGATGAATCATGTCCTGCAGAATGGCGTCGGAGTTTTTATGACTCAGCTCCGAGCCCGCACAGTACAAGAATGGGAATGTTCAGATCTGACCAAACATGCGACAAATCAATGATTTATTTCGCAAGGAATGATAATGTTAAGAATTAGCCAAGAATAGCAAGCACGGATGTATTGATTGTGTCGAGAATCCGCTTTTTGGCGATTTTTTGCGAGTATATTCATCTGTTCCACGGAACCCAAAGTGTACTGTAGGAACTGGAGCGACGTCAGCAGGCGCGCATAATTCTAAATTGTGATTTCATACCCATCCCATCCCTGGCCTTTGAAAGCGACAAATTGATTATAGGCGATTGTTAATTCAATAAAAGTCCACCAGGTGAGTCACGCGTCAAGCAAAATTTCTCAATTTGACGTGAAAGCAATAATAAAAAAACATACGCAACGTATGTTCGATTAGTCCCTTGAAGATTAGCGTGAGGCAGAATTCTCAGGGCGATGCAAATTTGGCGAGTCGCAGCGGCGCAAATAAGCTCACTCGGCCCGAACGAGCCAGATGACGAATTTGGTTCTGGATTGAACGAAAAAACCGCTTTTCCACAAACAAATACAGAAAGCCAAGTAGATCCTTGTGGCTTACTGAAACACGTGAAACTCACATTGTCTGCTATTGTTTATTTTATTCTTTGAAAAAGCGCCCGTCCTGCCCAGGCTATGCCCGTTTTCTCCTGAGCGAATCGGCGGTCGGAGTTCAACTTCCTTACGCTTATGTGCAGGCTCGCGATCCTGGCACCACCGGACAATAGCACCAGAGGTATATAACCACCCTATCCCCCGCCTTGACCCCACCTTCTTTTCTCTTCCATTTTTCCCTTTTTTTAACTTTTCTACAGCTGACAACTTCACCTCGGAAGTCACATTCGCCCTCGCTTTCCTGCTGTTTCATATCATAGCGCCAGCTTATCGCATAAGCCTGTTCACCCATATACAGGCCATTCGGGAGAGAGCAAAAAAAAACCCTTCTGCAGTGCCCGGCGAGCTTATCTCACCAGTATATATACCTCTGTTCAGCCAGTGAAGTCCAGCAAAAACAAGCATTTTCCTACGTTTTCCAACCCGAATCTGCTACCATGGCCTCGCTCGCTAACTCCAACAGCGAACAGGGCAAGTTGAACAAAATGAGACGCGAGTCTACGGTTTTGGGCCCCATGAACAAGATCTTGGTGGCTAACCGCGGAGAAATCCCCATCCGTATTTTCAGAACCGCCCATGAGTTGTCGATGCAAACCGTGGCGATTTACGCGCACGAGGACCGGTTGCTGATGCACCGCTTGAAGGCGGACGAGTCGTATGTGATTGGCAAGAAGGGCCAGTACTCGCCTGTGCAGGCGTATTTGCAGATCGACGAGATCATCAACATTGCCAAGAAGCACAACGTCAATATGATCCACCCGGGGTACGGATTTCTTTCGGAGAACTCCACGTTTGCCCGCAAAGTCGAGGAGGCCGGAATCGCGTGGATTGGACCTTCTCACGAGACAATTGACGCTGTGGGAGACAAAGTCTCAGCCAGAACTTTGGCACTCAACAATGACGTTCCCGTTGTGCCCGGCACGCCCGGCCCAATCGACTCCACTGAGGAGGCCAAGGAATTTGTCGAGAAATACGGCTACCCTGTGATCATCAAGGCCGCTTTCGGTGGAGGTGGTCGTGGAATGAGAGTGGTCAGAGAAGGCGACTCGATTGAGGACGCGTTCACCAGAGCTAAGTCCGAGGCATTGACGGCTTTCGGCAACGGCACGTGCTTCATTGAGCGTTTCTTGGACAAACCCAAGCATATCGAGGTGCAGTTGCTTGCGGACTCTTACGGCAACGTGATTCACCTTTTCGAGCGTGACTGTTCCGTGCAGAGAAGACACCAGAAAGTGGTTGAGATCGCGCCGGCCAAGAACTTGCCGAAGCTGGTGCGTGACGCTATTTTGACCGATGCTGTGAAATTGGCGCGCCTGGCAAACTACCGTAATGCTGGAACGGCAGAGTTCCTTGTGGACACGCAAAACAGACACTACTTTATCGAGATCAACCCGCGTATCCAGGTCGAGCACACAATCACCGAGGAGATCACGGGCGTTGACATTGTGGCGGCCCAGATCCAGATCGCCGCGGGCGCGTCGTTGCAGCAGTTGGGCTTGCTTCAAGATAAGATCACCACGCGTGGATTTGCTATTCAGTGCAGAATCACCACTGAGGACCCGGCCAAAAACTTCCAGCCGGACACGGGCAAGATCGAGGTGTACAGATCTGCCGGTGGTAACGGTGTGCGTTTGGATGGTGGTAACGGATTTGCCGGCCTGGTAATCTCGCCGCATTATGACTCGATGTTGGTCAAATGTTCCTGTTCCGGCTCGACCTACGAGATCGCGCGCAGAAAGATGTTACGTGCATTGATTGAGTTCAGAATCAGAGGTGTCAAGACCAACATTCCATTTTTGTTAGCGATGTTGACCAACGAGACGTTCATTAAGGGTGACTGCTGGACCACCTTCATCGACGACACGCCATCCTTGTTCCAGATGATGAGCTCCCAGAACAGAGCCACCAAGTTGTTGGCTTACCTCGGCGACTTGGCCGTGAACGGATCATCTATCGCGGGCCAGATGGGCTTGCCCAAGCTCAACTCCGAGGCGCTCATTCCGGTATTACACGACCCAAACACCGGCGCCGAAATTGACGTCGACACGCCAGTGCCTCCACGTGGCTGGCGCCAGGTTCTCTTGGAGGCCGGTCCAGCGGAATTTGCCAAGAAAGTGCGTGCTTTCGACGGCACCTTGATCACCGATACCACTTGGAGAGACGCTCACCAGTCGTTGTTGGCCACGCGTGTCCGTACCATTGATTTGTTGAACATTGCCCCTACCACCGCTCACGCCTTGAACGGCGCGTTCTCGTTGGAGTGCTGGGGCGGCGCCACTTTCGACGTGTCGATGCGTTTCCTTCACGAGGATCCATGGGTCCGTTTGCGGAAACTCCGTGCGTTGGTCCCTAACATCCCCTTCCAAATGTTGTTGCGTGGTGCCAACGGAGTGGCTTACTCTTCCTTGCCCGACAATGCCATTGACCAGTTTGTGAAGCAGGCGAAGGAGAATGGTGTTGATATCTTCCGTGTGTTCGACGCTTTGAACGACTTGGATCAGTTGAAGGTTGGTGTGGACGCGGTGAGAAAGGCGGGTGGTGTCATCGAAGCTACCGTATGCTACTCTGGCGACATGTTGCAGCCAGGAAAGAAGTATAACTTGGACTACTACTTGTCGGTTGTGGACCAGATTGTTGCCATGGGAACGCACTTCTTGGGTATCAAGGACATGGCCGGCACGATGAAGCCTAAGGCTGCATCCCTCCTTGTTGGTGCTATTCGTGCGAAGTACCCAGACTTGCCAATACACGTACATACTCACGACTCGGCAGGTACTGGTGTGGCCAGTATGGATGCTGCTGCAAAGGCTGGCGCCGATGTTGTCGATGCTGCGTCGAATGCGATGTCGGGGATGACGTCGCAGCCTTCGATCAGTGCTTTGATTGCATCTTTTGAGGGCGACGTGAAGCACGGTCTTGACGAGAACTTGGTGCGTGAGTTGGATAACTACTGGGCACAGATGCGTTTGCTTTACTCGTGCTTCGAGGCCGACTTGAAGGGTCCAGACCCTGAGGTGTATCAGCATGAGATCCCTGGTGGTCAATTGACGAACTTGATCTTCCAGGCGCAGCAGCTAGGCTTAGGTGCCAAATGGTTGCTCACTAAGGAGAACTACAAGGTAGCAAACAGGCTCTTGGGTGACGTTGTGAAGGTCACTCCTACTTCGAAAGTTGTTGGTGACTTGGCCCAGTTCATGGTCTCAAACAATTTGACTGAGCAAGATGTGGTCAAGTTGGCGCCAGAATTGGACTTCCCTGATTCGGTGTTGGACTTCATGGAGGGCTTGATGGGCACGCCTTATGGTGGATTCCCAGAGCCCTTGCGTACTAACATGTTGGGCAACAAGAGACCTAAATTGGACAAGCGTCCAGGCTTGACGTTACCTCCTATTGACTTTGCTAAGGTCAGAGAGGAATTGACTTCTCGCTACGGTGACCGTGTGTCGGAGACTGACATTGCTTCCTATGTGATGTACCCCAAGGTCTACGAGGCTTTCCGTGCGATGGTTGAGAAGTACAGTGACTTGTCTGTGTTGCCTACTCGCTACTTCTTGAAACCATTGGACATCGGCGAGGAGATGGTGGTGGACATTGAGCAAGGTAAGACCTTGATCATCAAGTTATTGGCCGTTGGTGAAATTTCCAAGGCTACCGGCACGCGCGAGGTGTTCTTCGAATTGAACGGTGAAATGCGTTCGGTGACCGTGGATGACAAGAAGGTGTCTGTGGAAACCATCTCCAGACCAAAGGCGTCTCAGCCAAATGACGTGGGTGCGCCCATGGCTGGTGTTGTGATCGAGACCCGAGTGAAGAAAGACCAGGAGGTCAAGAAGGGTGACCCAATCGCTGTGTTGAGTGCGATGAAGATGGAGATGATCATCAGCTCGCCGGTGAGTGGTAAGGTGGGTGAGATCTTGATTAAGGAGGGCGACTCCGTGGACTCAGGTGACTTGATCACCAGCGTGCTCAAATAAGCGAGTGCTCGAATAATGTATCTTGATTTATGTAGTAAGACTTATATTTGTATCATCGAAGACTGGAGTAAGTGAAACTACGAATGACAGTAATTAGCACGGTGGGTAATGGGAAACATAACACACCCAACAGCACTTGTGTCATGATTCGTTGTCGAGACTCCGCTGTAATGAGAAAAATCCTTCAAGTCAAACTGTTTACTATATGACACTTTTGAGATAAAATACCTGCAATATCATCGTATTCAACGGCGTAAGCACCATCTTCGAATCGTTTGATTTCTATCAAAAAATCCGTCAAATATTGTCAAATATCCCTCTGACCATTTCTCTCATAGTCTACCTGCGAGGGCGTTTTGGGGTCTTCTTAGGTGAAGCTGGCAGCACTAGATTCTTTTCTAGCCGCTCATTCTCCGCCTCTACGGCCAAGAGTTCCGCCTCTAGCTGCGCTCTTTTTCGCAGTACAGAGTCCATTTCATCCTCTGTGTCGTATAAACTGCCTTTCCACTGAGGGTTTCGTAGAGCATTATTGGCAAAGCGCGTTTGATTGAGAATACTGATCCAGTCTTCTAGCAAGGCCGCCGAATTGTCGGTACTTGATTTTGCAGCATTCACGTTCTCGCTCACCCGTGCTACGGCCGATAGAAGCAGGTCCACGCTTTCGTTGAGGGCATTTAGTTGCTCTAATTCTCTCTCTAGTGATAGTTCTCGCGACATCACAGACTTCTTATATAGTTAGTTGCTAGTGGTCACTTCACTAAAGAGAACAAGATAGTTTTGTGTGAATATGAATGGCCGGAGCTTGCACGTGTGTAAATTCCAAGCTGAAAGGTACTGATATCGGTGGTGTAAAAAGACTGTGCCCAAGGAGATTTTGATGTGTTTACATTTCAAAAGTCAACATCGCGTCTCTGGTCCGGAAATCTGGAGCGATCGCCTGCGCGAGGAGTGCGCCTCGTAAGCCACGCGTGCTCCAGCTATTTGGTTAGCTAAGTAATAGTGATGTTGAGCCAATTGACAAAAAAGAATGTTTCTAAAGATTCTTGCACCTGTTTGCTTTTGGGTCTTCAAGGTAAGAAAAAAAGAAGAAGTACTGCTAAATAATTCGATTCGGTATCGATACATGACTCAAGCAAAACAAGCGTCAACGTGGTCGACGGAAACCCCGCTTTCGAGAGTAGACTGAAAAACAATAGGTCTCTTCAGAGAAGCTAGCTCACGGTAGCATTCCGAAGCATCATTAGGATTTTTAGATTATACAGATCGGATTTCACCTAAACAATTTAATTTCCTTCTACGTAAAAGAACGGGCACTTGGTCACGTGATACTCGTCATGTGACTCAACAATCAGCGACTCGCACATATTCAAATGCGTGCTTGCATATGCCGCAACACCCGAATCCGAATTCTATCAGAGATCAACTAGCCAATCTCAGACGGTTCAACTAGGCTATACCGGATCAGAGAGTCAACAACCCCCTCGTTTACTTTTCGATTGCGTACACAAAAGCACCTCAAAATTGTGAAAAGTGCGTCATTGGAACATCGAATCTCTCATACTAGAAAAGAGCTCGACTCATAACTCATCTTCAGAGATACACCTATACCTCTAGTTTCTTCAGGTCTGCCAATCAAATAACATAAAAAAAACATGGACGATCTCCCGACGCGATGGGAAGTTGAGCTTGAGTTTGTGCAGTCGCTAGCTAATATCCAGTATGTGAATTTTTTAGCACAAAACGGGTATTTCTCTGACCCCAGTTTCATCGCGTACCTCGAGTACCTAAATTATTGGCAAGACGCCAAGTATGCACGGTACTTAGTGTATCCAAACTGCCTCCATATTCTTACGCTACTACAGAAAGAGGCCTTCCGAAAGGATATAGTGAATCCGGACTTCATGAACACTTTGATGAACGATATGGTCCAGAAATGGCAGCGGCCGGAGGATTCACCCGAAGAGGAGCAGAATACGGAAGCCGGCGGCGTGGAGAAAAAAGCAGAAAGTAACGGTCATATTGAGCCAAATGGGAAGAACGGCGAGGTCCAATCAGAGGTCAAGGCGAAGAATACAGACCTGGCAAACAACATGAATTGACTGATTATAAGTTCGAAAATTGCCAGCAAGTTTTGGATTGTATGAAGTACGTTTAGTGAAGCCGTTTGAAGAGACAAGGGAAAACGCCGCATGGCTCACTTACAAAGCTCAGAATCTTTTTCATGGGGTTTTGGTGTGCTTTACGGTCCCTTTGTCCAGGTTGATAACTTGATGAAGGAAAAAGATACTTTAAAAAAACCCTTCCCTTGAGCTAACAAAAATTCCGGATCGGCAAGTATGAAGAGCTTGTCCAAAATTAATGATTTCATTAAACCGTTGACAGAATGTGATAAAAGGGGTAGTAATTACATGTCTCCGCGCAAGAATGGATCAGATATGCCGAGTCGTGGTTCAATGTCCTTGAAACCAGTGTTGCGCATTACGACAAATAATACGAAACTTTACGAATTACGTGGTGATGACCCCTGCATAATCGTTAAACGTATTACCATTACGATTTTTCATGGTGAAAATACGAAAACGTAAATGCATATTACGCTGCTTTTAGTAATACGAAATCGTTTTTTTTAGTAATTCGTATTCCCTAATTTACGCAAAAATGAATGAGATTACGCAAAATACAATCGATTTGTGACAGGCGCATGCTACAGGGTTTCGGCGAATCTTTAAGTCCGGTTTTTCTTTCAAGTCTTGCAATTTCTCCACTGATAAAGATGTTCATTAGAAAAATATATATACCCAAATTCAGCATATCATAATCCATCTTTCCATCTGTGTGATGGTAATTCATACCAAACTAAAGAGTTTTCACTCGTCAAGTAGTATACAAACTGAATTGTTTTCATTCGAGTCAACTTCCATCTCAACATCGTGGCTCTCATTCCTTCCTTGAGTGATCTGTAAACACAATTCTGCATCATCAGAATCCGCACCCAGCTCGATTTTATCAGGCCTTAGTTCTCTTGCCATACCTTTGATGACTGCTAACAGTTTCGTCGTGGCTGCGTCCAAGTTGTTTCTCTTCTTTGTGACTATAACCTCGCCGAGGATCGAAAGAAGGGACTCTGCTGGTGCGGACATGGCTGGGAGCCAAATGTCTTTCGCAAGCTGTAAAAGAATGGGACTCCTTCATTCCTTCCGAATGCGGTACAAGTTGACGACATTTATATCATCTATTTCCTTCACGAGATAGGTCTCGATTTTGTTTGCGTACGCCTAGGGGGATTTATGCTTTTTGAGATACAGGAAGGTATCACTCGAGGCTTACCTATGCTTCCCTAATGACCGCTACGAGACCCGCTTTCTGAAGAATTCGCACATTTCCAGTCTCTCTCTCCCACATAATAAATCTTATAAAGGGAAGGAATAGCTTCTTAGTATTTCTTGATACAATTCAATCTACAGAAACTATTCTGGATTGCCATTTCAAAGGCAACTCGAGTCTGCAGTTTGCGGTAAAGATGGCATGTGTAGCACATGTGCGGCAAAGCGCCTGTGCCAGGACAGACATTGTGCAAACACATTACGAAAACGTTATAAAAAAAACGAAAAGGTAATACGAACATTAACGAAATCACCTTACGATTTACGAAACGAAGCCCCCCCCATAATCGTATTCCGTATTCAGAAATACGCTCTTTTTTACGACGTAATGTCGTATTTGTCGATACGATTTACGAAGAAAAACGCCAGTGCGCAACACTGCTTGAAACCATCCGTTGGTGTTAGCTCAAGCCAGGGTCCTATCTGCTCGATCATGTATCTGGGGTGCGGCATACATGTCGAGCTCAGCCAGGTAAACGATTCTGGCCCCCAGTTCTTCATGAAATGAAAAAACGTAGACCCTCATACGAGACAATCCGAATGAGAGTATCTATTTTTCCAAGAAGATCAATCATTAAAGCAGCCAATGGCATGACTCAATAAAAACAAAGTACACACAAACATATTTTCATACAAGGTTTGTGGAGAGCTAGGTAACCATTCTTGCACCCAGTCCTTAATTTAATGTATCAAGCGAAAAGGAAAGCCAAAAAAAAAAAAAATCAATTTTCACGCCGTGGCGACGAGGCTGTCCACGTTTCTGGTTCAGTAGTTTGTATGGTGGATCGTGAAACCGCCTCGCCGCACAATACGTTAACAATGACATGATATGAATCACACACATCGACCAAAGTCTCAAAATCGTATATAACATCACTTGGAGCGGCCAGTGTAAGTGAAACTGTTTCTTCTTTTTCTCACTCAATATCTTCTATTTACAACATTTTTTTTTGATATTCCACCAATTCGTGAATGGTAGTGGTGTATTTGGTGGCAAGCCGGTTGGGCCGCGCGCAGTTATTGCTTCCGCTCCGAGCTACTGTACTGGGATAATGTTGACATTATATTGAAAAAGACTATTTCATACATACTCATGTCTTCGGTGAGCGTTTACCAGAGGCATGCAGACAAGGTCGCTGCCCTATCAAACAGGCTAACTAAGTACAAAGTGTCGTTGGCAGAGGTTGTGTTTGACCTTTCGTTCGTGGCAAATTTCATTGTGGGGAAACTCATACACGTGTTTTCGCAGGAGGAGGAAATCTACAATTACTACAATAATAAGGGCAATTTCTTCAACCAGTGGTTTGTCAAGAAAGGCTGGGGCTGGACCACGGCCGTGATCCTCGTATTCTACGTTGTGCATCTCCAGAAATCCCCACACAATAGAGTCAAAATCGCTCTTGGGGCCATTTCAAGATGGGCCATCGCCACGTTTTGGTGGGTGCTTTTCACACAGTGGTGTTTTGGTCTCCCGATAATGGACAAGGTGTTTGTGTTGACAGGGGGCAAATGTGCTCTGATCCCAACATTCACTGTCACCACTGGATTCAACGGGCTAAACCGCGCATTTTACCTAGTGGGCGAGAACTATGAATCCGTTTCTGTGACGTCATACAATTGCCGCAAAATGAAAGGCTCGTGGGAAGGTGGCCATGACCCGCTGGGCCACGTGTTCCTCCTAGTCCATGCGTCACTCTATCTTTTCCATGAAATCAGACAATTTTGGCCGGGCTGGGAAAACTTTATATCTCACGCAAAAGGAACTGCGCTTGTGAGAGAGGCTGCTGTCAAGCAACGGGTGAAAAGTGCTGTTTGGGCGTTACCACATGCGCCAATCATGCTTCTCCTTGCCCTCTGGTGGTTCATGTTGCTTGTGACGAATATGTACTTCCATTCTTTGGCCGAAAAACTCGTGGGGCTAGTTTTTGGGTATATGGGCGTGATTGCTGTTTATTATGCGCCGAGGTTTTTATCGTCAGATGTCTGGAGAGAAAAGGCGGATGTCAAAAACGATTAATTTTGTGGTAACGTCACACTTATACATTAAAAGATTGTCGAAAACGATGAAAACCCTTAGAATAGCATGAAATTTACATGGACACCAAAAGTTAATCTGGCTGGAGACTAAAACCGAAGTGTTTGTGCAGCTATGGTGATAACTGGAGAGGTAGCAATTGTTATATTATGACCAGTGATGAATCAAACTTTGGATAAAGTCTCAAATTTTTCGAACTTTTTTGCTGAAATTTAAAAAGGAACTGCAGAGAAAAAACTCAATCCTTTTTCTCTCTGGATTTGAGGAAAAGAAAAGACGGAAGGTGAAACCAAAGGGCCACCACATTTCCTTCATTATGGCTACCGAATATAAAAGGTTATCTGAGGCAAAGGCAATTGTCTTTTCAAAACCAAATGAAATAATTACAAAAGAAGCGATCGCATTTTGTGCTTTCTTATTCTGTCTATCTGCCCCTAGTACTTTTTTTACTACTCTGTAGCCAGATCAGAGAAATCGAGCCATATTCTGAACCTTTTTATCATCATCGTTATTTTTCAGCAACGAATTTTTTCCCAAATCTATCGAGGAATGCTGTGGAAATCACGAATTTCGGTTATATGTTTGCTCAAGAAGATTCAGAATTTGCTTGCTTAATGGCTCCCGTTTCCGACAAGATTAACTCTTTTATGCCCTCCAATTGCTGCTTGATGTCTATAAATGTTATGCACAAAGAAAAATTTTCAATTCAACATTCTTAACATTAGAAGAGAGTAAAACCCAAGAAAAGAAAAAGATACGTCGTGACCCATTGAAATGTCAAATAAATTACCTCTAACGACGGCGGATATACCCATGAGAGCACTAGATGCCGAGGAAGCGAGTTCATCAAGTGCACAGCATATCCATTCGCAACGGCGAGCTTCTGCTCCAAGTGGCAAAGGCTCTTGGGGAAGGTGCATTCGCAGGCCCTTGATTCACCTCCCTATATTGGCAATATGCTACTTTGTTGCCACCATAGTGGCATCCGCCGTCATATATAAACCGCCTTGCTCGAAATATGTTGCACCCAAACAAAACTAATCAATCCTTTTTCAGTGTATTTGATGGGGCGGCGAATTCGGAACATCCGTTTGTCGGGAAGAATCCAACTAATTGCTCGAGAATGTCTGCAAACTGTATGAGGCTAGGAATGAAGGTTGTCAGTGACACTTGTAACCAGCGAGCGCACGAGCACATGAAGGGTATGTAGCGGTCATATCCTGTGCCGATAAATGGCACAAAACAACCATACTCTTACGTTATATGAAAAACAGTATCCAAGTTGAAGACTATCATCGAATATGAGTTGTGGTGGCGGCGCGAGGGACTGAAAAAGGGCTGCATAATGGTTTTGACACAATACAGTAATGCCTTTTATGAGTTTCAAGGCAATCTTCCACTATGAAACCCGGCTCGAGGTAAGTAATTCACTATTCTGTCAATGCATGAACGCCTTTAGCTTCCACGTATATAGTTTCCCAAATCAAATTTTTTTCATTGTTGAAGAAGTTTTATTTGAGAAAGCGGTGCATAATTTTTATCATTCACTCGTGTGATCGGAAGAGGAATCCATTTTGTTCGAAGGCAATGTGCTGTTCTTTTTTTCTCCACTCCAACACTTGAAAACCATTTCAAAACTCAAAAGTATCATTCCGTCTTGGATTCTAGTGCGTCTGTTCGAGAAACAGCACTAAAGTTGTGAGCAATCACATCTTTTAATCGCACAGCTGGAAAACAATATGTTTTTACTAATAACAAATTTATCTTTGAAAGTTTTCTCGCTACAGAAAGCACTTGTCATACTAAGTATTGAGGTTTGCAAGATATCATCAATGTTTTACTTCTTTCGCACACGATTGAATGTTTTCTTCTGTAATCGTGCGTTGTCAGTTTTCGTATCTTATGTCGCAAACAGATAACATATGATGTAACACAATTCACAAATGAATTTGGGAAATTGTGCCTTTCACGATAAACTGTTTTTGGTTTATGGTTCTCCAAAATGTTTTGGGAAGCAATCGTAAGATTTTAAGTTCCCTTTTGCGCACACCAACCTGCCATGGATGTTATGCCATAACAGTCTAGCTACCAGGTGTAATTTCCTGCTCCACCCAATGCTTTTCAAGGCATTTTGGGAATTCGCGCATTCTTCGTCAATATTTTCATTTGTGCCATGCCTTATGCTGTAAATTCAAGACCTTTGAGTAAGCTCTTTGAGATTCATACCACTTCACCAATCTCGTTTGCTCACAATGAAAGAAGATGGGAGCATAGACGCGCCTCACGGTCAACTACCCCCACGGTACCAAACGCGCCGGCCCCCTCCCTATTCCAGGTCTATGCAAGCTGAGCAAGGTTTCTATCAGAGATTGTGGACTTCTTTTAAGGACTCTCCCATATGTACTACGTTGACACTTTTGATCGGTCTCCTCTTACTCACGGGCTTGGGAGTGGCACTTGGTGTCGTGAGTAAGGCATGCATATGTAAATTTATCGGTATGAAACCATTTGAGGAAAGACGAGATTCGAACTCCACGGGCACAAATGGATTTCGATGGGTTTGGAGGCACATTGGCGGGTCTTCCGGGTAAACTGCGACCACGAATTAAATATCGTCCTAGTTGTACTTGTCACACATAATGATTGATAAAATAAAAGGCCTTGTTTTTCGGACGAGTAAACGAGTAAAAGGCTTTTCAAACTCTTCATTTCATAATTTCCGTGGCCTACTTTAAAAGAGTTGCATAGCTTTTTGGAAAGAGGTTCTTTTCAGCGCTATTTGCAAAAACGCCTCACATCAGCCCTTCTTAATTCTCAGAACTTGAAGTTTCAGCACTTACAAGAAATTTGGGAATTGCTAGTCGACTCAAACTTTCTTTTATAAAAATGTGAGTGAGAACAAGCACAGATGTCTACTTGAGTGAATACTGTAATGTCAGAATGTTTGAAATTGGTGAGGATAGCCACATACACCATGCTATCGCAGGTAATTTTGTGTATTGAGACTGTTTCACTCCAATACTGATGCACTTTTCATCATCAGATCTTTTGGGCCCGGAGGAAGTGACTGAACTTGTCGGCAGCAAAATGCATTTGTTTACTTTTGCACCCTAGATCCCGTGCACATGACCAGTCGAGACATTTCCGTGGTACTTAGGCGGAAACCGTGCTAGTTCAGCCGTTTTAAGCCGCCACCACGATGCTTTTTTTCTTCTTTCAAGAGATTTGATAAAAAAAGGAACGTCAAAAAAGCGTACCTAGCTCTTCACAAGACTGTACATTTGAAGAAAACCCTTTCGAGCCTGGCAACACCATGAAGTGTAGACGAGAAAAAAAAAATTGGGGGGTTTTCTCGCTTATCTTGTATAATAAAGTTTGTGTCTCGGATGAATAGTCACGACTTTAAGTCTGAGCTTTTGCAGCTCTCTATAGGGCAATTCACAACCACATTTTCTTGGGCGCGGCCAGAGTAAATGGAGCAGAGCCACTAGCTTCGAAGCAGTTACAGTTTCAGCAACTATCGATGGGTTATTGGTGAGGAATATTCTTACTCATGATGCGAAGTTTATAAGGGCCATGGGCTCTCAGATGATTAGAAGAGAGTTTCTTCGTGTGACTTTTCGAGCAAGCCACCAGACGTATCTGAGAAGAGTTGTTGCTTGCTTCAGGCATGCACCCTTGAATCAGATTAGTCTGCAAATGGTTCTGCGGTCAGTTTGCATCGACGTAGAATAGAACTAATGAGGCTAAAAGATAGGGCTTCACAGAAGCTAAGTCAAACGAGCCTAATTTTGGGAATCCAGAATCAGAGACTACAGTGTCTAAAGCTCACTCAATCGATCAAGTTTCGGAGAAAGTTCCGCTTGTTTGGAAAACTGAAAGTTTGGAAATGATGACTGTGATGAACTCATCGAAGAGCACTTCAGAACCGAAACTCAGAGCTGAATTGTCATTTAAGGTGTTCTGGATCAGCACTGGTGCTCTCAATTTGATTTTTGCTCTTTCAGTGCCGGAGATTGGCATTAAGATCGCAATCGAGTGCAGCTCGCTCTGATCACAATAATTATTTATCACTGTAGCTCCTTTGAGCATGGATACCAGACTCACTTCGTAATAGCTCCATCGTGACACTCAGTGGTCTTTGTTTATCTTTTTGCTTGATATATGTACTCATGACGAAAGCAACAGCAGTATCTATTGAGACATATTTCATTTTCACAAGCACATATGTGAGTCCTTGTTCTTTTGTCCTTTTTGTGTGGTGGTAGTGGCCGTGGTGATAGTTTACCCCCGTCCGTTGCCTATATTGACTTCAGTTATTTTGTCGCCGTATATATCTAATTTTGAAAATGGTGGGAAAATTGGGGAAGATCGTGCACAATAAGCTAGGGTCGCTTCACATGTCAACTAATTTGTGACAATTTGATGGAGCGTGTTGGGATCATTTATGTCATACTAATAATCATTATTACCTCAAGAATACATATCACAAGTTTACAATCAAACACAACATTGATCTTTCCCTGGACTAAATGGGATTCTAAAGCTCAGCACTGTTTTTAGTCCAGGACCAACGAGACGGGTTTTGTGGTGGCGCAGTTGTTGTAGAATTCCCTTCAACCCCCAGCTTCCAATTGACATGAGTTTCATGGGCGGAAACAGCTAAACCTTGAGCGAGGCCCTTATCAAGCTACAACTGATGTGAATTTTTGATAAAACTCAAATAAGAGTCTTATCAGACTTTGTTAGTATATATAGCAAGACGAGCCCCAGAACTGAACGACTTCTAAAGACAACATGGTTTTGCCCCATGAACTCCCACTTCTGAGCTCTAGTCATAAAGGGCTGCTTGTACGCAAACGGAAAATGCTATTTGTACTGAAATTTAACAATTTAGTATTCAAATATCACAAGATGGATTGAGTAGCACCCATGCACGTCAAGCTGTGTTGAGCGTGAACCACGTAATCAATTTCGAACGGCTGCTTTTCCGGGAATCGAGGTCCAAAGTACGAATTAGTTTGATCTTAACGTAGATATGTGTCAAAAGGCTCAAACTAGATTATGTCCATGGATGCTAGAAGTGTTTACTGATCCACGGTTGCTAGTTGCAACCAGGGGCGGCCAGAACAATACGGGATTCCTCGCGTTAGCATTTTATGCGTGTCTAGGCACGCGCGCGCCGCGTATAAACAAACACCGGTGCGGCGCGATTCATACATGTTGTGCAGATCGTCGTGGTAGTACTGAAAGAGACCAATCAAGAACTCTGAAATCGTGTTCAAAATAGACAAACAATTGGCTTTGGATACTCTATCGGTCTCCTTATATAAAATTCTGAAGGAAGTCCAAGAAAAGAGTCTGACTAATCGACAGTGGAATGTGCAGAACCAGGGCCTCGATCGCGATGCACGTGAGGGCCTGTGACAATTCATAAGGGGTCTAGCCACGGGCCATAAAAGTAGAGGACCACAAAAGGTATGGTGCTGAATGACAGTTTTGTTATAGATTTGCTCAAACAATTATAGACTTCTAAAACTTGATTTCGAAATTAATCACTCACTTTATTCCAATTTGGATCCAGGTCCCCGAGCCACCCGGCCCTGGCGCAGGACGCGATTCGCGTTTCCAAAACAAGATCTGCACGCGGCGCGTCACGTCCCGCGAAACACGTCCGTCGCGATGTGAGACAGGCCTGTTCAACACCTCCTTCAGCCGGCATCGAAATGCCTATATGTCTTCCCAAAGCAGAACACACGGCTGGGAGTGCGTAGTGAGCATTGCATCTTTCTTAGTTCCCTCTATTTTCTCTTTCCACCCCACTATAGCTAAGCCTATCATTCTTTGTCTTCTGGCTACTACAGGCTCAGCCTAAAACATCTTCCTTTCGCCAC
Source organism: Metschnikowia pulcherrima (assembly GCA_009746055.1). NCBI lineage: Eukaryota > Fungi > Ascomycota > Pichiomycetes > Serinales > Metschnikowiaceae > Metschnikowia > Metschnikowia pulcherrima. The sequence goes on from VFXK01000010.1 coordinate 1,191,635, forward strand.
ACCTTCGCTATTACCCTGTCCCTTTACTCCATACACTCATTGCACATCAAGGGTACGATTAGCGAGACAATTCTTATAAAAACTTTTGAAGCACTTCACAGGCGTCACTCATATACTCGAAGAGTTCACGCTCGCACGATTGCTATTGTTGTACGATTCTGTCATGAACATAGTTCTAGTGCTACACACGCTTGTGGCATACACAGCCGCTGTGTACGTGGGCTGGCCCATGAACGAACAGCTTCCGAACGTCGCCAGGGCCGAGGAGGCTTACCTGTTCACATTGGCCGATTCAACATATAAACTGAGCGCAGGCGGTCAAATCACATATTCCGCCACAAATCTTCCCTCGTGGCTCCTGTTTGACTCGGCGTCACGCGCATTCAGCGGCACGCCACTGGCAGACGACGTGACCACATTTGAGGTGGCGCTCACAGGCACGGATTCCGCAGACAACTCAAACTACACTGCTACATACCTGATGCTAGTGCTGAACAGTAGCGGGTTGGCGCTTTCGAGCAGTGATGTGATGTTCACGGAAATCGCCCAGTACGGCAACACCAACGGCGCCGACGGGCTTGTGGTATCGCAGGGGGAAACATTTTCCATCGAATTCTCGCAATCTGTTTTCAAGCAGAATACAGGCGCGACCCGTCCCATTGTGGCCTATTACGGCCGGTCGGGTGACCGAACGTCGCTTCCCAACTGGGTCAATTTCGATGCCGACTCGCTCACGTTCTCGGGCCAGGTGCCCAACGTGGTTTCAAGCATCGCGCCGTCGATAGAATACACGTTTGCGTTTATTGCCTCGGATTATGCCGGGTATGCCGGAGCTGAGGGTACTTTCAAGCTTGTTGTCGGCGCACACCAGTTGAGCACGTCGCTCAACGAGCTGATCAAGATCAACGGCACCTACGGGTCCGAGTTCCTGTACACGGTGCCCATACTAACAGATGTGTATCTCGATAACGCATTGATACAGCAAGCCAACATCTCGTCAGTGACGACGCAAAACATGCCGGACTACGTGCTGTTCGACAGCAGCAGCTACAGTCTCAGCGGCACGTTCCCGAACGCGTCGTCTTTCCAGAACTTTACTGTCGTTGTGCAGGACCTGTATGGTGATACAGTCTCGTTGCCGTACCTGTTTGACTCGCTCGATTCGGTGTTTACCGTAGATTTGTTGAGGGATGTGAATGCTACGCGTGGCGAGTATTTTCTGCACGAGCTCCTAAGGCTGTACTTCACAGATTACAGCGACACGGATGTGGAAGTTTCGTTTAGCAACGCTTCGTGGCTCGCATACCACAGCCTGAACATGACCATGAACGGCGAGACGCCGCTGGATTTCGCCCTGGCAGAGGTCACGGTCAAAGCCAGCTCCGACTTCGGCTCCGATACGCGTTCTTTTCGTGTATTGGGCGTCGAAGGCGTGCACACATCGCTGAGTTCTTCTAGTCGCAGCTCCTCCAGTGCTTCGAAAACGTCAAGTGCGTCTGCCGGTGTGACTGCCACCGCGTCATCTACCGCCACGGCCACTGCTACTTCGTCTTCCTCATCATTGCCTATCGGTGAAAGCAATGACAACCACAGGAAACTCGTGTTGGGTTTAGCCATCGGGCTCCCGCTTCTAGCCCTTCTTCTAGCGCTTATCATTCTTATTTTCTGCTGCTGCCGCAAAAAGACCACTGATGAGGATAACGAAGCTGACGCCGGGTCCGATACTGAGATCACGGGACCTGGCTTCGGTCGTATCGACAGCAATGACGATCACGCAGAAACCGCGAGGCAGCTCGGTGCGCTAAACGCGCTCAAACTCGACGACGACACGCGCTCAGTGCTGCTGAGCATCACCCATGTTGACCTGGACTCAGAGTTCCATGATGCGCAAGAAAAGCCCATGGTGTCTTGGCGGGCCAATGAAGCGCTGGATCTGAGTGCGATGAAAAAGATGTTGCTTCGTGAAAAACATGCGTCGGAAGCCTCACTCAGCACTGTCAACACCGAGCAGTTGTTTTCTGTCAGGCTCGTGGACGATAGCGTGCTGAACCGCAGCCTGGCGTTCCGGAAATCGGGTGATTTGGCCGGCGTGATGCGTGACGTCAGTGCGGGAAATATTCAGCGCCTCGATAGCGATGGTAACGTGGTGGGTGCTTCGGCCACATCGTCGCCCACCAAGGCCAAGTCAGGAACACAAACGAGCCTTAATAACATCCTGGAGGAGGACAGCAACAACACATTCTACACGCAGGAATCTTCAGACTATAATCTCCTAGCGAAGTTTCTTGGGCTGCAGACAGGGTCGCAGAACTCGAGCCTCAGCGCCGGAAACGTGAACAAGGATATTGCACCCGTGCCTGACAACAGCGAAAGGTGGCGCTCTAGTGTCAACGGCACACTATTACCGTCGCCCGATGCCGAGACGTTCTTGTTGGATAACGATGCTTCACACAGCCCGAAAAAGTTTTCGGTTGAGCGTGCCGAGGCCGGTTTGTCGCGAACCTCTGTTTATTCAGACCTCTCGTTCAGGGAAGTGGGTGACGATGCCCGTGGCAGCAAAGTAAAGCTTGTTGAATTCACAAGAAAAGCCAGTTTGCGTGACTCCTCGCGCCAGCAATACGTCGACCATTCTGCCAATCAGGCCCAGATCCTTGACGATAGCGACTAAGCAATTGAGCGATTGAACAATGGAGCGATTAAGCGACTGGGCCCAGGGTGGTCTTCGAGGGCGCTCAACAATTCATGCATCGTGCGGCCATGCTGGCTACACATTAATATTTGTACACTAGACAATCAATGGAAACGGAAATATTTGTGACTGGACGTAGAGTAAAGGCACAGATGACTCATTAGGAGATGGTGAGGGATGTGCTCCGGCTATTATCAATGCCCCCATTGAAAGTGGAAAGTAGCGAGCAGAAACTTCTGCCGGTGTTTTTGTCGTGATCTTAGTTATTTTATTCCCCAGAATAAAACGAATATTAGCCAATTCCAAAACACGCCACACGGACTGAATGATTAGTCATTCTAACTTGAAGGTCAAGCTCTGAACATTGCCACGATATGACTACCAGCTTTATCGACTTCAAGTTGATGAAAGCCCCGTTTTCTGCCATTCTTGACACATGAGTAGTCCCTTAGTATATACGAGTTTCATCATTTCTTTCGAGCCCAAACGAGTTGCTGCATTCCAAAATTGCACTGAATACATGAAACAACAAATAATGAGATTATTGGATGGCACGAAAAAGTTCAATATCGACAGTCTTACAAAACCATATTCGTTTTAGTAGAAAGGGTGGTCTAGAATCATGATCCATCACTTCAATCTTCTAAACACACTTGTCCTTCCAATACGCTAGCATTACTCTGAAACAGATCTCGCACAGGCAGCCTGTGCTATCCCATCTACGTCCATCCTCTAGAAGAATTGGTAAAATCCTTTGTAATAGTTCCATGGCAAATCATATTCTATTAAATTCCATTATAATCACACCACCACAACCATATCTACTTGGAGATTGTGTCGACGTAGTTGGCAGTGTCGTGTGCGCGTCTTCTGCCCTCAACGTAGTCCATCATCTCCGAGTACGTCTGAGGGATCACCGATGCAAGCGGCTGCTTTGCCGAGCTTCCTGGCACAAAGAACGAGTAGATGAAACAACCGGATTCTTTCAGCTCGGATGAGTCCAAGTTGGTGATGTTCGTGTCGACCTTGACCTGAACCAAGGTGCCTGGCTCCAGCAAAAACGCATTGGGGTTTTTAGAAATCTTGTTTGTGGGCGGCAAGTCGAACGGCAGGCACGCCTTGGACGTGCTGGCAGCGTCATGCAAATGCTCCGTGTACGAAACCGATGCCTCCATGGACAATACAGATCCCACGGGGACAGGAGCCTTGAAAGTGGTGGAATCCAACGACACAAAACGTGGGCCGGCAGAGGTGAACGCGGCCGCGGCACAGTATGCTAGCTCAAATGCCTGGCGCAAAAGATAGCCACCGAAAATCATGTAAGAGTGTCTGTTTCTGTACTGAGGCTGCATGAACAACGTCAGGGTAAACTTCGAGTCCTTCATGAATTTCAATTTCCCATCCAGCTTCTCGATCTGTTTCAGAGCCTTCCACATGTCATGCACGAGTCTGGTCTCTTCGTCCGTGGGCTCAATCACAGCACTATTCTTTGCAGCCAACTTCTTCTTGGCATTGAACAGCTCCGCCCTTCTATAGTCGAGCCATTCCAGCTCACTCACAGGAAGCAATCTGTTGATGGCAAACGACTTGTGGGTCAATGGATTACGCGCCACAAACGTAAAGTTGGCCGTCAAAAACACGTTCTCCGCAGGCAACTCGGCCTCGTTGAATTCAGCCGGAATCAGGTCTTCGAAGGCGTAACCTTTGACGGTGATTTCCATCGACGAACGGCCCGTCCACGACACGGCACCAGCCAAGACGAAATTGTAGTTTTGGATCTCGTCGACTTTCTTCAACATCAAGATGCGGTCCACGGATGCGGTTACGTTCACGGGCTCGGCGGGTGCACAGTGCTTGTATGCGATTCTGCCTGCCAATGCGTCCAAGTCCTGGAACAATTGGCCCACACGCAAACGGCCAAACGCGTTGATGTATGCGTCACAGAGCCATTTGTCATCTTTGAACGGAAGCAAAAGAAACGAGAACGAGTCGCTGCGTGTGCGTTCCAGAACCTTGGTGGTTTTCGGGTTGATGTAACTGTACAGGTCCAACTTTTTCCCGTCTTTCAACTGCTTGGCGCGCTCCGTCAACGCGTCAAGCCACGTGGCCGTTTGCTCCACCACCTGGTTGTCACGCTGGTCGGCGTTGACCGTGGCCGTGGCGTCGGCGGCGGCTGCTGGGGTGGTGTTTTCGTTGCCGGTGCTCGTATAGAATCTAAGCGTCGTATAGCGGGGCGTAGGCTTGGTTGTGAGGCCAAATTGTGCCTTTCTGCAAACGGGCAGAAGCGTTTTGGCCTTTGAAACGAAGGTTCTGGCAATCAGCATTGTCTTGAGTACCGATCTTGGTGCAGAAAAGATGGGTTCTGTGATTTATTAGTGCCGGGCTTCCACGCTTATATACCTTACGTAGCCACGCGGCGATGCGTGGTGCACACAATGGAGCACATGACGTAGAGGGGATGAGGTGTGGGCGCCCGCGCAGCCAATGTTGGGCCGGGCAACGCCAAGCGAGCAACCTAAGAGGGTATGAGTACGACATTATGATAATCATAGAACTTGTGTGACTCATTCACAGAAGTTGTCTTCTTTTAGATTCTGCATCTACTTGTCATGTAAATTTGCCTATATTTTACCCAATTGCATTTCCTCATTGCTGGGTTGTCTCTCTAAGTCTGGCCGCAGCCGATACCCCCCGGGCGTCCCGGGCTGCTTCGCCGCGCGATAAGGCCCAAAGCCTAATTTGTCAAGAGGGGTGGCCAACATCTGTAGTTTATGGGCGATGAGGGGATCTGCAATATCCGGCCAATGTTGAACAATGAAATTGAGGAGATACTAGTTGAGCAGATTCAGTGGATAAACATTAGACACAATTTCGTGCTATATTTGGACATATCATGTAACTAAATCCTCTTTTTTCAAGCCTTGAGAATCTGCTGGCGAGACCGGCCGCAATTTAGTTGAGATGAGAATCTTACTCAGGAACTCGTTGGCCGCCCAAAGAATATATTTGTCCGAAAACATTCAAGAAATTCATGAATGAGTTGGAATTCACCAACAAAACCATGACAATGCTCAACTTGACAATTTCTTCCCAGACGTGGGTATTTAGGTCTCAGGCTGTGCCAATTAAAGATCTGTGGCGTCCTGCGATAAGCATGCGCTGAGATCTCGCAGCAACATGATGATTAGATAAGGACTTACTCACGCACCAAAACAGGGTGTCAGTAGATAAGCCATGCAAAGTGTAATTCTCCTGCGTTTTTTTACTGCATTCACGATGTATAAATCAACGAAAGAAAGACAAAGTTTCATCTTTCCTGCGCTGAATGTATCCTGAAGACACGCTTACTGTAAGGGTCAGATGGGGTAAGTAAAAAAAGAGGCATCTATCAGGCACTTCAACAAAAGCGTAGAAAAATTGCGTATAACCAAATTTTCCTGAGAATGCAATATGAGGACATTCGATGATCAAAATTTGTTTATGAGATTTCGCGTCTTTGCAAGTATGCTGTTTGACGGCGTCCTGATCAGGTAATTTCCCATCAGATTCGGCCCAAGTTAATCGGCCCCAGCATCGTCCATAAGTCTTAGTCTATTGGAAATGAACCTCTTTTTTATCTACTCTTTTGGTTACTTTGTTGAGTGACTTTGGTATGGGTCTACCAAGCTTTGCTCGGAACCCAAAAGTGAATTTCCTGCCGTATTTGTTTGATGAGCTATTAACGGTGCTGAATTGACTGGAGATCATGTAAAGATTGCTACTTGATGACGGAAACGGGTTTGTCTCACCTTAAGTCATCCACAAACTACTCTTTGGAAGAAAGATTGGTGGATTCGACGGCTTTTCACGCACGGGTACGAACAGAAACATACATTTCGACGAACAGCTAGCATTGAAACATCAGGTTTTTGCTCGAAATTAAACTCTAGGCTTCTTCTACTAATGTAGCGGCAGAAAGTCTGCGAGCCAGCTTTCTCGTGAGTCAGATATGTAAAATTTGTCACCTGTCTTAGTAAGGGTCCATGAGAAGGCTAGATTTTGCAGCCACATACAAGGGTTGGTCAAGAAAAAGAATAATCATTCATCTTTGAAATTGGGGGATAAATTGGAGAATCATCAAGGATGAGACCCAATAGCAACATGTCAATAGACTCGAGCAAAGAATGATGTGGTGGTATTTTTATCTGTATAAATAGCTGAAAAAAAACAAAAAAAAAACAGCTCTGGGTCTAGATTTTAGACTTTATAGAATTAGCTTCTAAACAACATTCTCTGGGCTTCACGCCATCACTTTAGATACGGGAATTTTCATTGATCGACCAACTCGTTCAATTCGTGGATCTGACAAATTATAATTCGAAATCGACTAAACGCGCCCCAATACAAGTCAAAAACAACTAAACTGTCCTTATTCAAGAATGATAAACTTCACTTGGATACGTGTTCATTGACCCAGCAAACACTTTCTAGCAATGCTCAAAAATTGCCCTGAATCCAGGCTAAAAAGATCTAAAACACCTATCAATTCCACCTGAGATATGAAGCAAGTTTATAATACGTCATCGATCAATCTACACTCTTCCTCTCGCACTGCACACACGCACATGAATGCTACTGTACTCTATAAGGACACGAGTGATCAGACCACGCGACTAAATTTTCTCTCGAAAATTGACTATGTTGAAACGTAGCCTGGCCATTGTACAATTTTTTGACTCAATCTTCACGATTCTTTTGTCGAACACTGCCTTAGCAAATTCAATCTATGAAGATTGCCCGGTGCGCTCTGCTCCAGGACCGGAGAAGCCTGAAGGTGCACGTACCGTAGTGGCGCGCCGCGCAGCAGCCCGATTAAGAACCATTTGGGCTCTTGATCTCATGGCTTGCATTTAGCTAGCACTCTAGAGATGCAAAGATCGAGAATTTTATCCTATTGAACTTGGGAAGAGATCCTAGGTATTTTCTCTGTACTTGACCGGCCTCAAACCACCACCCTACACAAAATCGGCACAGTTCATCACGGTAAATCGGGTGCCCAATTATCACTGGTTGTCTCCAGGACCCATGCCCGCACCCGGAGGTACAGCTCCGAGTGGCCAGTGCGCACCCGGTCCTCATCGATCCGTGCACCCCAGGCCGCGGCGGATTTTGCTAACAAAAGAGCCCGCCAACCCATTTCCCTCTTACAACTCCATCAACACACGACAACTTCGACTTGCCCACATCAATAGTATACCATGTCCAGATTGTCTAGTGTCGCCAGAACCTCGCTCATGGCCGCGCGCGCGCCGTTGAGAATGGCGTCGGGTGCCGCCGGCCCAAAGACCATGACCGTGAGAGACGCCTTGAACTCGGCCATTGCTGAGGAATTGGACAGGGATGACGACGTGTTCCTCATGGGTGAGGAGGTGGCGCAGTATAACGGTGCTTATAAGGTTTCGCGTGGCCTTCTCGACCGTTTCGGCGAGCGCAGGGTCGTTGACACGCCCATCACCGAGATGGGATTCACCGGTTTGACCGTCGGCGCCGCGTTGGCCGGCTTGAAGCCCGTGGTGGAATTCATGACGTTCAACTTCGCCATGCAGTCCATTGACCACATCATCAACTCTGCCGCCAAGACGTTGTACATGTCCGGTGGTATCCAGCCATGTAACATCACTTTCAGAGGCCCCAACGGTGCCGCCGCCGGTGTTGCCGCGCAGCACTCGCAGTGTTATGCCGCGTGGTACGGTTCCATTCCCGGATTGAAGGTCGTATCGCCATATTCCGCCGAGGACTACCGTGGTTTGTTCAAAGCCGCCGTGCGCGACCCCAACCCAGTCGTTTTCTTGGAGAACGAGATCGCTTACGGTGAGTCGTTCGAAGTCTCCGAGGAGGCGTTGTCCACGGACTACGTGATCCCATTCGGTAAGGCCAAGATCGAGCGCGAGGGTGCCGACATCACCTTGGTGTCGCACACCAGAAACGTCATGCACTGTCTCCAGGCCGCCGAGCTCTTGGACAAGCAGTACGGTGTTGCCGCGGAGGTGATCAACTTGCGTTCGATCAAGCCCTTGGATGTGCCAGCAATTGTGAAGTCGGTCAAGAAGACTGGTCACTTGGTGACTGTTGAGGCCGGCTACCCCGCCTTCGGTGTTGGCTCTGAGATCTGTGCCCAGATCATGGAGTCTGAGGCCTTCGACTACTTGGACTCTCCTGTCGAGAGAGTCACTGGCTGCGAGGTGCCAACTCCATATGCCAAGGAGTTGGAGGACTTTGCCTTCCCTGACGTTGACGTTGTGTTGAGAGCCTCCAGAAAGGTCTTGGGCTTGTAAGCTGCCCCACATGACGGTCATTCCATAGAGTTAAATACATATTCCCCATAGCGAGGTCCCAACATCTCGATGTAAACTACTTTGAGTGACGACAGATAAACAAAGGGCTTGTTTGCTGACAGGTAACACACAAATCATTCACGTACGCGTTGACAATCTACAACTTATGAATGATCAAATTTTGACACACTTAGCTTTGAATGACTCGAAATCTTATTGTCTTGTCAGTACAATCATTCTCTTCTACAGTTGTGCTCGTCAGTGACCATTTGCTGCTTCTAGGCGTACAACGCTGACTTATGGCCCAGTACCCATCATAATGAAGTGTAACACAAGTACCATGATTTGTACGCAAATTGTTTATTCAGCACAGTCGCAAGTTGGAAAAACAAGGTGACGCTTGATGAGTTTTTCTTTTTTCACGAAACAAGCAATTTTGTTATATTTGGGCGCCTTGTTCTACTACTTCTAACACGCGCGATACGTTCTCTTAAAGGTACTGACAAACATGCATATATACATACCAAAATCAAAGCACAGGTGATCAAGTAAGTAGCGGTGATATACATCATATTTTAGAAATACAATTCTCACAAATTTCATTCTTCGCGGCTGATTATCTCCAATGTACCAAACCTTATTTCGGAATGCCACCGTGCTATGTGTACCACCGACGCATCACCGGGGCCCGGTCGAAACGAACACTCACAGCCGCACTGGAGTTGCCCTTCACCACCAACTTTGCATAGAAGATATTTCCATAGACATAGAAGCAGGCAAGGAAACCAGACTTTTTTTACGTGGTTTGAAAGCGTATTTCTCGACTCTCATTCTGCCAGCCAAGCACCGACTCAGCTAGAATTTCAAGTGCCTTATCTATTTTGATCTAAGCTGATCTGATCGTTGTTCACCTTAGAAACTTGCATATCTTCATATAAACCCATACACGTTTCTGCTGACATATCCACCGATAATGGACGTTCACAAGCGACAAGGTGCATCTGGCCCGGCCACAGACCATAATGATGAGAAAAAACTAAATATCTCGAATACGCCCATTGGTCACGCGGCCTTCACGGAAGAAAATGACGGTATGTTGCCCGTTGCAGCCCCACATGCCACCATGACACCGAAAACGTCTGCAACGTTGCATCGCAGGGACTACCTCAACTTCGTGGTGCTTATTGTGTTGTACACGCTTCAAGGCGTCCCTGTGGGATTGGCCTTTGGGTCGGTGCCTTTCATTTTGAAGCTGAAAGTCTCTTATTCGCAAGTGGGCATTTTTTCCTTGGCGCTGTACCCGTACTCGCTCAAACTCCTCTGGTCGCCGATAGTCGATGCAATATATAGCCGCCGCATCGGCCGCCGGAAGCTGTGGATCTTGCCTGTCCAGCTGGTGCTGGGGCTTACACTCATCTACTTGGGGCTAGTCATAAACAAGTTTATGGACGATCCCGCCACGCATTTGCACCGCATCACGTTTTGTTTTTTCCTATTGGTATTTCTCTGCGCAACTCAAGACATAGCCGTGGATGGCTGGGCGTTGACGTGCCTTTCGCCCGAGAGCTTATCGTTTGCCTCGACGGCACAGACGATAGGCATGAATTGCGGATATTTTTCCAGTTTCACGGTATTCCTAGCGCTTAGTTCGCCCGAATTCGCCAATAGATATCTACGCAAAAGCCCAATAGACGCTGGGCTTTTCAATTTGGGCGGCTACCTTTCCTTTTGGGGCTGGATGTATTTGGCTGTGACCGCAGTGCTATTCTTCATCCCGGAAGAGCCACGCCATTTGCGCAAACGCAATATGGACAAGTTTTCGTTGGGTCATTACAAAAACGAGGATCATCATAATCGGTACGCAGAACTGGCGCCGCAGTACTTGCAAGAGCTCAAGTCTGTGTATGTGTCGATGATCCAGGTGCTCAAGCTACCTAATGTACAGACATTGATGGTCATCTTACTTGTGGCCAAACTCGGATTTCAGGTGAATGAGGCTGCGACCAATCTCAAGCTCTTGGAAAAAGGTTTATCCAAAGAGGATTTATCCATCACGGTGTTGATCGACTTCCCCTTTGAAATGATCTTTGGCTACTATGCAGGCCGCTGGTCCTCGGGTAAAGGCCCGTTGAAACCGTGGTTGATAGGTTTTGCAGGCAGACTTTTTGCCGCGCTTTGGGCACACGTGATTCTTTACTACTTTCCGAAAATCGAGGACGGGAAGGTGCCATACCGACTTTTCCTTGTCATCATCGCACAACACCTTTTGGGCCTGTTCATGTCCACGATCCAGTTTGTTTCGCTATGCGCATTCCATACGAAAATCGCTGACCCGGCCATTGGTGGCACTTACATGACTACGCTCAACACACTTTCCAACTATGGCGGCACCTGGCCCCGGCTTATCATTTTCTACTTGATCGATAAGTTCACGCTTGCAACATGCCATGTGCAGTCTACCACGACTGTATACACGATCACATCAGAAGAAGAAAGACAGTCATGCTTGGCCACAGGCGGCTCCGTGGAAATGGTACACGACGGCTATTTCTACACGAGCGCCATATGCATCACTTTGGGTGTGATCATTTGGTTTTGGGTCAAGAGAAGAGTGTCGTATTTACAGGCACTCCCACAATCTGCTTGGAGAGTGAGCAAGAATTAATTTTTGCAGCATTCATTATTTGAAACGGAGAAAAAATTATATTTTGATGCGACAATGAAGTATATGCTAATGTCGCAGGTGAGGCCCATTCACCAGACTGCCGGTGCGATGCAAGAAATCGTCATGGAGGAAATCAATCGGCGAGAAAGGCATTTTCAGATCGTGCGCCATTTTCTTGGAAATGGACGAATACGTGCCGATAATCGATGGCAACAACGCTGTTCCGGGAGCTGACGCGTTCTGTGCGGAGCCAACTGCAGAACTTATTGACGGAGACCGTAGAATTGGCGAATTGGCCACGGACCTGGCAAAAGCGTTGAATGTTCCCGAGAGGCCCTTGCGGTGGCTCCTATCTGCAGGATAATGAATCTTACTAGATTGGGACGACACCACGTAATGCAGCGGTGGAGACACGATATAGGGGTCAATGAGCAGCGTCCGCTCGTCTGGGAGAGCGACTTCAAAAGTCTTGCTGTGCAACTCGTTTTCGTGCCGTTGTTGCATTTGCTGGAACTCTTCATAGGAATAGCCACGCCCGATCGCGGTGTGGAGGTTATTTGTGTACCAGTCTGGTTTTGTGAAGTGGAGCGCGTCATCTTTCATGATTTCTTTTGGCAGCGAGCCTAGAATCTGAAAAGAAGGGGGTCTGGCTGTCGTGGCGTGTTGTTGGGGCTTTTTGTAGAACCAGAACTGGAACAATAGGACTGCATCGAACAACACGGTTCCCGAGCTACCAATCAAGAAAGGCATTTGTCCACTTAGCACAGCATGGAAATCGGCGTCACCCAAATATTCATCATATTTGGATAAAAGATACAAATCGCTCGCAATTGAGACCGTGTAGAGAATGTTGCCTGTCATGGCAAATAGGAAAAGAAACGGGGTCATGCCCGAGGTCAGTTTGGCCCTATAGTTCTTCCAAATCTGCGGGGCACGGGACGAAATATAGCAACTTGTACTGAGCCAGCCGCTATAGGTCCCCAAGAGCGTTGCAGAGTGGCCTAGCGTGGCGAAATATGCAATTAGTGTGTTGACTAACAGGCGTGCGTAAACACTCCAATTTTCAGCCTGAGCTTCGATATTTTGACCATCCACAGGTCGTGCGCTGGCCTTTCCGAAAGTGGTGCTGATGACCGAGCTAGAGAGCACCTGCTGGAGAAAGCTGCGGCGTGGCCGACGGGGTCCTCTTTTCGATGAAGATGACCTCTGCATATGGGGATTTGGCAGTGCCTCAAACCGGTTGAGTCTTGAGGAAAGCATGCCCTTGACGGACCCGTTCAGCTTCACCGGCCGCATCATATCGGGGCTTTGAAGCATGTTATGGTGGACACGTTGCCGTGGGTAGATTATGGTGTAGTACCAATATTGAATGCTGAGTATGAGGTCGATGAAGCAGTAGTAAGCCGCAAGACATGTTTGAAACGGGAGCGCTCGTGTCAAAAGGCACCCTATGAGATTGGTCACGTCGCCTGCAATCCAGCATGCCAAAAAAGCTGCAGATACACCAGCGACTGATTGGTTGGCATAGTTTTCCAAAACCTGTGGAAGCTGGGCAAAAAGCCACACCAGCAACGATAGAATGCCCAGGGTCCGCAGCACGGACAGCAACCAGTAAAATTCTCTGGGTAGCAGGTCGGTGACGTTTATAGCCGCTGGCATTGTGAGTGCAGAAAAACTCATGTTTGCAAGTACATTAGCGCAAAAGTGGAACTTTTGAAATCTGCGAGGCTCGGATAAATTCGTTGGGTATGCAAGTATGATAGAGCCCGTGGTGGCAGCCTAGACTTGACAATTATATGTATATTTGCGAAGAGGAACTGAAAGCAAGGTTCGCAAGTATATATCAAGCGATGAAACGAACAATGAAAATGGATGATAGATCGGCGCCAGATGCCAGAATAGTGTTTTACAGATTTACGAGAGGCCGGGAAAACCGGGCTGCGCGCAGACCACCGCGATAAGCCAACAGAAAAAAATAGATAGACTTCATATTGGCCAGGGCAGGGTGAGTCAGCACCGGCAGTCGTCAAAGTGCAACAAATGTGTAGATCGTGCAAATGCAGGTATTTGAATTAGCACCAGGAGTTTGCGATATCAATCAAGAAAAAAGAAAAAAAAAACACACAAGGTTTCTCTAATGAATGATGCTGTAGATTTGTTGAGGAACGGAATCACAAAATAACCTGCGCTCAATCTTGGCCTGTTGGTTGGGGCGACCGGGCCATGGAAGGCCCGGGATGGGGCGGTGGGCGCATCGCACGTGGTTCTATGCGGCACGCATGCTCGGGCCTGGCATGTGAGAGAACACCACGAGAACACTTTGACGATAAAAAGCTTGAGATTCAGGGATCACTTCGTGTTTTCGTGTGCTGGACTTGGAAATGTGTGGAAACTTGACTCCACAAACTTCATCAAACAAATATACTGTTCTTGGGCCCGTTGGGGTACCTGTTACCCCTGTTTCAACCCCAGCCGCACGGGCCGGAACCTGTATGCCAGATCTGGCCCCATCTGGCCCCAGTAGGCCCTTTGGTCGCGTCGCATTGTGCGAGACTGTATAGTGTATCTCATTGTTGAGGCAAGGCTCATTCACTAGAAGAGCATTCTTTTGATTCCCTAATCCAAATATGATCGAGGTGCTCGCCAATGACCGGCTCGGCAAGAAAATCAAGGTCAAGTGTCTTCCCTCCGATACTGTAGGCGACTTGAAAAAGATTATCTCGTTACAAGTTGGCACGCCATGGGAGAAATTGGTCTTGAGAAAGGGCCACCAGACGTATAAGGACCACATCACGCTTGACGACTATGAGGTGCATACCGGGTTCAATTTTGAGCTTTATTACGGGTGAATATTGCGTCAAGGTTTCAAGCGACAGGGTCATGTCTGGCCCGATATACTGAGAATTATGGCCCGGCCAACGGTCTTGGTGACTTGGCCAGTAGTTTGAACCTGATACGAAGCCATGAGCCAGTATGGATCGGCTGAAATCGCAACTTTGCAAGGAAATATCATGAGAATTGTGCGATTATTTTTCATTCTTTTTATCTCTCTCATTTTATGATCGGAGGGGATTCGAATGATGCGTTGCCTCTCTTGTTTGAAGGTATACACAACAGATTATTATAACAACATTCTTCATGAACGTCGGGCGGAAAATGACTGGTCTGTATGGAAAACTCGAAAAAGCTCTAAATTTTGATTAACGAGAATATGCAACAGCTTGAAAGTATGTAAGAATGCATCAAAGTGTATCAACAATAAATAAAGGTGCAACGGAGTATTAAAACACGCGAGAAGTAAAAGAAAAGCCACCCCAACCAAGAAAGAGAAAACGTCACAGCTCTATAGGAAATACTCAATCTGCCGCGGCTTGCGGCCCTCGAAGTATGCACTGAACACGTCTTTTGATCTCGGCTCCACGCCATTCACACCACGTCCCTCTAGCGTGTCCTGATTATTTTCTGGCGAGGCCTCAAAAACATTGCAGAATTGCCCTGGGAGAAAGCCCCGATGCAGTTTGCTGCTGCTCTCATAGTTGGAGTGGCTGATTTCAAGCACGCTGGCCATGTTACCGCATCGATAGCAGTAGTTTGGCGCGCTCCAGATTGTTAGACATTTGCCCTGCCAATAGCTGATGAACCCTTCGTTACATAGCTGATGTGCACGCACAAGTTGCACCAAATCGTTATCGTGACAGAATTTATTGATGACATCACGCCCAAAGAGGTAGCCTGCGCCGCGCGGCGATAACTTGAAATCGGTAATGTCAGGATCCGGATCCAGCCACACCAAATCGGCCATAATTCCGTCGTGCGGAATCTCCTTAAACCGGTCAACTATGCGGATTTGATCGAGTTGTTGGCACGAAGGCAGCAACCCGCCATGCGTGGCGAAGATCTTGCCGTCAATCGTGGCGCCTAGCGGCAAGAAGTCAAAGAGATCTGTGAAGTAATTCCATACTTTGAGAGAGCCGTTATACTTGTTCAAGATCTCGGTGTAGAAGCCGTAGTTGGTGGTGATCGTGCGCAGCTCGTGGTTACCACGTATTAGCGCCACCCTGTTTGGGTATCGGAGCTGGAGAGCGATCAATAGCGACATGGTTTCGACTGAATAGTAGCCTCGATCGACGTAATCGCCAAGAAAGAGAAAATTCGTCGTTGGCGGCGCGCCGCCGATCTTAAATACCTCCAAAAGGTC